>JAGDQO010000058.1:0-737699 GCA_018342035.1 Solanum appendiculatum | reverse complement strand
TCTGATGAAAGCCTTATCCAAAAAGCCCTTTAACTGATCTTTCAAATCCTTAAGCTTAGTTGGAGCCATTTTGTAAAGAGGGATGGCGATAAGCAGGGTATCTGGAAAAAGGTCAATTACAAAGTCGATTTCCCTTTTGGGAGGAAGGCCTGGAAGATCACCGGGAAACACTTTTGGGAATTAATTCACAACAGGAACTGTCTGAAGAGTTGGGGTTTTAGAATTGGTATCTCTAACCCAAACTAGATGATATGTACAACTTTTAGAAATCATCTTTCTAGCCTTAAAACATGAGATAAACTGATCTACAGGCGTTGAAGTACTACCCTTCCATTCAATCACTGGTTCACTCTGAAACTGAAACTTAACGACTCTAGTTCTACAAACTACTGAAGCATAACAAGCATGAAGCCAGTCTATACCAAGAATAACATCAAAGTCAAACATGTTTAGATCTACTAGATCAACTAAGGTGATTTTATGAGAAACTGAGACCGGGTAATTTCTGTATACCCATTTAGCTAAAATTGACTCACCAATAGGACTACAGACTGAGAAGGGTCCTTATAGGATTTCAAGACTGACATTGAATTTCATAGCAACATAAGGAGTCACGAAGGAAGTGTGATTCCTGGATCTAACAAGGCATAAATATCAAACTGAAAGACTCATAAAATACCAATGACCACATCAGGGAAGTCCTCCTGATCCTATCGAGTCTAAAGAGTGTAAAACCTATTTTGACATTGTTCGCCACCATAGCAAGATGAGGTACCCTGTTGAGTCAGCGGATATGAAAAAGTGTTAGGCTGAGCCTGCTGACAAACATCTCTACCCTTGCTAGCAACCAAAGGGCAATCCCTCAATTTATGACCAGTCTTACCACACCCATAGCAACCACCTGTACCAGCTAAGCACTCTCCCGAATGGCTCTTCCCATACTTCTAATATATAGAGAAAGAACGTCCACTAGAAACACTACTTGAGACTTAGGATTTCACATCCTATCCTTGTTGAACTTAGGCACCTGAGCACTCCCAGAAGATGGGGTCGAGCCTGAATACCTCTGTCAAAACTGGAACGACCACCACCATCAGATCTCTAATGAGAGTAGTCACCACTATCAATCTGAGCCCTCTTAGTCTCCCTAGCACTCTCTGTAAGTTTCTCTTCCTCAATCTGTTGAGCATGGGTCATCAACTTAGAAATATCCATCTTCTTTATCAACATGGTGGTCCAACATTCCTTCATAACCATCTCTGAGAAACCTGACACAAACTTGCTCATACGAGCCTTAGAACAGACCACCATAGCCGGAGCATACTTGGAGAGTTGAGTGAATTTCAAAGCATATTCTTTTACACTCATGTTTCCTTGCCTCAAGTTAATGAACTCTTTCACCTTAGCCTCTCTCATCTCAAGAGTGAAGAATTGATCTAGAAAAGCACCCTTAAACGTATCCCAATCCTACGGGCCTGCATCAACTACCCTCTCTTTCTTCCATTGCTTAAACCAAATCTGAGCAACTTGTACTAGAAGAATTGGTGGTATTCCGATTGAATATTACACCAAGTATCCTTCTTATTATTTATTTAAGGAGGAAAATTGTTTCTAAAAATTAATTCTTCTGATATTTTTCATGTGTATCTTTGGAAAGAGATCTACAAGCCATATGTTTTTTTAATAAATTTTCCTTGATAAATAGTGTTGCCTTTAAAATTCTTTAGTTTACGTAATGAGATATATATATAGTTTCGTTTGATAAGATATTATGTCATACTATTGAAACATTTAAGTGATAATTGTTGTTCATCCTGTATTCCTAAGATATTTAGAACAAAAGTTTTGAAGAACTTGGTGAGAAACAACAAAGTTTAAAGAGTATTTTTAAAACTAGAAACTTAAAACTAGTAAAGAAATAGAACCTGAAACAAATTAGAACTAATATACAAAATATTTTTCTTAAAGAATAAAATCGAGCCCACTGAATGTATAGTGTCCCCTTAAGGAAATTATTTCCATCAAGTACCCGAGGTTAATGGAATATATCCTCCTAGGATAGAACGATCTTACTCACCGGTGCATTGGTACCTATACCCACGGTGTGAACGAACCACTCAACGGTAGTAAAGTACACTTAGAATACTAGATTTAGTAGTAGAAGAAGAAGTCCAGAAAATTGGTTAAATTCATTGTTGAAAAATAAGAGGAAATTCCTCTATTTATAGACAACAAAGGTAGTGTGAATGGATGCTTATTGTGCCTTATTAGAAAGGTCACAACCCTTTGGAAAAGTCACAATCCTTCAGAAAGTCACAATCTTTCATAAAAGTCACAATTTTTCATAGAAGTCACAACTCTTCATAAAAGTCACAACTCTTCATAGAAGTCGCAACTTTTCATAGAAGTCACAACTCTTCATAAAATTCATAGCTCTTCATTTTCCATTCACACATTTTAAAATTCAATAATCCCCTGCATGAATGGAGAATGACTCTAAGACAAAGAAATGGACAAGTATATTCTATAACAACCAAATTAAAGGTTATGAAAAAGTCATTCTGAAAAGGACATCTGGTAAGATGCTGACTGTAAACAATGTTTGTAGCTGAAAAATTTATAAAAAGCAAAGAACAAAATATTTGTGACTCAATATTTTTGTTTGTTCTTACTTGCTTGAGTCAAACTATTTGTGACATGAACGCTTGACACATATCAATTATAAAACCTTGTGAAAATTCAAGCTTGTGCTGAATCTAATATGCTAAGCATCCTTGTAAATTTGTTGAAAGAAATTCTAATTTCTAAGAATTTATTCATACTGACATTTGTGATATGAAGTCAACAACATCTCGTGGTAGGAAAAAGTATTTCATCACTTTTATTGACATTTGCACTAGATACTGTTATGTCTAGAATAGTAAGGATGAAGAAATATAAATATTTAGGCAATATTAAACTGAAGTTGATTTGGAAAAAAAGATATGATGTGATAGGGATGGAGAGTATGAATCTCCTTTTGCAGAAATATATTTGGAAAATATGCATCAAAAGGAAATCCAACTTGAAATATTTCAAAGTGTGGGGATGTCTAGCCAAAGTCCAAATTCCTATCCCCGAAAGGATCAAAATAGGACCTAAGACTATGGATTGTAAAACTAGACTTGAGTTGTCTAGTGAAGGGTCTAAGCGACCTTGAAAAGCCAAACGAGAATTTACTTAATAAAGAGATTCAGAGGCGTATTAGGAAACGTCAAAGGATATCTATTTCCTTCGGATTTGATTTTGTTACATTTCTTCTTGAAAATGAGTCTCATACATTTAAAGAAATTATGTCTTCGGCGGACTTATCTGAAACGACCCCAAAAATGCCCAAAAATGTGCTTCGGAAACACCTATAATTGTAATTTCCATATATCTCAAAATCCGTGCATGATTTCGGAAATTCGACTTCATATTCTTATTTGTGGGGTCAAATTGAGTGGGAAATGGGTCTAACCCGAATTTTAGGGCAACCGTATCAAAATTCAAAAATCGCAAAAATTGCGATTCGGAGGGTCAACTTTAAAGGGGCATATCTCTTAGCACACAAGGAACTGGAAGGGCTGCAAACTATTAAATTAAAGCTCTTTGAGTTAGCTTTCCAACGCACTTGGTTTCACCTTAGTCCGAGTTAGGATGAGGGAGTTATGACCATTTTCGTTAAACCTGTCTGTGCAGATTTGCAATTTCCAGTGAGCTATTTTTTTTGGCGGGTTGGAGACGTTTTTTATAAAAAGGGGATATGTCCCATACTTAGTCATTTTTCTTAACTCCAAAAACACTCTCTAAGCCCTCTCCAAAAATTCCACCAAGATCTTCAACCAAATTCAAACATCTCAAGCTCTAATTCCGGATTCAAGACTCAATCTCAAGCTTCGATTCTCCATTCCAATCTTCATCAAGGATTCTCCAAAGTTGAGGTATGTGGGTTTGATTGTGGAAACCTTCCTTTCCACAAGTCCAACCATTTATCCTCTATTTCTACTTCAAGTTTATGGGTCCTTATGATTATTTATGAACTCTTGAATTATGGAATTACTACTACACACCCTATTATCGTCCATTTTGCATATTATCATGAAATGGAATTATTATGTGATGTTTATGGTTTACATGCTTCCATGATCAAATTATGAAGGTTGATATATATATGTATGTTGTTGGTGGGCTGATTTATATGGATTTTGAAATTGGTTGGACTTAGTATTCTTGAAATACATGATTTCATTTACATGAACAATTGCCCACCTTGTGTTTGATAAAATGCCCATTTATAGAATTCTTAGGAAAGGGAAGGTCCAAGGTACGTCCTATGAGTCGGATGGTTATGTAATTACTGAAATGATGATGAAATGGACACATGTATTGATTTTCTCTATATAAGTTGTTGCCTAGTGGTAGTCGACGTATCGAGGGGTTGGTAGCCTAGTACGGGGGGTAGTAGGCCCGTATAACCGTATCGAGGGGTTGGTACCTTGGTTGCCTAGTACGGGGGTAGTAGCCCGTATAACCATATCGAGGGGTTTGTACCTTGGTCCCCTAGCTCGGGGGGTGGTAGGCCCGTGTAACCATATTGAGGGGTTTGTACCTCTTTCGCCTCTCCAAGGGGTGGTAGGCCTTGGAAATACTATATTGATGGTCACTCGCCACACATGTACTACGTCCCACTAAATATGATTTTTATGTAAGCATCATTATACATATCATTTCATTAATATGCTATCTATTGGGTATGATTACGCGTTTTTCCTATGATGTCCATCTAATGTAGCATTGCATTGCATCCCATATACTTAGTACATTCAAATGTACTAACGCATACTCTATGCCTACATGATGTCACCATGTAGGGACCGGAGCACCGCTTGACCATCCTCCTCCGCGTGGCTAGTACGATTTTCTATAGTGGTTATTGGTGAGTCCTCCATTTCGGGGACGTTGCTCATGATCTTTTGCTATGTATAAAACTTTTCCTTTCTAGTTATGTTTTGACTATGAGGGTGAGCCCGGTAGTTTGTCTTGGCCCCCGCTAAGTACTCATGTTTAGAGGTGGTGTTGGACAAGTTGTGTATTATGCTTGAGCTTGACTCATCTATGGTATTTATGTATCATTCTTTTTTTCTTCTTGCTCCCTTAGTCCCGATTTCCCCTTGATTATGCTTATCGCTTATGGTCATTTAATTGCTTCCGCGACCAAGGATGTGTAATGATACGCTATGAGGCTTGTTTGGGGTTCCTTCGGGTTCCCCATTCGCCGGTCACATCTAGGCCCTAGGCTTGGGTCGTGACATTATCCTTCTGGAAATAGGCTATCAATAGTAAGATTGATTCAATCTTGAGCAACCATACTTGGAAGCTGATTGATCTTCCTCGTTGCAGTATATGACCTTCAAATTCAACAAATGAATGTAAAAATAATTTTCTTAAATGGAGAATTAGAGGAAGAAATTTACATGGAACAATACGAGGGTTTTGTGGTTCCTGATAAAGAAAAGAAAGTGTGTGAACTTGTTAAGTCACTTTATGGACTAAAACAAGCACACGAACAGTGACATGCGAAATTTGTCCAAATCATATTGACAAATGGATTTAAGAATGATGAAAGTGATAAATGTATTTTCATTAAAAACACTCGAAATAACATGGTCATTGTTTGTTTGTATGTTGATGACATGTTGATCATTAGTAGAGACACTTATGTTATAAATGCTACTAAACATATGCTAGAAAGCAACTTTGATATGATGGATCTTGGGGTTGGTGATCTGATCTTAGATATAAGAATCCTTAGAACTCCACAATGTTTAGCATTGTTACAGTCTTATTACATTGAAAAGGTACTTGAAAAGTTCAAATATTTGGATTTCAATATTGTCAAGACTTCAATAAATGTGAGCTTTGCACTTTAAAAAAATGAAGGCAAAAGTGACTCATAATTGAATTATGCTAGAGTATTGGGAAGTATGATGTATATCACAAAGTATATTCGATCAAATATAGCATGTGTTATTAGTAAACTAAGTCGGTTCACGAGTGATCTCAATCAAACTCATTGGATGACAATGAGAAGAGTTTTGGGGTATTTAAAACATACTTAAAACTATGCCTTGCATTATAACAAATATTCAGCAGTATTGAAAGGATATAGTGATGCAAATTGGATCACGGGTCAAATGAAGTAAAATCCATGAGTGGATATATATTTATTGTTAGTGGAGGAGGGGTCTCTTAGAAATCTTTCATATAGACATGTATCGCTCGCGCTACAATGGAATCTAAGTTTATCTATCTAGATAAGGGCGTTGAATAAATTGAATGGCTTCAGAATTTCTTGAAAGATATTCTTTTTAGGCTCAAGCCTTTGGCATCAGTATGCATACACTTTGATAGTCAAGATACAATTGGTAGGGCATGGAGCATGATGTATAACAGTAAATATCATCATATAAGACATAGTCAATTGTGATAATTCCACTGGAATGTGTTGGATCCATTCACAAAAAGGCCTAACTAGAGAGAGAGTTGAAAGATTATCTAAGGGAATGAATTTAAGGCTTAGGACAAGTCATCATGACGGTAACTTTACCTAGCAGACTGGAGATCCCAAGAACTAGGTTCAAGGAGAGGTTCGACATTGTCAAACAACTCAATCCATTCTCATGATGAAGACAATGTTCACAAAAAAGGATAAAATATTAAAACTTTTTAATGAGTTAATAAAGCTTAAATTTTTTAATAGTTTCTAAGTTTGACAGATTTGATCAATTAGTGTATCTACGTGATGACATAGTTAGAAATCACCTATGTGCTTGTGAAGTGTAAGCCGCTTCAAAGAGGATGATTGTAAAAAGCTCATTTCTCTATACACTCATGAAACTAGGAGGTGTTCATGACTAAAAAAACACAATCGTAAGAGCCATAGACGGTTAAGGACTAATTGTGTGACATGTGGTTATCTGAGTATACACCAAAGCTCGACGGTTCAAAGATATCAAATCTATCGATTCATTGAATATATCCGACATATGTTCACTACGGAAAGTTCAAAGGGAGACATGTGGTTATCTAGATGCATTATATGAAAATATCTGATTCATTGAAACAAAGAGTTGTGACTTATATGAAAAGTTTAGACTTTTATGAAGAGTTATGACCTTTATGAAGAGTTATGACTTCTATGAAAAGTTGTGACTTTCATGAAAGGTTGTGACTTTTCCAAAGGATTATGACTTTTCCAAAGGGTTGTGACCTTTTCGATAAGGCACAATAAGCATCTGTTCACATTACCTTTGTTGTCTATAAATAGAGGGATTTTCTCTTATATTTCAATAATGAATTTAACCAATTTTTTGGACTTCTTCTTCTACTACTAAATCTAGTATTCTAAGTATATTTTACTGACGTTGAGTGGTTCGCTGACACAGTGGGTATAGGTACCAATACACAAGTGAGTAAGATCGTTCTATCCTAAGAGGATATATTCCATTAACCTTGGGTACTTGAGGATAATAATTTCCTTAAGAGGACATTGTGCATTCAGTGGGCTCGATTTTCTTCTTTGAGAAAAATATTTTGTATATTAGTTCTAATCTGTTTCAGGTTCTATTTCTTTACTAATTTTAAGTAACTATTTTTGAAAATACTCTTTAAACTTTGTTGTTTCTTACCAAGTTCTTCAAAGATTTTGTTCTTAGTATCTTAGGAATATAGGATGAAAAGCAGTCCTATGTTAAGGGATAGGGAGCAGGATATGACTTGATGGATGAGATGTGCCAGTGGTAAGTTCTTTGTTAAGTATGCTTGGGAGATGATGAGGCATAAGTACGAGGAAAATGAACATTTTGAGAAGGAGAAGATATGAATGAAAGATCTGTCTTTCAATATCAATTATTTCTATGGAGGGTTCACATAGGGAGAATTTCCACAAATGACAACCTTACAGAGGATCAGAATTAGTATTGTCTTTAGATGTTGATGTTGTGAAACACAAGATCAGAAAATAATGTCACGATTATTTTTAACAATCTCCATAGTATTTAGGATATGAAAGCACTTTGCTACTTGTGCAGGCTTGAACATTGAAGATATAAATCTCCTATAGGCATTCAACACCTGGTCAGTACTATAAAGTTCCAAGCAAGTTATAAAAATTTTATAGGTCCATTCTAGTAGTGCTTACGTGGAAGCTATGAAAAAAAAGAAATATTATCAAACTTAGAGGTACAATCACATTTAAGAAAATGATTTAGTAGATTCAAAAAAATCATTCAACTTATGATAAAAGTAAGATTTCCCCGGATTAAATCCTTTTGAAGTGATTGGAAGACAATGGTGAGAATTTTGAATTTATAAAATAAAAAATATATCACCATTGGTGCAATGAAAATTCCCTTACAAAGGAACAATGAAACACAACACAGATGGAACAAGCAAATAAAATACTAAGATTAGTTAATATGATTATTGTATAAGGGATTATAAAGGAGATATAATATATGTATAAGGCAAATCAATAAAAGTTGCAATAAACATTGAGGCAAAAGCAAGGATAGTTCATCAAGCTTAGAAGTACAGTGCAACAGAGAGGCTTCAGAAAGTGATAGTAGAAACAGATTCTTTGACTGTGAAAAATATAATTTAGAAAATACAGAAGGTAACTTGAAAAATTATAGAAATCGTTAAAGAGATAACAGTGCATACGGAAAAGAAAATGTACAAATAAGACATACATTCAAGAAAGACAATCAAATGGCAGATTAGCTTGCAAATTTAGCAATAACACAAGAAGAAACTCATGAATAAAAAAGCTTCGAAGAACTACCAACGATGGGGGAAAGATCATCAACATAGACAAAGTGCATACTCCAACAATAAGGATGAGAACCAAACAAATAAAATCACATGAAGAGTCATAACAAGCAAACAACTTTGATATACAGAAAGGAAAGAGATAGCAAAACATACTAATACAAGAATTCATTATAGTTGCATTCATAGAGTTTTTACTAATCTATGTTAACATAAAAAAATTTTGACATAAGAATTAGAAGTACGACATCATCAGGATCATTGAAGCCCGAAGGTCAACACAGATTACAAGCAGATCATGGCAAGCCAAATTTTAGTTGAGGGAGGAAAGTTGATTATCTTAAAAGAGAATAGAAGAAGGAAATTGAAAAAGGAATACATACCATTGGTCAAACTACAAATTCCAGACGGTTCACTCCATCAAGTCAAAATGGTGGACAAAGCCTTACCTCCTATAAAAAAAACCCCAACAATTTAGAAATGGAAAAAAAATTGAGAAATACAAAAAAGAAAAGAGACATACCTTCAAGCAGTGAGTGCCCATGTATAAGCTGGATCGGATAAATAAGAAGGAAATAAAGTGGAAGCAAATCCAGAGGAGAAGATGGCAAAAATGGAGATCCTGATGATTGCCAGTGGGAAGCATTTTGAAGGAGAGAGTGGATTTGGGAAGTGAAGATGCGGCATTTAGGTAAACTCTACTTTTAAGCAAGAATACTCAAATTTGGTCGGGTTATAGATGTAGCAGATTTTTTATGTTATTTTGGCTTTTTTTTGATTGGCCATTTGGCCGAACTAATTGATGTAAATACGCCTTATCAATAAAATGGCCTAAAAAGCCATAAAAATTATTTTTTAAAAAAATACCAATAATGGTGTGCTTTATGTTGTTTTCACTTCTTTTTTAATAGGTTAAAAGCATAAAAAAATCTTTTTGTATCCGAACCACTTCTTGATTTGATATCTGATGAGTCGGTAGTTTTGACTCATTCAGAACTTCATTTGTACTAAATTGGTGTCCTTAATACCTAGTTTGCACTCATAACTAATGTTAAATTGTTTGTGTGTAGCAAGGAGACTTGAGAACGAGGCAAGGGCAAGATAATGCGAAAAGAAGCTAAAAAGTTCCAAAATTTAAGGGAAAATGAAGGCTGGAGCTCGCAGAAGAAAACTCGGTGACGCACCGAGTGGATCTTCAATTCACCTAAAGTTCCAGCAGTCGAGGAAAAGAATCAAGTAAAGTTCGCTGAGACTGGGAGATTATCGGCGACTCGCCGATCAGAACAGTGAATAAAACTTTGATCGCCTAAAGTTCCAGTACAGATCCATGTTGAAACCAAGAAACAAAAGGTGAAGAAGAGCAACTCGGCGTATCATCGAGTGGATGGGCGAGCCCGACTTATGCCGCCGAGTGGTCTCAAGTTTCATAATGTGGAAAATGTTTGTGGGAGTATAAATAGAGTTTTTGAAAAGAGAGTTGGAAACCAGTTTACTTAGACTAAGAAGTACTCTTGCACTTTGAATATTTTTGATTGCTTTTGAACTATTCTTGTGGGTTTTTTGACTTAAGACTTTGGGTGTAATTCTAATTGGTAGCATTTTACTTTTTGAAAACCTTGTGAATCAATGCCGGACATCTTTGGTAATAATTTCTTCAATTTTGCTATGATTGGTTAAAACCCCAATGCCTTAGGGGTGTGATTATTTGTTCAATTGCTTAATTAGCATATGGGTATAATGAATTGTTGATTTTAATGATAGATTCAAATGAGTTGAGTTGTTAATTCATGTTTTCATTTATAAATTGAAATTGCAAACTCAGTTCTAGCCTATATCTCTTTGTAAGCTTGTAAAATGAGCATTTGAGTGGAATTAACAGTTTATGATTGTATGGGTTGTTGCTTTTACTACCCAGCTTGTTAAAGTGGGTGAATCAAGGTATAAGATTTTTTCCTAGTGTAATGCCTGTTGGGATTTGATAGAACCCAATTGAATGCATGATAGCTGATTGTAAAATAGCTAGTGTACTCATGATCTTGCCTACCCATTGAGATTCAACATATTTAAGCAATTCGTAATTACCTATTTAGCAAAATTAGTTGTTGAACACTCACACACTCCTGAGGTCCTTTCTCCCCTTGATCAAATTCGTTTTCTAATTGTGTTATTATATTCGGTTACTAAATCTTCACTCATTTTTTATAATAAAAATCTTATGATTTATTTCATGCTTCATATCAACTTTTTAAACTCTACAAAAGATTTGAACACTAACTTACTTCGTAGTCAAATTCTGTACTAGATCACTCCTCGTGGGATCCATCCCCAACTCTTTGTTGGGTTTATACTTTCTAGCGACCGCCTACACCTTGAATTTTTATACGTGTAGTTGAGCATTATCAAAATTGGTGTCGATGCCGGGGAGTGGTGTCTAGAATTCTTGTATTGAAGTATTTTAGTGAACTAATTTTGTTGTAGTCGAATTTATTTATTAGTCTTTTCGTTGTTTATTGTCAACAGGTGACGACATGAGTGACCACAGAAGTGTGGCTGCCAGCAATCTTGGGCGAAATAACGACATTGGTAACTTGAATAACTTCAATGTCGATCAAGTAGGAAGTGCTGGAGCCATACGCTTGCCCCCTACTGTGGGTAATGATATTTTTCATGTGACCGGGACCATGCTTCAGCAGTTGCAGATCAAAGGGTTCTATGGGGGACTTGCTCATGAGGTTCCCCATGACCACCTTCAGGACTTTCTGGATGTGTGTGGCCCTTTCTCATTTAAGAACATCTCTCAAGAGTCGATTCGACTTCGTTTGTTTCCCTTCTCTCTAATAGGGGATGCAACGAAGTGGTTGGCTGAACTACCACGAGACTCAATTACTTCATGGGCGGAGCTCACAGAGGCCTTCCTTGAATGTTTCTTTCCCCCTTCAAAGATGGTGAAGTTGCGAGATGGTATCCAAAATATCAAGCGTGCTGAAGGTGAGCCAATTTATGAGACGTGGCTTAGGTTTAAAAAACTACTTCTACAAATGCCCTACTCATGGCTTATCTGAAGATATGCTTCTACAATACTTCTATCGAAGCCTTGACTCTGTCAACAAGGCTATAGCTGATCATTTGATTCGTGGTGGGATTATGAGATAGCCTTTTCCTGTGGTATCAGCTTTGCTTGATGATATGACTAAAATTAACTAGGCATGGCACGCAAAAGAAGACCAAGTTTCACCTATTATTGTTGGAAGGACTAAGGAGAAAATGGAGAAGGACCAAGAGCGTGACGAGAATATGGCTAAGATGATGACCCAAATGGACTTGTTAACAAAGCATGTTATGGGTGGTGGTTCTAAAGTCGTGAATGCAGTTGTTATGAGTCCAAAAGATGCTTAGTTCGAGGCCATGTACAATGAAGAGGTCCAATTCATGTCGAATCAAATGGGGGGTTCTCGTCTGAGCTATCAAAAGCCAGGCGGGAATCAAGGTTGGAACAAAGAACAAGGTGGGGGTTGGAGAGAGAGTCGAGATTGTCGTGATAGAGGTGTCAATTGGAGGGATGGTAAGAGAGATTGATATGTGCCTCCACATGATCATTTCAAAGTTAAAGAAACAAAGGCCGATCCCGAGAGTTTTCAGACTGAAGATATGCTTGCTCGTATTTTGAATAAGGTGGAAGGTTCGGATAAGGTGCTCAAGGAGATGCAAGTTGATTTCTCTTCTCTAAATCGAACGGTGACTTCTCACTCAA
This sequence comes from Solanum appendiculatum, assembly GCA_018342035.1. Lineage (NCBI taxonomy): Eukaryota > Viridiplantae > Streptophyta > Magnoliopsida > Solanales > Solanaceae > Solanum > Solanum appendiculatum. The sequence continues at coordinate 725,098 of JAGDQO010000058.1, read as the reverse complement.
CTTCAATCAAGCATCTTGAATCACAAATGGTCCAAATGTCAAATCAATTGAATCAGATACCAAGTGGTGGCCTTCCCAGCGACACTTTAGGAAACCCAAAAAATGAGAATGCTCAATGTATGGCTATCGTGACCTGGAGTGGCAAGATCTTGGGTAGTGATGTGATCAAGGATGATGGGGCTGATTCAAGTACAGATCAACCTATAATGGTTGAAGGTGATGGCCTTGCTGATGACTTGAATGATGATGTTCCCAACAAAGCCGATGACGCATTGAATGATATCGCTTCCGGTGAAGTTGCTAAGCCAAAAGCAGAGAATGTTTCTAAATCGGTTTATCCAAAGCCGTTGCCTAAAGTTTATCCACCATTTTCACAAAGGTTGAAGAAGAGAGATGACAATGAAAAATTCCAAAAGTTTCTCTCTATTTTTAAGTCTCTCTCTATCAATCTCCCATTGGTGGATACTTTGCTTGAAATGCTGGGTTATGCTAAATTTATGAAGGAATTGGTCACGAAAAAAAGAAGCATGGACTTTGAGATGGTTGAAGTGTCCTATAATTGCAACGCTATTATGTCCAATATAGTTGCTAAAAAGGATGACCCATGAGCGTTCACTATCCCTTGCACTATTGGGATGTTTGAATTTGCAAAAGCGTTGTGTGATTTTGGGGCTAGTATTAACTCTTCAAGCAACTTCAGTTGGGTGAGCCTAAGGAAACCAGAATGCAACTTCTTATGGCTGATTGTTCTATAAAGTGGCCTATCGGAGTTCTTTATGATATTTTGGTAAAGGTTGACAAATTCGTATCTCTGGTAGATTTTGTGATTCTTGATTGTGAAATGGATGCCAAAATACCTATTATTCTTGGTAGACCATTTTTGGCCACCGGGAGAGCTCTTGTCGACATGGAAAGTGGCAATTTGAAGTTTTGAGTTAACGAGGAGGAAGTCACTTTCAATGTATGCAAGTCCATAAAGCAACCAAGTGATCTCCATGTGGTATCAGTTATTGATGTAATTGATGAAGCGGTTGCTAGTGTTGGTGAAATCTCTTATATTGGTGAATCATTGACTGTGGTGATGTTGAATTATGATGGAGAAGAAATTCAAGATTATGATGAGGTGGTGGCTGCTCTATTAGGTTTAGGTTATTACCCAAAAACTCCTTTGAAGCTTGATATTGATTTGAAGAATAGAGAAAGTCCTCCCGTGAAGCCATCCATTGAAACACCCCCGAAACTTGAATTGAATGCTCTTCCTCCACATCTCTGATATGTATTTTTGGGGGCTGATAATACTTTGCCAGTTATTATTGCTGCTGATTTGCTTGAAGGGAAAGTACAAGCCCTTGTGAGTGTGCTAAAAAGGTTCATAAAAGCTATTTGATGGACAATTGCTGATATTGTGGGGATTCCACCCGGTATTTGCACGCGCAAGATTCAATTGGAGTTAGATTGTAAACCAAGCGTGAGCACCAAAGGAGGTTGAATCCTCCGATGCAAGAAGTGGTTAAGAAGAAAATCATCAAGTGGATAGATGCGGGTGTGGTTTACCCCATTACAGATAGCAAGTGGGTGAGCCCGGTTTAATGTGTTCCAAAGAAGGGAGGTATAACGGTAGTACCGAATGACAAGGGTGAACTTGTACCTATGTGTCCGGTTACAGGTTGGCGTGTATGTATGGACTATCAGAAGTTAAATGCAAGTACTGAGAAAGATCACTTTCCAATGCCCTTTATGGACTAGATGCTTGTTAGATTGGCGGGGCGTGGATGGTATTGCTTTTTGGACGGATATTCCGGTTATAATCAAATCTCCATAGCACCTGAAGATCAAGACAATACCACTTTTACATGCCCCTATGGAACGTTTGCTTTTAAAAGAATGCCTTTTGGGTTGTGTAATGCACCAGCAACGTTTCAGAGGTGTATGCTCTCTATTTCTGCTGACATGGTGGAAAACTTGATAGAGGTTTCCATGGATTATTTCTTAGTCGTGGGGGATACTTTTGAAGCAAGCCTTGAGCATCTTGGTAGAGTCTTGCAAAGATGTGTTGAAACAAATCTTGTTCTCAATTGGGAGAAATGTCTCTTCATGGTCAAAGAAGGAATTGTGTTGGGGCACGAAATTTTGGGAGATGGTATACAAGTGGACCAAGCTATGGTTGAAGTTATTGCCAAGTTACCTCCTCCTATCTCGATTAAAGGTGTTCGAAGTTTCTTGGGCCATGCAGGTTTCTACTGGAGGTTCATAAAAGACTTTTCTAAGATAGCTCATCCTCTTTGAAAGCTACTTGAGAAATAAAGTGTTTTTGAGTTTGATGAGGTGGCATTAATACGTTTGTGAGTCTAAAAGATAAGTTGGTATCGGCTCCGATCATTGTTGCTTCGAATTGGAACATCCCATTTAAATTAACGTGTGATGCTAGTGTTGTGGCTTTGGGAGCTGTACTTGGTCAACGTAGAGGCAAGTTATTCCACCCGATCTACTATGTAAGCAAGACCTTGAATGTGGCTCAAGAGAACTACACTGTTACTGAACAAGAGTTATTGGCGGTAGTGTACGCTTTTGAAAAATTTTGAGCTTACTTATTGGGAACTAAGGTAGTGGTGCACACCGACCATGTTGTTATACGCTACTTGATGGCCAAAAAGGATGCGAAACCGATATTGATTAGATGGGTTCTATTATTGCAAGAGTTTGACTTTGAGGTCAAAGATCGAAAAGGATGTGAGAATCAGGTGGTTGACCATTTATCGAGACTTGAAACAAGTGTGGTTGTTTTCGATGACAGGGATATTGAAGAAGCTTTTCTTGATGAGACGGTGATGGTGGTATCAATGGGTTCCACTCCTTGGTATGCTGATTTTGCCAATTATGTGGTGTGTGAAATTATTCCTGATGGGCTGAAGTTTTATCAACGCAAAAGGTTCCTCTTTGATGTGAAGAAATATTTTTGGGATGAACCATACTTGTTTCGGGAATGCGCTGATCATATAATAAGACGATGTGTACCGGAGGTTGAAATAGATGCTATTCTTAGTGTAGGTCATGCATCATCGATTGGTGGACATTATAGTGGAGTGCGTACAGCTGCCAAGGTATTGCAGAGTGGTTACTATGGGCCAACATTGTATCAAGATGCAAACTCCCTTGTTCAAAAGTGTATTCAATGTCAAAGGCAGGGTGGAGTATCGCGTAGACATGAGCTCCCCCTTATTCTGATCCTTGAGGTTGAATTGTTTGATGTGTGAGGAATCGACTATATGGATCTTTTTGTGAGTTCTTATGGGAACAAATATATTTTGATGGCCGTCGATTACGTATCTAAATGGGTGGAAGTTGTGGCTTTACCTAACAATGAAGGACGAAGTGTAGTGGCTTTCCTTAAGAGATGCATCTTCACAAGGTTTGGTACTCCGCGTGCTATTATTAGTGATAGGGGTTCTCATTTTTGTAACCAAATTTTTGCTTCATTGTTGAACAAATATGGAGTCAAGCATAAGGTTGCTACCCCATACCATCCGCAAACAAGTGGACAAGTCGAAGTGTCAAACTGAGAAATCAAAGAAATCTTGGCCAAAACCGTTAATGCAAATCGATCTGATTGGTCTCGACGGTTAGATGATTCTCTTTGGGCATATAGAACTGCTTTTAAGACCCCAATTGGTATGTTGCCATATCAATTGGTGTTTGATAAATCGTGTCATCTACTAGTTTAACTTGAGCATAAGGCCTTGTGGGCTTTGAAAACCATGAATTTGAATTGGGATGATGCATCCAAGAATCGAGTTGACCAACTCCATGCTTTGGAGGAATTTCAACTACAGGCTTTTAAGAGTTCAGCTCTATATAAGGAGAAGATGAAAAGGTGGCATGATGCCAAGATACTTCATTGAGAGTTTAAAGTGGGTGATCATGTGTTACTCTACAATTCTCGCTTGAGACTCTTTCCAGGTAAGCTCAAGTCTAAGTGGCCGGGCCCTTTTAAGGTGAATCGTGTGTTTGAAAATGTAGCAATTGAAGTTGAAGGTGAAAATGGGTCATTCTTCAAAGTGAATGGACAAAGGCTGAAACTTTACTTTTGAGAGGCTCCAAATGTGAGATTGATAGATGTGGTGTACTTGGATGATGCTTGAAAGCATGTCCACGTTGTGCCACGACGTTAAAGAAGGCGCTTCTTGGGAGGCAACCAAAGTTTTATTTTAGTAGTTTTGAATAACTTGTGTAGGTCGAAGTATGAAATTTCAAATCATGGCTACAAGGCGATGGGTTGGACCACTTGGTGCATCACCTAATGATCACTGGGATCGCCTAATTCCATCGCCAATTGAAGGTTGCAATTGAGGGGTACGCTGGAAGATTAGACGAGCTACAATTTCACTCGGTGCATCACCGAGTGGCTTGGGAGAGCCTGATCGAGCTCACCTTCTAGAAATTCCTGATAGCTGGTCTCATGTTGATTTCGGTGAGCTTTTTACCCATTGTGCACGTCACCGAAACACTCTACGACATTAGTTCCATTGCCGAAGGGAGCGCGAACTGAACGGTTCTTAAGCTTTTCAAATTAAAATCTTCATTTTATCCAAAATTTTTGACTTCCCTTTGCACACCCACACACTTTAACTTTTTGCTTCCATATTTGGTTTTGTTTTGTTGCTATTGGAGTGCGTTGGAATCATCCCCTATCCCTTTTTTCCGTATTTGCTCGTTGTTTCTTCTATTTGAGGTTGGTGTTCTTTTTCTTCGAAATATTTTTATGCCAAATTCATTGTTTCAACTTGTTAGTATATGGGTGATTGGTTGTATTGTGGTTCTATGCCTAAATATATTGCCTTTCACTCCGTTGATGGTTGTTGACTTGAGCATGCCTAATTTTAGTGATTTTTTCCTTAATCGTGGTGGGTAATTATGTATTGTGTTTGGTGGCTGTTGTTTGAGTGTTGGGTGAAGTCTGAGTAACCCCGATTTCAATTGAATGGCTTGAATTTGCCCAATGATGGATTGGGTGACGTCTTTCTTAAGGGTAAATCACCATTTTGTTGTTTTCGAATCAATTTGGGGGAAGTCTGAGTACCCCAGGTAGAAATTGGGGGTGGGTCCTATAGTGATGTTGTTAATTGAGCTTTAATTGTTGTGTGATGGGATGATAGTTGATAATCGTTAAAAATTTTGGGGGGTGATGCATTGGATCTATTCGGCGAGCTAATTCGAGCTTGCCGAACTGATTTGGTGTGTCGCCTATTGCACTCCCTATCACTTTTTTGTCTTAATTATTTGCCTCTGCATTTTGGAACATTCGGCGAGCACCCTTTTGCTCGCCGAGTGAACTCTGCAACTCACCGACAACATTTTCATCGCCCTTTATACTTGACCTTTTGCCTGATATCATTCTGTTAATTTCGGCGATGCCCTCCTTGCTCGCCTAATTGGTTTGGCGACTAACCGACCTGATCGACGAGTCTTTCTATAATTTTGATATGTTGATTTTTTTCTGACTTATTTTGTTCGAATCTTTTGTCTGTTTGTTGGTTTTTGCAGATATGGCTCGACCAAAAGTTCCGGCCAGGGGACCACCACTCAGGAAGCGTGTGAAAGGGATAGAAATCGCATCGGAGGTTGATCAATCCCGACCAAAATGAACACAACCACCCCAACCCAAGGGTAAGAGGAAGAAGAAGGTCATAGAGAGTTCTTCCTTGGAGATCAAGGATACATCTATTCAGTTCACTTCCACGAATTTCGAAAGTGAGGAGTTTGAGGAGTCCGAGACTCCTATAGGTGAATTGATCAAACGAAAACGCGTTGAACTGCAGTCCAAAGAAGTTCATGACCCATTGGCAAGGGTCCTTGCTCCCAGCACCAACCCTGAGCCCCCTGTTGCCCCAGTTTCAGCTCGTGCTTCAGTTCCAGCCCCAGTTAATCCTCCGAGGTCGATGAATCGATTAAAGGCCGAGGGTTTGCGAACTATCCTCAAAGAGAAGATATTGTCCACGGATGGTGTTGTGGACAGGTATCCAGAAGTTTGGGAAACTATTCGGTACCACAAGTTCCAATTTTTTACTAAACCTCAGAGTCCTTACGTACCTACTTGGGTCCGGGAGTTCTACACAGCCTACCCAAATTTGATCCCGAAAGCAAAGAAGTAGGCTCAGTCGATGGAACCAGTTGATTTTGTCATGGTGCGGGGGAGAAAAGTTAAGTGTAGCCAAACGGAGATAAATGATGCCCTCGGGTGCATGGTCAGGATTCGACATTCTTTGGCCGACAAGATTAAATTGAAGATGTTAGATGACCTCAAGGGGTAGATGGCCCCTCTGATCAGTGACGCATCTCCTCAGTGGCTAGAGATTGGAGCAATAATTTAGAAGGACCTACGAAAAGCTGCTAGATATTGGTTCGGGTTCTTAAGCAGCACCCTCATGCCTTCCCAGAACGAGTCCATTCTACGGCACTCGAAGGCCGCACTCCTGGGTTGCGTCATGGACCATCACATGCTCAACTTGGGGATGATTATTGAGCAGGAGATTCTGATGAGAGCTAAACAACATCAGACATCGCTCCCCTTCCCGATCCTGATTACTGAGTTGTACCAACGCGCTAGAGTTCCCTTCGAGGCTGAGAAGGATGTTGAGGTCACTTCGACCTCGTCTTGTGACATCCGCCGTATTGAGGTCGAGTACTTGATGGATGAGGCGGAGAGGAGGAGGAGACCTCTAGTAGATACGTCTCCGGTCGTTGATGTTGAAGCCATGGAGACCGGTTCTCCCACTCTCGTATTTAAGCAGACAGGTATGCATGCCCCTGAGGCTCCTGCTACTTCTACCCCCATACCAGCCGCCCCTTCTACATCTGCTCCTGGTCTCAGGCAATGATTCTAAAAATGGGCCACCTGGCCCATTTGGCCAATGTTCGTGCTTCAAAAGTCGAGGCGGCAGTTCCCGCATTAATCAAGCGTGCCATTGCTGCGGTACTTGTTCCCATTAGGGCAGAGTTGGAGGATCAGCGTCTGGTGATCACCGCTCATGGGCAGGCTTTGGATGCCCTCACCTCGAGAGTGGCAGTGTGTGAGAGGAAGGAGGGTACTTCTATTGAGCTGACAGTCGTGAAGGCTAAGATTGTTGGGCTGCGCAGGGATGTGAACAAGCTTAAGTCCACTGATATTTCTATTATGTGGGGCAGTGTTGATGTGCCCGAGGGCCAGTCGCCTGACACCCTTCCTCCCACTACTACCGGAGGTCCTACTGTTGTTGAGGATCACATAGAGGACAATACTCCAGAGACCGACGAGGAGGAGCTGGCTAGAGAACATGAGGTGTACGCCGAGCTTGAGGATTTAGAGGGCAACATAGTGAGAGCGGACACTATTGCTTCATCGCATGATACATCTATGATTGGTTTGAGCGAAGCCGCAGCTACTGATAGGCCGGGCACTGATGCCCTAGATGATACACCTCCGCCATAGACTGACAGGGGGACTCTCCATTGCATTCCCTTTGATTTTATTTTCTCACTTATTTTTATTTTATTAACGCATTGAGGACACTGCTTTTTCTTTTTGGTGGGGATGGAGAGTTTTGCCAACCCCGTTTGTTTGTATGTTTTTATTTTGATGGTTGTTTTGTTTTGTTTGGATTTTATTTAAAATAAATGGTTTCGGTTCTTCTTGATATCTCTCTCTTATTCTCTATCGATTGTGTGTTGATTGATAGTTGTAGTTCTTATGTACATTCGAGTATCGGTTGTGATCAATATCGATGACTTGAATAGTGCTCTTGATGAAAGACATATTGGTGTAAGTCCAACGAGGTAATTTGAGTTACATAGTCTTGTATGAACTCTTAGCATCTCATTGTGACTAGTCGATTGTGAGTCTTGCAATGACCATTGCACACAAACTTGACTCATAGAGTTGTGATCCACAATTGTGTTTGAATGCCATGTGTGGTGAGCTTTACCTAAAAAGTGTGCTTGATGATATCTAGAACTTGCCCCGTTAGTCTAGCTAGCTTACTTTGGCGAATGAAGGAAATGATCTTAGGCATAAATTTTTTAGAGTGAACCTAATTGATATACCTTCGTGTGACCACCTTGTGAGTGTGTGAACCCAGGTACGGCCCTTAGCCTATTCCTTTCTGCCTTTTGAACGAATCTAGAACCTCAATTAGCAGATTCATTAGAAATCGACTACCCTTTTTTTTGAATAAACGCAAAGGAAAATAGCTGGTTGATTGAAATTGTCATACTCTCTCCCACCTTTAACCTTCATGGAGCATTAGTGTGTTTGACTTACCAACTCAGGCCAAAAGCCTAAGTTGGGGGTGTGGTAAGAGTGAGGAAAGAAACCAAGCAAGAAACTTATGAGCTTATCTTTGGAAAGTGAGAAAAAGATGGAACCCATCTATATTTTTAAAAAGAGGTGTTGAGAAAAGAAAAGAAAATAAATGAGTTGAATAAAGTTTGATCATTGTATTTTGTTGTGAAAATAAAAAGGGGTATCCCAAATTGGTTGTGAGCTTTGAAAAGACCAAAAATGAGTTGTGAAAATGAGATGAGCAAAAGAAAAAGGGAAAGATGAGAAGAGTAAGCAATGCTCCTTGAAGGCAGAGTCACTAAACAAAAAATGATCATACCTTTGCCCTCAGCCCCGTTACAAGCCTTGAAAGACCTTTTTTATCCTACATGAGCCTAGTGATGTGTTGGTTGGAAACTAGGGGCAAGCCTATGGGTAGAGTCATGCATGTTTTTCTCATTTGAGAGTGTGAGTGTTGATTTCGATTCCTTAATCCTATCTGTTGATCAGCTTTGTGAGAGCATGGAATCATCTTTGCTGTGAGGGCATTTGAATACTTTTGTTGGGCATGAATTTGCGTTTAAAGTAAGCATTGTGAGCTTGAACTCTAATTGAAAATGGCTAGTTAGAATTTGAAACTTTGAGTGCACATTTGATCCTTGCATGTTAGATTGAACCTAGTATGCATTCTCATGTGGATTCTAAGGAGCACTGTTTGTAGACATCCCTATTGAACTGATTGATCTCTTGTTTTACTTAAGGACAAGCAAAAGTTTAAGTTGGGGGTGTTGATGAGTCAGTAGTTTTGACTCATTTAGAGCTTCATTTACACTAAATTGGTGCCCTTAATGCCTAGCTTGCACTCATAACTAATGTCAAATTGTTTATATGCAGCCAGGAGACTTGAGAACGAGGCAAGGGCAAGATAATGCGAAAAGAAGCTAAAAAGTTCCAAAATTTAAGGAAAAATGAAGGCTGGAGCTCACAGAAGACAACTCAGCGACGCGCCGAGTGGATCTTCAGTTCGCCTAAAGTTCCAGCAGTCGAGGAAAAGAATCAAGTAAAGTGCGGTGAGACTGGGAGCTAATCAGCGACTCGCCTATCAGAACGGCGAACCCAACTTTGATCGCCTAAAGTTCCAGTACAGATCCATGTTGAAACCAAGAAACAAAAGGCAAAGAAGAGCAACTCGGCATATCGCCGAGTGGATGAGCGAACCCCACTTATGCCGCCGAGTGGTCCCGCGTTTCATAAAGTGGGAAATCTTTGTGAGAGTATAACTAGAGTTTTTGAAAAGAGAGTTGGGAACCAGTTGGGAACCAATTAACTAAGGCTAAGAAGTACTCTTGCACTTTGAATATTTTTTATTGCTTTTGAACTATTCTTTTGAGTTTTTGGACTTAAGACTTTGGGTGTAATTCTAATTGGTAGCATTTTACTTTTTGAAGACCTTGTGAATCAATGGCTGACATCTTTGGTAACAATTTCTTCACTTTTGCTATGATTGGCTAAAACCCCAATGCCTTAGGGGTGTGATTATGTGTTCAATTGCTTAATTAGCTTATGGGTATTATGAATTGCTGAATTTAATGCTAGATTGAAATGGGTTCAGTTGTTAATTCATGTTTTCGTTTATGAATTGAAGTTGCAAATTCAGTTCTAGTCTATATCTCTTTGTAAGCTTTTAAAAGGTGCATTTGAGTGGAATTAACAGTTGATGATTGTATGGGCTGTTGCTTTTACTACCCATCTTGTTAAAGTGGGTTGAATCAAGGTATAAGATTGTTTTCTAGTGTAATGCCTATTGAGATTTGATAGAACCCAATTGAATGCATGATAGCTGATTGTAAAATAGCTATTGTACTCATGATCTTGCCTACCCATTGAGATTCAGCATATTTAAGCAATTTGTAATTACCCATTTAGCAAAATTAGTAGTTGAACACTCACACACTCCTAGATCACTCCTAGTGGGATCGACCCCAATTCCTTGTTGGGTTCATACTTGCTAGCGACTGCCTACACCTTGAATCGTTATAGGTGTAGTTGAGTGTTATCAATATCATATTGAAGTGTGTGATCATCTCATATAAAATCTTAAATTATTAGAGAAAATATATTTTTTTATTTACTTAATTAATTATATTATCAACAAGACAAACCATTTTCTTTTTAAAATTCACCTGTCATTAGAATAATAACCAGAAATATAGGTTGCAAAACAATATATATTTAAAGGAGATTCTTTGGTATGAATTATCATGGTTTGGCATTGAATGTGTTAGTGGACCATAGTGAAAGTAGGCACAAGTTGGTTATTGATGCAAATTTGAGAAATGTTTGGTTCCTCAATCGTGCCACTCAGCTGGCGTGTTAGAAAGGTAACATGTGTTGTTAACTCACTAGTTCAACTAATCAAAACTATTGTTGCGCAAATAACGGCCACTAAAGGTGGAAGTGTCGCATACCTACCAACAGTGTTCGAGTCTGAAATTCAAATAATCGATTCGAAACCATATATATATATATATATATATTGAAACCTTCTCATAAGAAATGGTTTCGAATCGATTATTTGAATTTCAGACTCGAACACTGTTGGTAGGTATGCGACACTTCCACCTTTAGTGGCCTATATATATATATATATATGTCTTCCCTATTTAACTACATAATATAATTTTCATGGAAGGAGTTCAATTGAACCCCTTGCGCCCATCTGCCTCCACCAAAACCTATCATAGGGCTCGAATCCAAATTTTAGTTAAATAGGAAAGAATCTCATCTATCTCATCACGTCTCAATATATTTACCCTTTTGTTCAATGACTCAAAATCTTTTAAGGGATAGTGCGATATCTATAACTTCTATATAGTGCTACTAAATAGATTCAAAGCCTTTGGCTAAGGCAGAAGCCAAGTGCAAGTTTAATTATTTGATAAAAGGTGGAAACATTTTACAAACAGTTGTACTATAAAGTTATGGTAGTACACCACTATCTCAAATGATTAAAGGATTTTAGACACATTCCTTCATCAATGAATAAATTCAAACATATACTATGAATCTGGGTATCATTGTTTTGACAAACTAATTTCATTTTCAAAATATTTTACTGTTCAAAATTTAAGAAAGTATTTATTATTATTTTCTTTAAATCCACCCTTAACGTACTCCAATTAGTGAAGCTTCAATAAAATGAGATATTTAAGAGAGATCAAATTTTATTTAGATAACTACTATAGTACTATTACGATTGAAGTTACCAATGTATATCTTTTTTAAAGATAGGATGCAATGTCTAGGTTCTTGACACTCTTAATTAATTATTTATCAAGAAAAATCCTTGATTGTGTTGTTTGATTAGTGATGGTAATCCTAGGTTTAGAGGACAATTGCACATGGCAATTTAGAGAAATATATTGTTCCACGATAGTCTTGACAAGATTAATTAAAATATGATGTGCTAGCTCTTTTTAAAATTATATTCTTTCTAGATCATATGACTGACTCGCTGTAACATAATTATATTATTATATTATAACTTTCTTGTAATCGAATGGGATTAACGGATCATTAATTACCTATGCCTCTTAAGCCTAGATCTTCTTTTGGATTAATGGTCTTGTCAAGATTACCAACTCTCTCTCTCTCTCTCTCTCTCTCTCTCTCTCTCTCTCTCTCTCTCTCTCTCTCTCTCTCTCTCTCTCTCTCTCTCTCTCTCTCTCTCTCTCTCCCTCTCTCCCTCTCTCTCTCTCTCTCTCATATTAATGTACTATCTTGGTTTCCAATTCGAAAAATATATTACTTTCACCGTCTCAATTTATATGAAATTATCTGATTTGGTACAAAAAAATTTTTAAAAAAAAGGACTTTAAATTTGTAGTCTAAAAGATAAATTATTGAAAATTTTATAATTATAAATCATCTCACTAAAATAAACTAAAAAATTTTTAATTTAAATTTTACTAAACGTTGAAAAATGTCATTCTTTTGGAAACGACTAAAAAGGGAAAAAAAAAAGAAAAGAATCACATGATTGGGATGAAGGGAGTATATTATTTAAAAGAGACAAATGTCCCCTCAACTTTGTGATTAAAAGAGTATATATTTTCCTGACTGAAAAAATGGTGCATATATCTAATAAATGGTATATATTTACCTTTTTGTTTGGCATAATTAATAAATGTGTCTTTTAACTAATTGGCCTCATTTTATACCCTTCAATTTTTAGTTCGTACAAGTAGACACTAAAATTTGTATAAAGTTGAACAAATAGACACATGATTCATATGTGACATAATACACTTAAGACATCACGTAGAACGTAAATTATCATGTAGAATATGTGTCTTTTTAACTCTTCAAAATTTAAACTGTATCACATAAATTGAAACAGGGGAGTATAACGATTGAATAGTTTGTAGGTGACTATCTTGATTTTCTTTTAGGCAGGGGTGAGATTAGCTAAGGTGGTGAGTAGGAAAAGATTCTTATATAAGACAATATGAACAGATGTGCAATGTCATTTATAAACACAACAATGTATTAGTTTCCCTATAATAAAGGAAGATGGAATATAATTAAAGAAATATGTAGAAGATCTTCTCAATCAATTCGTTTAACTCTTCTCTAATAGAAATTGTTTTCCGGACTTTTTATAAATGTTTCTCTAATTTGCAATTTACATACAATTGAACCATAAACTATTCACCACATGTCTCACATAACACTTTTACTTTTCTTATACATTCATATTTTCTGACCGATTTTTATTCCTCTCCTAAGTAGTGGTTTGGACATGTGATTTTATATCGCGATATAAAATCATGAGATGAAATTAACGTTTAGATATGCAATTTTACCCTGATTTCATCTCATAATTTCATATCATGAGATGAAATTCCAAATTCTTCAAAAATCATGATTTGGAAAATTCAAATCATGATTTGAAAATTTTTAAATATAAAAATTGACCTACAAGTTTATATTTTGAAAAACGATCCTACATTTATATGTGCTAACCATTTATTTGATATGTCAATAAATATTATAATTTATATCATTACATTTTAAATCATTTATGCTCATATAACGATTATTTTCACCAACATAAAATTTATTATTACTTTAAGGGATAAGGCACAAGTATCCCCCTAGACAATGACCGAAATCCTAGAGACACACCTAAACAAAATCAGGGTCCTATTACCCATCCGAACTCATTTTTTTCATATTTTTTGCTAACGTGGCACCTTTAACCACCAAGTTGACTGTGTTTGTACACACACGCCTGCCGCGTGTGTAGATGTTTTTTTATTTTTACTTTTTAAAAAACACTATTTTTTTTAAAAAAAATTCTTATTTTCTTTATCATTGTATTTAAGTTAAGTTAATACACTTTTTTTTTTGCCTTGTATCTAAGCTTCTTTTTTTTTACCTTCATTTATTGTTTTTTCTCTTTTATTTTTCTATTGATTTTATTTACTCTTTTTATTTTATTTGTCTTTCCTTTTGATTTGATTTCAAATGTTTTATATTTAAAATAAGTTAATTTCGAACGGATATCAAAACAAGTGAAGAAAATCAAATAAAAATAAAAAATTTAAACGTTAAAACTATAGGACACTTTTTAATTATTTTTTTAAAATACACATAATTCTTTTAAAATAATTAAAAGTGACAAGATAAGAAATTAATGAAAGAAAAAAATAAAAAATTTAAAGTGAGAAAGAAATTAAAATAATTTTTTTTATGGGATAAGACACAAGTACCCCCTAGAGTATGACCGAAATCTCAGAGACACACCTTAACTAAACTAAGGTTCTATTACCCCCTCGAACTCAGTTTTTTTGTAATTGTATACACCTTTAAGCTTATGTGGCACACTCCGTCACTCCACGTAGTTGAGGCGCGTGGGGAATGTTTGGATGCCACATAAGCCAAAAAGGTGTACAAAATTACAAAAAAAATGAGTTCGAGGGGGTAATATAGGACCTTAGTTTAGTTAAGGTGTATCTCTGGGATTTTGGTCATAGTCTAGAGGGTACTTGTGTCTTATCCCTATTTTGACAAAGAAAGAAATTCAATAATTAAATATATATAAGTTTTAATATTAAACTTATTAATTTAAGCTAAATGGATATATAAATTATATGTACTAACTAATTATAAAGTTACCAATTAAAAAAGGACATATGTCCAATTTATTCACTCATGACATGCCTTCGAGAAAACGTGCACACTCTCTATGTCACATTAACATTTATGGTGTATTTATTTCATTTTAAATTATTTTAGGGGTGTAATAGGACCCTAGTTAAGTTTAGGCGTGTCTCTGGAATTTCAGTCATAGTCTAGGGGGGTACTCGTGCCTTATCCCTTACTTTAAATTGTTTCCTACTTTACCATTTCTATTCATCAAATTCTTTATTTTTGATCAAATTTATTTACCAACTCAATTGACGAGCAAATGGCTCAAAGTAATAATGTTTGTTATATCTTCTTGGTCATATGATCGAGAAATGAAAGTTTAATGTGAGAAGATTGATTGTACTATGTGGGAGGATTATATTAAAGACTCTACAACTTATGTTCAATTCTTTTTTTTTAATTGAATTAATGTTTGATCAATAAATGTTGTACTTCATTTATAATAGCTTTGTGATAGTATATTATGTGATTTATAAATTTTTGCTTATTTGATAAGATTTTATAAAGAATTACAATAATTTTAGTAGTTTTACAAGTTAAAATTTTTTTTTATGTTAATAAGAAAACATTCAAGTGAGTATTGGTGAGGTCCTCTATATAATCTCTATATTACTTATACATGCATAACTTTAACCAGCTACCAAACGACCCCTTGGTATTGGTGAGGTCCTCTTCCCATTTGGAGAAGTTATTGAAGTCAACATATATTGTTCATTAACCACCTCTTGAGACTTTCATTCTTAGTTTCTTTATAATTTATATCATGTTTGGTAATTTGAAAGTAAGCTATTTACGTACTAAAACATATATTAAATTTATGAGGGTATATGAAATATTTAATACGTATATAATTCTAATCAGCTACCAAACGAGCGAAACATAAGGTTCTCTTTTCATTTGGAGAAGTCATGGAAATCTACATCAATAACTCACTTGAGACTTTGATTCTTCTTTTTCTCAAGGGCCTTAGCAAGGCTTTCACTTGCAGTGTGGACAAATATCTATTAAGCCCAGCAAGGGGAGAAGCTATCCTACAATAGTCACTAGGTAGGATGTTATACATTTTGCCTTATTTGATCAGAGTGCTTCAAATTTATACAACTTTTTTGTTTTTGAGCACGAATTATCAAATAAATCATCCTTCTATTTGAAATTAAATACTTAATTTTCAAAAATATAAAAAAGCAATCATCTATGATCAGCTGTAATTTGAATAAAATAAAATAATCCTACAAGTTTTTTTAAAAAAATTACTATATCATAATTCTTTCTGTCTCAATTTATGTGATTCTTTTCTTTTAGTAAATTTCAAATATATATATATATATTTTTATATTTAGTACAAATTATAATTTAACTTTTTTTTTATTCTAAGTAAATATTATGACATGAATTGAAATTATTTATTTAGGCCGTCCACATTTACGGTTGCTGCACATTTTATGAAAGAATTAAAAGTGCGCACTCAATAGTAGGCAGTACAGTTCTGGCACTGCTCACTGCTGACTACTGCTTTGGCGAGTTTTTAACATGTTATTTGCCTCTCTCATTGCCCCTTAATTTTGCATTCCTAAATAGAGGTGAATTTAGAATTTTTATAATATTGATGTATAACTGTTTAGAGGGAAAAATTATGAGTGCAATTTTAAAAAAAGAAGATATGTAGTTAACAATAGATTAATTGTATTATATTTTTTTAGTATGAGAATGCTAGCGGATAATATTAGATAAGTTTTAAGAATATATACATAAAATATTTAATTTGACAGAAAGATCATGCATTTCCTTTTAAATAAGTTTTATATATATTTTTTTTTGTTCAATTTTACCTGTCGATAAGATCTTTGCATTTTTTTTAATCAAATAATATTATTTGTAGGCCATGCAGGTCTTTGCACTCTTTAAAATGTACAGTCTTTTTTATTTGATTTATCTGGTTTTGATTTGACATACAAATAATACTAGCAACAATAAATTCAATAAAATTTTATAAAATGGAGTACAAGGAGGGTAGAGTATATGCAGACTTTATCATTCTCTCCTAGATAGAAAAACTATTTTCTAAAAACATTCGACTCAATGAAATCAAAGTAGTAATAAAAAAAAAAACATGTCAGCTAATAGCAAAGTAGTATAGAACATATATGCAAGAAATCATAACATTAACAACAAAGTATAGTCACCTAAATACAGTAAACCATAGATTATAATTTGAAATTCAAAACCAAAGACTACATATATGTAGAAAGTACTACTGCCTGTATATCAATTTATATGACTTATTTTCCTTTTTAATTAGTTCAAAAAAGAATAACACATTTACATATTTAGTAATAATATAATTTTAAAATACATATTTTACCCTTAATGAAATCATTTATACACACAGAACAGAAGCATTTATCACTTCTTTTAGACCATAAATTTTAATTTTTCTTAAATTTCATGTCAAATCAAATTATATAATATACTTTTTTCTTTTTATTTATTTAATTAAAATTAAATTTTGGATTTTTGAGTTTGACATTAATACCCCTACCCCTTATGTTGCTCCGAAATGACCTTCTCACAAATACCACCACGTGCTCTTCTCTTAGATGTCTAAGGTGGACCTTCGTCCCCCTCTTCACCATACACACTCCCTTTTTTTCCTCAAACATTTTCTTCTATTTAAGCCCCTTTCTTTCCCTCTCTCTTCTACCAAACAATACAAACCCCTCTCTCTATTACTCCCTTTTTTCCTCTTTTTCAAAGAAGGAAAAATAATGACTTCTACCATTGCAAATTATGGAGTTTCTCACTCTTTTTCACCATCTACTTCCTATTCACTTGATTTTACCCTTCCTTTAAAATCAATCTCCATGAGAAATAACAATCACACAACAAAAACTAAAATCTATTCTGCTCTACTCACTTTACCAAAACAAAACAATACCCCAAAAAAACAACCACAATTTCAAACACTTGATTGGAATTTTTTCCAAAAGGCAGCAGCAAAAGCTTTAGATATAGTTGAAAGCGCGTTAGTATCACGCGAACTACAAAACCCACTTCCTAAAACCGCTGACCCACGTGTACAAATCGCCGGTAACTTTGCTCCGGTACCGGAGCAATCAGTCCGGCATAATCTTCCGGTTATAGGAACGATACCCGATTGCATTAATGGGGTTTATGTCAGGAATGGGGCGAACCCGCTTTTTGAACCGGTTGCCGGTCATCATCTTTTTGACGGTGACGGCATGATTCATGCCGTCACTGTCGAAAATGGTTCAGTGAGCTATTCTTGTCGTTTTACTGAAACGGAAAGATTAGTTCAAGAGCGTGAATTGGGTCGCCCTGTTTTTCCTAAAGCTATTGGTGAACTCCATGGTCATTCTGGAATTGCCAGGCTATTGCTGTTCTATGCCCGTGGAGTTTTCGGGCTTGTGGATCATAGCCATGGGACTGGAGTGGCGAATGCCGGATTGGTTTACTTTAATAACAGGCTTTTAGCAATGTCTGAAGATGATGTACCTTATCATGTTCAAGTATTGCCTTCTGGCGATCTTCAAACAGTTGGTAGGTACAATTTCGATGACCAGTTGAAAAGCACAATGATAGCTCACCCGAAAATTGATCCTGTTTCGGGTGAGCTTTTTGCTTTGAGCTACGATGTAGTTCAAAAGCCTTACTTGAAATCCTTCAAGTTTTCTCCGGACGGGGAGAAATCACCCGACGTTGAAATCCCATTGGATGTTCCAACCATGATGCATGATTTTGCGATTACTGAGAATTACGTTGTAATTCCCGATCAGCAAGTTGTGTTCAAGCTTCAAGAAATGATCAAAGGAGGCTCCCCTGTGATCTATGACAAAAACAAGAAATCAAGATTCGGAATTCTACCCAAAAATGCTAAAGATTCTGAGAATATTATTTGGGTAGAATCACCCGAAACGTTCTGTTTTCATCTATGGAATGCTTGGGAAGAGCCAGACACAGATGAAGTCGTTGTTATTGGTTCATGCATGACACCACCAGACTCAATTTTCAATGAATGTAGTGAGAATTTAAAGAGTGTTTTATCAGAAATAAGGCTCAATTTGAAGACCGGAGAGTCGACAAGACGACAAATAGTTTCATCATCAGATCAGGTAAATTTAGAAGCTGGAATGGTAAACAGGAACAAACTTGGTCGAAAAACACAATTCGCTTATCTTGCAATTGCAGAGCCATGGCCAAAGGTGTCTGGTTTCGCGAAAGTCGACTTATCAACAGGGGAAATTAAAAAACATACATATGGAGATAAAAGATATGGAGGTGAACCATTATTTTTACCAAGAAATGTCAATTCAGAGAAAGAAGACGACGGATATATTCTTGCATTTTGCCATGATGAGAAGACATGGAAATCAGAACTACAAATTGTGAATGCCATGACTCTAGAATTAGAAGCCACTGTCAAGCTTCCCTCAAGAGTTCCATATGGTTTTCATGGGACTTTCATTAGCTCAAAGGACTTGCAAAATCAAGTATAGTACCAAGAAAATTATCGGTATATATACGTACATATTAGAAGGGTAGAAAGGGCGAGGTATAATATATATATATATACGTACAAGTTTGTTATAAGAGAGATGTATAGTCTTTTAATTTTCCTCAACATGCCATTTTCTTTGAATAGGGAGTTGAGAAGGGAGATTTTCAGAGACCAAGCTTGAAGCTTGTAGGTATGTAAGTAGGATTCGGAAAGCTCAGATGGTTTCTGTTTTCCTTCTTTATCTTTTTTTTTTTTGGGGCCAAATATACTCTTAGGTCTTTCACATATACCTATTTTGTTATTGTGTGTAAGTGAATATTTATATTAATTCAGATTTACACTGCATACGACCCGCATAACTTGATTTTGATGATAAGTGTAGTTCTCTGGTTTTTACTTTTTGTAGATCACACACTAAAATAAGGTAAGTCGAAGTCGAACAAATGAATTCACATGAAAGGCACACAACGAGCCTAGGGTTGGAGGGATAGAATTGGAGTTGGAAATTTGGTATATAAAGGGTCATCAAGAGCAATAATGTTCAAGAAATCTTAAATCAATTTGTGAGTGATGCTGCTCCTAACATGAAATATTAGCAAAATCAAGAAATCTCAAAATGAACAAAACATTCTTTAATTAGCAAAAACAAGAATATCCAAATCAACATCACATTTTTCATTGGTTTCTCACTGGTCCAATTTTAGAAGAATGGTATGACTAATATTTTCTTCTTTGTAAGCTCATAACTGACTACTTCGATCTTACAACTATTCGTATATCATTTCATGGGATATGTAAACAATGAGTGTGGTGAGGCGGTTGATATCCTCCCCTTAAAATCAAGATAGGAATTGAATTATGTTTATGAAAGTGTTTTTATCTTTCTTAGTGAATCTATTCATTAATTTGTAAATCAAAATTAGTTAGATGTGAATTCAAATTAGTTGTGTCATTATTTATATAATTTTTTTTTATATCAAATGCTTATAAGGAAATAAATCATGTAGGACATAAGTCTTTTTGATAAGACATATCTTTTGATTTGAATGGCGCTTCAATAATTGCATTTAGCATGTGCAAAATTGATAGAAGGGATAATTTTTTATTTTTTATTTTTTGGTTTTTTCACCCGGTATTCGTTATCCATATTGGAACCCGACTAAATCCAAATTCGCATCGAGAAATTCCATATTGGAGGTAAAATGCTCCCTAACAAAGGCGACTCCATACCCAGGAGGACTTGAATCCGAGACCTCTGATTAAGGATAAAGAAGTACTTACTACTCCACTACAACCCTTGTTTGTTGCTACCGCAGTCCCCTATTTTGGTTGCTGCAGAATCCATTATTGTCCTATTTTTCACATATTGTTCAAATGGCATTTAATTATTTATTAGGAGGCAAAAAAATTTGCATATTTTTTTAGAAGGTCACCTGCATGAAAAATCTAAAGTAACTTGTTTGTATGATTGGTGTTCATCATTTTTCACATGTTTTCCCTCTTAGCTTGATTTAAGTTACGTGTAAGAGATTTCAAACACTTCTTCATGAGTAATAATAATTGAATTGTCACAGCCGAAAGGTCAAAAGAAATATTTGATTTGATTTAAGAGGGTGCTGATCTTAAGAGAGTACACTCTTATATCTTATCTATAAAATTAAAAAAATAATGGGGACCAAAATTATAAAGAAAACACAAAAAATATTCATAATATCTTGATTAAGATCTTTAATTTCACGATATGTTCCCCTATTAATTCCTCTTTGTCCTATATATTGTATGGCCTTGTTCAATGCATCTTTAAAGGTTCTTTCGGCACAGACAATCTCCCATGTGATATGCACAACTACTTTCCTTATTTTGGGAGGGCTAAACAATCACATATATATAGAGAGAAAAACCAAAGTTTCCTTTCTTTAATTTCCTCATCATCTTTTGTTTTCTTTCCTGTTTTTGTTTCTCTTTTCACTTGTCATTTTCTTTGTAACTACTTATTCTAATAATTGGGCAAAGAGGATTTATTATAACAAAAAAGGAAAAAGGAAAAACCTTCAACATTCTTATTTAAAGCATAATTTGCACTTCATCAAATAAATTGTCAAAAAAAGCACTTGATATTATCATTAAAATGAGTGTTCTCTTCCACTAATTATATTGTATGGTTTAAAATTAGGATTTCACAACTACACGTATCGAATGGTGACTCGTGGATATTGAAGATAAATCATACATGACACAATAACAGTGAAGGTCCGGACCCGTGAGCTTATGTTCATCTGATCCCAAAGCTACTTGGTTGGGAACACCTCATTACTGACTTATTGAGTGCATCTTTTCGAATCGAATAATGTTAAACGTACTAATGTACTCCTCTCAAGTCCTTGTACAGTCTCTTAACATTCTGTTGACTCTATCCGAGGGAACCATATTGATAGAAATATGAACTTTACTGTTTCTACCACCTCGTATATGAGGCATAAACAGAGGATTTGGAGCAATGCATGAATCAACATAAGTTTTATCAGAGGACAACTTTGTTGCATGATCTAGAGTATGAAAGAAGAGGAAACTTTTCTTGAATGTTTGTAGTACCTCATTTATAAAAGTGGGTCCCTCACAATCATAAATAAGATCCTATTGACACGGCATCGTAGACTTCCTAGGACACTTGAACTCTGTGCTCTAATACTAAGTTTGTCACGGCCCAAGCCTACACTTAGAGGTGGCCGACACTCGGGACCATTTTTGATCCCAAGAGAACCCTTGGTATGACCTGCTGCTAACTAAATACTATAACATTATGTAAAAACTTTTAAAAGATGGGCATGCATTAACTTAGAAATAAACTCAATAAATTTATAGTTAAAAATTTGAAATATCTATAATATGCTTATGTCTGTAATACAATGGTGAGAGTTATAACTCAACTGACTCGTCTACGAAGCCTCTATTACTAAAGATAGATTATCAGGACAATACCCTTGACTAACCTAGTTTGGAGGATGCTCTATACCTTGTCAGGGTGTAGAACCTATCTATCTAATGTGGATCCACTACTGAGCCTCTTGGGCTAAAAGTGATGAATGACTAGCCGTGTGCTCAAATACTATGGTGGGACGTAGCTATGAGATTTGAATTTTCTAAATTTACGTCTTCTCGTTGCTAAATAATCCTCTCAAAATAATTTTTATATACTTATATGCTCATAAATAGATAAACTATATGTCTGTCTGAATCAAGTATGAGACTTTACTGGAAATCTATGAAACTGTACTACTAGTGAGCCTATGCTCACAACACAACAGTCTAAAAAATAATGATATTTTGAATTTTCTTGATAAAAGACAATTTTCTTTGAAATCATATCTATGTTTGTAAAGATAATTTGTAAGCTTTCCTAAGAAATATTTTGAGTGAATGAACTTTCTTTAAAATATAATTTGCGAAATAGGTATAAAGAAATTTCATGAAATTATATTTTACTCATAAAAAATGCATATGAAATACTAAGACAAAGTTTTAAAAATAACTTTAGCAGAGAAGGGTCCATGTGGTATCATAAACATGAACCACCTCCCAAGAATCATCAATGAATATGAAATACAACGACTTTCAGGTTCTAAGGAGTTGTATTTATCATTGTTGGATTGCGAGTTTATGGGAACACACTCTTTTGGTTGTTTTAAGACTATTTTCTTAGTGTGTATATCATGCCTTGATTCTTAATTGGTTGTTGGGTTAAGCTAGGGTTGTTAGTTGATTCCCTCACCAGAAGGTTAGTGTGGGTGTCACTCACGACGGGTCAGGATTGTGACAACATATGAATATTAAATTGTTATTAAATTTTAGCTTCCATAATCTCACATTGTTTTTATCCCTAACTTTAGTTCAATATCTTTGATATACTCATTTTTACAGCTTTTGTAACATCTGGAATTTGAAAGAAAGCTAAAAAAGGGAAAACGAGAAAAATTCACAGACCCAAAATGGACCATGGACACTTCATGGCACCCTAGATGGTCCGTGAAGGGGACCACAACTCGTTAAGGGGCTCGTGAACCCCTTCTAGAATCTGACCATGCAGGGGTCACCTTCACGGTGACCCACACGGCTCGTGGTGAACTTGACGACCCGTCAAGTGAGTCGTACAAGTCACCTAGTTGGTGGGGTGCGACCCAAGGTCACTGGAAAAGGGCCACAGACGTCTAAACGGCCCGTGGAGCTTCACACGGACCGTGAAGTCATCCATGAAGGAGACTTATCAAGTTTTAAGTTTTGGGCCAATTTCAAACGATCCTATCATTTTGCACAAAATGAATTAGGTTGCCCATGACCTATCAAATTAAAGATCTCTGAATCCTCTTTCCAACGCCACTGAGTTTTCCCCATTTGAATTTCAGAATAAAACGTTATGCCCATTTTAGTGAAGCACTGTTAGGCAGATGAAGCTTCACGACCAACTTGACGGCCCTTGAAGTGCTTCACGGCCCGTGAAGCCTGTCTTGAAGTCACATCGTCAGCTTGTATGTCAGGGTCATATTGGTCTTTTTCCTATGCGTTGGGCACTTAAACTACATTGTTTGATGCCTAAACTACATCATTTTACTCTATTTAAGCCTAATAACCTAGTCAGAAACTACCTAGAACCCTCATTCTCCAAAATCATCCAACTTAGAAAGAAAAGAAGATAAAGAAGAGACAGTTTCTCCCAAGAACACACAGCGGTGTTCTTTGACGTTCACCCCCAAAATCCAATGGATTTCTTCATAGTTTTCATCATCAAGCATGTGGGATTTCACTAGTGGGTTCCTTTCACCCATTAGGTCCCTAGAATTCAGTCAGTTTCTCCATAAATTTCTTAGACCTAGGGTTCCCAAATCTTGGGAATCCATTGAAAGTTAGCTGTTATAGTTCCATTGCATTGATTACCTGTTTTCTTGGAGAATTAATGTAGTCCCATGTATAGAACTCAGAACCCTAGCTTGTATTCATCATCAGCTTTCATGAATTATACTTGCTAGATAAATCAGTCAGAAAATCATGCTCTAGAAATTGAATGCCATATCTTTCAGCATATTTATCTTACATTCCCCGATAGCATGTCAGTATTTTGAGCTACTCAGTATATCAGTTGCACTGTTAGCTTTACATATTAAGTTGGGAGTAGACTTAGCACCGAGTTGGACTAGGGTTCAGCGTACCCTCAAAGTCCCAGAACTACGTGCCACCATAGGTTCAGAAGTCCCCTCTATTGGGCATCAACCTTTTAGTGATCATGCCACAGTCATGCCTTTATACCCCTGGCAAGGTATATATGGTCCTCTCTATGGAGCGTATACATCGGACTCCACGTTTAGCTCACGTGGTTTATGTCGATTAATAGTAGCTCCCACAGTCATACTCTTATTGCATTGACCATGGTATCAGTATTTACCTCAGTAGACAGTTCATCATGTTATCTTCATGAGTAGTACTTGGTCATTGCATCTAGCTCAGTTTTCAGTTCTACTTCAGGATAGCCTATTTCCATGTTCAATTTATACTATCAGTTTACATTGTTCAACTTAGTATCTATATCCTGCATGCTCAGTACATTTAGAGTACTGATGTATACTTTTACGCTACATCGTTTCATGATGTAGGTTCAGGCGCTCAGCATCCAGACCACACTTAGCTCGACTTCTAGTCCTTACTCAGCAGCTTCAGTGGTGAGTTTTCATAGTTCGAGGACGTTCCTTTATGCTTTTGACTCAGTTAGTTCATTATTTAGTTTTCTGTATTATTAGAGTTAGCTGGGGACTTATCCCAGCAGCTCATCAGTTTTAGAGGCTTTCAAACATAGAGTCAGTATTCACTATTTGGGCTGTTTCACATTTGAACTTAGTTATATTCTCAGTTGAACTCTTTGAAATTTATTCAAATTTCAGTTATGCTTCCGCTTACATAGAACTATTTCAGTATGCTTGTGATATGCCAGATTCAGGGTTAGCTTGGGGTTACTTGTGACCCTAGGTCCCATGCTACGCCTAGGGATAGCCTCGGGGCGTGACAAACTTGGTATCAAGCATCAGGTTCAAGAGTCCTAGGGTGTCTAAAAGCCACACTAAGTAGAGTCTCTTTCATGAGTGTGAAGCGCACCAAACCTATGAGAGGGAGGCTACTAGGTGTTTAAGAAAATTTCCCTTCTTTTGCTATTCATATCACGCGTTAAGTGTCATTCAACTTCTCCTTTCTAATCCATCATTATGTGTTTCAGATCATGCCTCCTTGTAGAGCTAACACACGAAATGCTAACGCAGTTCCTCCAGTCCCGAACCATGAGATTACGAATGCAGAGTTCCGTACTGCGATCCAGATGTTGGCTCAGATCGTAGCCAACCAGAACAACCAGCAGGCTCTAGTTCCTGCAAACCCCATTGGTGGATCAGCTGCAGCCAGGGTTTGAGACTTTGTTCGTATGAATCCGCCAGAGTTTCTAGGTTCGAAGGTTGGTGAGGACCCACATAACTTCATTGATGAGGTCAAGAAGATTCTTTGGGTAATGCAAATGAATGATACTGACAGTGTTGAGCTAGCATACTACCAACTTAAGGATGTGGCTCATATCTAGTTCATGCAGTGGAAGAACAACAGGGGTGTGGATGCAGCTCCTGTGACGTGGGATTGTTTTACTGGAGCTTTTATGGACATGTTCTTTCTGAGAGAGATGAGGGAGTCTAAGGCTCAGGAGATTATAAACTTGAGGCAGGGTTCCATGTCAGTCCAAGAATATGGGCTAAAATTCACTCAGCACTCTAGGTATGCTCCTCATATGGTGGCCGATCCGAGGGCACAAATGAACAAGTTCTTGTTTGGAGTATCCAATCTGGTAAAGATCGAGTGCAGGAATGCTATGCTATTAGGGGATATGGATATCTCCAGACTAATGACTTACGCTCAGCAGGTTGAGGGAGATAAGCTCAAGGAAATGGCTAAGGATAATAAAAAGGCTACAACAGGCAATTATGAATATTCTCAGCAGAGATTGGGCGGGGGAAGTCGCTCATAGTTTCAAGAGAGGTCTATAGCCCTAGCACCATCATCGGTTAGCGCTCCATCTCTTAGGTTTCGACAGCATCAAAAAGTGAGGGCATCAAGCTCTAAGTCGCACAAGAGTGCTTCAGGTAACCGGACTTTTCCATCTTGCCCAAAGTGTGGTAAGAACCATCCGGGCGAGTGTCTTGCTAGAAAAGAGGGATGTTTTGGGTGCGGTGAGTCTGGTCATAGGTTGAAGGAGTGCCCTTCTTCCAGGCAAGGACAAGGAGGTAACGGGGCTCAGTCTACCACTTCAGCAGCGCCAGTAGGTTGCCCCACTCAGCACGGTGCCTCGTCTGGTACAGGTGGTGGTCAGCACCAGAACAGGTTGTATGCCCTTCAGGGTAGCCAGGACCAAAAAGGTTCTCCTGATATAGTCACTAGTACGTTACAAGTCTTCCATTTAGATGTGTATGCATTGTTAGATCCAGGGGCTATTCTTTCTTTTGTAACTCTATATATAGCAGTAAACTTCGGTATCAGTTCAGAAACTCTCCCAGAACCCTTCTCAGTCTCTACTCCAGTTGGTGACCCAGTTATAGCTAGACAGGTATACAGAAATTGCCCTGTCATAGTTTCTCAAAACGTCACCTCAGCAGACCTTATAGAGCTAGAAATGATAGAGTTTGATATCATCGTAAGCATGGATTGGTTACATTCCTGTTATGCCTCAGTTGACTGTAGAACCAGGATCGTTCGATTTCAATTTCCAAACAAGCCAGTCGTAGAGTGGAAGGGTAGTAACTCAGTGCCTACGGGTCGATTTATCTCTTAACTTAAGGCCAGAAAAATGATTTACAAAGGGTATATTCATCATCTTGTTTTAGTTAAGGACTCAAACTCCGAAACTCCAACTCTTGAGTCAGTCCCAGTGGTGAATGAGTTTCCAGAAGATCTTCATGGAGCTCCTCCTAAAATGGAAATCGACTTCGGAATAGATCTCCTTCCAGATACCCAGCCTATTTCGATTCCTCCTTACAGAATGGCTCCAACTAAGCTTAAGGAATTGAAAAAACAGTTGAAAGACCTTCTAGATAAGGGCTTCATCAGACCCAGTATCTCTCCATAAGGTGCTCCAGTGTTGTTCGTGCGTAAGAAAGACGGTTCTCTCAGGATGTGCATTGACTATCGTCAGTTGAACAAAGTCACAATCAAGAATAATATCCCATCCCCAGGATTGATGACTTGTTCGACAAATTTCAGGGTACTAGTTGCTTTTCTAAGATAGACCTCAGATCCGGCTGCCATCAGCTTAGAGTCAGAGATAGTGACATCCCGAAGACAGCCTTCAAACTCGGTATGGTCACTATGAATTTGTAGTTATGTTTTTTGGACTAAGAAATGCTCCTGCAGCTTTCATGGACTTAATGACCGGGGTGTTCAAACATTATTTGGACTTGTTCTTCATCGTCTTTATTGATGATATCCTCGTTTATTCTCGGAACGAGGAAGAGCATGCGACTCATCTGAGAGTTGTTCTGCAAACCCTCAAAGATTGCCAACTATTCGTTAAGTTCAGCAAATGTGAATTCTGGTTACAACGATCATTTTTCTTGGTCATATGTTAATCATCGAAGGGATCCGAGTGGATTCTCAAAAAATTGAGGAAGTAAAGCACTAGCCTAGACCCACCTCTCCAATTGATATCAGAAGTTTCTTGGTTTTGGCCGGTTACTACCGGAGGTTTGTTGAAGGATTTTCATCCATACTGCCCCCATTGACCAAGTTGACTCAGAAAAAGGTCAAGTTTCAGTGGTCATGAGAAAAATTTCTTAGAATTGAAAACCAAGTTGACTACAACTCCTGTCTTGACTCTACCAAAGGGTTCAGATGGTTATGTGGTTTATTTTGATACATCCAGGGTCGGCCTAGGTTGTGTGTTGATGTAGCAAGGTAAGGTCATAGCTTATGCTTCTAGACAACTTAAGGTCCATGAGAAGAACTACCCAACTCATGACCTCGAGCTTGCAACCATAGTGTTCGCTCTAAAGATTTGGAGACACTACTTGTATGGTGTTCATGTTGATGTGTTCACAGATCATAAGAGCCTCCAGTATGTGTTCTCCCAGAAATAGTTAAATCTTCGTCAAATGAGATGGCTCAAATTCCTCAAAGACTATGACATGAGTGTGCTCTACCATCTGGGTAAGGCCAATGTAGTGGTTGACACCTTCAGCAGAGTATCCATGGGTAGTGTGGCACATGTTGAGGAAGAGAAGAAAGAATGAGCCAGCGATGTTCACCGGCTTGCTCGCTTAGGAGTTTGCCTGATGGACACGTTAGATGGTGGTGTGATAGTGCAGAGTGGATCAAAATCTTCATTGGTAGTGGAGGTTAAGGAGAAACAAGATAGTGATCCTATATTGCTTCAGTTGAAAGGTGCAGTTCATCAGTAGAGAGTTGAGGTTTTCTTTCAAGGGGGAGATGGTGTTCTTCGTTACTAGGGTCACTTGTGTGTCCCTAATGTGGGTGAGTTGAGGTAGAAGATCCTTACAGAAGCCCATAATTTCAGATATTCTATTCATCCGGGTGCCACTAAGATGTACAGTGATCTGCGCGAAGTCTATTGGTAGAACGGCATGAAGAGGGACATCGTAGATTTTGTGGCTAAGTGTTCCAATTGTCAGCAAGTTAAAGTAGAACACTAGAAACCAAGAGGTGTGACTCAGGAGATTAGCATTCGTACTTGGAAGTGGGAAGTGGTAAACATGGATTTCATTACAAGTTTACCCCGCATTGACAGACAACGTGACTCCATTTGGGTGATAGTGGAAAGAGTCACTAAGTTAGCTCACTTCTTAGTAGTCAATACTACAAATTCAGCGAAGAACTACACTAGACTCTACATCAACGAAATAGGCAGGTTGCATAGGGTTCCTTTGTCTATCATCTCAGATAGAGGTCCTCAATTTACCTCTCATTTCTGGAGATCATTTCAGAAAGGTCTTGGTACTTAAATAAATCTCAGCACAACATTTCATCTGCAGACAGATGGTTAGGCAGAGCGTCCCATTTCGACCTTAGAGGACATGTTGAGAGCTTGCGTGATCGATTTCAAGGGTAGTTGGGATGATCACTTACCCCTCATAGAGTTTGCCTATAATAACAATTTCCATTCTAGTATTCAGATGGCCCCTTATGAGGCACTGTATGGGCATAAATGCAGGTCTCTGGTTGGTTGGTTCGAAATAGGTGAAGCAGCCTTGGTTGGGCCAGATTCGGTTCATGAGGCTATGAGGAAAGTTCAGCTCATCCGGGATAGACTAAAGACAACTCAGAGTCGTCAGAAGTCCTATGCAGATGTGAGGAGAAGGGACTTAAAGTTTGAAATTGATGATTGGGTTTTCCAAAAGGTGCCACCCATGAAAGGGGTGATGAGATTTGGCAAGAAAGGGAAGCTCAGTCCCAGATATGTAGGTCCTTACAAAATCCTGAAAAGGGTTGGTAATGTGGCTTATGAGTTAGAGTTGCCAACACAACTAGCAGTGGTTCATCCAGTGTTTCACATTTCCTTGTTGAAGAAGTGTGTGGGTGATCAGACATCGATAGTACCCTTAGAAAGTGTTGTTGTGAAGGATAGCCTCGCCTATGAGGAGATTTGAGTTGAGATTCTTGATCGTCAGGTTCGTAGGTTAAGAAACAAGGAAGTCGCTTCAGTGAAAGTTTTTTGGAGGGGTCAGTCCGTAGAGGGAGCTACTTGGGAAGCAGAAGCAGTTATGAAGGCAAAGTATCCCCTTTTGTTTCCCTCCGATTCAGTTTCAGCTTGAGGTAATAGTTCCTCTCTGGTCTCTTAGTTTACTCTTGTGTAATTCAGTCTCAGTATCTTGTCCCCCCAGCTATTCGTGCATTTCAGTATATTTGCATGTTCATGAAACTCAGTTCAGTTAGATACCAATTTCTAGTACTCAGTTGGTAGGGATTACAACTCTTTCCTCCAAACTCAACTTGTTTAGACTTCATTCAAGGACAAATGATCCCAAGGGAAGATATTGTAACATCTCGGATTTGAAAAAAATCTGAAAAGGGAAAATGGGAAAAATCCACAGACCCAAAATGGACCATGGACCCTTCACGACACCCTAGATGGTCCTTAAAGGGTACCACGACTCATTAAGGGGCTCGTGAACCCTTTCCAGAATCTGCCCATGCAGGGGTCACCTTCACGGTGACCTAGACGACTCGTGGTGGACTTGATGACCCATCAAGTGAGTCGTACAAGTCACCTAGTTGGTGGGGTGTGACCCAAGATCACTAGAAAACGGCCAAAGACGTCTAAACAGCCTGTGGATCTTCACACGGACCGTGAAGTCATCCTTGAAGAAGACTTGTCAGGTTTTGAGTTTTGGGCCAACTTCAAACGATCCTATCTTTTAGCACAAAATGAATTTGGTGGCCCGTGAACAATCAAATCAAAGATCTCTGGATCTTCTTTCCAACGCTACCGAGTTTGCTCCATTTAAAGTTCAAAGTAAGAAGTTATGCCCGTTTTAGTGAAGCGCTATCAGGCAGATGAAGCTTCATGATCAGCTTGACGGCCCTTGAAGTGCTTCACGGCCTGTGAAGCCTGTCTTGAAGTCACTTCGTCAGCTTTTAAGTCAGGGTCATATTGGTCTTTTCCATATGCGTTGGGCACTTAAACTACGTCATTTGATGCCTAAACTACGTCATTTTACTCAGTTTAAGCCTAATAACCTAGTCAGAAACTACCTAGAACCCTCATTCTCCAAAATTATCCAACTTAGAAAGAAAAGAAGAGGAATAAGCGACAGTTTCTCCCAAGAACAAGCAGCGGTGTTCTTCGAAGTTCAGCCTCGAAATCCAGCGGATTTCTCTGTAGTTTTCATCACCAGGTATGTGGGATTTCACTAGTGGGTACCTTTCACCCATTAGGTCCCTAGAATTCAGTCAGTTTCTTCAGTTTCTCCATAAATTGCATAGACCTAGGGTTCCCAAATCTTGGAAATCCATTGAAAGTTAGCCGCTATAGTTCCATTGCATTGATTACCTATTTTCTTGGAGAATTAATGTAGTCCCATGTATAGAACTCAGAATCCTAGCTTATATTCATCATCAGTTTTCATGAATTATACTTGCTAGACAGATCAGTCAGAAAATCATGCTCCAGAAATTGAATGCCATATCTTTCAGTGTATTTATGTTTCTTTCCCAGATAGCATGTATGTATTTATAGCTACTCAGTATATCATTTGCGTTATTAGCTTTACATATTCAGTTGGGAGTAGACTTAGCACCGTGTTGGACTAGGGTTCAGCGTACCCTCAAAGTCCCAGAACTACGTGCCACCGTAGGTTCAGAAGTCCCCTCTGTTAGGCATCAACTTTTTAGTAATCACGCCATAGTCATGCCTTTATGCCCCTGCAAGATATATTGGGTCCTCTCGATGGGGTGTATACATCAGACTCCACATTTAGCTCACGTGGTTTATGTCGGTTAATAGTAGCTCCCATAGTCATACTCTTATTGCATTGACCATATTATCAGTATTTACTTCAGTAGACAGTTTAACATGTTATCTTCATGAGTAGTACTTGGTCATTGCATCTAGCTCAGTTTTCAGTTCTACTTCAGGACAACCTATTTCCATGTTCAGTTTATATTGTCAATTTACATTGTTTAACTTAGTATCTATATCCTACATGCTCAGTACATTCAAAGTACTGACGCATACTTTTGCGCTACATCATGTCATGATGTAGGTTCAGACCTCAGCATCCAGACCGCGGTTAGCTCGACTTCTAGTCCTTACTCAGCAGCTTCAGTGGTGAGTCCTCATAGTTTGATGACATTTCTTTATCCTATTGACTCAGTTAGTTCATTATTTAGTTTTCAGTATTATTAGAGTTAGCTGGGAACTTGTCCTAGCAGCTCATCAGTTTTACAGGCTTTCGGACATAGAGTCAGTATTCACTATTTGGGTTTTTCCACATTTGAACTCTGTTATATTCTCAGTTGAACTCTTTGAAATTTATTCAAACTTCAGTTATGCTTCCGCTTACTTAGAACTATTTTAGTATGTTTGTGATATGCTATATTCAGGGTTAGCTTGGGGTTACTTGTGACCCTAGGTCCTGTGTTATGCCTAGGGGGTAGCCTCGGGGCGTGACACCTTTCAACCTTACATATTAGTACATGTCATTCGTACTGACATTTCTTTTCTTGGACATGCTACATTTGTATAGCAGGTGCAGGTAGAAGGTCCATTGTCAGTTATAGTTGGAGTCCAGACTCAACTGAGAGTTGATATGTTCCTTTCTTTCAGGAGCCATGTTCTGGTTCTTATAGAATTGAGTTTTGACGTACTGTATGTGTAGGCCGAGGCCCTATCCCGTGATCTTAGTTCGTTACTTTTTAGAGGCTTTTGTGAACATATATACAATTTAATTCTATTTAGTTTTATGGCCTTGTCGACTTTTCGTTGCTTAGATCAATTTTATTATAGCCTAGTTGACCTTATATTTCTAGATTTTATTGTGTTAAGACCTTGTTAGAACATATGGTTGTGATAGATAGCCTAATCGGCTGAAGTGATGTAGTTTTAGATGTTAATTAGTTGATTTCTCAATTCAGTTAGTATCGAGGCTAGTCACGCCCTTCCCAATTTTGGGGAGTGACAAATTTTCACTCAATAACTGACGCTTAATTAGTTCAATCAAGGGCCTTCACAGGTCTAGAGCATTTATTATACGGGGGCACATATAAGATGATTAGTGTTAGAAATCTTTTCACTTGCTTTTCCGCCAAAAAATGAAACGTTCTTTCATTTTCGGGCGTAATAAAGTGAATGCCTCAAAAGTGATAGGACTATCTGCATGGGTCAAAACTCTGATTTGACAGTCACACATATTAGAATGACACAGTAAAGGTTATACTGGTCTTAGCATACAATTTTTTTCTAGTAAAGTCATCAACATCTCATGAAGGTCCGGACTTGCGATCTTAAGTTTGTCTTATCTTTGAGCTATAAGGTCAGAAAAATCTCGGTGATCGATCAGTATAAACCAAAAGTATAACCGTTTCCAAAGAATCTTGGTTCCTTTTCAATAGCTACACATCCCGTAGATAACAGAAACAACATGCAGACATGGATCATCATGATGGCGAAAATGCCAGATGTTTCCTAATGTTTAGATTTAAATGTATCCATTTTCTTCACTTGTATCCAATCACAATTTACATACTTTTTAGCTATTACTCTGATGTTATATAATTCAATAATCTCAAGCTCTCACATTTACTCATTACCCTTTTTCTTGGTGGCATTGTTTGACAACCCTATAGAGAAAATGCTAATATTAGTTACTTTTATCTTATCATTTGTTTGATTATTTATGGTTATCATTTGTTATTTCAATTTAATTTATCAAGCAATTTGGCAGTAACATCTTGTCACGCCTCAAACCTACACCCTGGACGTGACCGGCATTCGAGAACTATGATGCCTCCCCAAACAAATCATGTCTTGTCTGACTACTAAGCGAAAGACTAACTCAAGCATACACAAGCATCAAAACTGAAGAAAACATTAAAAAAAGTATACTGAATCTCAAAACTATCTGAAAATATTGAGTATGAATAATAAAGTTTTTAAAATAAAATATCTAAAACTGAATACTGAAAGATATCCTAAACTATCTATCTATGAAGCCTCTACTGTATTAAGATAGGTGTCGGGACAAGATCCACGACACTTCAAAATGCTACTACTAATAAATCATAAAATTGGAGTCCTCTAAAAGAGAGGAGGTCTCGCCAAAAACTGACGAGCAGATGATGTGCTCTCAACGAATTCTTGTTGATGATCCTAAGTACCTGAATCTGTATCATAAAAAAATGCAGGTCAAATGACATCAGTACATTGAATGTACGAGTATGTAATAGAGCTGAATAAAACAAATAACTGAATTGAAAGATCGAAGGTAACTCAACTGAAGAATAATATAAATCATAATAAAAATCATTTAGTGCTCTGGCGGTAAGGATACAATAGTAAATATTGAACCGAAATATATATATATATATATATATATATATGTGTGTGTGTGTGTGTGTGTGTGTGTGTGTGTGTGTGTGTGTATGTGTCCTCCCTATACCTTGCTGGAGTATAGAATGCAACTAAACTGATGGATCCATTAAAAAGCCTTCTTGAGGCAGGTGAGGAGTCTCCCATCTTGCAGTACGATCCTATCTATGCTGGCTACGTAGTTTATAGAGGCCGTGAGTTATCTGAACTCTCCCCCAAATTGGTGCTCAATACTACTCCCAATATATATATATATTTGTTTGCTCATGTAAAATACTCATTGGGTTGAGATAGCTATTTAAAAGGTAACTAAACTGTACTCAATCTTTCTGAAATACTATGAAAACACTTTATCATTTTCTGAAAATAGTACTCTCTTTTCAATGTGAAATACTTTCTTTAAGGGGTGACTGAACTTCTCTGTATCTCGTTGAAATGCTTTTGGAAACTATTTATGCTCCTCTTAAAAATAGTAGTTCTTTTCTCAATATGAAAATAGTACTTTTGGAACCATATTCCCTTAAACTCTTCTCAAAAGATACTTTAGAATATTCTTGAACTCATTCTAAATTTCAAAATCAATCCATGGAAATAAATGCACAAAGGCTTTCAATAAAACCTCATCAACTAGGGTTCATGATGAAATATAAGCATGAACAACAACTCCATGATATCAATATATAAAATATCAAAATCTTATAAATAAGAACTTAAGATACAGAATAAAGAACTCAATATATATATATAGAATTTCATGGAAATTCTGGGTAAAATATTGGACTAAACTCTTACTGACTGAATTTAGATGTAGGGTGTGAATATGAACTAGTCCAACACTATGAATAACCTTAGGTACCTGGAAGAATAATGTTCTTGGAGAAACTTGAAGAAAATCTTGGAAGATGAAGTGTGGAGAAGAGTCTTGGATTGAAAACCTTAGGTATCTTGAAGAGAATCTTGAACTTGGAGCCTTTAGATCTTGAGATATTGGAGAAATCCTTTTTTTGGAGTTCTTAATATTTGGAAAGGAGAATTAGGGATTTTGAGAGTTTCTACACGTATAATGATGATATTAGGTTATAAGATGGACTTTGGGAAGTTAATTGAGGGTAAAAGGTCAAGAATACCCTTCTGGAAGGTAAGAAGACCATAAAAATAAAAGAAAATAACCATTTAATTAATCCCGTCGGCCAAATTGATACGCCCAAATTACATCTCCCTAAAGAAGTATAACCGATCGTTGTCAAATGAAGAACCTAACAAAGGTTAGGATCGATCCCAGTAGGAACAAGGTCTAGACTTAGGTTAATTAATGTCAATTGTACTTTCAGTGAGCTTATTTCGGTAAAAAGGGGGAGTTTGTAAAACAAAATAATGATTGGTTGATTTGTAGTAACAAGTAAGCAAGTAACAGGATTTGCAGTTTATAATATCAATATGAGATGAAACTAGGGCATATATGTTCCCCACAAGTTCTTAATGCAGTAAACCTAATAATAGTAATCCCTTCCTAGTGTTCAACATGCAAAGTCGGTAAGTTAGGTATCTCTTAAGTGATTGGTCGTCCAAATAGGATATTTCACTAGGCATGCAACTTGGTCGGTCTACGTGTGTATACTTTACTAACCCTTTCCATTGACCCCAGATTAGCCCTCACATATTTGGGTTAGGCTATTAGACAATGTATTATCAGCGCTAAATCTCTGTTGTTTAATTTCTTTCTCATTCATTACATTCTTGGTCGGACAAGTAGGAATAAGGCGGGTTCTAACGTTGCACACCATTAAAAAGCATTCAAAATGAAGAGACTAACAATACATGCATAAACACTATTCCAAAATTACTTAATTATTAGTTTTACGTTGTTCATTACTCATGATTCCCACAACCCTAGTTGTGGATTTAGCTACTCACGCTTGGGTGATCACAATTCATAATAGGGTTAATAGAATAAATCATGACTAACAATTATTGTAGATGTAATCTGAAATCTTCAATTGATAAAAAAAACAAAACAATAATATAAACCAATACTTCAAGAATCAATTGCACCAAATGTTTGCAAGTAAATTCTCAAAGCTAAAAGTATGTATCTCAAAAAGTCCAAAAACCCAAAAACGAAAAATACAACTAATATTTATAGAAAATAAATCCTTAATAAAGTAGGAAAAGGAAAGGTAAAAAAATTCGGTTTGGACAGTGTCGTCTACGGTTTGGCACCTACGACTCGTAGGTAATCCTACGGTTCGTAGGATGCCTCATCAATCAGTAGTCAGTCCTTCATCCGGAGATCAATTTCTACGGGCATGATATATGGCTCATATATATTTGTATGGCCCATCCTGTTCAACCGTCATTCATGTACTGAAGCTCATCATCTCTAAACTTTTCTATGACTCACTATGCACGGCTCATAGAGAAGACTATGACTCGTCAATTGGCTTCTGTCATTTTATACTTTGCTCCAATTTTCAGCGCTTCCACCCACGAATTACACCTACAACTCGTAGAAGACTTGATGGCTCGTAGGTCAAGTCATACTTTAACAAAAAATCCCTGCCGCTGCAACACATTAAGCACCAACTGCTCCGAACCTATTTCCTGCAAAATCCAAGAAAAGTACCATCACATCTACTAACAACTGCCTAAGACGCATGTAAAATTTTAAGTTTAATGCATCAAAAGTATTGTAAATTCATGGTACATTAACACCTTGAACTTAAAATCATTTCTTGTCCTCAAGCGACATAACAAACTCTAAACGACACTTATGCAAAGGTAACCCAAAAACTCAAGCAATCACGTGACATTTTCTCAAAAATCAACCTTTCTTTAAAAATTTTAACACAGTGCAATCCTCAAGTTCAACAATTGTCACGATCTAAAGTACTCCCTAGATATGACTTAGCGTATAAGACCCCGAAAGGCCCCATACAAGCCACTTAGCATACATCATACAAGATAATAGTAGTTAAGAGTTCAAAAGATAATTGTATATTATCAACAGTTGACAAAAGCATAGTGGAAATCTAACATAGTCTCAAAGCCATCTAATACATCAATAAAATGAAATTTAGGACGTAACCCATGCCAGTTCGAAAGTAAAATGACATAAAACCATAAACGTGGCATTGCCCTCAAAGTATGAGGACTCAACAAGTTTTCATTATCACAAGTACAATGATCTAGCCACGAATGGAGGGAGAGGAGTCGTCACACCCTACATTAGTGAAACAATGTAGGCAAGAGTATGCATAAGTACATGGAATGTACCAAGTATCATAGCTATGCATAGAGGTTATAAAATCATGCTAGAAAGGAGATATACATAAGATGCAATGACCAAGCTAAATCGTAAAGCATGAGTCAAAACCATGGTCTATGAAAGGAAATCACCTTAAAACAACACATGCTTGAAATACTTTTTAGGAAGTAACCTTAGTTCATTATGTGGGAAATTAGCCTTAACCGGCATAGTCCATGTGAGCTATAACATGGAATTCGGTGTCTACCCCACACTGAAAAAGAGGTGTCCTTACTTGCAAAGGTAATAACCATAAAATTTTAGCTTAAGTGGATCCACTAGCTAATGTCTATCTAAGACAATCATCATATGGTGGCACATCGTTTATGGAACATGGGTAATCGCCGCTTGTCCACTCAGTGCTAAGCATAAATCCCACGAAATAGTCATTAATCTTACTTTTCTTAACATTATAAGACATGGGTAATCGCTACTTGTTTCATCATCCATGGAAGGGCACATCAAATAGCCAATACAAGCTAAAGTTCATTAGAATAGCTCCTTAAATCTTGATACAAAATTTAGTTGAGAAAACCTTTCAACCCTTATGAATCCTTCATGTGAGAAAATCCTTTCACAATCATGTTTTGAGTAATAAATGAGAAATCCTCCCACAACACAACAACAACAACATTGTTGCTTCATTCTCAAAGCAAACTTTAAATCATTTATCTCAATTTCATAAAGAACATGCAAGTCTTCATAATTTCATCTTTCGTAGTTCAAAACCTCATCATAAGATCAAAGTGTTGAAATCATGAAGTTCACATAGGTTCATGGGGATTCAACTTAGAAACATGCAATTAACTCAATTCATGAAGACTTAAATCAATCAATTACATCATAATTTGAAAGAACCCATAAGATAGAAGAAGACCCTAACTTCAATTAGAGAATTCTAACATGTAAAATTGGAGAATTTAGGAACCCTATGGAGGAAAGGACTCCATAGGTGAAAGCTATCATACCTTGGAGTTCAATGCCCATAATCAATGGAGAATTATAGACTTGACTTGAATCTCTAACCTTCTTCTTCAAACTTTAGAGAGAGAATTATTTGGTTAAATCTTTGGAGGGATTGAGGGAATTTGAAGAGTGATTATGGATAGATTTTAGACTAAGAAGTCTTATATAGGGTCTAGGATTAGGACTAAAATGACTTAGATTAGGTATAATTCAATTAGTGAATAGACCAAAAAGTCCTTAAAAATAACTGTCGGTTTGGACCTACGGTTTGTAGGTCCAACTACGGACAGTCCTAGTCAACCGTAGAAAGATTCAAAGACTATAAGTTTTGGATTTCAAAAGATGGGACCTATGTAAGGTCCGTTGGTCCACTTACGGACCATACATACCAACCGTCAGTCCAACCTTTGGCCCTCAAAATTTCATTAAGTCTGGGAGTGACCTACGAGACTTATATACGGTCCGTACAAGCAATGACGAATTTTCATGTTGAGATGTAAAAAGGGTTCTAAAACTTGACATTTTAAATCATTTGTCTTGACATCTAAGTTCCCATCTACGGCCCATAAGTCAACTTATGGTCCGTAGATGGTTTCCGTCAGTACTGGCACCAGTTCTGAAAATTAGAAATTTTCCTTCTTTTCAAATTCGAGGTGTTACAATTTCTCCCCCTTGGGAACTTTCGTGCTCGAATGGAACTCAAGAAGTCTTAAGAAGGGTAAGAGCTAAATCTAACAGCCCAACATGAATGCAATCACATAAATGCATATATCTGAGGAGGAAACATTAACTTCAAGCTAAAACATGTTCAAAGCACCATTTCTTAAGGTCCATATGCAACTCATGCTCAAATGCACATAACATGAAGAAATCAATTAAGTTAACTCATTTTCGCAAAAATTAAGCTTTTCATGAACATGCATAAATGAGGAAATCATGGGAATATCTAAGACACATGAGACCAAAAAAGTGAACCATAAGGAACTAAATACCTCAAGATAGAGTAGGGCCGGAGGGAAAGAGATGAGGATAACGGGACATCATATCGGCCTCGGCCTCCCAAGTAGCACCCTCAACCAACTGATTCCTCCAAAGAACTTTTACAAAACCAACTTCTTTATTTGTCAACTTCCGAACTTGCCAGTCCAAAATCTAGACCGGAAGTTCTTTATAAAAAAGACTCTCATTCACACCAAGACTCTCCAATGATACAATAGATGCCTGATCACCAACACATTTCTTCAACAAAGAGACATGGAAAACCGAATTAATCGAAGCCAAGACATTAGGAAAATCGAGTTCATAAGCAACTTTACCAATACGCCTCAAAATTTGATATGGGCCCACATGACGGGGACTAAGTTTCCCTTTCCTTCCAAACCTCATTACACCCTTCATGGGCATGATTTTCTAGTAAACCCAATCATTAACATCAAATTCTAGGTCTCTTCTTCTAACATACGCATAGGACTTTTATCGACTTTAAGCCGTTCTCAATCTTTCTCTAATAAATCAAACTTTCTCCATAGCCACATGTACCAATTCTGGACCTATCATAGCAATTTCACCAACTTCAAACCAACCTATAGGAGATCTACACCTTCTACCTTAAAGAGCTTCAAATGGAGCCATACCAATACTTGAATGATAGCTGTTATTGTACGCAAACTCAACCAAAGGTAAATGATCATTCCAATAACCCTTGAAGTCAATCACCCAAGCTCTCAACATATCTTCCAAATTTTTGATAGTACGCTCCGTTTGCCTATCGACTTGAGGATGAAAGGCCGTTCTAAGCTTAACACGGGTACCAAGGCCCCTTTGGAAAGATTTCCAAAACTGAGAAGTGAATTGGGTACCACGATCGGATAGAATGGATAAGGGCACTCCATGCAACCTAACCATCTCCCTTAGGTACAACTTAGCATAGTCTTCCGCCAAATAAGAAATCTTGATGGGAATAAAATGAGCCGATTTCGTCATACGATCCACAATAACCCAAATCGAGTCATGTTGTCGCCGAGTGCGGGGTAAGCCAATAAGAAAGTCCATATTCAGGTCTTCCCACTTCCAAGTAGGATATAATATCTTGGGAAAAACCTCCCAGTTTTTGGTGCTCAACTTTCACTTGTTGACAATTAGGACACTTAGCCACAAATTCCGCAATGTCTTTCTTCATCCCATTCGACCGATAAACCTCCCGCAAGTCACGGTACATCTTGGTGGCTCCCGGGTGAATGGAATATCGAGAACTATGGGCTTTCGATAAAATTTGCTCCCACAAGTTATCAATATTCAAAACACACAAACGACTTTGATATCAGAGTACACCATCCCCCCCTTGGGAGAAAGCCTCAACGAACTATCTAAGCACCGCTTCTTTCAACTCCATCATGATTGGATCAGGACCTTGGTTTGCTTTCTCATCTGACACAAAGGATGATTCAGAACCATTATGAACAACAACGCCACCTTCATTACAATCAATAAACCGAACACCCAATCGGGCCAATCTATGAACATCTCGAACCAACTCCTTCTTATTATCCTCAATATGAGCAACACTACCCATGGATAACTGACTAAGGGCATCCGCCACTACATTCACCTTGCGGGGGTGATAGAGGACACTCATGTCATTGTCCTTTAGCAATTCAAGCCACCTTCTTTGGCTAAGATTCATATCCTTTTGCTTGAACACATATTGCAAACTCTTGTGGTCTGTGAAGACATCAACATGTACACCATACAAGTAGTGCCTCCAAATCTTTAGAGCAAACACAATTGCCACTAGTTCTAAGTCATGGGTAGGATAGTTCTTTTCATAAATCTTAAGTTGTCTTGAAGCATAAGAAATGACTTTCCCATTTTGCACAAGGACACATCCCAACCCAATTCTTGAGGCATCACATAAACCACAAATGCATCAGTCTCTTTCGGTAAAGTCAATATCGAAGCGGAGGTAAGTCTACCTTTCAACTCTTTGAAACTTTACTCACATACTTTAGACCATACGAACTTAACCTTTCTTTGGGTCAATTCCATCAATGGAGAGGCAATTGAAGAAAACATTCAACAAATCTTCTATAGTAAACATCCAAACCCAAGAAACTTCAAATATTTGAAGGGGATAGAGGTGTAGGCCAACTCTTAACCACATTCATCTTCTTAGGATCTACCTCAATACCCTTTCCAAAAACAATGTGACCAAAAAAAGCCACGAATCTCAACCAAAACTCATATTTACTAAACTTTGCAAAGAGTTGTTGGTCCTTGAGGACTTGCAACACAATCCTTAAATGATTGGTATGCTCATCCTCATTCCTTGTGTAAATCAAGATATCGTCGATGAACACAATCATAAGCATATCTAGGTATTGTCTAAACAGCCTATTCATCAAATCCATAAATGCGGCCGGAGCATTTGTCAAACCAAATGACATTACTAAGAATTCTTAATGACCATATCTAGTCCGAAAAGCTATCTTCAGAATGTCATTCTCCTTTACCCTCAATTGGTGATAGCCCGACTGGAGGTCAATCTTGAAGAAGTAACTCGCTCCTTGAAGTTGATCAAACAAATCGTCTATCCTGGGAAGAGGATACTTATTCGTAATTATAACTTTATTCAATTGACGATATTCGATACACATACGGAGTGAACCATCTTTCTTTCGAACAAACAAAACCGGAGCACCCTATGGAGAGATACTCAGTCGGATGAAACCCTTATCTAAAAAATCTTTCAATTGCTTCTTCAATTCCTTAAGTTTTGATGTAGCCATTCGGTAAGGAGGAATAGAGATAAGTTGCATATCTGGGAGAAGATCAATACGAAAGTCTATTTCCCTTTATGGAGGAACACTGGGTAGATCATTGGGTAACACTTCTGGAAACTCATTAACAATGGGGACCGACTCAAAGATAAGGGGGAATCCATATCCCTAGCCCCAACAAGATGTTATATACAACCTTAGAAATCGTCCTTCTAGCTTTAAGACAAGAAACAAACCGACTCTTAGGCATAGAATTTCTCCCTTTCCACTCTAGAACGGGTTCGTTTGGAAATTGGAACTTGACCACTCGGGTTCTACAATCAATAGAAGCATAACATGAATACGACTAATCCATCCCAAGAATAACATCAAAATCTAACATATCAAGCTCTACTAGGTCAACATGAGTGACTCTATGAGATAAGGAGAAGGGACAATTTCTTTAGACTCTCTTAGCCACGATAGATTCACCAATAGGAGTAGAGACAGAAAAAGGATCTATCAACACATTCGAAAGAACATCAAACCTCATAGTCACATATGGCGTCACAAATGAAAAGGTAGCACCGGGATCAAGCAAAGCATAAACATCAATATTAAAGACTTTCAAGATATCGGTAACCACATCGGGAGAACCCTTTTGCTCATGACGAGTCTGAAGTGCATAAAATCTATTTTGCTTTTGACTCCCACTAGAACCCGACGGAGGATAAGGTTGAGCTCGTCGACGGTTGTCTCTTTCATTCTTAGCCACAAAGGGGCAATCCCTTATCTTGTGATCCGTCTTGCTACAACCAAACCATGCATTGGAACTGGCTAGACATTTACCCTCATGCTTTCTTCCACACTTAGCAACAACTAGACAATAGAGATCCACCATCATTCCCTCATAGAGGCTTAGGGTTAGACACCCTATCCTTGTTGAACTTAGGGACCGGAGCATTGGAGGAACCTT
Source organism: Solanum appendiculatum (assembly GCA_018342035.1). NCBI lineage: Eukaryota > Viridiplantae > Streptophyta > Magnoliopsida > Solanales > Solanaceae > Solanum > Solanum appendiculatum. Next base: position 681,960 of record JAGDQO010000058.1, on the reverse strand, counting down.
GACCAGAGAACCTTTGTCGAAACTTAAAATAACCATATCCACTAGACCTCGAGCGTGAAAAGTCACCATCACCGGTCTTAGCCCTCTTTGCCTCCCTAGACTTTTCTTTAAGTTTCTCCTCTTCTATTTGTTGAGCATGTACCATTAGGCGAGAAATTTCCATATCATGATTAAGCATAGCGGTACGACATTCTTTGACCATCATTTCGGACACCCCCGAAACAAACTTACTCATCCTTGCCCTAGGATCGGCAACCATAGTAGAACCATACCTAGACAATTGTGTGAATTTCAAAGCATACTCCTTCACACTCATGTTTCCTTGATGAAGGTTAATGAACTCTAGCACTCTTGCCTCCCTCATCTCAAGGGGAAAGAACCTATCAAGAAAAGAAACCTTAAACTTCTCCCAATCAAGAGGACCCGCATCAACCGCCCTCTCTTCCTTCCATTGGTTGAACCAAACTTGAGCAACACTCTTAAGTTGATAAGCGGCCAATTCCACCTTTTCCACCAGTGTCACACCCATGATCATTAGCACCTTGTACACCTCATGAAACTCCGGAGGATTCATTCTAGTGAAGTCCCTTACTCTAGATGTCACCGTACCCACATTTGGGTTCATGGGGGCCACAACCTCCCTATTGGCTTAAGCCGTCATGGCTTAGGCCAACACTTGAAAAGCAGCCCTAAACTTCGCATTAGTTACTTGCTCGGCCAAAGGGTCGATCGGAACTTGAGAAGCTTCTTGAGGAGCTTCTTGTTCCACATTCTCTCTCGCATTCCTCCTAGCATATGCCCTTCGAGTGGCCATATGCTGAAAAGCATCCGATAGGGATTAGGAGAGAGACGTATAGAGTTAAACTCTATCGCATGACTTTAGAGTGATGAAAGAAGTGGAGTTTCATAAACATTTTGTAGCCTCTCATTCATAAGTGTGGCGCGCTTCACACCATGAACAAGACTCTACTCGACGTGGCTTATGAGACATCCTAGGACCTTTCTAAAATCTTGTGCTCTGAATACCAAGTTTGTCATGACCTAAAGTACCCCCTAGACGTGATATGACGTATAAGACCCCAAAAGGCCCCATACAAGTCACTTAGCATACATCATGCAACATAATATTAGTTAAGAGTTCAAAAGAGAATTGTATATTATCATGAATTGAAAAACGCATAGTGGAAATATAACATAGTCTAAAGCCATATAATACATCAATGGAATGAAATTTGGGACGTAACCCATACAAGTTCAAAACTAAATTGACATAAAATCATAAACGTGGCATTGTCCTCAAAGTTTGAGGACTCACCAAGTTTTCGTAATCACAAGTAGAATGATCTAGCCATGAATGGAGGGAGAGAAGTCGTCAGGCCCTACATTAGTGAAACAGTGTAGAAAAGAGTATGCATTAGTACATGGAATGTATCAAGTATGATAGCTTTGCATAGAGGTTATAAAATCATGTTAGAAAGGAGATATACATAATATGCAATGACCAAGCTAAATCAAAAAACAACATGATGGAAAGCATGAGTCAAAACCATGGTCTATGCAAGGAAATCATCTTAAACAACACATACTTGAAATACCTTTTAGGATGTAACCTTAGTTCATTATGTGGGAAATTAGCCTTAACCGACATAGACCATATGAGCTATAACATGGAATTAGGTGTCTACCCCACACTGAAAGAGGTGTTCTTACTTGCCAAGGTAAGATCCATAAACTTCTAGCCTAAGTGAATCCACTAGCTAAAGTCTATCTAAGATCATCCTATGGTGGCACATAGTTTATGGGACATGGGTAATCGCCGCTTGTCCACTCGGTGCTAAGCATAAATCCCACGGAATAGTCATTAATATTACTTGCCTTAACAGTATGAGACATGGGTAATCGCCACTTGTCTCATCATCCATGGAAGGGCGCATCAAATAGCCAATCCAAGCTAAAGTTCATTAGAATAGCTCCTTAAATCTTGATTCAAAGTATGGTTGAGAAAACCTTTCAACCCTTATAAATCCTTCATGTGAGAAAATCCTTTCACATTCATGTTTTGAGTAATATATGAGAAATTTTCCCACAACAACAACATTGATGCTTCATTCTTAAAGCAAACCTTAAATCATTTATCTCAATTTCATAAAGAACATGCAAGTCTTCATAATTTCATCTTTCATAGTTCAAAACCTCATCATAAGATCAAAGTATAGAATTCATGAAGTTCACATGGGTTCGTGTATATTCAACTTAGAAACATGCAATTAACTCAACTCATGCATAAAGATACTTAAATCAATTAATTAGATCATAATTTGAAAGAACCCATTAGATAGAAGAAAACCCTAACTTCAATTGGAGAATTCTAACTTGTAAAATTGGAGAATTTAGGAACCATATGGAGGAAAAGACTCCATAGGTGAAATCCATCATACCTTGGAGTTCAATGCACACAATCAATGGAGAATTGGAGACTTGACTTGAATCCCTAGCCTTCTCGTCAAGCTTTAGAGAGAGAAATATTTGGGTAAATCTTTGGAGTGATTGAGGGAAATTAAAGAGTGATTTGAATGGGTAGATTTTAAGCTTAGAAGTCTTATATAGGGTCTAGGATTAGGACTAAACCGACTTAGATTAGGTATAAGTCAATTAGGGAAAAGACCAAAAAGCCCTTAAAAATAACTGTCAGACTCAAACCTACGGTTTGTAGGTCTCGGTCAATCGTAGAAAGATTCAGAGACTATAAGTTTTGGACTTCAAATGACAGGACCTATGAACGGTCCGTTGGTCCACTTACAGACCGTACATACCAACCGTCAATCCAACCTTTGACCCTCAAAATTTCACTAAGTCTGGGAGTGACCTACGAGACCTATCTACGCTCCGTAGAAGCAATGACGGACCATCCTGTTGATCCGTAAAAAGGGTTATGAATCTTTTCATTTTGAAATCATTTGTCTTGCCATCTACGGTTCCCATCTACGGTCTGTAGAAGCAATGATGGACTATCCTGTTGATCTGTAAAAAGGGTTATGAAACTTTACATTTTGAAATCATTTGTCTTGCCATCTACGGTTCCCATCTACGGCCCGTAAGTCTACCTACAGTCCGTAGATGGCTTCCGTCAGTACTGACCCCAGTTCTGAAAAACCAAATTTTTTTCTTTGTTTCAAATCCGAGGTGTTACAACAACAAGCCAACACATGCGGATCAATATATGACATAGATGTAACAATAGACACATTTACATACAAAGATAACCATCACCAAAATACTAACTATTCAATAGTGTAACTTGTGCCCTTACCGCAAAGGAATCCCTTTGTTCACACATAACTTGAATTATAGTTCAATTTTTAGGGATTCAGTATAAGCTCACACTTAGAATCGAATTCAACATAGTGCATGCACAATACCATAAGTTTGCCCTTATTTTCTATGCTTGGATTTTCAAACCGTTAGATTAGGATTACAATAGGACTTTCTTAGCTTATAACGTAGGCTCAAGGTTAGGTATGGTATATTTGGATATTAAGTGAGCTTTCTTCCCACCTTGACACTACATCGCTATTTTCGTCTTTTACAACCAACTTTGGTATTGTCATACTCTTCGCTTTTCTCCGTATTTTTTCATTGAAGCTTAGGTGTGACTTTGACTTGATTTTCTTGTTGGATTAAACTTTTCATTTAAACTTTACATGCTCTTGTATTTTGAATTCAATCACACCATCTCGGATATTCTTACACATTTTTCTTTCTTCTATCCACGCTCAATTTTTTTCATACCTCTTTCTTCTCTTGTTTTTCTCCAGAATAGCCACCCTCAACTTAGGTTTTTAACATGAGTTGAGGTGCACGATATCCCAGGAAGGACCAGGGCCAAATCAAGGTAAATACTTTGAAGTAGCCACCCTCAACTTAGGCTTTTAGCCTGAGTTGAGGTGCACAATGTCCAAGGAGGGACCAGGGCCAAAGCAAAGTATGATGAATTTACTCGGAGAAGGTGAATTGGGTGTATTGAAAGAATGGTCTTCTTTAGGCTAAAAAATTTGGATCGAAGGGAGTAATTTATTTATTTGATTGGTTGCTTTTAGGCTTAAGTGGACTCATTTTCAACAATGACCTATGATCATTTCCAAATTCACAGTTTTACTCATCTTAGCAAAACCAACGGGGCAAGTTCTAGATTAGCATATACAGTATGAATATACAAACATCCTCACACACACATGACACTTTGTTTCATCAAATCATCAGTGTATCCAGTTCATGCTACAACTTAAGTGATAGTGTCTAATCAATTCCTATCATGTCATACAAAGATCCTACACATTCGACTTACAGATCACATATATATAGCATATTTTTCAATTTTTTTTGGAAGGGTATCAATCTCATGCTCTACTACCATCATGCTTTTATTTCTAGACTACTTCTACACTTTACTATCCTAAACATAATGGTTCAACTGAAATTAAAATAGTTCCTTGGAGAAAAAACACACATGCAAAAAAACCTCAAGGAAGGATTGTGAGTTGAGTTACTCAGACTTCACCCCAACACTAACAATCCATTCACCCACCCCTCACATAAAAAGCAGTGCCATGCCCTTAATGCACAAAATAAGGTAAAACAGCAGGTGAGAAAAACCTGTGGCGCTTAAGCGCCGACAAACAATCCCTGGCAGTGGTGCCAAAATTTGATACACTCAAATTACACCTCCCTAAAGAAGTATAAGCGGTGGTTTTCAAATATAGAACCTAACAAAGGTTAGGGTCGATCCCACAAGGAACAAGGTCTAGACTTAGGTTAATTAATGTCAATTGTAGTTTTAGTCCGCTTATTTATGTAGAAAGGGGGAGTTTGTAAAATAAAGTAATGATTGGTTGATTGTAGTAACAAGTAAGCAAGTAACAACATTTGCAGTTTGTAATATCAATATGAGATGAAACTAGGGCTTATGTTTTCCCCACAAGTTCTTAATGTAGTAAGCCTAATAATAGTAATCAATTCCTAGTGTTTAACATGCAAAGTCGGTAAGTTAGGTATCTCCTAAGTGATTGGTCATCTAAATAGGGAATTTCACTATACAACTTAGTTGGCCTACGTGTGTATGCTTTACTAACCCTTACCATTGACCCTAGATCAGCCTTCACATATTTGGGTTAGGCTATTAGATAGTGAATTATCAACGCTAAATCTTCGTTATTTAATATCTTTCTCATTCATTACTTCCTTGGTCGGGCAAGCAAGAATAAGGTGGGTTCTAACATTGCGCACCATTACAAAGCATTCAAAACGAAGATATTAACAATGCATGCATAAACACTATTCCAAAATTACTTAATTTTTAGTTTTATGTTGCTAATTACTCATGCTTCCCACAACCCGAGTTGTGGATTTAGCTACTCATGCTTGGGTGATCACAATTCATAATAGGGTTAGTAGAATAAATCATGACTTACAATTATAGTAGATGAAATCAAGAATCTTCAATTGATAAAAAAAATAAAGCAATAATATAAACCAACACTTCAAGAATCGATTGCGCCAAATGTTCGCAAGTAAATTCTCAAAGCCAAAAGTATGTATCTCAAAAAGTCTAACAACCCAAAAATGAAAAATACAACTAATATTAAGAAAACATAAATCCTAAATAAAGTAGGAAAAGGAAAGCTAAGGAAATTCGATTTGGGCAGTGTCGTCTACGGTTTGGCACCTACGACTCGTAGGTAATTATACGATTCGTAGGTTGCCTCCGTCAATCAGCAGTCAGTCATTCATCTAAAGATCAATTTCTACCGGCATGATCTATGGCTCGTAGATCTTTGTACAGCCCATCCTGTTCAACCGCCATTCATGTACTGGAGCTCATCCTCTCTGAACCTTTCTACGACTCACTATGTACGGCTTGTAGAGGAGACTATGGCTCGTCAATTGGCTTCCATCATTTTATACTTAGCTCCAATCTCCAGCTCTTCCACCCACAACTTACACCTACGGCTCGTAGAAGATTTGACGGCTCATTGGTCAAGTCGTACTTCAACAAAAAATCCCTCCTGCTGCAACACTTTTAGCACCAACTTCTCCGAACCTACTTCCTGCAAATTCCAAGAAACAAAATCATCACATCTACTAACAAAGGCCTAAGACGCATGCAAAATTCTAAGTTTAATGCATTAAAAGTACAGTAAATTCAAGGTACATCACAAATCAGAGATCTAGAAGTCCCATCATCGAAATATTCGGCAGTTCGCCAAGTGGGGATTTAGGTCACCAAAATAAACAGAGACTTAGGGTTTTCAGGATATTTAGGCAAGATAATTTAGCTATTCGTCAACCCATTCGGTGAGTCACCAAATGAGCAGATGTCCTCACTGAGTTTCTCCGCCCAATTATATTTCAGTAAAATGACCATAAAGTTTTACTCCGAGCTTAAAATAAGGCAAACTTGGTGGATTTTGAAAGAAGACTCGTAGACCTTTAATTTGATGGTTCATAGGCCACCTAATTCATTCTATGCTGAGAGATATGAGCATTTGAAGCTGACCTTTATATGAACTCATGCGAGAACTTAGCCGATAGGTATGCTTTGAACTTGGCTTGGTGTTTGAAGTCCCCTATGATCCTAGATTACTTTAGATACCCTTGATACACTTGGTAAAGAACCTTAATACACATGAGAAAGTAGCGCATCACCCGATTCAATCTCATATACTTACAACGAATGATTTAGATTTTAAGAGTATAGTTGCGAGGTGTTACAGAATGATTCGGGTCTAAACTTAGAAATTTTTGGGCTGCTACAATATCTCTCCCTTGGAATTATTCGTGTACAAATGATGGCCAAGTTTGCTTAGAGAAAAATGAGCTACTCTTACTATATATCTGACTTCTGAACTAGCGTACCAACATATATGAAACTGATTCGTATTAGGAGTTTGGAACTCACAATGGCACATAAGGCACAAACGTTCATATATATTCACAAGATTACAAATCATGGCATGAAATTTCTAAGGATCGCCGCCTTATGAAGGAGGCTATTATCCAAAACATTCTCATCAAAATTTCTCCAACCATTCAAGAACCAAGGGCACGATTCGTGTGAGACATCTAAGTAGGAAGCACTACCAGGGTCTGAGTATCTTAGTCAGTTGACATGGGTTCATTAAGCATGAATGATATCCTTTGAACATAAGTCATACTCTCTGAAACTATTTGACATGAAACAAGGGTATCTGGGCACAAAGTAAGAATAAGACTACTAGGCCTTAAGCAATACGACTACTAGCTTTCAAGCCTAGTACCACCTCTAAGCCATGCCCTCCTTTATGAATACCACACCTCATTAGCTGCAACTCACAGCTCCTACAAAGGTATGTGACTACACATACCAAGGTCAAAGTCAAACTGCCTACTCTTACTGTGTTCAAGCCTAACTCTAAATCACAAGATGCTAAACATAGAGTGATTATACTAATCTAAATCACAAGATTTAGGTCCTATGCCTCTATAAGAAATCTCATCCCAAGAACACTACCCCTAACCACCGCATTCAACATAACTTTGAGTCCTAATCAAGAAACACCTAATGCATCATGCATTCATACTCCTATTATCAACACCATATTCAAGCCTAGTACTATAACCACTCCATGGACTCCTAGTAATCCATCCTTTTAAGAATTTCTCCATCTCTTGTCATCTCTACCTACTGAAATTTCACGCATTACTACCAGAAAACTGACTAATTACTACCATCTAACTGTTACTCATAGTAAAACTTTATCTCATTCTTCTTCCATATTTATAACCTTAGATAGAATAAGTACATCACCACTATCACAATGAGAAACGTCAACCCTCTCCTATCTATCACTACTCAACTACTATCATCAACATCACCATCACAGCTGAAATATGATCACAGAAATAGCTTAGGGTGATAGATCATAAGCACGATTCATTCAAGAAATCTGATATAAGAATATGTATGAAATAATATTATTTCATTAGCCATTGAGGGTAAATCATGAATTCACGAGACTGAGCATTCTATGAGACATGAGAACTTATATGAATAGATTCATATCATGAGGCTGATATTCATAAATTCGTAGAGTAAGATTGAGATCAATGGGCTAAAGTCTTGTCCTCTTATTCTGGTAACAGAGCATAGATATGAATCTATCTGAAGTTTATGAGGATAGGTCATAGACATACTATTGATATGCGGGACATTAACAGGGTGTTATAGTGATTGAAATCTGAGGAATACTCTAGAGTATGAATGGATTGATTCATCACTTTAACTCTTTCTGAACACATCACTATCTGATTCTCAACACTTGACTTGGTACCTCACCTTATCATCTCCCTCTTAGCTCTGAAACCGACACTTTAAAGCTATGGATCCATTCCATCTCCTCTAAATTAGTCTATATTCGCTTTACTCTAATGCTCGAGAAATGTTAATCTCATGGCTACTGAGCTTTCCATGTGTATGTACTAATATTCCTTCTAGGACTTCTTTTTGAGATGCTTCTATTAGTTTCTTCCTACTTCTATACAAGTCTTTCTATAATCGTTACCCGCATTGGCTTATAAAGATGCTTAATCTAGCTTTTAATAGTTTGACTTCTCCTACTTGGCCCACTAACACCGTCATTCTAAGTTCATATCTACCTAACAGAGGAAGCCTGAACTATATTTAAGAGACTCATCATTGTCTATATATGATCCCTTCGACCAAACTCTTAAGGATAATAGAGAATGCTTACATCAGACTACTCCACACTAACAACTCAAATATACTATCTAGGCACATATAGAAAATCATAAATTTAATTAGAACCCCGTCTGACTACATACGATATCGGGTACACCTCTTAATGCTCTTGTTAATCTAATGTCTTAGCCACACTTCATGCTCTCATCTAAGGGTCATAATACTACACTTGTACCACTCACATTTATGGCAAAGTAATATCTAAATTCCTCACCTACTTTATGTCAAACCTACTAGATCAGATCTCAAAACTAACATCATCACCCTCGTGTTGCCATCCTTTTTATCATGACAATCATCTCAAATTAACTTTAGTGTCTAGTACCAAACACAGATATCCACATAATTGTTCACATACTATACTAACTTACGGCTACTAGGTAAAATGAAGAAACACTCGCCCACTAAGACCTCATGACAAGTAGTAAATCTTTATCACTCTACCTAGTTACAGTTTACAGTCACATTTCCTTTCAACACTTAAGTACTATTTACCAATTCACTACACATCATTGCTTAATTGCTTCTATAACCCTCTGAATACCATGAGACTTTCCCTTCAAAACTCTTAAGCCTAGCTTAGATCTATCATCTCATGAATACTCTGTTCTTCTATTCAACATCTATATTTGGTCTTCACTAACACAATGGCATATCGACATAAACTTTTTTCTTGTTAAAGTATACTCTAACTCATCCTAACTAGTAACTATTCCTCTACAATCTATCATGAAATTCACACAAAATTATTACTTCTTAGCCTACATATAAGGGAAAAACTCCTCATTAATGACTTATTAGGTACATGGCTACAACTACATACTTTACTCAACAACTATCCCTATTTCTTAGGTTACTAAACTTCTAAATGCATACTTCTAACTTCGAGTACTTCTACAACTGCTAGCTCATAATATCGCAAATCACACTATCTTATAGGTGACAATACTATTCAAGCGCTCTAAAATATACTTCCCTCTTAAAGGGTCTCACCTGAAACAAGGTTTAGAGAAAAAAATCTGAGAGCACACCTTGCTTTTTGCTCAAACGCATGATTCATATGAATAAGAGTGCATTCTTTCGAATCAGTAAACTTATGCACACTAATGAGCTTCTCTCAAGCCCTTCTGTAGTCTCTTAACATTTTGAAAACTTTATCTGAGAGGCCATATTAATAGAAATAAGAATTTTACTATTTCCAGTACCTCAAAGATGAGGCATAATTGGAGGAATTAGAGCAACGCACGAATCTCCATAAGTTTCTTAGGGGGAAACTCTATAGCATGATCTAGAGTATGAAAGAAAGAAACTTTTTCTTAAATTTCTGTAGTCCCTTATTTATAGAAGTGGGGTCCTCACAACCATTGATAAGATCCTACTAAAATTGCTTCATAGACAACCTAGGACTCTTGAATTTTTTGCTCTAATACCAAGTTTGTCACGCCTCGATCCTATACCCTAGACGTGGTCAGTACTCAAGAACAATTGCTGGTACCCGAGCGAACTCTTGTACTATCTGACTACTAAGAGAAAGACTAACTCAAACATACACAAGCATCAAAATTGAAGGAAATGTTTAAAATAGTTTACTGAATCTCAAAACTATCTGAAAATACTGAGTATGAAATATAAAGTTTTTTAAAATAAAACATCTAATACTGAATACTGAAAGACTACCCAAAACTATCTATGTATGAAGCCACTACTGTATTAATATAGGTGTCGGAACAAGAACTACAACACCTCAAAACGCTACTACTAACAAATCATAAAAACTGGAGTCCTCCGAAAACAAGAAAGTCTCACCAAAAGTTGACGAGCGGATGATGCGATTTCAATGGGACTCCTACTGATGATCCTAAGTACCTAAATCTTCATCATGAAAAGATGAAGGTCGAATGACATATGTACATTGAATGTACAAGTATGTAATAGGGTTGAATAAAATAAATAACTGAATTGAAAGACTAAAGGTAACTCAACTGAAGAATAATATAAACCATGATGAAAATCATTTCGTGCTCTGACGATAAAGACGTAATAATAGTAAATACTAAAATGAAATATATATATATATATATATATAGTCTGGTTAGAGAAGATTGTTATTAAAAATTAAGCTGTAAAGAAGAAGTGAAAAAAGGTTAAAGAATTATTATTAAAAAAAAAAAAAAGAAGCTAAAAAACTATTTTATTGTTAAAGGAACAAAGAAAGAGAGAGTACTGAGTAGGATTTACAACATATTTGATTAAAACTCTTTGCTAAAGTTTATTTTTAATTGAAAAAAAATTTAAATCTAAGTGCATTTATATAGTAGGATTTACAACATATTTGATTAAAATTCTTTGCTAAAGTTTATTTTTAATTGAAAAAACATTTAAATCTAAGTGCATTTATATTGGTATCAGAGCCAAAAGATTAAAGTTTGGATCAATTAAAATTATTAAGACTTGAGTAAAATTATATGAGAAATCATAGATATTATAGATACATAAGTTTGCATAATCTTCTAACCGTACAGAATTAAAAGAAATAAGAAAATTAAGAGAACTTAGAAAAGAATTTATAAAAATATATAAAAATATAGAAGAAAAATTTGATAAAAGTAACCCAGAAATATTACAAGTAAGAAATTTTGCTAGTTGGAAATTACATAATATAAATTACGATATAGGAGTAAGAACAAGAATTAATAAGCATTATTTAAGAAAAATAAAATATTACCCATTAGGATAAGTTAAAGAAAAATATATGAAAGGACATCCTTTAAGCAGAAATATATCATTTAATTATTGGAATTTTCTTAGAGAATTACAAGATATAAAAGAAACTAGATTAAAAATTAAGAAATTAAAAGAATTAATAGAACTAGTAGAAAAATTATTAGTACAGGATATAAGAAAGAAATTTGTAGAAAGAATAGTTAGTTACGACGACGTTGCAGAAAGAATAACATCTAGATTAAATTGGGAAATATTAGGTTTAGAAAGAAGAATTGAAAATATAAAATCTAAATAGAATTTCAAAAGCAAAGACCTATCTGGATTCCATTAGGATAAATGGTTAAAACTAAAATACAAAAATTAAGAAAAAGGATTAATTTATTATATCCAGAATATAAAATGTTAAACAAAAATAAACAAGATAATAATAGACTAGAGTATCTTATAAAAAGAATATCTAAATTGGAAGCAAAATATATAAAAGAATTAAGAAGAAATACAATAGCTAAATTAAGAGAATTAGAATATTTAGACTTAAAACTAGCACCAGAAAAGAAATATAGAAGACTAAAAGACGAATCGTTAATAAGGTGTAATTTTAATAGTGGAAAACATCAGTTACATGGTTCAGACCAACATCTAAATAGTATTACAGATTTAATTATAAATTTAGGAGAAATAGTACAATTGGAACAAGAAAAATTATTAAAGACTTTAGAAAATTTTAAAGATCTGCAAATAAAACAAAACAAAACAAATTATTAGAAAAAATAGAAAATAATTTAGAATACTTAAAAGTACAACAAGCAGATATAGATAGAAAAATACAAAATCAGAATAATCAAGAAATTAACTTTAAAGAAGAGTTGAAAATTAAAAAGTATAATTTTAAAAAAGAATTAAAAGAATTAAAGGAGGAATTAAGTTTAATAAAAACTATAGTACTTTCATGAACAATCCATTATACATAGAAATACTAAAGAGAACAGCAGAAATACAGCCAAACCCTGAAGGATTGTCAAGTCATCTACCTCAAGGTAAAGCAGATGGTACTACAATAAAACAAAATAATACAATAATTCTTTTATTACTAGAAATAAATAATAAATTAGAAAAACTTATTAAAGAAAAAGTAGTAGAACAGAAACAGGTATTACAAGAAAAGAATATAGACGATTTAATAGAACAACTAAAAAGAATAGAAATTACTCCTAAAGAAGATAGATTGATAAATATAAAAAGAAAACCATGGAAATTTTTCCGTTTAAAAGAAGAACAGATAGAGCAAGATCAAGTTTCTCCCAAGACAGTTTGAGGGGAGGAATATTGGCAAAAATCTTAGACTCTTCAAAGAATAAACAAAGTACTAGCCAACAACTAGAAGAAGTAAAAGATGTAGTAGGATTAATGGGAGATAAAGGAATAAAAGTAATGAAACCATTAAAAATAGACTCAGAAGAATATGCTGGTTTAGAATGGAATTTAGAAAATTTAAGTAAAAAAGAAATACTAAAACCAAAAGATCATTTAATGTATACAAATAGTAAAGGACAAACTTCAATAAGATTTACTGATTATATTTATACTGATCAGAAAGAAATAGATGAGGAAGAAACTGAATAACAAGAAATGATGAATATAGAAATTATAGAAGAAGAAGATTTTGAAGTAGATGAATCTATAAGAAAGGCAGAACAAATACATACAAAAAATAAAAATACAGTTTTTAAATGTAAAGGATGTAAAAAAGCAAAGATAAAATTTGAAGATGTAGAAGAAAATTTTAAAAATTGTAGATTAAGACAAGATAATTATGGATATAGAAAACAAAAAGACGAAGAAGAAGAATCGGTAATAAGCGAAACTAGTTTAAGCATAAAAGAATTAATGGAAAGTGCCTCGAGTAGTTCGAGCCCATTTCAAAAAACTAGTTCAATGCAACAAGTACAGACAACTACTGGTAATTTACCAAGATATAGGGTATACAGAGTAAATCCAGAAGTACAGACTGAAAATTTAAAACCTAAAGGAAAAAGACAACCTATAGAAGAACCAATTAGACTCCAAGAAGGAGGGAATAAAGGAAAAATACTTAATATAGTAGCACATGACCCTCAATTATGGAATTCAGTAATAGATTTATGGAAAGGAATAGTGGTAGCAGATTATATACAAATAAATCAAGAAAATGATGCAGAAATCATGTATAGATATATGGAGACATTCTTAGGAGAATCAACAAAAGGATTATGGGAAGCATATAAAACAGAATTTCCTGAAGAATTTCAAGGAATGGTAAATATGGGACCAAATCCTTATAATTTCACAAATAAAATACATAGTTTGATAACATGAGAAGACCCAAATAGTGGTTTAATAACATTACAAAGAAATGCGGTAATAAAACTAGAGCAATTAAGTATAAGTAATTGGTTTAGTATAAAAGAATTTCTAAATGAATACTTTTATTATTGTAGCATAAGTGGAAATGCTTTTGATACAAATCTAGGGAAAAAATTATTTAATAAATTACCAGGAGCATTAGGAAGAGAAATAGAAGAGAAATGGTATAAAAGAGAAGGTGTAATACAAAATCCAGAAGGAAGATGGTCAATAGGACAAAGAATACAACATATTATGTCAATACTACAAGAAAAATGTACAAATATACAAATACAGAAACAATTAAAACAGAATAAAACTAATTTTTGTAAGAGTATATATAAAACACAAAATTATGATAAAGAACATACACAAAAGAGATATAAGAAAAATAAGAATTATGGAAATGGTTATTTAAGAAGGAAGTATTACTTAAGAAAATCTAGGGCAAGAAAACCATATTTAGACAAATATAGACATGTAAGGAAATATAATACAAATAGAAACTATAAAAATAAATTAGAATGTTTCACTTGTGGAAGCCAAGAACATTTGGCGAATACTTGTCCTAAAAGAAATAATAGTAGAACAAGAAATGCTCAATTAATAGAAGACTTTCAAGAAACTTTAATTAATGTAGATGAATATATGTCAGATAACGAAAGTATATACTCAATAGTAAGTATGGAAGTAAATGAAGAACAAAAGAAGGAATCTTCAGATTCTGAAGAAGACGAATTCATAAATAAAATAGGATTAGATCAATTAAATTTAGAAGATATAGAAAATCAAGATATGGTAAATATATCCTTAACTTGTGAACATGAATTTGAACAAGGAAAATGATTAGACAGTAACCAATGTTATATATGTCATTGGTATCCTAGAAAAAATAGAAGAGCAAAGTGTAAAAAATGCTATATTGAAGGATGTTTACCATGTATAGAAAAGATGACAACAATAAAAATAGAGAAAACTACCATAAACAATAAACCTGTAGAAATTGGTAAAGTAAACAAAACTATAGATTTAGAAGAAGAAATAAGAAAGCTAAGAAAAAGAGTAGAAATTCTAGAAAAAAAGATTAGAAAAAGTAGAAAAAGGAAAAGAAAAAATAGAAGAAGAATTAAAACAGGAACAATTGGAATCAGAAGAAGAATTGATAAATACTGTTTCACATAGTTTAATATGTAATGAAGACAAAAAGATAAGTACTATAAATTTGTTAGCAAGAATAAGAATTCAAGACTATGAAGTAAAAACGTTAGCTTTGGTAGATTCAGGATGTACGAAAAGCATAATACACAAGAAAATCATACCACCAAATTTAATTAAAGAATTACCAACTCCACAAATATCCATGCAAATGGATGGATCTTATAATACATATAAACATTATGTGAATAAAGCAACCATAAGTTTTATGAATACTTGTACAGACTTTTACAAACCAACATACAAACTTGAAAAAAATTGGGTAAGAGAGTTAAATATAAAAGTAGACTTTGTATTAGGATTAGATTTCTTATTACATAATAATGAAAGTTGTTTATTAACTAGGGATAGAGTAATTCTATCTAAAAATATCACTCATACAGCAGTTATGACCATACCTGTAGAAAATAAGTTTAGATATATTAAACCAAAGGAACAAAAAGTAAAAGATAAATGTAATAAAGAAGATTGTAAATGTAATAAATGTGATATTTGCGAAAAATTAAATGAAGAATTAGAAATAATAGCAATTGAAGAAAATGAAAAAGAATATACATTAATAGAAATAAATACAGAGTTATATGATTTTAAGAAAGGAATACAAAAAATAGGAATAATAAAAGATCAAAAGGATTTAGAAAAAATAATACAAATTTTAGATGAAATAGAAATAATAGGGGAAAAACCCTTAAAACATTGGGAAGCAAATAAAATAAAATGTAAATTAGATATAATAAACCAAGAATATATTGTAAAAACTGCTTCAATAGAATCAACAAATCAAGACTTAATAGAATTTGAAACCCAAATAAAAGAATTAATGAATTTAGGTGTAATAAGAAAATCTAAATCAAAACATAGATATGCAGCTTTTATGGTAAGAAATCATAGTGAAATAGTTAGAGGAGAGGCAAGAATGGTAATAAACTATAAAAGACTAAATGATAGTACTAGAATGGATGGTTAAAAATTACCAGACAAAATAGAATTAATAAATAGAATACAAGGAAGAAAAATATTTAGTAAATTTGATTGTAAATCAGGATACTGGCAAATAAGAATGGAGTAAGAAAGTATAGAATGGACAGCTTTTACTTGTCCAGAAGGACATTTTGAATGGCTGGTAATGCCATTTGGTTTAAAAACTGCTTCTCCAATATTCCAAAGGAAAATGGATCATATTTTTAGAGAATATAAAAATTTTATTATTGTATATGTAGATGATATATTGGTATTTAGTAAAAATATGAGAGAACATCTAGGACATTTACAGAAAGCTTTTAAGTTGTTTGTAGAAAATGGGATAATTATAAGCAAAAAGAAAATGGAATTATGTAAAACTCACATTAAATTCTTAGGAGTAATAATAGGTGAAGGAAAAATAAGTCTGCAACCACATATAGCAAAAAAGATTTTAGAAATGCCAGACAGATTAGATAAAACAAAAGAATTACAAAAATTTTTAGGAATTCTAAATTATGCTAGAAATTTTATAAAAGATTTAGGAAAAGTAGCAGGACCTTTGTATTCAAAAACAGGGTCGAAAGGTCAAAAGACTTTTAACATAGAAGATATAAAATTAGTAAAGCAATTAAAATAAATGATAAAAGATATTCCAGACCTTGCTTTACCCTTAGAAACTGATTATTTAATAGTGGAAACTGATGGAAGTTTAGAAGGATGGGGAGCTGTCCTGAAAACTAGACCAAATAAATATAGTAATAAAACTGAAGAAAGAATTTGTGCTTACCAGAGTGGAAAGTATAAAGAAAAAGGAAATCTTAATAGTATAGATGCAGAAATTCTAGCAATAATATATGGCCTAGATAGTTTTAGATTATACATATTAAATAAACTAGAAATTTTAATAAGAACTGATTGCGAAGCAATAGTAAAGTTTTATCAAAAAATAAATGAGAAAAAAAGTAGTAAGCGAATATGGTTAAATTTCTTAGATGTTACTTCTGTTTATAATATAAAAATAGAACATATATCAGGAAAAGATAACAATCTTGCTGATCAATTGAGTAGAATTATCAAGAAATGAACTAACCATTATATTACAGTATGAATGCAGAGAAAGACAAAGATAAGCCTCAAGCTATGTTGGAAAACAAAATTTAGAAAGAATATATTTTGGGCCAGAAAGTATGTTAAATTATCCAACATGTAACATGACTTTCAGACTCAAGCCAGAGACCAGGATTGACAAACCTAAGAAATATTTGATAGACAATTTATGGATAGCTTATAACAAGCATCCTAGAGACAATAGTTATTTTATTTCTACTTTGAACGCTTTAAGCCATTATTTTACTGATAAAAATCAAGACAAGAAATTTAAGTTTTATGCAGTAATCAGGGGACAAAAACCACGGGTGTTTCAGACCTGGATAGAAGTTGTTGATGCTATAAAAAATACTCCTATACCTTAATTCAAAGGCTTCAATGATTTAACTGAAGCTCTTGACTATGCTAGAGGAGAATTAGGTCCTAATTTTTATATCACTCCCTCTATCAGACATCAAATTACAAACATTCCTCAATATCGTATACAAAAAATCACAGATAAAATCATTTTTTGTGATCATTGTTCAACTATGACAGAAGCTTTTAAAAGATTGAACCATGAAAATGAGAGACTCAAAATAGAGAAAGAAAAATTACTAGAAAAAATATATACTCTCCAAGAAAAAGAAAAGACTCTTTATTTTGAATTATATCAATTAAGTAAAAATCAGAGTTGTCCATCTCCGATGAAAATGGATAAGATGGGTGTACATTCCCCAACGAATGTAAAGAAATCCACTGTATCGGATAAAGATACAGCTAGTCCAGTTCAAACGGTAACTGGTAAAGACAAATCAAATCCGTTTATGGCTGATACTTTGCCAAAAAGTGTAAGGATACTCCCTTCGAGTTTCCAGACAGGTGAATCATCTTCAAAACCAACTATTCAGACAAAGAGCAAAGGAATCAGTCTAAGAAAAACAAGACAAAAAAAAAGATAGAAAATATGATTGAGACTGCAGTTAAAAAGGTTTTGAAAGAAAATACAAAAGAAGTTATACTAGAACATCCAAGACAAGAATTCGAAAGTTCAGAGAGTTCGGGGTATAATCCGGCTATGGAACAATTTGTCCAAGATCCTAATGAAGATGATGATTCGGCCATGAATTTTGATTCGGTTGCACTACATAATTTAGATACGTAAACAATGAGGTCAGACATCATTTAATAAAGATATGTAAGCAATGAGGTCAGTGAGCACTAAAGGAAGCGACAAATTGATAAAAAAGAGCATGTGACGATGGGGCCCACAGCGCACCCGGCAGATTTTCTTTTGCAATTTGAAATCCAGAGTTAAAGTCCGTCAAAAATTTATCTATAAATACTTCATTCCAAAGACAAAGAAAGTAGAGCCAAAACAAGAGCGAAAAAAGAGCAATAAGAGAGCAAGTTAGAGAGAAATCAGAGAGTTGTTAAGTTTTATTGAGTGAAGTTTTTTTTTAAAAAAAAAAACAAAAACAGAGTGTTAGAGTAAGAGAGTTTGTTTGTAAAGTTACTTCAGTAATTGTTCAGTTCACCGGGGACTCCTGAAAGGGAAATCTCTTTCTACCTAAGACATGTAAGTAGTTTATGCTTAAAGGTTTATGTAATATTTCTCCCTTTATGTATAATTATGTTTTTAAGTTATGAAACATCGTAAATATAATTTTTTATATTTTGTTATAATTATTTAACCTTGGAGTAAATGGTTCTCTGAACAGTTTTTAATAGTATTAATGGACTAACCTGTAAAGTCCTAGGAATTGTTGAATGTCCACTGATGCCAGTTGTGCTGTTAGGACATAGTTATCCAGGGTGTGGTTAGAGAAGATCACTGTTAAAAATTAAGCTGTAAAGAAGAAGTGAAAAAAGGTTAAAGAATTATTATTAAAAAAATAAAAAAAATAAAAAAAATAAAAAAATAAAAAAAATAATAAAAAAAAATAAAAAAAAAAATAAAAAGCTAAAAAACTTTGGGAGAAGTTACTAAAACCTAAAAGCTAAAAAACTATTTTATTGTTAAAGGAACAAAGAAAGAGAGAGTACTGAGTAGGATTTACAACATATTTGATTAAAACACTTTGCTAAAGTTTATTTTTAATTGAAAAAACATTAAAGAATTATTATTAAAAAAATAAAAAAATAATAATAAAAAAATAAAAATAAATAATAATAATAATAATAATAATAATAATAAAAAAAGCTAAAAAACTTTGGAAGAAGTTACTAAAACCTAAAAGCTAAAAAACTATTTTATTGTTAAACAAACAAAGAAAGAGAGAGTATTGAGTAGGATTTACAACATATTTGATTAAAACTCTTTGCTAAAGTTTATTTTAATTGAAAAAACATTTAAAATATATATATATATACACACTTTACATTATTTTACTAGGAGTTCTTCTAATCGGCAACCATCATAATGAACCTCGTGTTGATACAATGTCTTACCTACATTGCCATAGCCGCCCTGTACCTTGCCAGAGTATAGAATGCAATTGAGCTGATAAATCCACTAAAATCCCTTCTTGAGGCAGGTGAGGAGTCGGGCGTCTTGCGGTACAATCCTATCTACTCTAGCTACATTGTTTATGAGGACTATGAGTTATCTGAACTCTCTGTCAAATCAGTGCTCAGTACTACTCCCAAAATATATATATATCTATATGTTCATGTAAAATACTCATTGGGTTGAGATAATTACTCAAAAGAACCTCTTTAAGAGGTAAGTGAACTTTATTTAATCTTTATGAAATACTCTAAAAACTCTTTACACTTTTCTGAAAATAATACTCTCTTTTCAATGAGAAAAAAAACTTTCTTTAAGGGGTAACTTAACTTCTCTTTATATAGCTGGAATGCTTCTGAAAACTATTTATGCTCCTCTTAAAAATAGTAATTCTTTTTTCAATATGAAAATAGTACTTTTGGAACCATTTGTGTTTCCTCAAAACTCTTCTCAAAAGATACTTTAGAATACTCTTGAACTCACTTTAAATTCCAACATTAACGCATGAAAATAAATGCACAATGGCTTTCAATAAAACCTCATCAACTAGGGTTCATGTGAAATATAAGCATGAACAACGACTCCAGGATATAAATATATAAAATATTGAAATCTCATAAATAAGAACTCAGGATACGGAATAAGGAACTCAATTTATATCTAGAATTTTATGAAAAATGTGGGTAAAATATTGGACAGAATTCTTACTGATTGAGTTTAGATGTAGGGAGTGAGGACGAACTAGTCCAACACTATAAAAAGTCTTACATACCTGAAAAAATAATGTTGGAGAAACTTGAAGAGAATCTCGGAAGATGAAGTATGGAGAAGAGTCTTGGATTGAAAGCCTTAGGTATCTTGAAGAGAATCTTGAACTTCGAGCCTTTAGACCTTGAGAAATTGGAAAAATCCCTTTCTTGGAGTTCTTGATCTTTGGAAGAAGGAGAATTAGAGATTTTGAGAGTTTCTATATATATAATGATGATATTAGGTTATAAGATAGAATTATGAATGTTAATTGAGGGTATAAGATAAAGAATATCCTTGTGGGAATGTAAGAAGACCATAGAAATCAAAGAAAATGACTTTTTAATGAATCCCGTCAATCAAATCGGTGATCTGGAGGTCCCCTCGCCGAAATATTCGGCATTTCACCAAATGGGGCTTTAAATTGCCAAAACAGACATAGACTTACGATTTTCTTGATATTTCGGCGAGCTAATTCAGCGATTTGCCAACCCATTCAGCAAGTCGCCAAATGAGCAGGTGTCCTCGCCGAATATCTTAGCCCGGATATATTGGAGTAATATGACAATAACGTTTTACTACAAAGTCGAAATAAGGCAAACTTAGTGGTGTTGGAAAGAAGACTCATAGAACTTTAATATGATAGGTCATATGACACCTAATTCATTACATACTGAGAGATATGAGTGTTTGAAGTTGACCTTTATATGAACTCATGCGAGAACTTAACCAATATGAATGCTTTGAACTTGGCTTGGTGTTGGAGGTCCCTTTTGACCTAGATCATTTTTGATACCCTTGATACACTTGGTGAAGGACCTCAATACACATGAGCAAGTAAGACATCACCCGTTTCAAGCTCATACACTTACGACGAATGATTTAGATTTTAAGAGTAGAGTTGTGAGGTGTTACAGAATGATTCTGGTCTTAGCTTAGAAATTTTTGAAGTGTTACACATGATCTTATTATTAAGTTATCTTAATTTGTGTATCCTTATACATACCATGATTAACAAATTCAATCGTTACTCTAAATAATCAGTTTCGGGGTAAACAAATATAAATAATAGTGCATTCAATATTTAATTGATACCTTGTTTAAAAAATAAAGAGGAAAAACATAAAGTGACACCTGAAGTTGTCCCGAATTTTCAAAAAGACACTTTAACTATGCGGGCATCCTATTACCCCCCTAAATAATTTTGAAATGACATTATTACATCATTTTTTGACCAATCTCATATTTTAAAAAGCAAGTGTTATCACGCACCAATCATTACATGACATGTATTAATTTAATTTAAAATATATATTTTTTTCATTTAAGGTTTTTTTTATTTTTCTCTCTCTCTTACTTTTTGACTTATTTTATTTTTATTACATTTTACTTCACCTTCCATCCTACCCCATCTACCCCCACTTTCAAGCTGACCTCCTTCCTCCATTTTCTCTTTCTTCTTCTTCACCTCTCACTCTCATCCTTCCCCACCCACGTCAAGCTGCATCCCTCCCCATTTTTTTCTTTTTTTTTCTTCTTCAGTCAAATTTCATTCTTCTAGTGATTTTTTTCTTTAAAAAAATCATATTATTTTCTAAACTTTGTTGAGTTAGTTATAACAAAACTAATTATTTTTCTAAGAAAATTTAAAATTTTTAAAGTATCATCAATTAATTTTATCTTCTTTTCATATAACTTCAAATTTAGAAATAATAATTTTGAAAGAATCAATGAATTCTCCAAAAATTGAAAGAGCTTGATTGAAATCCGAATAAAAAGACTAAATGATACTTGTTAATCATCTTGAAATCTAATGAGTTTATCAAATTGTTCGAAATGTAAAAAAAGAAAATTAGATAAAGGTTTAAAATTGAAGAGACTTAAATTAATAATAGTAAAAAAAAAAAAAGAAGGGCGGAATTGTGGTAAAAATGGTGACATTGAAAGTAAAGAGTTTTAATGGAGATGACAATGAATTTTTAAAGAAGAAAGAAGAAAGGAAGAGGAAAAATAACAAAGAAAAAAAGTTAAAATAATTATAAAAAACCAGATATTATATTTTATAACAAAATACCTATTAAAATAAAGTTATATTCATTATTTTAGGTTGCTCACGTTCTTTAAAGAGAGTGCATACACTCTCTATGCCAGGTAGACGAAAAATGACGTAATAATATCATTTCAAGATTGTTTAGGGGGGTAATAGGACGTCTACATAGTTAAGGTGTCTTTTTGAAAATTCGGAACAACTTCAGGTGTCACTTTATGTCTTTTCTCAAAAATACAAAATCAATTTTATAACACAAATCATGTTACGTGTATGTTAATCGTGAAGCTAATTACTTTTGAAGCTAAATATGCATGCATGTAAATTTTTTTGTTGGTACATAGGAATGATGACAACTTTTTGAAATCATTTATTCATTATCAACATATAAAAGATATTTGTATTAAAATTTTCAAACAAAAATATTTACCTTATCCCTCTGCCTCTTATTTTTGTTTGAAAATTTGAATACAAATATCTTTTATATGTTGATAATGAATAAATGATTCAAAAAGTTGGGATAGAAACTATTGAACTATCAATCCATTTGACCCGCATTTATATTTTAGAGGTATTATCGAGATTTTTTTCATATAGTTTTACAGGTTTGATGAGTGAACTTTTCACTAAAATAATAAGAAGTTTCATTTACTCATAGTACTGGAAAGATTTCGAATTAATCTTTTTATCTTGATTGTAATTTAGTGCTAATTAATGGACAACCTAAAACCTCAAATTGGTCAATATTTGTGTGTTATACGCTTATCCCTAAATATTTCATATAATTTCTACATTGTAAATGATAAATTTTCAATGGTACATATATTTTTGGACTCTGAACCATAAAATAAAAATCAAAACATATAAAAAAAATAACAACTCGTAAGTTGAAGTTAGGAAATCTTGTAAACTTAATGTTACTTTAATGGCATATATAATACTTTAATTTAAAGACAATACATACCAGAACATATATAATTATATGCATAAATTAAAAATATTTACCTCCTAAATTAACTATTATACATGAAAAATAAAATCAATTTCTTGCATTATGCTTTTCAAATGGAGTTCAAGATAAAATTCTTTATTGATTAGCCCAGAAATGATATTGAATACCTTCATGATCAATCCAATACATTAGAAGTCATGATATGAATCTTATTTAAACTCAAACATATGAATATTTAAATTTTTTAAAATGTTATAACAAAGGGAGATGATTGCACTATAGCAATTATTAAAAGAAATACAATGCCGTATATGAAAATATTAGTTTAACAATGAAAACCAAGAACTACGAAAGAATGATAAGCTACTGATTTTATGCTTATTTAAGTATCTAAAACTAAAGATGATGAAGAAGATGTTAAAAAAGATTATATTATAAAAAAAAGTTATAGCATATGAGCATAAAAATAAACAGCCAATTTAGGTGGTTGAAGGTGCCACAGCAGTACAAAAGAGGCCCAAAAATACGAAAGAAATGAGTTCGGGAGGTAATAGGACCCTAGTTAAATTAAGATGTATCGCTGAGATTTCAATCACAGTTCAAGATACTTATGTCTTATCCCTGTAATAAATAATAAAGTGAACAGTAAAGATTAAAAAAAAAAACCTGCGGATTATTTTGAGAATTTGAAAAAATCATCATGATGGCATTCTTTCTAGGTCAATGTCACCATTATGGCATTGATTTTTTAACGTATGCAGTAGTATTTTTTTATAATTTAATTTTTCATAATAGATTTCATTTTTCACTAACAAATGTACGGTTACGTCAATCTTTAAGATGCTCATTAAATAATTTGTTATTTTCATCTTTCAATAATAATTACAAATTTATGTAAATTACCCTTTTTAACTCCTTTAGTTTAATTTTCAAACTTTTTATAATTTTAATAATGCTGAAAAAAGAATTCTAGGAGTCACCATACATATATTAATATAAATATGTAATAGTTCATTTTTTTTTCTTCCACTGATTTATCATTTGCATCTGTCGCGGGTGTAAATATTATTTTTATTTATTTTATTTTAAAAAAACCTTCGTATTTTCTTTATCATGTATATAAATTAACATTAATACACACATTTTTCTTTACCTTGTATCTTAACCTTTTTTTTTAAACTTCAATTATTATTTTTTCTCTTTTGTTTTTCTATTGATTTTATTTACTCTTTTTTTTGTCTTTCCTTTTGATTTGATTTAAAATTTAATTCCAAATGTCTTGTATTTAAAATAATTTAATTTCGAACGGATATCAAATTAAGTGACAAATTAAAATGTTAAAATTAAAGGACACTTTTTTAAAAAAAAGTACACATAATTTTTTAAAAATAATTAAAAGTGAAAAAAGTAAGAAATTAATGAAAGAAAAAAATAAAAAGTTTAAAGTGAAAAAGAAATCAAAATAAGTTTTTTTACAAGAAACAAATAAATATATATATATATATAAGTTTTAATATTAATAATTATGTCTACTAACTAATTATAAATTTACCAATTAAAAAACATGTGTCCAATTTGTTCACTCATCACTTGCCTTCAAGAGAATGTATACACTTTCTATGCCACATTAGCTTTTACGGTGTATTTATTCCATTTTAAAATAAAACCCTAGTTAAGTTAAGGTGATGGGATTTTGGTCATCGCACCTTATTCTTTTTTACTAATGTTCAAAAATCATTTCGGTAACAAATGACATTAACTTAGAAATATATTTCACATACAATTCAATGCTATAATGACTAGTTTTTTCATATTCTCAAAATACTCTTGCATATTATTGGTTTTTAATAGATGAATTTGGTCTACATTAGACTATTTGTTTCAATTTTGTAGTTTATCAATGTTTTGGACATAATGTTCAATTGGTGATTTAAAATAATAGTTATTATTAAATATTTAATTAAATAGATATTTAATTAAATTTTAATCTAGTGTAGATACAAAATGATATGAAGCTTTCCACTTTTAATAAAATACATATATAATATAATATATACAGAAGTTTTTTATCTTAATAATTTCAAATATTATAACAACAAGAAAGACACTTTTAAATTTCAATTGTTCATTTGCCGCAGAATGAATACAATCCATAAGTTTTATGTGCATTTGTTGACAAAAATGTTTTCTTTGTCATGACATGATCAAATTTTTACTATCTTTTGGTCCACAAAATGTCCATTATTAGTACAAGAAGACAAGTTAGAATGTTTACAATTGAATAGAAAAAAAGGGTTGGAATAAATATGATTTCGACTTTGTGTACTTATTCGGTAAATGCAAAAGAAAACTATACAATAATTAATGATAACATTTTTACATTTGAAAATTCTTTAGTTTCACATTTGTATCTTTGATGGCATATTCTTATAGTTCAAAACTGACCTGACATATTTAAGACGATAAGTCTGATAAGTATTTTGATATGTATTAAAAAAAATAATATTAAATAATGAACAAACAAATATCATCAAATAAAATGGACAAACAAAGTAGGAAAGAATATTCTCTCTTAAATTATGAACCTACCAATATAGTCATATAAAGTGCAACTTGAGTCCAATAAAGTCTCCCATATTGCTGTCAGCATAAATTATTCAGCAAAGTTCATGCTCACTGATACAAATTTCTTGTCTCAAATTTTCAAAGTTGAATAAGGCTAAATGACTTGAACCTTTTTTTTTTTCACGCCTTCAAAGATGTTGAATGTTGTATTTTTAATTATTTTTTTTCCTCTTTTTTTAAAGAGACCTTAATTGAGGAATTGGGATGAATAAGAAGTTGAGTTAATGATTTAAAAACATTTATGGTAGATTTTGATGGAATTGAACGCACGAGTTAGTTGATTAGAGGTATAAAGTGGAACTTTCTTTGTTAAGAACTAGATTAGTATATGCATACTAAATATTTGATTTCTTGCATTATATTTTCACAAATAAATTACATATAGAAGAAAGTTGCGTCCAAACGTTTGAAAATCACTTAAAATGACAGAAAATGACTAACTTTATGATGTGTTACGATTACTTGTTTATGTCAAATTGTTTGTATTGCTAAGACTTTTAGTTCAGATTAATTTGATCACATTCGAAAGAGGCACCCAACCTCCTAAGTATGCGCACCGCAATGACTATCTTTAGCTATCTCATACTTGTATGTGCTAATAATTTGAGGCGAGAGAGAGACGGATACTTCCTTTAGGGCTTGTTTAGAAGGACACCAGGTAATTGGAATTGGTGTAATTACCAGTGTAGTAATTACACAACCTAATAATTACGCTGACCTATTTGTTTGCCATAGTGTAATTACAAGTGTACTGTTTGTTTGTACAAGTGTAATCATAGGGTTATGTTGAATTTTAAAAATAAAAATTAATTATTTAAAATTAAAAATTTATATTAGACAAATAAGGGCCATTATAAATGATATTAAATTGAATATTTAAGATATATATTGTCTTTTGAAAATATATTAATTAATAACATATGTTCTTAACTAATATTATAAAAAATAGTTGATTTATATTTTTCAATTTAGTATATTTTAATTAAATTAATTATAAAAACTAAAAGTACAAAATTTCTATGAAAATCATGAAATACATGTTTGACAGAAAGATTAGTATTATAAATATAATGTCATAAAATTATAAAACGTTTCACAAAAAGATAATCTATCAAGTCTAACTTAAAAAAATAACTTGCAATGTAAAATATCAAATCAATACTCCTAAAACTAATGAAATTGAAAATGTAACATAAGTTCTAAATTCAAAACAAAAAATTTGACATAATACTCTTATGACAAATTTCAACATAACATACATAAATATGATTTAAAAGAAAAGGAAAATATAAGTCCATAACTTTATTCAACAATGAATTTTACTTTAATTTAAAAATTAGAATACTAACAAAATTATACACTAATAATTTTTTAAAAAATAATATGAAAAATTGCGTGGAATCACATGAAGTAAAGGTTGAGAAGGAAATGAAATATAAATAATACTAAAAAAATAATATATTTTTAGAAAATATTAGAATAATAAATATTAAAAATAATTTAAAATAAAAAATATTAAAACGAAAAAAATAAAAATAGAAATAAAAGGAAGAAATTTAAAAGTAATTAGCTTGTAACTACATCATGTAATTACCAGCAGTTCACAGCCTCTCCCTGTGAATTGGAGAGTGTAATTACCCCCTGTCAATTACACCCAATTACCTACTGACCATGTAATTACATGGCCAACTAAACAGGACAGACAATATAATTACACCCAATTACACCAAATCCAATTATCAGGGTGGCTTTCCAAACAGGCCCTTAGTGTTTTTCAAATCCTCACAAGTTACATGTGCAAGGCCATTATGTGCAGATCATTTTTTTTTAATGTCACGACCTTGATCCATTGTGAGTGACACCCACACTAACCTTCCGGTGGGAGAATCAACTAACAACCAAGGCATAACTCGGCAACCAATTAAGAACTAAGTCATGATATAAATACTAAGGAAATAGTCTGAAAACAATCAAAAGAGTGAGTTCTCATAAACTCACCATCCAACAACCATAACCAATGCGAAAATAAAAACTCCCTAGAACCTGAAAGTCATAGTACCAAAATATCTAACAGTCTAGGATAGGGGATGCAACCCCAAAAATAAGAATGAAAAAATAAGTCTTAAATGTCTAAGTTCGAATAGTGGACTAAGAAGATAAAGAAGAATCCATAGCAGCCCGGAGGAAGTGGCTCACTCTTGGATTCAGATTTCGGTGGTCTTACAGTTGAGGTCACAAAGCAGCCATCTGAAGATGCCTTGTACTCAACAAAGAGAGAGTAAGAGCAGTATCAGCACACAACAATAATGTACTAGTAGGATCATCGGCTAGTTCCAATATACGAAGTATGAACATACAACCATAACTCAGTAAGCACATAACACACAATTACCACACAATATAACATAGTCAAGAATCTGTATACATAACAACATGAATTATCACATCACAACACAACAAGTCAGTTCGGTTCTCTCATGGAATCCACTCATACACACTGTGAATGTACCGGCGTCGTACCCGATCCCAAGTCAGTGTACTGGCGCGGTATCCGATTCCAAGTTAGTGTATCGGTGTGGAACCCAATCCCAAATTAGTGTACCAGCGTGGTACCCGTTCCAAATGTTAATGTACCAGTGTGGACCTGATCCCTATCATCAACACACAACGCAATCACAAATCACAATAAATTACAATCACCTATGTACATTCATATAACACATTCAATGCATACGATTGACAACATCATACGTTTCACATTATGCCTTTTCAACTTCCCTAATCATGTGCCATACATGCATTACAAACAATGCAGTTAACAAGTACATATAACATATACATAAAAACAACAATCATCACCTACCTCGAATCAAGCTCGAAAACTCTAAAAAATTGAAGCTTCCCCTTGGTTATGAATTCCGGCTTTTTGTTGATCTAAACAATAAAACAACAAAATAATCAATCAAAATGGCCTAACAATATCCGAGTTATCACTCAATCCTAACCTTAGGCCATTCCCATGACATTCTTCCCATCAAGGGTTCTCTCAACCATTAACTTAAGTTAAAAAACTTTCCCCCAAGATCAACAACCTAGATGTCACGATCCGAACCTACACTCTGGAAGTGGCCGGCACTAGAGACTCATTGCTGATTCCCAAGCGAATCCTCATCCTGGCTGACTACAAGCGGAAGACTAACACAAGCATTAAACTGAAAGAAATGTTAAATCAATAGTGTATTAGATTTCAAAACTCTCTGAATATACTGAGTATTAAACATAAGTTTTAAAGAAAACCTCTGAAAGACTTTCCAAAATTGTCTATCTATAAAGCCTCTACTGTATAAAGATGAGTGTTGGGACAACACCCACGACTCCTAAAAAAAGCTAATACTAATAACTCATAAAAATGGAGTCCTCCGGAAGCAAGGAGGCCTCACTCAAAAGTTGACGAGCGGATGAAGTGATCACAACAGACTCTTATTGAGGATCTAAGTACCTGTATCTGCATCATTAAAAGATGTAGGTCGAATGACGTCAGTACATTGAATGTACGAGTATGTAATATAGCGGAATGGATAAATAACTAAACTGATAGGGCTGAAAGAATACTTACCTCAACTCCACTCAATACAAAGCAACAACAAGAGATGCAAACATTTAAAGCTTCATAAATAAAAGATGTTAACTCAAGGATGTATATAAAAATACAATAGAATACTCTTTACTCTTATTTGAGAGATTCTCTAACTGATAACCATAACTATAAGCTACGTGATGATACAACGTCTCACCCACGCTGCCAGAACTGTCTTATACCATGCCAGGGTATAGAACCTCTCAACTAAGTGGATCCACTGAGCAATAAGGATTCATCTAAAAAGTATGATCCTTTGCCCATGTTGGCAAGACATGGTTTATGATGATTTTGAGTTGTCTGAACTCATCCCCATATCGGTGCTCAATACTACTCCCAATAATACATATACTCATGCTCAAATATAGAAAACATACTCATTCTCTGGTTTGAGATAATTGCTCAAACTATTATCTTAAAAGAGGTAACTGTTCTAAAGTATCTCTGAACTCATAAACTCATTTAGAAATCAAAGTTTCTTTCTTAATGTAAAAGTAATACATTTGGGAATCAATTAGTTCCCTTAAACTTTACTCAAAACTTCTCTTTAAACTCTACTCAAACTCTGGTTTAGTTTAAAACAACAGTTTATAACAAGTGTTTATTGTGATCTGATCAGTGATGACTCAGAAAGTCATACCGCATAAATATTGATGGCATATCTAGATGTTATACTGCTTACACATTGATGGCATACTCGACTGTCATACTAATCATGAATCATAGTTCTCTTCTCAATGTAACAAAATGATACATTTGGGACTACTTAGTTCCCTTATACTCTTGCTCAACTTTGGGCTAAAACTCTTTCTAAAACTCCTCTTTACTTTCTCAAAACTCAATTTAAAACAATTATGTTTTGCTTTAAACGATTCTCAAAATTTATAACTCAAAATAGGGTTCATGCTGAAATATAGACATGAACAACTCAACTCAAGGATCTCAATAATAATATAGAAAAACTCAATACTCAGAACTCAAGAACTCAAAACTCAACAATACTACTCATCTCAGGAATACTCAATTAACAAGGTTCATGCTGAAATATAGACATGAACGAATCGACTCAAGGATCTCAATAACAATATAGAAAAACTCAATACTCTGAACTCAAGAACTCGGAACTCAATGATACTACTCATCTCAAGAATACTCAATTAATAGGGTTCATGCTGAAATGTAGACATGGATGAATCAACTCAAGAATCTCATCCATAACATATAGCAATTCAATAATTAGTAATAGAATTGCAAAAAGAATCAGGAACTCAAGAACTCAGAACTCAACCACAACTCATCTCAAGAATACTCAAATCTAAGGATAGAACCTTAGATTAATCTTTTACTAATTTGGAAGTAGATTAGGGCGTGAGGACGAACTAGTTCAATACTATGATAGCCTTACATACCTGGAAGAACAAAGTTCTTGAAGAATCTTGAAGAAGAACTTGATTGGAAGACTTGAAACCCTAGCTTAAAGAAGAACGATCAAGAAAACCTTTGTTGATATTCTTAAATTAGTTTCTTGAAAACTCTATGGCCAAGAATTATGATTTTCATTAATGATTCATAATTGTATGAAGAAATTTGAGTTGGAAAGAATGAAATTCTCGGAGAAGTACTTACCTCGAAGAAGAATCTTGAAAAAGATTGAATGAATTTTGAATGGAAGTCCTATGCTTTGATTTTTCCTTAGGATTTTGCCTTAAGGTTTGAGAGAGAAGAGAATAGCGAATCAAGAGATGAAAATCTAATTGTTTTGGGACTTTTATTAATCAAGAAATTCGTTTAGGGTTTTCTTAGAGAAAAAAAGATGAAAACGACCTTTTAAATATTTTTCCGTCGGCTAATTTGTCACTGCACTATATCAGGTTACTAAAATGATCATAACTATTTACTCAGAACTCGGATTGACGCAAAATTGGTGGCGTTGAAAAGAAGATTCACATAACTTTAATTTGATGGGTTATGGGATATGTAAATCTTTATATTCCGAGAGATATGATTGTTTGAAGTTGACCCAAGTAGAATCTTACATCAGGACTTAATCGGTAAGAAAGCATTCAACTCAACTTTGTGCTAGGGGATTCTAGTGACATTAATTCATATTCAAATTCATTCCCACACTATAGCATCTAACAATAATTAAGAATCACTGGGTATGATCTTATACGCAAATGAAGAATGGTTCAGGTCTTAATTTAATTTTTTTTGGAGTGTTACAATATCTCCCCTTGGAATCATTTATCCTCGAATGAAGGTTGGACTGAGAATGGAATGGAAAGGAGGTGGTGTTACTATCTTTCTGACTTCTGAACTTGCCTACTAACATAGGCAGGACTGATTCATACTAAGAGTTTAGAACTATCTATTGCACATAAGTCAAGAACGATATTGTTTTGAACATAGTCACACTCTATCTGAAGTTATCTTACATAGAGCAAGGATATCTGGGCACAAAGTAAGAATAGAAATAGTATGCTTTGAGTGATATGACTGATATATTTTAAGCTTAGCAACACTTCTCAACTATACTTTCCTTTCTGATCACTACACTTCATTGGCTACAACTCCTAGCTCCCACTAGAGTATATGATTATTCTTACAAATATCTAAGTCAAATCGCTTGCTCTTAATGTGTTCAAGCCTAATCTCTAATTCTCAAGGTGCTAAACAGGAGATGGTTATACTTACCTAAACCACAACATTCATGTTCTATACCTCTATAGGGAATCTCATCCCAAGAATACTTCTTTTATAACCACATTTAACCAACCTTGATCCCATATCAAGAAACACCTAATGCATTATGCATTCATCCCCATGTCATCAATACCTCATTCAAGCCTAGAACTATAACCACTTCATGGACTCCTACTAACCAACTTTCTAAGAATTTCTCATTCTCTTATCCTCTCTATCAATTGAAATATCACTCATATTATCAAGAACTAACTAACTAGTCTCGCCTAACTATTACTCATAGTAAAACTTCATTCATTCTTCCTCCACTTTCATAACCTTAGATGGAATAAGCACTGCTACCAACATAAGAAACATCAACCTTCTCCTTCTATCATCACTCAACTACTATCATCAACATCCCTCTCTAACTAAAAGGATCACTGAAAGAGCTTTAGGGTGAAAGATCATAAGCACTATTCATTTGAGAATTCTGATATAAGAATATACATGACATAACATTATGTTGCTAGTCATTGAGAGTAAATCATGAATTCGTGAGACTGAGCATACTATGAGACTTGAGTGCTTATATGCATAGATTCATATCATGAGGCTGATATCCATAACTTTATGGAGTAAGATTGAGATCAATGGGCTAAAGTTTTTGCCCCTCATTCTGGGAACTTAGCATAGATGTGAATCTCTCTAAAGTGTATGAGCATAAGTCATAAACACTATTTTGATATAAGAAACATCAATAAGATATTGGAATAATTGAACTTTGAGGAATACGCAAGATTATGAATGGATTGATATATCTCTAAAACTTTTTTTATCACGACACTAATCTCAAATTCAAGCTTGGTGTTCATTACTAAATACAGATATCAATATAATTGCTCGCTTACTATACTAACTTACAACTACTAGATAAACTTAAGAAATACTCACCCACTAAGATCTCATGACAAGTAGTCAATCTTTATCTCTTAGTCTACCTATTTACAGATTACTACCACACTTCCATTTCACAACTTAAGTACTACTTACTCATTTACTATACATCATTGTCTAATTAGTTCTATAACCCTATGAATATCATGGGGCTCTCCTTTAAAAAAAATATCATAGGCCTAACTTAAATCTATCGCATCACGAATACTCGACTTTTCTATTCGACACTTATATTTGGTCGATACTAATGGGTTAACACCTCATCATAACTTCTCTCTAGTTAAAGTATACTCTAACTTATCCATACTAGTAACTCTTACTCTACATTCTATCATGAAATCTACACCAGCTCATCACTTCTTAGTCTACCCATAAGAAAAAACTCTTTATTAGTAACTTACTGGGTGCATGACTGCAACAACGTAATTTACCTCATCACTATCTCTCTTTCTTAGATTACTGTACCTCTGCATCCATTCCTTTAACTCTGGGCACTTCTACTACTACTGGCTCACAACATCGTAACTCATACTATCTTTTCGGGTGAAAATACTATCCAAGCTCTAAAATGCACTTTCTCGTAAAGGTCTCAACTGAAACAAGGTTTAGAGGAGAGAGTCTAGGAGTACATCTCACTTTTATCTTGAACGCACGATTCATATGAATAAGAGTGCATTCTTTCAAATCTCAACACTTAAGCTCATTCACGAGCTTCTCTCAAGCCCCTCTATTGTCTCATGACTTTCTAAAGATTTTTGCTTAGAGTAACTCATCGATAAGGATATGGGCTTTGACTTTCAAATACCTTGAGTATGAGGGGTAGTCAAATGGATTTGAGAAACACACAAGTTTGAATAAGTTCCTTATGACACAATTTTATTGCACAATTTAGAGTATGAAAAAAGGAAAACTTTTCTTAAATGTTTGTAGTCCCTCATTTATAGAAGTGGCGCCCTCACAACCATTAATAAGATCCTACTAACACGGCTTCATACACACCCCATGATACTTGAACTCTGTGCTCTAATACCAAGTTTGTCACGACCTGAGCCTACACCTTAGACGTGGCCGGCACTCGAGAACCATTGTTGATCCCCAAGCGAACCGTCATACTGGCTGACTACAAGCGAAAGACTAACTCAAGAATACACAAGCATCAACCTGAAACAAATGCTAAATCAACAGTGTATTAGATTTCAAAACTCTCTAAATATATTATGTAATGAACATAAGTTTCAAAGAAAACCTCTGAGATAGAAAAAATTTCTAAAACTGTCTATTTATGAAGCCTCTACTGTATAAAGATGAGTGTTGGGATAAGACCCTTGACTCCTAAAAAAACTAATATTAATAACTCACAAAACTACAGTCCTCCGAAAGCAAGGAGGCCTCACTCAAAAGTTGACTAGCGGATGAAGTGATCTCAATGGACTCTTATTGAAGATCCTAAGTACGTGTATCTGCTTCATTAAAAGATGCAGGTTGAATGACATCAGTACATTGAATGTACGAGTATGTAATATAGCTGAATGGATAAATAACTAAACTGATAGGGCTGAAAGAATACTTACCTCAACTAAACTCAATACGAAGCAATAACAATAGATGAAAACATTTAAAGCTTCATAAATAAAATATGTTAATTCAATGATGTATATAAAAATACAATAAAATACGTTTTACTCTTATTTGGGAGATTCTCTAATCGACAACCTTTACTATGAGCTACGTGTTGATACATCGTCTCGCCCAAGCTACCAGAACTCTCCTATACAGTGCCGGGGTGTAGAACCTCTCAATTAAGTGGATTCACTAAGCAATAAGGATTCATCTAAAAAGTATAATCCATTACCCATGTTAGCAAGACATGGTTTATAAGGATTTTGAGTTGTCTAAACTAATCCCCATATCGGTGCTCAATACTACTCCCAATAATACCATATACTCATGCTCAAATATATAAAACATACTCTTTCTCTTGTTTGAGATAATTGCTCAAACTATCATCTTAAAAGAGGTAACTACTCTGAAATATCTCTGAACTCATAAACTCATTTAGAAATCAAAGTTTCTTTCTCAATGTAAAAGTAATACATTTGGGAATCAATTAGTTCCCCTAAACTTTACTCAAAAATTCTCTTTAAACTCTACTCAAACTCTACTTTACGTTATAAAAGTTTAAAGCAAATGTTTATTCTGATCTGATCATTGATGACTCGGAAAGTCATACTGCATAAACATTGATGTCATATCTAGATGTCATACTGCTTACACATTGATGGCATACTCGACTGTCATACTAATCATGAATCAAAGTTCTCTTCTCAATGTAACAAAATGATACATTTGAGACTACTTAGTTCCCTTATACTCTTGTTCAACTCTAGGTAAAAATTCTTTCTCAAACTCCTCTTTACTTTCTCAAAACTCAGTTTAAAATAATTATGTTTTGTTTAAAAAAATTCTCAAAATTTATATCTCAAAATAAGGTTCATGTTGAAATATAGACATGAACAACACAACTCAAGGATCTCAATAACAATATAGAAAAACTCAAAACTCAAAACTCAACGATACTACTCATCTCTAGAATACTCGATTAATAGGGTTAATGCTGAAATATACACATGAACGAATCAACTCAAGGATCTCAATAACAATATAGAAAAACTCAATACTTTGAACTCAAGAACTCGGAGCTCAAGATTCGAAACTCAACGATACTATTCATCTCAAGAATACTCAATTAATAGGGTTCATGTTGAAATATAGACATGAACGAATCAACTTAAGAATCTTATGCATAACATATAACAATTCAATAATTAGGAATAAAATTTCAAAAAGAATCAGGAACTCAGAACTCAACATCAACTCATCTCAAGAATACTCAAATCTAAGGATAGAACTCTAGATTAATCTTTTACTAATTTAAAAGTAGATGTAGGGCGTGAGGACAAACTAGTCCAACACTATTATAGTCTTACATACCCTATGATAGTCTTACATACCTGAAAGAACAAAGTTCTTGAAGAATCTTGAAGAAGAACTTGATTGGAAGACTTGAAACCCTAGCTTGAAGAAGAATGATCAAGAAAACCTTTCTTGAGATTCTTGAATTAGTTTCTTGAAAACTCTATGGCCAAGAATTATGCTTTTCATTAATGATTCATAATTTTATGAACGAATTTCAGTTGGAAAGAATGAAATTCTCGGAGAAGGATTTACCTTGAAGGAGAATCTTGAAAAAGATTGAATGAATATTGAATGGAAGTCCTATGCTTTGATTTTTCCTTAGGGTTTTGCCTTAGGGTTTGAGAGAGAAGCGAATAGGGAATTAAAAGATGAAAATCTGATTGTTTTGGGACTTTTATTAGTCAAGAAGTTCGTTTAGGGTTTTCTTAGAGGTAAAAAGACGAAAAATGACCTTTTTTTAATGTTTTCCCGTCGGCTAATTCGTCACTATACTGTATGAGGTTACTAAAATGATCATAACTATTCACTTAGAACTTGGATTGACGCAAAATTTGAGGCTTTGGAAAGAAGATTCAAATACCTTTAATTTGATAGGTTGTGGGACATGTGAATCTTTATATATTGAGAGATATGGTCGTTTGAAGTTGACCCAAGTAGAATCTTACATCAACTAGGGGATTCTAGTAATATTAATTCATATTTAAATTCCTTCCCACACTAATGAATTGAACTTAGCATCTAAGAATAATTAAGAATTACTGGTTATGAGCTTATATGCAAATGAAGAATGGTTCGGGCCTTAACTTACAAATTTTTTGAGGTGTTATACTAGATTCTAAATATTAAGAATCAAATTACTAGTTGGGGCAGTAATTAACTCACCTTTGCAAAGATTTGGGTGGAAACACTGAAGGAAACTGCCCTAAATTGCCCTTATCGGTTCCAAGAATGAAATTACATAAAATAAGCAATTTTTGGGACTTTTCTGCACAAAAGACTGACTAACCTCGCTATAGCGCCCTAACCCGCTGTAGGGGCCCACTCGTGGAAAATTTGAAACTATGGGAATGGACTCAAGGGAAGGGGATTCCGCACTAACATCTCGGAGATGGGATAGGTAGGCTAGACAACGCGTAAACATAGGATATGATCTTTACTGGTTTAGGCTTGTACACAACTTCCCACTCTAGCTTGTCCTTACCCGAAATCTGTAGAGTTTTTGTCTTAGAGTTATAGTTCAAAATAGCATTATAAGAATAAAACCAATCTATACCCAAGATCACATCAAAATCCATCCTATCCAAAATAACAAAATCAACCCAAATCTGCAGACCCATAAATATCATAGAACAAGAATGGTACACATGGGTTACAACCACAGACTCTCCAACTGGGGTAGCAACATAATTAGGGGCATCAAGCATATCATAAGTCAAGTCAAGTCCCATAGCAAAACTAATAGATACATATGAATAAGTTCAATCGACTCAAATAAAATAGAAGCCATCTGGGCATAAATAAGAAGGGTATTTTTTGTCACGACATCTGATGCCTCGGCCTCTGGCCTGCCTAGAAAGGTATAAAACTTAGCCCTATCATTACTTCGAGCAACCTCTCTTCATATTTGTGCCGCTCATCTCCCTGCATTACCATTTTCTCGACCTCCTTGATTACCTCCTTGCCCACCCTATGGACATCCTCTACCATTACCAACTCCTCCGATGGGAAATACAACTCTAGTCTACGGCTGTACTGGTTTACCTGTTGGAGGATAAGGTCATTCCCTCCTAAAGTGTCCCACCTCACCACAAGTGAAGCATGCTCAATGAAGTAAAGGCCTGCTTACTGATGAATAAGAGGTTCCCTGGCCACCCTAAGCCAAAAAGTGTTGTGTGACCCTAGAATGGCCACCCCGTAGAGGCGGGCAATGCTGACTGAATTGGACGGGTTAAAAGCACCGGATGATCGGACCCCTTGGAGTAGGAACCACTATAGGTTCCCACACTCTTGGGCCTCTTAGTTAATGCCTTGGCCTGCCATACTTGTCGAACCCCCTCTATTTTCTTAACATAATCTGTTACCTTATTGAACCTCTTCCCCATGGAAGTCATGTGCACTAATAAAACTTGTAAGTCCATGTTCAGTCCCTTCATATATAGGTGAATCGTCTCCTCTTCGGTGCTTACCAACTAAGTATCTAAAGGGACATGGCGTCAAATTTGGCCTCATAGGCTGCAACAAGCATATTACCTTGCTTAAGGGCTAGAAATTCATCCTTCAACCTATCTCTCAGAGTACACATAACATACTTCTCTAAGAACAATGCATAAAAATGAGTCCAAGACAATGGAGGTAGGACCAATGATCGACACTCCACATACACTATGCACCACTGCTTGGCATCACTCTAAAACTAGAAGATGACAAATTCTACCCTATGCTGATGAACAATACCCAACTTGTGCAACTTTTCATAGACATCCATAATAAACTCATAAGCATCCTCTTTCTCTGTACCATGGAACACTGGAGGCTCCAGCTTCAGAAACTTGGTCAACAACTCATGCTCAATACCAGTCATAACGATACCAAACACTAGATGGAAGAAAACCTCAGTACCCAAATTTTTATCCATTTTGGATGTCATAGCAACAAGAGGTTTAGTAGTTGGAACTTGGGAGATTGGTATAGCAGGAGTGGCTCCAGTGCGTTCCAACGCACTCAAAAAAGCCAATACTTGTTTGATCACTTAGGAAGTCATAG
The DNA here is from genome assembly GCA_018342035.1 of Solanum appendiculatum. Classification (NCBI taxonomy): domain Eukaryota; kingdom Viridiplantae; phylum Streptophyta; class Magnoliopsida; order Solanales; family Solanaceae; genus Solanum; species Solanum appendiculatum. The sequence goes on along the minus strand of JAGDQO010000058.1, from coordinate 642,901 downwards.
TGGAAAACCTGTGCCTCCACTTCCAATTCAACATTTTCCTCAATTCCCACGTCAACCTCCTCCTCAACATGATCCTGGAGAGGGAGAGGGGTTGCTTACCTTGGCTCAACTACTGCCCGAGCTCCACCTTTGACGGGTGTGGTCTTCTTTCTACCTTTTCCCCTACCTCTACCCCTTTCTCTACCTCTGCCTTTGGCAGCTGGTTCCGTCATCGGAATTGGTGCTTTAACTCAATTATGCCTAGTATCTACCATCTACAAACAGAAGAATAAGGAAGGTTAGATACCAATTTGGATCGCAAGATACAAATTGGAGTCAAGTTACAGCATTAAGAGAAACAAGGACAGAATTTTACTAAAGTCATGTAATCTCCTGAAGTAAAGTACAAACGTCTCCGTACCATACCGCAAAACTTTATTAGACAACGAACCTAGGGATCTAATACAAACTTTTTCACAACCTTGACCTGTCGTGAGTGGCACCCACACTAACTCTCCGAAGGGAGAGTTAACTAACAACCCAAGCTTAACTAGGCAACCAATTAAAAACTAAGTCATGATATAAATACTAAGGAAATATATTTAAAAAAATAAAAAGAGTGAGTTCCCATAAACTAACCATTCAACAATGACAACCAATGTGAAATTAAAAACTAACTAGAATATGAAAGTCATAGTACAAAAACATCTAACAGTCTAGGATCGGGGATGCAACCCAAAAATAAGAATGAAAATAATTTTAGAATGTCTAAGTCCAAATAATGGACTAAGAAGATAAAAAGGAATCCATAGCAGTTGGGAGGAAATGGCTCACCCTGGGGTTTGGATTTTGGTGGTCTCAAAGTTGAGATCGTGAAGCAGCCGCCTAAAGATACCCTGTACTCAACATATATAAAGCAAGCACAGTATCAACACATAACAATAGTAAATTGGTAGGAATATCGGCTAGTTCCAGCATACAAAATATGGACAAGGAACCATAACTCAATTAGCACATAACACATAATTACGACATAATATAATATAATTCTAAATCTGTATGCATAACAACAAGAATTTTCACAACATAGAAAGCCTGTCTAATTCTCTCATGAAACTCACCCATACACATTGTTAATGTACTGGTGTGGTACCCGATCCCAAGTTAATGTACCGACATGGTATCCGATCCCGAGTCAGTGTACCAGTGTGATACCTGATACCAAATTAGTGTAGTACCCATTCCAAATATTAGTGTATCGGTGTGGTATCTCATCCCATTCATCAACACATAACACAATCAAAACTCACAATGAATCACAATCACCCATGTACATTCATGTAAAACATTCATTGCTTGTGATTGACAACATCATACATTTCACATTATGCCTTTTCAACTTCTTTAATCATGTATCATGGATGCATTACTAACGATGCATTTAGCAAGAACATATAACATATATGGAAAAATAAAAATCATTACCTACCTCGAAGCAAGCCCTAGAAATTCTAAAGATCTGAAGCTTCCCCTTGGTTATGAATCCTAACTTGTTCTTGGTCTAAACAATAATAAAACAAAATAATCAATTAAAAATGGCCTAACGATATTCCGGCTATCGCCCAATCCTAACTCCAAGACATTTTTATGATCATTCTACACAGTAAGGGTTCTTTCCACCATTAACTTAAATTAAAAACCTTTCCCCGAAGATAAACAACCTAGATTCTAAAGAGTAATAGTCAAACTAAAAGTTGGGAAAGTAATTAACTCACCTTTGCAAAGAATTGGGTGGAAAAGCCGAAGGAAACTTCCCTAAATCTCCCTTTCCAGTTTCAAGAATGAAGTTATATAAAATAAGAGGTTTTTGGGACTTCTCTACACAAAACCTCGACTAACCACACTATAGCTACCCAACCCGCTATAGCGACCCACCTCTACAACAAGAATTACTTCATCCCGCTATAGCAGCATGACACTCACTATAGCGGCTTGCATGAAGACAGAATCTCATAATTCTTCCCTCAAACCCCTAATTCACAATACACCTTAGAATCTTGACATTCCAAGATGACCTCTTCACGACAAATTCGATACTAGGAATTTTACTCGCTCGAATTCGATTTGAAAGGCTTTATGGATTCCTTAATGTCTTAGCTACTAGGAAATATAACCCAATCCTAGACATATCACATCACCCATTATCGGATGGCCCTAGACCTTACCTTGCTCAAATTATGTCTAAGACTGGTCTAGCCTTAAAATTTTAAGTCACTAATCGGAAAGATTTTTTGCCCAATTTCTTCCACTATTGGCCTAGGCCCGATTTCTTTCACCATTGACCTACTCATAATGACCAAGATGGGTCGTTACATTTAAAATGTTGATTCTTTAAAAATACCTCAATTTCCAATTTTAGTTTCAATTTCAGACATAATTCTTTTGCTTTAATTTGAATTAGCAATTTCAAATTCAATTTTGATAGTTAACTTCAACTTATTGATTTATAACATTTTTGTTATGTAAATTGATAAGTTTACTTCTTGAATTTATATTTATATGTATAGCCTAAACTCGTATTGTTCTTTAACTTAGGGGGTTGTCAATGACACTTAGCTTATTAATATCCTTCAAAGGTACTTAGCTTGTTTAGGCCTGCCGCATCATATGACAGGTGTTGAATGTGCATGTGACAAAGCACATGAGTACGAACGTCATTCTTAGAATCAAGAAAAAGCTCTATTTATCCTAGTGATTGTAGTTCTTTTCAAATTTTTATCATCTTTAGATAGTATTATCATTCCCAAGGCAGGATTTGTTAGTTAGATGCACATGACTTACTAGTGGGTTTTAACATTAAAATATGTTAGCATATTATATACTACTCACCATTTACCAAATCAAATTTAAATATTATATTAATAGCTATTTGAATGTTATATCTCACTCAAACCTTCAGCCAACTAGCTAAGGGTTTACTCGATGGGTAGTATTGGGTGCTAATCATGTACCACTAGTTTGGGTACATGAAAAGTTTGTATCAAAGAAATTGAATTTAGGGATCTTAAATAATAATGAATCTTATTTTGTAGAGTGTTACATATTTGTGTGTTGCATGCCACATCTAATACTCGTCTAGTGACCCATCCAGTCATTATGGATGATTAGAGCCATAGTACCCCTATTAGAGATTGCATAGTGAAATGAGTTATTAAGATCTAAAGATGGGGATAATTTAATACTAATATCACATGTTTTGAATTGATATTTTGTGTCAGTGTATTGCGTCGTTATCCATTAAGAGGCGAGCTAGTGATCTATGCCTTTACGGGGAAGTTTTGAGATCCTGAGTGAGTCTATATCATGTGTTGTAGTTGTTGTCATAGTTATTTTTATGTAGTGATGTCTTGTGAGTGAAATTTGTGATATGAAATGGAGATTATTTTTTAAGTTTCGTGAGCTATCGGTTAAGGAGTCTTTCATTGTAGCAAAACTATTGCATTCATGCACTCAACATAGCGAGGTGGGGTCAGGTACCAGGGCTCACTGCAACAAGGCTTTCCTCACCACAGCGGATCCGTTGTAGTAAAGGTGGTGCTTGTTGCAATTGTGAAGCGAGTCATAATGTACGTTTTAAGTCAGTTTTCATAACTTAAAATGTTCGAACCAGAGAACTTCTTAGGTAGTTTTTCAAGGTCTAGGGCTAGTTTCTCTCTTGAGACAAGACTTATTCGTTAATTTTTCTATCTCGTAATTCGATATCATCCTAGAATAGAAGGGAGTGATCTTAATAGAGAATTATGAGTTAGAACCCTAGAACTCATCAATTTTGTTGAAAAACTAAATATTTAGAACAAAAGTTCGGTGACATAATGCATGAGTCTAGCATGAACATGAGACTTGATATACAAGTCATTCAAAAGAGAAAATTTCATGTATCTTGGGTCTATATTCCAAGGAAATTAATGATGATGTCACATATCATATTGATGTAGAGTGGATAAAGTGAAGGCTCACATCTATAGTCCCTTGTGATAAAAAGATGCCATTTAAATGTATAGGCAAGTTCTTTAGAGTTTTGGCTAGAGTTACTATGTTGAATGGAGTGGAGTGTTGGCCAGTCAAGAAATCTTATATTCAGAAGATGAAAGTTTCATAGATGGGCATATATATATATATATCTATATGGATGTAATGACCCTTTGGGACATTTTCTCTGTATTATGATAATTCTGGCATTTACTGCTTTCCTATAGAGAGCCCAAGTCATTTATGACTTTCTGAGACTAATAAATCGATCACCTGGTTATTCATTTGGTTTTTATGCAAGCTTTTATATTTTGGAGCTTTTGATGTTTGAAGGACTGACTTTTTTGTCGAGATGACACTCTGTTGGAATTTTGACATCTCTGTTTAGTTTAGAATATCAAATTTGGTGGGGTAGCATAGTTCATTTGGGTGCATAGGTTTCCAAACCAATTCCGAGCACCTAAGCAGAGTCCGTTGGGACTCTTTAAATTTGCTGGTATAGCCGCTTAAATGGCCATGGCACCTCTTTAGTAAGGCTTTCCAGGAAGGGCCTAGCTGCTTTAGCAGCCCTAGCACAACTTTAGCGGCCAGGGAGCTACTTTAGCAGAGCCCACTAGCGAGGGCCTAGCCATTTGGAAACAAAGGCACCGCTTAAGCGGCCAAGTGACCACTTTAGTAGTCTTCGTTGGTGGTTATATCATTTTCAATCCTCATTTTCGCTAAGTTTTAATTCAATTGGGTGATTTAAGAGGGCCCAATTCTATGGGAAATAAGTGTTTGTTGTTGATTACGTATCTAAACTCGTAAGTCTCTTTCCCTATCCTCCATTCTTAATCTTCTATCATGAAGTTGTGATCTTGATGATGCATGAACTATTTTTGATGATTTTAAGCTCAGATTGTGCCCATTTTTTAGGAACAAGCTCCTTGAGCTGATGGGACCTACTTACATAATTAATTTTGGAATTCTTTGTGCGATCTCACAATGCCATTTTTGACTTATTTTTTAGTCCTGTCTTCAATTATTGTGAATTGGGTGTCAAAACGTATGTATTGATTGATCATTTATTTGTTGGTGTGGCAAATATTAGAGGTGGTTCAAAAGTGAAAAGATCCGATTTAGTAGAATTTGGAGTGCACATGATCGACTTCAAGGTAGGCTATGACTTATCGATATTAGACTATTTTTGTGTTGATTTTTACATGATGGTTAGCTAGTTTTGGGAGGGTGCTTAGCATGATTTATCCTAGTCGATGGAATTCCTACCTTAGCTTCAATTTTTGGGTATTTTGGGGGAATTTAAGCATTGTTTACCCTGCTTGCTGCGTCTAGCATTCCTTGTTGATGCTTTAGGCCTTTAGAATTGTTGTTGTGAGTATTACTCACTTTTCCTAAAACTAGGATTAGACTAATGATTGCCATATAAATTTCTAATCAGAGTCGCGTGCCTTAGAAAATCCTCCAACATCGTTTGGATGGTTCTAGGTCCATATAGATTGATGTAGCAAACGTGGGTCTTATTGTATGCATCCTTAGCATGATGACAACTCTTACCGTATTGGAATTTCATTCACAACATCCTTATGCTGCTAAGCAATGTGTTTCAGTTGTGATTCAAGGCCTTGTTGGATGCATTGGATGAGGTCATGGGTTTCGAGCTGGAGTGGGTCTCTTGTGACTCTGAAGGTGGTTTCATTCTATGGTTATTTCCTGCATGATGATGTACATGTTATTATGGAGTTCTTCGGAGTGTATTAGCCACAGTTCAAGGTTTGGGCACATTTCTACTAGTCGTAGTTTGAGGTCCAGTGTATGGTTACTAGCCATGGTTTGAGGTCTGTGTGCAGTTCTTGACAGTATGGTTCTATTGGGTTCTTTAGGGTTTCTTTCTAAGGTTGGAGGTCTAGGTTTCAGTTTCTCCAATTCTAAAGTATATCAAATCTTAGTTATGAATAACTTTAGCTTTTCTGTGTACTCATCAAGCTTATGGGGTCCATTTGGGTTATTTTCGTTCCAATTGTGCACGAGTGTCCCTTAGGGGCTTAAAGGGGTCCAGTTAGGTTATATATAGTTGGTTTACCTTATCATTCTAATTTTTCTTAAATTATTGAGGAGCTTAGTTAGACTTTCCACTATAATTACATTCATCTGACTCCTAGTTACAATTTTACTTCTCGCTTACTTTATGCATTTACTTTTCAAGCTCAATCAGCCTATGATGCCTAGTGAATACCTATTATTTTGGTACTCATGCTACACTCTGCATTCATTTTCATGGTATAGATCCAATCCTAAAGTGACAACATTGATTCTTTACAGCATCAGGGACTTCTAGAGATCGAGGGTGAGTTGATAGCATCCTAGTTTGAGTCATCTCCATATGTATTTATTTTTTTGCTAGTCTTTTGTATTCGAGACAAGTCTATACTTATTTTTCTATTTTGGATCTTGTACTCATTTTAGTATCTTTGTACTAGCGTCTATCAGGTCGTGGGAGTGAATCATGTCCTATTATATATATATATATATATATATATATATATATATATCATTTCTTCTCTTCTGTTGATTATTTTCTTATTATATTAATGTTTCCATTGATTTCAAGTTTTCTTCCCACTAGGGCCGTCAGTTGTCCTCTAGGCTATAGGTTGGCTTATCTACCTATGGGTGTGGATAGATGCCATCATGACTCGAGTTTTCAGCTTGTGACAAAGTTCGTATCAGATCCCAAGGTTCATCGGTGTTGTTGGTACAAGAAGCTAATGTCTAGTAGAGTCGTGCAGATCAGTGCGGAGATATTTGTATTCTATCTTCGAGAGGATATATGACATATTTAGGAAGATTGCTTCTTTTGGACCTTTTATCGTGTGTTTGGTTGTCTTATCTGGTTTCTGAAATCTTACTTGTTCCACTCTCTCGCATGATGGCACGTACACATGGCATAGAGGCTAGTGGTGATGTTTTCGTGATAGTAGATAGAGCCCCAACTAGGGATAATTGTCAACCATGAGGTCATGCTCGAGCTGAAGAACCAGCTTAGGATTGAGATAGAGAGGTGACTCCTAATCCAGTTGTCGAGCCACCACCAGCTTCTATTCCTCTATAGCCGATGGGGTCGAGACTAGCCCAGCCACCATGTGGGACATCAATAGAGCCAGAGTTGCAGGTGATTATTGCCCAACTATTGGACGTGCATTGGGGTATGTAACAGACCCCAACTCTAGCTATGCCAGCACCACATGCTTAATTGACAGTAGTTGTTCCCCAGGTTGAGGCGTCTCCAGCACCCATTGCTGCTCAGTTAGTTATTGCATCAAGAGCTATGCCACTAGAGGAGTAGAAGATTCTCAGAGTTTTCTTGATGTCACGACCCAAGCCTAGGGCCTAGATGTGACCGGCGAATGGGGAACCCGAAGGAACCCCAAACAAGCCTCATAGCGTATCATTACACATCCTTGGTCGCGGAAGCAATTAAATGACCATAAGCGATAAGCATAATCAAGGGGGAAATCGGGGCTAAGGGAGTAAGAAAAAAAAGAAATGATACATAAATACCATAGATGAGTCAAGCTCAAGCATAATACACAACTTGTCCAACACCACCTCTAAACATGAGTACTTAGCGGGGGCCAAGACAAACTATCGGGCTCACCCTCATAGTCAAAACATAACTAGAAAGGAAAAGTTTTATACATAGCAAAAGATCATGAGCAACGTCCCCGAAATGGAGGACTCACCAATAACCACTATAGAAAATCGTACTAGCCACGCGGAGGAGGATGATCAAGCGGTGCTCCGGTCCCTACATGGTTACATCATGTAGGCATAGAGTATGCGTTAGTACATTTGAATGTACTAAGTATATGGGATGCAATGCAATGCTACATTACATGGACATCATAGGAAAAATGCGTAATCATACCCAATAGATAGCATATTAATGAAATGATATGTATAATGATGCTTACATAAAAATCATATTTAGTGGGACGTAGTACATGTGTGGCGAGTGACCATCAATATAGTATTTCCAAGGCCTACCACCCCCTTGGAGAGGCGAAAGAGGTACAAACCCCTCAATATGGTTACACGGGCCTACCACCCCCCGAGCTAGGGACCAAGGTACAAACCCCTCGATACGGTTATACGGGCCTACTACCCCCCGTACTAGGCAACCAAGGTACCAAACCCCTCGATACGGTTATACGGGCCTACTACCCCCCGTACTAGGCAACCAAGGTACCAACCCCTCGATACGGTTATACGGGCCTACTACCCCCCGTACTAGGCTTGGTCGACTCACAACACTTATATAGAGAAAATCATATACATGTGCCCATTTCATCATCATTTCAGTAATTACATAACCATCCGACTCATAGGACGTACCTTGGACCTTCCCTTTCTTAAGATTTCTATACATGGGCATTTTATCAAACACATGGTGGGCAATTGTTCATGTAAATGAAATCATGTATTTCAAGAATACTAAGTCCAACCAATTCCAAAATCCATATAAATCAGCCCACCAACAACATACATATATATATCAACCTTCATAATTTGATCATGGAAGCATGTAAACCATAAACATCACATAATAATTCCATTTCATGATAATATGCAAAATGGACCATAATAGGGTGTGTAGTAGTAATTCCATAATTCAAGAGTTCATAAATAATCATAAGGACCCATAAACTTGAAGTAGAAATAGAGGATAAATGGTTGGACTTGTGGAAAGGAAGGTTTCCACAATCAAACCCACATACCTCAACTTTGGAGAATCCTTGATGAAGATTGGAATGGAGAATCGAAGCTTGAGATTGAGTCTTGAATCCGGAATTAGAGCTTGAGATGCTTGAATTTGGTTGAAGATCTTGGTGGAATTTTTGGAGAGGGCTTAGAGAGTGTTTTTGGAGTTTAGAAAATGACTAAGTATGGGACATATCCCCTTTTTATAAAAAAATGACTCCAACCCGCCTAAAAAAACTGCTCTCTGGAATTTGCAAATCTGCACAGACAGGTTTTACGAAAATGGTCATAACTCCCTCATCCTAACTCGGACTAAGGCGAAACCAAGTGCGTTGGAAAGCTAACTCAAAGAGCTTTAATTTGATAGGTTGCATCCCTTCCAGTTCCTTGTGTGCTAAAATATATGCCCCTTTAAAGTTGACCCTCCAAATCGCAATTTTTGCGATTTTCGAATTTTGATACGGTTGCTCTAAAATTCGGGTTAGACCCATTTCCCACTCAATTTGACCCCACGAATAAGAATATGAAGTCGAATTTCCGAAATCATGCACGGATTTTGAGATATATGGAAATTACAATTATAGGTGTTTCCGTAGCACATTTTCGGGTATTTTTGGGGTCGTTTCACTTGAGATTGACTCTTCTGAGGTTTTCTATGGCTGTAAATGAGGGCACCCATGAGTTTTTAATGACCTGCAAAGAGAGGTTGTATACCTTGGGCCTAGTAGAGTCGAGAGAAGCAGGCTTTACTGCTTATTAGCTTGACGGACCATCCAAGCAGTAGTGGAGGGCATTTGTAGAGTGTATACTGGATGGATCCTCTCCTTTGACTTGGACAGAGTTCTCAGAGACCTTCTTGGCCAAGTTTATATCGACGAGAGTTAGAGATTGACTTTGGGATCAGTTTTCTAGAATAGAGAAGGGGCTAGATTTCATGAGCTCTCTAGGAATTCCGTTATGATTATACTTCCCAATTAGGAGTAGGTTCATTGTTTTGTACATGGGTTGAGGTTGTAGTTGCGCATGAAGACTGATTCTATGGCTTCAATAGGCAGGTCGTTCCTGAATGTCATTGATCATGCTCGTACTATAGAGGAGCTCCGTCATGAGGCCCAAGGGGGACGCGATAATAGGGCTCACCATTGGGGCAGCTATAGTGGTTCCCAGCCTAGGGGCAAAGAATCTTATAGCAGATCTCACTAGCATTACTAGTACCAGGGTCAGTCTAGCCGGCCTATTCAGGCGGTGCTCTAGACATCAGAGGGCAAGTAGTATAGTGGAGGTAGTTTTAGAACATGCCAGAGTTTGAGAGGCTTGCTTATGGGTTATTCGAGCCGTGGTAGTTGATCTTCTCGGGCTCATGCTTCTCAGGGTTATTTTGACTATGGTGAGCTTGACTAGTGGTCTAAAGAGTGCCCTCAATGAGTGATGATTGTGTTTATTACATTGTCAGCTTAGCCAGTTTCAATAGTAGCACCTCTATCTAGAGGTGATGCTCTGGGTCAGGATCATTGTGGTGGTCACTAGGGGACTCAGGGAGGATCTTAGGGAGGTAGTATTGGAGGTAGATCAGATGTGGATTGGGCCACTTTTATACAGCTCCAGTGAGGGTGGAGACTAAGGTATCATATATGGTTATCACAGGTATGATTATGATATGCCATCACCCCGCCTCAAATTTGTATTATGCGATTTCTCATATTCTTATGTATCTGCTTATTATTCTTTCTAGTTGAATCTGTGTTCTGAGACTTTATCAGCACCGTTAAGTGTTTCGACCCTCGTAAGTGAGTCTTTTGTAGTGGTTCAGGTGTATAGATGATGCTTGGTGACTATCCAGGGGTGTGACACTTGCATTGACCTTATCATGTTGGATATGCTTGATTTTTATGTTATTCTGGGCATGGACTAGTTGTCCCCTTATTGTGCGGTCTTGGATTGGTTACCTAAGATCGTTACCTTAGCCATACCTGGTATTCTTCCAGTTGTGTGACAGGGCTCTTTTAGTCACACACCAATTGAGGTTATTTCTTATATTCGAGCTTAGAAGTTAGTGTCCAATGACTGCTTAGACTATTTGGCTTATGTTTGTGATGCTAGTAGGGAGGTCCTTACGGTTGATTCAAATTCTTTTATGTGTGAGTTTGCAGATGTCTTTCCTACCAATCTACATGGCCTCCCTCCCGAGCATACTATTGATTTTTCTATTAACCTTGATCTTGGCACTCGTCCTATATCTATTCCTCCAATACCGTTAGCCCCTACAGAGCTTATAGAGCTCAGTGTTCACATTTAAGATCTCTTATTCGAGTGTGTTTTTGCATTGGTGTTCCCCAATTCTATTTGTGAAGAAGAAGGACGGATCTATGCGTATATGCATTAATTACAGGCAGTTGAACAAGGTGACGGTGAAGAATAGGCACCATGTGCCTTGTATTGATGACGTGTTTAATCAGTTTCAGGGTTTCGTGGTGTTTTCTAAGATTGATTTGAGAGATGGATACCATCAGTTGAGTATTAGGGCAACGGACATCCCTAAGACAACTTTTGGGACTCGTTATAGCCATTAAGAGTTCCTAGTGATGTCTTTTGGGTTGCCCAATGCCTAGTGGCATTCATGGATTTAATTATGTGTGTTCTTAGGCCATATAGAGGCTATTTCATCATTGTGTTCATTGATGACATTCTTGTACACTCGCAGAGCAAGGAGGAACACCAGCAACATTTGAGGACTGTGCTCTAGACTTTGAGAGATCAGTGGCTTTATGCCAAATTCTCAAAGTGCAAGTTCTGGCTTGAGTTTGTAGCATTCTTGGGGCACATTGTGTCCAAGGAGGGCATTATGATTGACCCGATAAAGATCGAGGCTATTAGTGATTTGGGTAGGACCACTTTGGTTACTAAGATTTAGAGCTTTATTGGGTTAGCCGGCTACTACAAACGGTTTGTTGAGGGTTTCTCATCAATTGCAGCACCTTTAACACAGTTGACTCATCTTGATGTTCCTATTTTGACTCTTCAAATTTTGGGTGAGGGCTTCACAATATATTATGATGCATCCGATGTTTCTTTGAGTTGTTGTATTGACGTATTAGGGCCGTGTGATTAAATATGCATTAAGGCAACTTAAGGTAAATGAATAAAAGTACCTTATTCATGACCTAGAGTTGGTGGCGATGGCTTTCACGCTTAAGATTTGGAGGCATTACCTGTAGGGAGTCTGATGTGGGATCTTCACCAATCACAGGAATTTACAGTACATTAAGAGCCAGAAGGACCTCAATTCGGGCAAGCATCGATGAATGGGGCTCCTGAAGGATTATGACCTCTCTATTATGTACAATTCGGGCATGGCGAATGTGGTAGTAGATGCCTTGAGCCGGAAGGCCATGAGTATAGGTAGTCTAGCCTTCTTTTCAACTTCAGAGTGACCTTTGGCCTTAGATATTTGATCTTTAGCCAATAAGTTGATTCACCTTGATATTTTAGATTCTACGTGGATTCTAGCTTATGTTGGAATTTAGTCATCATTGTTAGCCGATTTGTGGTCGGCAATTCAAGGATGATGCCCTAGTAGCTATTAAGGATCGAGTTTTACATGGTGACGCCAGGTAGGCCACCTTGGGTGCGGATGGTGTGATGAGGTCTGATTGTCGTATTTGCATCCCTAGAGTTCAGTACTTAATTTAGTTGATTCTTCATGAGGCCTATGGCTCCAGGTATTCTATTCATCTAGGCAGAAGGAAGATGTATTGTGACTTAATACAATATTACTAGTGGAGTGGTACGAGGAAAGATATTGCGGACTATGTGTCCCGTTGCTTGTGTTGCCTGCAAGGAAAGGTTGAGCATTTGAGGCATGGTGGTGGCTTCTAGAGATTACCCATTTCAGAGTGGAAATAGGAGCACATCACTATGGATTTCGTTGTAGGGTTACCTCGAACTTCTATAGGTGTTGATAGTATTTGGGTTATCATCGATCGATTGAACAAGTCAACACATTTTTTCCCATTTAGTCTTCTTTCAATGCGGAGAGGTTAGCTCATGTTTATATTAAAGAGGTAGTTCGTCTCCATGGGTGCCTGTGTCTATTATATCTGACACGGGTTCTCAATTTACTTCTAGCTTCTGGTGCACCTTCCTAGAGGAGTAGGGTACCCGAGCTCACACAACATTTCACATGTAGATTGACGGGCAGTCAGAACGTACTATTCAGGTTTTGGAGGATAATCTACGGGCATGTGTGTTGGACTTTGGAGGTCAATGGGATCAGTTCTTAGCCTTAGCAGAGTTCGTGTATAACAACAACTACCATTATTGTATTCAGATGGTTCCATTTCAGGCCCTTTATGGTACGTGTTGTTGCTCTCCGATTGGTTGGTTTGAGGCTTCAAAGCCTAGGCCCTGTGGTATAGATTTGTTGTAGGAGGCTTTGAATAGAGTTCGGGTGATTCAGGATAGGATTAGGTCAGTACAGAGTAGGCATAAGAATCATACAGACTGTAGGCACCCACCCTTGAGATTTGAAGTTAGTATTCGGGTATTTCTTTGAGTATGTCCCCTGAAGGGCTTGATGAGATTTGAAAGGTGGAAAGCTTATCCCCAAGTAGATAAGGCCATTTGAGATTCTCCAGACGTTGCTAATGGGTTGGCCTTACCTCTTTGCTTTGTCAGGTATCTATTCAATTATCTATGTTTCGATGCTTCATCGATATGTTCCTGATGAGTCCTTTGTGCTCCAGTATAACGCTATTCATTTTGATGACCACTTGACCTTGGTCGAGGAGCCCGTCACTATTTTGGCCAGAGATGTAAGGTGGTTGCATTTGAGATCCATTCCTATTGTTAAGGTCCAGTGGAGGCATCATCCAGTCGAGGAGACCAAGCATGAGATGTGAGTTCAGTATCCCTACCTATTTGAGACTTCAGGTACTTTGTGACTCTTAACTTTTGAGGACGAAAGTCCTTTTAGTAAAGGTCAAGAAGTCATCCAAATGAACTTAGTCATACCGGAGCACAAAGAACTCATCAGGAACATATCGATGAAGCATCAAAACATAGATAACCAAATGGATAGCTGAAAATGCAAGAGGTAAGGCCAAATCATAAAAAACATCAGCAATAGTCCGGAGAATCTCAAAAGGCCCTATATACTTGAGGGTAAGCTTATCCAGCCTCCCAAACCTCATCACGCCCAGATAGTCACCAAACAAGATCTATACACCTGATCCACTACTAAAGGCTCACCCGGGGGGGGGGGGAGGGGGGATCGAAACACACAACAACACTGATAGAGTCTTGGAACACAAACTCAACCAATAAGCATAATACACTGAGACATAAGAAAAGGTAGAACCAGAATCAAATAAAGTCGAGGCGGATTGATGGTATCAAAGAATTGTACCTATGATGACAACATTTGATGCCTCAACCTCCGCCCTCGCTGGAGCTACATATATGTGTCCCTTTCCGCCTCTGAGTATCCGATCTACCATCTAAACTATCTCAACGGAGTATTTTATATCCCACACATTAAATAAGTTAAGCAAAATCTATTGAAAACAATCAATAATTATATTATCTGTGATTTAGTTTAATTGATTAGTATCTTAGACTTGGCATGGAGAGTTAAATAAGATTTAATAATTTCTTTTTTGGAAATTGAACCGAGGAGTGAAACTATGAAAATTTAGTAGAATAATTCATAATTTATTATGGTAGGATTAATTCAGATTTTTGAATTAATCTCATAATATGAAGTCTCTTTAATTATATTATATGGTTCCTAGTGTGCCTAAATAATTACAAATTAAATGGAATACAATTTTCTTAATGGAAAAGAAAATTCTAGTAGGTTTGGGACATGTTATGACCCTAAAACATGTGTCTATATAAAGAGTCTTTTTTAATCAAGAAGGAAGTGTTTTTACATAAATTTTGTACACACACTATTCAATGAGAAATGTGCCCACATGAATTTTGTAGATTTCAATATTATTCGGGTGATATAACAGAAGAGATCATGGAATTAGTGGTAATCGTAAGTCAATAATGGTTCTGTTGATATTTGTAATGACTCGAGATGTCATTTTTGGATATTTTGAACTATTTGATAACTATGGTTATTTAATTAATGGGTATTTATTAAATAATTAATATAGTTAATGGGTCAAGTTCATAATTTATTTAATACCCTTTACCACTTGATTCATATAAATTAATCTAAGTTAGTGGAATTTAACATTTTATTTAGATCACAATTTGGGAAAGGAAAAAAAAGAGAAAAAGAATTAGGCGAAAGTTTCACCTGCGGAGCCAACCCAGAACGCCTGCACATCGAGGTAAAGTTCAAATCCTTAATTTTTGAGTAGATAGTAGATTACAGTCTTATTTAGGATGTTGAGTGCTTACTTGGAGGATATAGATTATTATATTAAAAACTTAAAAGTAAATAGACCCTTTAAAAGTGAGGTTGTTTCAATATGACTTTGGAGCCAATGATTTGGCAATAATGGCTAGTGGTGAGCCACTCATGAGGGAAGGTGATAGTTTATAGGATAAGTTCACCATTTGGTTTATGCTATACGTACAGGGAGTTTTATGGAATAATTCTGGGGTTTGGTGGGTTAGGCATTGTTCATGACTTGACTTTGATTTTTGGATTTTCTTGTAGTTATATTGGCATCAAGAGTAGGACTTGATTATAGATTTATGGAGCTTTTGGGTCTATGCTAGACATTTGCAATATGGTGTTATTAGTTTCAAAATCTTATTGTGAGTATTTATTTGAATAGATTGCATTGATTTAGAAGCCCAACGAAAGGGAAAGGCTCAAGTCCCAGAGTGGTTGTTCGATTATTTGAGGCAAGTGAGTTTCTCGACCATTGTTAAGTGTATAGAATCGTGTATTTCCTTGTGATATGTGTTGGGAAGTAATGGGACTTGGTGATGGGTTGACATCTTGTTCATATTGAATAATTCTAATGAGAAAAAATGAGTAAAAAAAGGAAACTTGATTATATATTGATGTGTGATGTGTTAATAATGATTGGAACGATTTATTGATTCATAAATGATGTTGTATCACGATTTTGTTGTTGTGAATTGTTCATTGATATGTAAATGATTGTCTCCTCATTAATTGTGTGAACATGTCATTTGCATTGGTTTTGAGATATGATTGTGACAAGTATTATGTGAGTTGAGGAAAATACGGAATTAAAGAGGATGTACCATTTTGAGGGATATGTTGCATGGCGCGACGGATATTATAATTAGAGGGACGTGTCGTATGTCACGACAGATTCTATTATCAAGGATCGTATTGCACGCCGTGATGGATGCATGGACAGATAAGTTCCCCATGAGTCCCAGATTGAGAGAAAGCAGGTGTGTATCACTAGGTCAGGCATGCATCACCATACTTGGCATTGCATTTCATTGTATTACATATCTTTATCATGGTGAACTTGTGAGTGCTTTTTTTGTGGAACTTGTGATTGTCAAACTTGATCATGTGTATTGTTGATCGGTTATCATTGGAGTGTTGTTACTGAGCTATGTGCTATATAAATTGTGAACTGTTAGGTTGGGCTGGTTTTATGCAGGTTGTAGTTGTGGAGGTTCGGTTGGAGTGGTAGGAGTACCCGTATTCTGTAGGAATTGCTTGCTGAGTACCGTGTGGTTTGGTATATATCCCTTCCTTATATAATTGTGTAGGTTATGAGCCCAGATATTCGTGATACTCCCTCTTCTTGGCTGAGGCTTCCTGTGGAGATTTGTGAGGTAGCTGTTTGTCATCTCAGCGGACCTTCTTACTCCTACTTATGATTTTGTTCTGCTTTAGAGACAATATCATTTGAGACTTGTATTTTTCTTTCAAATATATAGTAATACATTAGAGGCTTGTGCATGTGACAACCAGGTTTTGGGGATTTAGTTAAGTTGACTTGTTATCCGTATTATTATTTGTTATTAAACTTTCAATTATGGCTTATTTCCGCACATTATCATAATGATTGGGTTTTAGGCTGACTTGTCTTGGTGGGATAAGACGAGTGTCATCACATCTATTTTTGGGTCGTGACAATATTCTACAAAAGTAGTGGTGATTCGTTGAAAATAGATGTCAATTCCATTTATGAGATGTATTCACGCCTTGAGAGGTAATATTTATTATCTCTTTCAGTGCTAGTTACTTATATTACATGATACTGAATATTATTTTCCGTGGCTTATATACCTATTATGAATATTGAATGTGCATGGGGCACGTTCTAAATTGAGAATATAATCGTTATATCCTCATATTATAGATTATGTTGATTATTTGTTTTTGCATATAGCTCTATGATTTGTATATATATTATTACAAGTTTAGATAACCTTCCATGAAATTCAGGAACCTGACAACAGCATGAATTGTCAAACACAGCAAATCAATGAAACAACGTAAAAATGATCGAATCCAGACCACCATCCTTTTATTCTGTAGGAGAGCCCACCATGAGATGGTTGTTATTCGTGTGTTTGTTTTTTAAATATATTATGTCAGCCGATGTGCTTTATGTTCATTTACAAAAACTCAAAAATTCAAATTTTCTGTTATTATTCACACAAAATATTTGTGCAACTAATGTTTAATAATTATGCACTGTTAGTCATAAATTACTCAATTCGTCCAGAACCGAACATATTAACAATACTATGAAAAAATAGATTTTAAATTATTTTTATTTTCTTAAATAAAATTTTCTTATAAAGGAATTATGTAAAAAAAAAAATCTAGTATATCTCACAAATTTATGGAAAATATTCTAGAAATCATATTTAAAGAAATTTTTTTTAAGCTGGTCAAATAATACTAAATTCGAATAAGCTTTATCATGAGATATAATTTTCTATTTTTTTTTGGGTTTTATTTTGAAAGAAAAAGAAGAGAAAACTGTATTATAAGAAATATCATCAAAGCTTTTATTTTGTTTCTTTTTATGTGACATTCTTTTATTTTTAATCTGTTTTAAAAATGTAAAAACACATTTCTCTCAACAAAAAAAAATTAATTTTGAACATTCAGTTTATCATCTTTGGAGTTTTATTTCCATATTAATGACTTGACATGTTTTGAATCTTAGGTTCCTAATTTTTTTTTGGACATGATAATATTCTATCAAACATCCTCTTATTAATTGAAACAACGAGAGTACTCTTTTGATAAAAGAAAAAGTGAAAAAATTATGAGTATTTATTGGAGATTTATCTGCCCCTTCGAAGGGCTAAATGGTGCGTTGACACCTTTATATGAGTCCTTGCTTCTTTTTTTTTGGTTGATTTATAATTCAGTTGTGATGATGATCCTCTCCACATAACTTGGAGATGAAAGCATGACTAGATAACTATTATATATATAGCTTATAATTTCTTTCTACATATGAAAGATGAGTAGCTACGATTTAAGGATACCGGCCACGCACTTCCTCCATTTTATTTTATGTTTCTTAGTTTGACTAGACAGGAATTTCTTTTTAAAATTGAAGAATAAATTTTTTTGAATTCAGTAACCTTAAATAAAAAATGTGTTCAACGTACCAACATAGTCTTAAGTCTGTGAATTTAAATAAGGCAATGTAAAATGTTGGGATTAAAAATTTATTAAATGTAAAAGGTAACATTATTCATTTCAAAACAAACTTCTAAAGAAAGTAATACACATAAACTGAAGCAAAGAAAATATTTTTGAAGGACATATACAAAGCAATGAGATGGTACAGAATGTGTGGTGTTAGTTTTTTTTAATATCACGTATTTTTATTTATGCTCTAATATCATGTAAAGGAATGACACATGTAAGTAAGGATAAGTTCAGTTTGACTCAACATCAATAAGCATCAGATATCTCACTTATAATGATCGAAAAGAGTAATCACATTGACAGAAAAATTAACTCTACGATATTTGAGTATGGTATAACACCATCAAGTCCACCTAGCTAAAGAATCACATGAACAAAAATGAAGAAATGATTGAATTTGATAAGGAAAAAATTGAACCACCTTCAAAGGATTAACAATCCTCCCTACTCGTTACATAGGGGAAAAAACGTAAATGAACAAATATACTCACTTACTGAAGTATTTATTAAATTATTTGATAATTCTCATAGATGATTTTATTTAGGCTCATGTTACAGCCATGAAGATCCAAAGTTGGAAGGCAGACATCTTCAATATGAAACAGGAGATCACGAAGCTGCTTAGAGAGTATGTAACCAAATTTCAAAGGAAAATGATGATGATTATTGTTGCCTTCATTAAGGGTCTCAACCTGACAAACTTAGATGCTTTGTAAAAATCTAAATAAAGTCTATTGAAATTCTCGACATCTACATGGGAGGATGTTCACAATCGATATACATAAAAAAATTAGATCAAGAATTATTGTGTCCAAACGCACATGAAAAAGCACGTGATCATACAAGTAATATAGAATTTGTAAGTTCAAAATTTGTACACAAAAGAGATTTGAAAGATTTATCATCTTATTAGAATTCTTAGTTTCACTATTGGAGAAGTAAATAATTTTTGAATTTGTTGTATGTTAAAAAAAAATTAAACTTATAATAATCTAGAAAAGTCGATTTTAATAAGTTGAGACAAACGTCCAAGATCTTGGATTTAACAATCTGGTTGAATTTTTATATAATCACACTTATTCGTTTTGAAGAGTTACTAGTTGCAGGTTGATATCACTTATTGAGTATTTTTTGAACAACTGTAAAACTACTGGAGTATTCCTAGTGTCTATATTTCTATGGTCATGGGTCAAGCGTGAAATGCATGTAAAGATTTCGTCTGGATCAACTAATAGGCTAAAGGTGTCACAACCCTGACCCGCCGTGAGTGACACCCACACTAACCCTCGGTGGGAGAACCAACTACCAACTCAAATCAACCCATCAACCTTTTAAGAAGCAAGTCATGATATAAAAGCACTAAGAAATAGTTTAAAAGTATTAGAGGATTGAGTTCCCATAAACTCAATCAGTTATCAAATCAATTGCGGAAATGACTCTCTAGAACCTGAAAGTCATAGTACCAAAACATCGAACAAGTCTCGGAGAAGGGGATGCAACACCAAAAAGAAACATAAATCTAAAGTCTAAAATTTCTGTGTTCGAAGAGATGGACAATGAGAAAGGAAAGACTCCATGGCAGCCCGAAAGAAGTTAGCTCACCCTTCGATTCAGATATTGGGCGTCTCACAACTGAGGTTTCGAAGCACCCACCTGAATATACACTATACTCAGCAAAGAAAGACCAGGTGTAGTATTAGTACACAATCATAGTGTACTGGTAGGATCATCGTCTTATTCAAGTATATGACATATGAACAGGCAGCAATAACGTAGTAGAAGATAATACACAAAAATACACAAGAACACACATGCCCGGACTCCTAGTCCTGTGAAGTAATACTCATAATAATATGAACCATTGTATCACAATACGCCAATACGATCCTCTCATGGAATCCACACATACAAACTGTTAGTGTACCGGTGTGGTTCTATCACGATTCAGACCATCGTGAGTGGCACCCACACTTAATCACCTGGTGGGAGAACCAATAACCAACCCAAATTTACCCCAACACACTATTTATAAAACAAATTCATCATATAAAGTAGTAAAATAGTTTAGACAACTAAAGAATTGAGCCCCCATAAACTCAACTCTATAGTCAAACTAATTGTGTGGAAACTAAACCCCTAAGAACTTAAAGTTGTAGTACCAAAACTCTAAAAAAGTCAAGAATGGGGATACAACCCAAAAAACATAGAAAAAATGCACTAATGGCCTAATGTCTTTTTCTGAAAAGATGGGAAAGAAAATGTAGAGGAACCCATGGCAGCCTGGAAAAATAGCTCACCCTTGGATTTGAAATCAAGTGTCCCTTAACTGAAACTTCTGATCAACTGCCGAAAGATGCCCTGTACTCAACAAGAAAAGAGCAAGTAGAATATCAGTATACAAACCACAGTGTACTGATAGGATCACGCGGCCAATCCAAGATATGAATGTAGAAAATTAACTACATTATAGTAACACAAGTCAACACACATAACAATAACTAACAATGTATGTAGACTCACAGTCACAATATCATGACACAACAAATACTTGGATTCATGTCCCACATTATCACAAATGCAAATGTCCGGTGCTCTCAAGGAACCATAAACACATACCTGGTCCTCTTTATAGAACCCATACACAAACTGTTAGTGTACCGACATGGTACTCGAGCCAACAAAAGTTAGTAATTATATCATTTGTGGTATCCGAGCCAACTGTTAGTAATTATACCAGGCATGATATCCGAGCCAACCATTAGTATTCCTGTACTGGCGTGGTTCCCGAGCCAACTAGCAATCATAAATAATCTTGTATAATCACAAACACAATGAACAATACCACTTGAAAGCCACATAAATAGGTCCATTGCATGAGATTATCAACACGTGATATCATTTCATATGCCTCTCTATGTTTTTCCTAACATGCATTGCACAAATAATACTATAAATAAGTATACATGCATACATACATAAATCAAAAAATATAAAACCATCACATTCCTCGAATAAAACCTCTTGGAAATTCTAAAAAACCCGACTTTTTCTCTTTTGAAGTGTCTTGGCTTGTTCTTGGTCTAAAACAATAAATAAATGCAACAATCAATCAAAAATGACCTAATAATACTTGGATTATAACTGAATCCTAACCCTAAGCCAATTCATGATCCTTCTCCCCAACTGAGGGCTTTTCCCACCCTGGAACTATGTAAAACACCTCCCCCAAGAGTAATATCTTAGATTCTAAGGGTTAAGAATCAAGTAACAAAGTTGGGGAATAACAAACTTACCTTTACCAACGAATTTAGTGGGAAATGGAGTGCAAACAGCCCTAAATCGCTCCTCCCAATTCCAAGAACAAAAGTGCAGAAAATAGAAGGTTTTGGGACTGTTTCTGCATAAAATATTATTTTACCCTACTATGGAGGCCTAGTTTTCTACCACGACACCGCCATAGTAGAATTAACCCCGCTATAGCACCTGCACATTCCTGCTATAGTGGGTGCCTCCCACTATAGCAGACTATGTGAATTTTAGAGACTTTGAAATTCCTAAAACTCCAATTTTTCATAGCATACCTCCTTTCCCTGACGTCCTGAACAATCCTTTTCATGCCGAATTTGATTTCGGGTGATTTACTCACCTTAATTTAATTTTGTGAAGTCCTACAGGTTCCTTAATATCTTGGTTACAAAAAAAAATCCACCAGGCCTAGACATTACACCTTACCCATTCCTAGATAGTCCTAGACCTCTCCTAGCCCAGATTTCATCTAAGACTTGCCTAGCTTAAAATCTTAAAGTCACTACCCGGAGAGTTTTTGGCCCAAATTCTTTTACTATTGGCCTTGTCATAATGACCGGAAAGGGTCGTTACAATAGATACCAATTTACCCATTACTCGTCTCCAAGTGATCAAACAAGAAAAGATGGGCTAGAAATAGAAAAGAGGGTAGTACCTAAATCCTTGAACAAATGAGGGTACTTTTCTCGCATGTCCCTCTTGGTTTCCCAAGTAACCTCCTCAACGAGATGATGTTTTCACTAAACCTTTACTGATTAGATCTTCTTTATCCTCAACTTCTAGACATCCCAATTAAGAATCGCAACCAGTTTTTCTTCATACTGCAAGTCCTTGTCCAACACGACAGAGTCCCACTTGATGATATTAGCCCTATCCCCATGGTACTTTTTTAGCATAGAAACATGAAATACTGGGTGAACTCTAGACAAGTTGGGTGGCAGTGCTAACCAATACGCCATTGACCTCACACCATCAAGAATCTCAAGCAGACCAATATAGCGAGGGCTAAGCTTACCCTTCTTACCAAACCTTATGACTCCTTTCATAGGTTACATCTTCAATTAAACCTGATTACCAACTTAAAATGTCTGTCCTTGACCTTGCAATCCGTATACTCCTTCTACCTACTCTGGGCTGCCATTAACATAGCCTGAATTCCCCTTACCCTTACGAGATCTTCCCTAACCAAATCAACATCCAAAGGTTTCACATCACCAACCTCAAACCACCCTATGGGTGATTTGCATCCCCTCCCATAAAGTTCCTCAAATAGTGTCGTGTCAATGCTAAAGTGATAACTGTTATTGTAGGAAAACTTGCATAAGGGCAAACACTGATCCTAATGACCCCCAAAGTCAATCCCATACGCTCTCAACATGTCTTCAAATACCTAAATTATCCTCTCCATCTAACTGTCATTCTGAGGATGGAAGGTTATATTGAAAGTGAGTTGAGTGTCCAACGTCTCATGCAAGTTATCCTAAAACCTTGAAGTAAACTAAATGCCACGGTTTGAAATGATAGAAAGGGGAACCCCATGAAACCTTACTATCTCCTTGACCAAAATCATGGCCAACTGCTGAGAGTTGTAATCTACTCTGACTGGAATGAAGTGGGCGGATTTAGTCAACCTGTCAACAATGACCAAAATTGAATCATAATTTTCCAAGGTCTTAGGTAGTCCCACTACGAATTCCATGGATATCCTTTCCCATTTCCACTCAGGAATAGGCATTCTCTGAAGTAAACTTGCAGGCCATTGATGTTAATACTTCACCTATTGACAATTTTGACATTTGGAGACATATTCTATAATTTCTTTCTTCATCCCAGCCACCAATAAAGCTTCCTTAAGTTTCGATACATCTTGGTCACACCTGGATAGATAGAGTACCGCAAACCATGAGACTCTGCCAACATACTTTAGATCAAGTCACCAACCCAAGGAACACAAATCCTTCCCCTAAAACTAAGCACACCTCCTACATCGAGAGTAGCATCTTGGGACTCCCTAGACACTACCTTACCCTTGAGCTTAACAAAGTTCCCATCCTCAAATTGCTTAGCCTTGATTTTCTTTACAAAGGTGGGGCTTCACCTCAATACTGGCTAACACCTCCACCCTTTTCAGAGATACCCAGCCACATGAACTTAGACTCCAAATCCTGTAGCTCGACAAGGGTCTTCGCTTAGACAACCCTAAGTAAGGCAAACAACTCATGCTAACTGATTTCTGGCTCAATACGTTTTTCACCACATAGGCTTTACCCGAATGGTACTGAATAGTCATATCATAACCCTTGAGAAACTCCATCCATCTCCTCTTCTTAAAATTTAGATCCTTTTGAGTGAAGACATGGTGTAGACTGTGATGATAAGTAAATACGTCACACTTAAACTCCATATAGAAATTGTTGCAAGATCTCGAGAGCAAACACTACCGATGCCAACTCTAAATCATGGGTGAGGTAGTTTCTCTCCTGGACCTTCAACATTTTGTAAGCATATGCTATAACATCCCTTTCCTACATCAACACAACACCCAATCCCGAATGTGAAGAATCACAATTAACAATAAAGTCCTTACCTTCCACCGGCAATATTAGGATAGGTGTTGTAGTCAAAAGGTTCTTGAGTCTTAAGAAACTCTCTTCACACTAATCTTACCACTCAAATGGTACCTCCTTTTGAATCAACCTGGTCAAATGCGTAGTAATAGAAGCAAAAAATTTCATGAACCTGCGTTGTAGCTAGCAAGATCCACAAAACTCTTAACTTCTGTCACAAACCTAGACCGGACCCAATTCTTAATTGCCTCAATCTTTTGGGAATCTACTATCGGCCCCTCCTTTGAAACTATATGCCTAAGCAAAGCAACTGAGGGTAACCAAAATTCACAATTAGAAAATTTAACATATCATTTTTGTTTCCCTAGGATACCCAAAACAATACGAAAGTGATCTGTATGCTCCCCTTTTCCGTTGGAGTTGATCAAGATATCATATATAAATACACTAACAAAGGAATCCAAGAATGGTTTAAACACCCCATTCATCAAGCTCATAAGTGTTTCAGGCGCATTGGTCAACACAAACAACATTACCCAGAACTCATAGGGCCCATACCGAGTCTTGAGGGTTGTCTTAGGTATGTCCTCGGGCCTAATATTTAACTGGTGGTACCCCAACCTCAAGTAAATCTTAGAGAAAAGAGAAGTATACTACAACTGGTCAAACAAATTATCTATATAGGGTAAGGGATACTTATTTCAAATGGTGACCTTATTCAACTCCCGCTAATATATACATATTCTCATGCTACCATCCTTTTTTCTCACAAATAACATAGGAGCACCAAATGAGAAGCACTAGGATGAAAAAAATCCCTTATCAAGCAGTTCCTGAAGTTGAGTCTTGAGTTCTCTCTACTCTGTCAGAGCCATTGATAGGTAGGAATAGAGATTGGGTGAGGGCCCGACTCCAAATCAATGCAAAAGTCTATGTCCCTATCTAGAGGAATATCAAGAATATCCACAGGAAACACATTCAAAAATTCCGAAAACCACAGGGATAGACTCAATGGAACGGGACTCTTCACTAACATCACAAAGATAAGCCAAATAAGCCAAACTACCCTGTCCTACTAGTTTTATAGCCTGAATGAAAGATATGATCATTAATGGCTTAGGCCAGTACACCCCTTCCAACTCTAACCTTTCCCTACCCGAGATCTCTAGAGTCACTATCTTAGCATTACAATTTAGCACAACAAAATAAAGAGACAACATAGTCATACCCAAGATCACATCAAAGTCTAGCATATCCAATGTAACTAAATTTATCCAAGTCTGCAGACCCATAAACAACACCGAACAATAACTAAATTTATCCAAGTCTGCAGACCCATAAATAACATAGAACAATTACGATACACATGGGTTACTATTAGAGACTCTCCAAGTGGGGTGGCAACATAGATAGAGGTATAAGGGTATCACAAATCAAATCCAATCCAAACGAAAAATTAATAGATACATAAGAATAAGTAGAACCCGGATCAAATAACACTGTAGCCATCCGGTCACATATAAGAATAATACTTGTTATCACGGTGTTTGATACCTTAGCCTCTAGTCTTTCTGGAAAGGCGTAACACTGAGCTCTATCATCATTACAGGCATTCCCCCTTCTGGGCTTCTCCACTCCTCTCCTTACATTACAATTACCTTGGCCACAAGAACCTCACTGATTACCTCATTGCCCACCCTGTGGGTGTCCTCTACTATTATAACCTCTATTGGGTGGAACCACTATCCTAGTTTGTTATTGAACCTGACCTAATGTCGGTATGTGAGGGCATTCCCTTCTAAAGTTTCTCGGATCACCATAATGGAAACAAGTATGGTCAAGTATGGGCCTATTAGCTGATGCATATGAAGCCCCTGAATTACCATTACCCATAGAAGAGAGCATAGTCACTGAATCAGATGAGCTGAATATACTTGCTGACTGGAACACTTAGAATACAGACCACCGTAGTTTCCCACATTTATGGACTTCTTAGCCAATGTCTTAGCCTTTCCGACTTGTCAAACTCCCTCTAACTTTTCCACAAAGGCTCTCCACCACTGCTTCTCTTCACCCTGAAGATAGATAGTCACGAACTCAACCCAATGCTGCTGCATAATACCAATTTATGAAGCCTCTCATAATAGTCTAAGATAAATTCAAAAGCATCCTCACTCTCGGAACCATGGAACACTGGAGGCTTAAGATTCATAAACTTGTTCAACATCTCATGTTCATTGCCAATCATCACAAGGCCAAGTAATGGGTGGAAGAGAGAATTAGCGCCCAAGCCCCCATGCATCTTAGGGACCATTGTAACAACAAAATAAGTTACTGGAACCTGAGTAGCCTTCATAATGGGAGTAGCTTCAGTACCTTTCAATCCACTCATAAAGGCCAACACTTGATGAACCACTTCAGTATCCATAGGGAGAAGACCTGCAACACCAGTGTGTGCTCTCCCCTCTGGTTCAGCATCATCCTCAATTTCTATTTCAACTTCTTCCTCCAAATGATCCTAGGGTGTGGGTGGGGTAGAGGTGGAGTCAGCTCACTTGGTACATTCCATGTCTGAGCTCTACCTCTTGCAAGTGTTTCCCTTTCTCTGCCCCTACCCCTGCCCCTACGTATGTCTCTTCACGCTCTCTCGTTGTTGGCTCTACTGCTGGAGTTACTGTCCTTTTGCACAATTACGTCTTGTGTTAACCATCTGTGGACAGAAGAGTAAGAGAGTTTAGATACCAATTTGGATCACCAGTTACCAATTGGAATTAAGTTCTCGCACGAAGGAAGAAAGAAGAGACGATTTTCCTAAAGTCATGTAGCCTCTTGTAGAAAAGTACAGATGTCTCCGTACTATTCCCCCAGACTGTACTAGACTTATTTTTGTACGATGAAATCAATGAACCTAGGGCTATGATACCAAGTTTGTCATGACCCAGACCATCGTGAATGGCATCCACATTAAACCACAGGGTGGGAGAATCAATTAACAACCCGAAGTTAACCCAAAACACTATTTATAAAACAAATTAATCATGCAAAGTAGTAAAACATTTCAGACAACTAAAGAATTGAATCCCTAAAAACTCAACTCAATAGTCAAAACAATTGTGCACAAAATAAATCCCTAAGAACTGAAAGTCATAGTACCAAAACTCTAAACAAGTAAAGAATGGGGATGCAACCCCAAAAACTTAGAAAACATGAACTAATGGCCTTATGTCTTTGCCCAAAAAGATGGGCGAGAAAATTTGGAGGAACCTTTAGTAGCCTGGAAGAATAGATCACTCTTGAATTCGAAATCAAGTGTCCATTAACTGAGGCCTCTGATTAGCCGCTGGAAGATGTCCGGTACTCAATAAGGAAAGAACAGGTGTAGTATCAGTACACAAACCATAGTGTACTGGTAGGATCACACGGCTAGTCCAAGATATGAATGTAATTAATTAACTACATTATAGTAACATAAGTAAGCACATATGAAAACAACCTCTATTATATTTAGAGCACAGTCCCAATATCATGACACAACAAATACCTGGATGCGTGTCCCACATGATCAAAAATGCAAATGCCCGGTCCTCTCAAGAAATCATAAACACATACCTAGTCTTCTCATGGAACCCACACACAAACTGTTAGTGTATCAGCGTGGTATTCAAGCCAACTAGAGTTAGTAATTATACCAAATGTGGTATCCGAACCAACTAGAGTTTGTAATTATACCAGGCGTGGTATCCGAGCCAACCATTAGTATTCATGTACTGGCTTCGTACTTGAGCTAACCAGGATTCACAAATAATCATGTATAATCATAAACACAATGAACAATACGACTTGAAAGCCACATAATTAGGTCCATTACATTAGATTATCAACATGATTTCATTTCATATGCCTCGTTTTTTTCCCCTAATATGTATTGCATAAATGGTACTATAATGTAGTAGACATGAATACATACATAAACCACAAAACATAAAACTATCACCTACCTCGAATCAAGCTTCTTGGAAACTCTAAAGAACTATCTTGGCTTGTTCTTGGTCTAAAACAATAAATAAATGCAGCAATCAATCAAAATTGGCCTAATAATACCCGAATTATAACCAAATCCTAACCCCATGCCAATTCATGGTCCTCCTCCCAAACTTAGGGATTTTCCCACCCAAGAACCATGTAAAAACCCTCTCCTAAGAGAAATATCTTCGTTTCTAAGGCTTAAGAATAACTAACAAGGTTGGCCAGGAACAAACTTACCTTTACCGATGAATTCCGTGGGAAATTGAGTGCAAACAGCCCTTAATTGCCCCTTTGATTCCAAGAACAAAAGTGCAAAAACTAGGAGGTTTTGGGGCTATTTCTGCATAAAATCCCATTTTACCCTGCTATGGCGGCCCAGCCCTCTATCAGTATGCTACTATAGCGCAACTAACCTCGCTATAGAGACTGCACATGCCTGCTATAGTGGGTGCCTCCCACAATAGCAAAATACTTGAATTAAAGAGACTCAAAAATCCCTAAAATCTCATTTTTCACAGCATACCTCCTTCCCTTAATATTTCAAACTATTCTTTTTATGTAGAATTCAATTTCGAAAGTTTTACTCTCCCGAATTTGATTCTGTTAAGCCCTACGGGTTCCTTAATATCTTGGCTACAAGAAAATATCGACCAAGCCTAGACATTACACCCCATTAATTCCCAAATGGCCTTAGACCTCATCTAGGCTAGATTCCATCTAAGATTGGCCTATCTTAATTTTTTAAGTCACTATGCAGAGAGTTTTCTGGCCCAAATTCTTTCACAATTGGCCTAGTCGTAACGACTGGGATAAGTCATTACATTAACCGCTCCCATAGTTAGTGTACCGGCCTGGTACCCATTCTTATTATATCCATGTGGTACCCATTTTAGATATTAGTGTACCAATGTGGCACCCGTTCCAACAACGATATGTGTTGGTGTGGAACCTGATCCCAGATATCAACACATAGCACAACAATAATAATAATAATGGATAGTAACCACACTTGTATATTTAAATAAATACATTCATTGCGTACGAATGACAACACCTTCTTTTCTTATCATGCCTTTCAAAATTCCCTAACATAAATCATGCATGCATTACTAACGATATAGTTAACAAGCACATATAATACAAACGAGAAAACACCTAACCATCATCTACCTTGAATCAAGCCTTCAAAACTCTAAAGAAGTTGAGCTTTCCTCTTGTTACAAATTCCAGCTTATTCTTGGTCTAAAACAAAATATAAACATGAAAATCAATGAATATTGGTCCAACAATACCCGAATCATAATCAAATCCTAAACCATAGGCCATTCCCATGATCTTTCTACCTAACAGGGCTTTCCCACCATTAATTCAAGATAAAACCCTTTTTCGAGAGTAACACCCTAGATTCTAAGGTTTAAAAATTAAAATGCAAGTTGGAGAAGTAATTAACTTACCTTTACCAAACAAATTGGTAGAAAAACTTTAAAAAGTTTTCCTAAATCAACCTTCCTTTTCCCATGATTGAAGTTGCAGAAATAAGAGGTTTTGAGACTTTTTATGTAAAAAACCGACTAACCCCTCTTTAGCAGCCCGAGCCGCAATAGCATGAATTAATTTATCCTGCTATTGTGGTGTGATGCCCGCTATAGTGGCTTGCACAGAGAAAGAAATGTGCAAATCCTTCCAAAGCCCTCATTTCGCAACACACCTTCGAACCTTGATGTTGTATCTTAATCCCTTCACGCCAAGTTCGATACCAGGATTTTTACTTACCCAAATTTGATTCCAAAATCCCTATGAATTCCTTAATATCATAACTACTAGAAACATAATCCAAGCTTAGACATGCCACCCACTCCGTTCTTGGATTTACCTAGACCTCACCTTGCTTAGATTCAGTCTGAGACTGACCCAACCTTGAATTTTCAAGTCACTACCCAAAAAGTTTTTAGACTCAATTCTTTCACCATTGGTCAACCCATAACGACCAAAAAGGGTCGTTACAAAGATGCCAATTTACCCATCGTTCGTCCTTGAGCGATCAGACAAGAAAAACTGGGCTAAGTAAGAAAAGTTAGTCCCTGGATCCTCGAACAAGTAAGGGTACTTTTCTCACATGTCCCTCTCAGTTTCTCAGGTAGCCTCCTCAACTGGATGATGCTTCCACTGAACCTTTATTGATTTGATCTCTGTCGTTCTCAATTTCTAGACATACCAATCAAAAAATGCAACCAGTTCCTTTTTATACTGCAAATCCTTGTCTAGTATGATCGAGTCCTACTTGATGATATAATCTTCATCCCCAAGGTGTTTTTTCAGCATAGACACCTGGAAAACTGGATGAACTTTAGACAAGTTGGGTGGCAGTGCTAACCTGTATGACACTAGCCCCACACCATCAAGAATATCAAGCGGGCCAATGTAACAAGGGCTAAGTTTACCCTTCTTGCCAAATATCATCATCCCTTTCATTGGTGACACCTTCAACAGAACTTGTTCACCTACCTAAAAGTCCATGTCTCTGACTTTACGGTATGTATACTCTTTCTATCTACTCTAAGTTGCCAACAACTTGGTTTGGATGTTTCTTACCTTCTCTTGAGCCTCCCTAGTACCCAAAGGCTTCACATCCCCAGCCTCAAACTACCCTATAGGCGATTTGCATCTCTTCCCATAGAGTGCCTCGAATGATTCCATATCAATGCTAGAGTGATAGTTGTTATTATAGGATAACTTATATAAAAGCAAGAATTGATCCCAATGATCTCCAAAATCAATCACATATGCTCTCAATATATCCTCTGGAACCTAGATCATTCTCTCTGACTGACAATCCATCTGAGGATGAAAGGCTGTGTCAAAAGTGAGTTGAGTTCCCAATGATTCATTCAACTTACCCTAGAACTTAGAGGTAAATTGAGTGCCGATGTATAAGATGATAGAAAGGGGCATCCCGTGTAGCCTAACTATCTCCTTAACATAGATTTTTGTCAACTGCTGAGAGTTATAATCCACCTTAACCGAAATAAAATGAGCTGATTTAGTCAACCTGTCTATAATAACCCAGATGGAATCATACTTTCCCAAAGTCTTAGATCATCCCACAACGAAATCCATGGCTATCCTTTCCCACTTCCACTCAGGAATGGGCATCCTTTGAAGTATACCTACTAGCCTTTGATGCTCATACTTTACCTACTGACAATTCTGACATTTGGATACATACTCACCTATATCCTTTTCATTCCAGACCACCAGTAAAGCCACCTCATATACCGATACATCTACGTCACAACCGGATGAATCGAATATCATGAATCATGAGACTCTACCAACACATTGTTTATCAAGTTTACAACCCGAGAAGCACAAATCTGCCCTCTGAAATTGAGCACACTACCTACATTTAGGGTAGCATATGGAGTTTCTCTAGACACCACATGTTCCTAAGCTTGTTCAAGTCCTCTTCCTCGAACTACTTAGTCTTGATTTCCTTTATAAAAGTGGGTTTAACCTCATTACTAGCTAACATCCCACCGTTCTCTGAGATACCCAACTACATGAACTTAGACTCTAGATCCTGAATTTCTCTAGCTGTGGTCTCTTGGACACCCCTAAGCAAGACAAACTACCCATGCTACTATCTTCCAGCTCAATGCATGTGCTACCACATTCGCCTTATCGATGATACTGAATGGTCACAGCCTAGTCTTTCAACAACTCTATCCACATTCTCTTCCTCAAATTTAGATCCTTCTAAGTGAACACATGTTACAAGTTGCGATGATTGGTGAATACCTAACACTTGACCTCATAAAGAAAATGCCACTAAATCTTAAGAGCAAACACTACCACTGCCAACTCTAAATCATAGGTTGGGTAGTTCCTCTCATGGATCTTCAACTACCTTGAAGAATAGGGTATAAAATTCCTATCATGCATCAACGCAACATCCAAACCTGAATGTGACACATAATAATAGACAATGAAGTCCTTACCTTCCACCGAAATGTCAGGATATGGGCCGTAATCAAAAGTGTCTTGCGCTTTTTGAAACTCTCTTTTAACTGGTTAGACCACACAAAAGACATCTCTTTCTAAGTTAGTCTAGTCAGATGAATAGCAATAGAAGTGAAGTTCTTGACGAATCGATGGTAGTAGCTAGCAAGACCCATAAAACTCTTAACCTCTGTCATAGAGCTAGGATGAACCCAATTCTTAACTGCCTCAATCTTTTGGGGGTCTACCATCACCCCTTATCTAAGAGTTTTTGAAGTTGTGCCTTGAGTTCTCTCAATTCTATCGGAGCATGCGGTTTGTAGAGATAGAGATGGGATAAGTTCCCAACTGTAAATCTATGCAAAAATCAATATCCCTATCCAGAGGCCTGCTCGACAAATCCATAGGGAACACTTCTAGAAAATCTGAAACTATTGGAATTGACTCAATGGAAGGGGACTCTACACTAGGGCAAAATTGAGGAAATGATTGGGTAATTAGTTTAAGTAGATTTTTCTTACTTTTTACTAAGACATTAAGGAGTCCATAGAACATTTTGGAAGTGAATTCAAGTTAGTAGAGTACCCGATATTGAACTTGGTGTAAAAGGGTTGGTCTTGAATGTCAAGATTTGAAGGTGTGTTGTAATATAGGCTAAAATGGGAGGAATTATGTGGTTCTATCCTGTTTCAGCTATTATAGTGGGTTGCATGTTGTTGTAGTGGTAGGAGAAATATCTATTATAGCGGGCAGTTCCTCCACAACGGCACTGCTATAATAAGATTGGGCCGCTATGGCGGGGTAAGTCGGTGTAAATGTACAAGTTTCCCTTAAAATGTTCATTCTCACGCAGGAGAAATTTAGGGTAGGGCGAAGGCATTTTGGAGAGTTTTATACCAAGTTTCTGTGTAAAAATAAGTTGCTTGTTCCCTTAATCCAGTACCTCTATGTCTAGGTCTTAGAATAAATAATTATGGGGTTTGGAAAGGGATTGGCTTGACCTAGGATTCAAAACCCGGTATAGTAAGGATTATTGGATGAAAAAACCCATAAACTTTGGTTATAAAATGTTTGTTCATGATTATATACCCATAATTTGCTAGTGTAACTATAAAATTGGTAGTTCTAGGTGAATTAGTGGTGGAAAAACCCTGGGTTGGGTGGGATGATCATGAGGTTTTCCTGGGGTTCATAATTAAGATATAATCCGAGAATATTTAAGCCAATTTGGGTTATTTTGTGTTGTGTTATTGTTTTTAGACTGAGAACAAGCTAAAGCTTTATAACAAGGGGAAGGCTCAAGTTGAGTAAAGTATTCAGACTTGATTCAGGGTAGGTGATGGTTGAGTTATTTCTCGATTTACGTTATGTATGAATGTTAACTGTTTCACTAGTATTATTTGTACAATACATGGTTAGGGAGTAAAAAGGAATGAATATGAGATGATATCTTGTTGCCAAACTCATACAATGAACTTGTCTTAATTTCTTATGGTCTTACAAATATGGTTGTATTCATTGTGGTTGTGATTGTGTGATGTTTGTGATTCTTGATTGGTTGGGGTACCATGCCTTGTACAAATTATCAGTTGGCTCGGGTACCACACTCGGTACAGGTTCTATATTGGTGGGTACGAATACCATGTCTGGTACATGTTGATTATTTTTTTGTGTGTTGGTTCTATGAGTGAATCGGATTGAATTATTGAAATAATGTTGGACATATTTGTTGTAGTTATTGAGTCAGGATTAGAATAGAGAGTCTTGGAGTTAGACTTTGCTTTGTTGCAAATATGTAATGTGTTGTATTGCATATTAATTTGGTTTTCGAACATAGTTATTGATTGTTTGATGAAATTAGGTGTTGCTTGTAAGATTTATGTAATGACCCTGAAGGTCAATTTTGGTTATTTTTGTAAAATGACCATTTTACCTCTCCTAAGAGTTGCCCCGAGTTATGTTTGGCTGATATCTGATGTTAGTTTTGTGAAAATTCTTGTTAAGTTATTGTTTTGAAAAGTTTTGAATTATAAAAGTTGTCAAAATGTGAATTTTGAGGTCATTCGGAGTTTCGGAACTCGGATGGGGATTCCGTCGATTCCATCAACTCTAAAATGTGGAATTTGGTCTAGGAGAGTTGACGGAATCAGTTTTCAGGCTGTATTGTGGATTTGAGGTCTTAAGTTGGAAAATTATGAAAATTTTCTCATAGGATTGACTTTGGTCAATATTCGGAGATTGGATGCTTGGAATTTGATTCCGACAACTCCGTTGGATTCGGGAGATGATTTTAGGCCTAGCGGTGTCCTTGGTTGATTTTTTTGAGGTTCTGAGCTTGATTTGAGTTTTTGAAGCTTAAGTTAGTTTCGTTGTGCTTCATCGGGTTTCGGGTCAAGGAGACCTTGAATCCAAATTCCGATGGTTCCATTGAGTCCGAAACGTCGAATTTAGTAGGGTTGCATTTATGGTTTGTGTGCTCAGGGTTCCAAACGAATCCCGAGGATCCTTTCGAAGACTTGTTGAATTGATGATTTTTGTTGTATCTGGTGCATGAGATTTTTAGCCTCCGCATTCGCGGAAGGACCTGGCGCGAATACGAAGTGTCACGACCCAAAAACCGGGTGTGATGGCACTTGGACAAGTCAGCCTAAATCCAACAATATGGAAAGAATAGCATAATTAAAGAATAGAAGGAATCAAGTGGAAGTCTTTCACTTAACAAAAACCAACCCAAGACTGGTTGTCACACGTACAAGCCACTATTACATAAGTTAAAAGAAAGTACAGGTCTCAATTCCTTGTATCTCAAATAGAAACAAAGCGAAAAGTAAAAGGGCCGAGAGAGATCACCAACATCAAACGCCTACCTCTCAAATGTAGGAGAAGGAAGACACTACTAAAAAAACTAGATTTAGCGACGGAAAATTTTTGTATCAAAATAGCAAAATCTGTTGCTAATCCCACTAAGCGATGAATTAGCGACTGATTTTTGTTAGCTACGAGCAAAATAGTGACGGACTAGAGACGAAGTTCGTAGCTAAATACAGTGTTTTTTAGTAGTCAGCCTAGAGCACGGTCCGGGCCCTTGCTTCAACACAAAATGACCAAAATTGACCTTCAAGGTCATTACATTATCCACCACTAAAAACCATGTTCGTCCTCGAAACATAAAGTAAAATAAAGTACCTGAAGCCTAAAAAAGCTGAGGATATCTGGCACGCATGTCAGACTCGGACTCCCAGGTAGCCTCCCCAACTGAACTGTGACCCCACTGCACCTTCACTGAAGCAATCTCCTTGGTCCTAAGCTTACGGACCTGTCTATCAAGAATGGTTGTAGGCTCCTCCTCATAAGTAAAATCAAGACCCAACTCCACCGAATCGAGTGTAATCACATGAGACTCATCCGGGATGTACTTTCGAAGCATAGAAACATGAAACACAGGATGCACAATTGACAAGCTAGGTGGTAAGGCCAACTTATAGGCCACCTCTCCCACTCGGTCCAAAATCTCAAAAGGGTCAATGAATCTAGGGCTAAGCTTGCCCTTCTTTTCGAACCACATAACACCCTTCATGGGTGGTACTCAGAGCCAAACATGATCTCCCTCCATGAACACTAAGTCTCGAACCCTCCGATCGGCATAACTCTTCTGCTAACTCTGAACAGTCAATAGCCTACCCTAAATCAAACGAACCTGATCCATGGCATCTCTAAGCAAGTCAGTGTCTAAGGAATCCATCTCTGCCGAATCAAACCATCCAATCGGTGATCTACACCGTCTGCCATAACACGCCTCAAAAGGGGCCATCTGAATGCTGGAATGATAGTTGTTGTTGTAGGCAAACTCCGCTAGGGGAAAATGTTGATCCCATCTAGCACTGAAGTCAATCACGCAAGCACGAACCATATCCTCAAGTACCTAGATTGTCCGCTCGGACTGACCATCTGTCTGAGGGTGAAAGGCTGTGCTAATATTAAGCCGAGTACCCAACCATGCTGTAAAAGCTCTCTAGAAATGCGAAGTGAACAAAGAACCCCAATCCGAAACTATAGATATCGGCACCCCATGAAGTCTAACAATCTGACTGAGGAGAGCGGTGGTTTGATTGTGTTCATTGAGGCCCATTCTTCCTTAGTTGAGCAGATTCGTGAGCGCCAGTTCGAGGATGAAACGTTGTGTCTCATTTGAGACAAGGTGATGAGAGGTGAAGCCAAGGAGGCTGCACTTGACTCTGATGGAGTTTTGAGGATTGGAGGCCGAATTTGTGTGCCCAAGGTGGGCGAGCTTATTAGAATGATTCTAGAGGAGGCCCATTGTTCTAAATATTCTATCCATCCGGGGACAGCGAAGATGTATCATGATCTGAGTCAGCATTACTGGTGGTGTGGTATGAAGAGAGATATTGCAGACTTTGTATCTAGATGTTTGACCTGTCAGCAGGTCAAGTGTGAGCACCAGCGGCCCGGAGGTGTGTCTCAGAGGATGCCCATTCCTACTTGGAAGTGGGAGCGGATCACTATGGAATTTGTTGTGGGTTTACCTACCACCGTGGGTGGTTATGATTCTATTTGGGTGGTTGTTGATAGGCTGACTATGTCCGCTCATTTCATCCCAGTTTGGGTGAAGTATACGGTGGAGAAGTTAGCCTAGCTCTATATTAGTCAGATTGTTAGAGTTCATGGGGTGCCGATATCTATAGTCTCGGATCAGAGTTCTTTGTTCACCTCGCATTTTTGGAGAGCTTTACAGCATGGTTTGGGTACTTGGCTTGATATAAGCACAGTCATTCACCCTCAGACAGATGGTCAGTCCTAGCGGACGATCCAGCTACTTGAGGATATGTTTTGTGCTTGCGTGATTGACTTCGATGCTACATGGGATCAACATTTGCCCCTAGCGGAGTTTGCCTACAATAACATCTATCATTCCATCATTCAGATGGCCCCTTTTGAGGCGCTGTATGGCAGACGGTGTAGATCACTGATTGGATGGTTTGATTCAACAGAGATGGATTCCTTAGACACTAACTTGCTTAGAGATGCCATGGATCAGGTTCGTTTGATTTAGGGTAGGCTGTTGACTACTCAGAGTCAGTAGAAGAGTTATGCCGATTGGAGGGTCTGAGACTTAGTGTTCATGGAGGGAGATAATGTTTGGCTCCGTGTACCACCCATGAAGGGTGTTATGTGGTTCGGAAAGAAGGGCAAGCTTAGCCTTAGATTCATTTTCCCTTTTCAGATTTTGGATCGAGTGGGAGAGGTGGCCTATAAGTTGGCCTTACCACCTAGCTTGTCAATTGTGCATCTTGTGTTTCATGTTTCTATGCTTCGAAAGTACATCCCAGATGAGTCTCATGTGATTACACTCAATTCGGTGGAGTTGGGTCCCGATATGACTTATGAGGAGGAGCCTACAATCATTCTTGATAGACAGGTCCGTAAGCTTAGGACCAAGGAGATTGCTTCAGTGAAGGTGCAGTGGGGTCACCGTTCAGTTGGAGAGGCTACCTGGGAGTCCGAGTTTGATATGCGTGCTAGATATCCTCAGCTTTTTGAGGCATCATGTACTTTCTTTTACTTTATGTTCGAGGACGAACACAATTTTTAGTGGTGGATAATGTAATGACCCTGAAGGTCAATTTTGGTTATTTTTGTAAAATGATTGTTTTACCCCTCCCGAGAGTTGTCCCGAGTCATGTTTGGCTAATATCCGATGTTAGCTTTGTGAAAATTCTTTCTAAGTTATGGTTTTGGAAAGTTTTGAATTCTAAAGGCTTAAGTTGTCAAAATGTGAATTTTGAGGTCATTCAGAGTTTCAGAACTCGGATGGGGATTCCGTCGATTCCATCAGCTCCGGAATGTGGAATTTGGTGTAGGAGAGTTGACGGAATCAGTTTTGGGGCTGTATCATGGATACGAGGTCTTAAGTTGGAAAATTGTGAAATTTTGACCATAGGGTTGACTTTGGTCAACATTCGGAGATCGGATGCTCGGAATTTGATTCCAACAACTCCATTGGATTCGGAGGATGATTTTAGGCTTAGGGGTGGCCTTGGTTGATTTTTTTGAGGTTCCGAGCTTGATTTGAGTTTTTGAAGCTTAAGTTAGTTTCGTTATGCTTTATCGGGTTCTGGGTCAATGAGACCTCGAATCCAAATTCCGATGGTTCCATTGAGTCTGGAACGTCAAATTTTGTAGGGTTGCATTACTAGTTTGTGTGCTCGGGGTTTCGAACGAATTATGAGGGTTCTTTCGGAGACTTGTTGAAATGTAGATTTTTGTTGTATCTGGTGCATGAGATTTTCGGGCTCCGCATTTGCAGAGGGTAAGCTTTTTGATCTCCGCATTCGCGGGCCTAGTCAGCCGTGTTTGCGGAGGTCATTTTCGATCTGAACAGTGTTAAGTCGGGATTTTGCCCATTTCCTCCATTTTTAACATTTTGGAGCTCTCTTGGGCGATATTTTAAGAGGCTTTCTAGGGAATCAGTGTGGGTACGTGATATTAACCCTTGGCTTTGATTACCCATTGATTTAAACATGATTTTTTCTTGGAAATTGGGTTTTTAAAATGGAAAATTTGGGGGTTTTGATTGAACTCCTATTTTGTGATAAAGTAAGGATTGTGGGCTGTTTTGAACTCCATTTTTCAAATGGTTTTCCCTATTGGGTTGTTAATACCTTGAGGATCATTGTCATGTAAGAATTTCCGGATTCAAACCCCGTTTTCAAAATTGGATTTTTGGATTGTTTTACCTTTTCTTTCCGAATTTCATTTTCTTGGCATTGTTAGACCCGAATTTTGATTGTGTTTCATAATTTGAATAGATTGTGTTGCTTTGGATTGCTTTCGGAAAGGAAACGCTCCGGTTGTTGATTGATTGTGAATTCGATTAAGGCAAGTGAACTCTTAAAACCTTGTGAATCTTTTAGAATTTCGACTTCCTTTCTTGATTGCGCTGGGAAGTAATGGGATTGAGGTATGGGTGAATTCTTATATGAATCAATCTAAAATTGACCGAGGGGTAATAAAATGGCTTTGTGTGCTAAAGTGATAGGCGAAAGTGTGATGGGCCATGAACTTGATATTGTTGTGTAATTGATGAATTGCTATGATAACCTCGATGTGATTAAGAACGTGTTGAATATGTCTTTTGCTCATCGTAAACTATGGGACTAGACTTGAAAACTCTTGCTTAGCGATTGATCCTACTTGTGATGAAAGAAGTAGTGAAACAGAGACTAGGCAATTGATCTTGCTTTGGTTGATGTATTTGATGATGTTGATATATTGTTGATAGTGTGACGTGATTTGTATTGATATGAATTGCATTGTGACTGTGAGCACTATCATTCTTCTCATTATTTGTGTGAACATGCTTGTGTGCATTGGTTCTGAAAACACTATGATGAGACACTTTGATGATTACACCGATGGAAAATGGTTTCAGCGATTGATGATTATGCCGATGGGAAATGGTTCCGGCGAGTGATGATTTATGCCGATGGAAAATGGTTCTGGTGATGCCGATGGGAAATGGTTCCGGCGAGTGATGATTATGACGATGGAAAATAGTTCCGGCGGATACATGGTCCATGTGTGGCCTCCATGGGTTTCGGTCTGAGATTCAGCGGATGTGTATCGTAGGACAGACATGCATTACTCTATTTTTCATTGCATTGCATCATATTGTCTGATCCTTGTTATTGTTGTGATATATTTATGCCTTGTGACTTTGGGATTGATATGTTGATAGTGATATGGGTTTTTCGTTGATGCTATTGAGCCATTGTTGGCTTTTGTATTATTTAGCTGTGAATTAGAATTTGTTAGGTTGGGTTGATTTTCTTTGCAGGTTGTAGTTATCGGAGGTTCGGTTGGAAGTCAGGATTTCGTGATTTTATTAGATTTGCCTTGTTTTATTAGGTTATTTGCAGGGTACCGTGTTGTTTGGTACTCACCCTTGCTTCTACACTTGTGTAGGTACCGAGCCCGGACCATGATCTAGCCTTCCTTCTCCTTCTCCGAGATTTTTTGAGGACATTTGAGAGGTAGCCGTTCGATGTTGGCGATCTCTCTCGGCCCAATTACTTTTCGCTTTGTTTCTATTTGAGATACAAGGAATTAAGACCTACCCTTTCTTTTAACTTCTGTAATAGTGGCTTGTACATGTGACAATCAGTCTTGGGTTGGTTTTTGTTAAGTGAAAGACTTCCACTTGATTCATTCTCTTCTTTAATTATGCTATTCTTTCCGTATTGTTGGATTTAGGCTGACTTGTCCTGGTGGGATAGGACAAGTGCCATGACACCCGATTTTTGGGTCATGACAATTTAGCATGCAACTATAGAATTGATTAATCATTCATATTATGACTTCTAAACTTGTAATTACTCTATGAAATGATGAAGTTATTGAATGATGATATTGTGGCTATGAATGTTTGATATGTTACCCTACGAGGTAGTTAGAGAGAATAACATATTACATTATGCAGATATAGTGAGCATATAACCACTATCTAGATGATTAGTGGCTTGATGTGAGATTACAAACGAGCAATTTATATGAGATCGGGTACCACATCGGCATGATACACAAACACCTAGGGTCCCCTACAGGTCATGGATAGATGGAAAAGATAAGACAATTTAGCATATGTGTACAGATGAGAGTGAGACTTATGATTACGCTAGATATGTGATTGATTCCATGCAAGTGTAGTGATTATGCAATAGCAAGGTCGGGATGGATATAAATTCCGTTCACTTGTTGTCTTATGTCAACTGTATTGAATTACCTTGTTGCATCATGAAAAAATATATGGAATTGACTTGTTGCTTTTTAAAAAGCATGTTATTATTTATTCTGATGAGGTATATTGATGAATAGTTTGGTTCAGTGTTTCCTAATTTTACATGCTAGTTAAGGTCTAGTGATATTACCATAATAGTATCTCCTAAACTCTTGAAATTGAAATCCTCTTATAAATGTCCAGTGTTGATTCGCTGACCGAGAAGTTGGTGTGAGTGCCAGTCATGATAATTTGGATCGTGACAAATAATAAATAGTGAAAAGTTCTTGATAAGATAAGAAGAACTATTGAAAATAGTTTATGAAGAGAGGGCTGAAAATTGTTGACAAAAGAAAGAAAATAAAGTGATGAAAATAATGGGTAATGAAGTCTAAAGAAAACAAAATTCAAGTGCTTAGAAAACTGTTTTTCTACCCTTCCCTTAGCAAACATTAAAAACCGATAAAGTCTTCTTTCATTCTATTAGAGCAATGATTAATTAGTGGAGATATACATAATTGGAAAGCTTATGGTTCTTTGTGCATACATGTGAATTCGATTGTGAGTGCAAGAGTTTTGTTTTGATGATAAGTCCTTAATTTCTATTCGATTCGTAAATTGAGTGTATGAACTATTTCTTCTTATAAGGGAACTTGTTTAATGGTAGATAGGTGATGTTATTAGTATTATTTGAAAAGGTAGGTAAGAGAGCTTAAGTTTATGAGTTAGAGGTCAAAGGTTTGTTGTTTGATGTATATCTTGCATGATGATTAGGAAGTCTACTTTGTCAGAAATTGTGCATGATCGAAATTGTTTGTATCAGACAAAGTAGTGGTACTCATATCTTTATATGAGCTATAATGAGTTGTTCAAGGATGAACAAAGGTTTAATTATATTTTAGCCATATTTTACCTTATTTTGAGAATGATAATTTATTTAATAACCTCAAATAGTAGTCATTAGATTAAATTTTATTTGCAAATTATAAATTTACTCACCACACATTTTGTGGGATTCAACTCCACTCTAATTGTGTAACTATATTTTGATAAAAATTATTTTATTCCCATTTGATGGTGTAATTTGAGCGACATCAAATACGTAAGGGCATAAATTGTAAATGTTGAATCATCTCGAAAAGAGAGTCCATCTAACATGTTTTTATACATGAAAAAGCAGTCGAACACAGGTGAAAATATTTTGGAGGGCCATTGGAAATCAAAAGTCATATAGGAATCATTATACATATGCTTTGTGAATGGCATGGTCAAAAGTCTAATAACACAGTGCACCATTTGATTCTTCAATCAGCCCATATTTCTATATGTTGGTTAATATGAAAATAAAGTTGTGGATATAAATACGGTGGTAAGAGAAGTTTTAATAGATACAAAATCATTCAATACATTTGTTGAATATCAAAGTATTATCAATATGAATTTTTCTAATCTAACTTTTACATTACCTTGGGTAACATTTTTTGATAATTTTTTCGAAATGAGATATGTTGCCAAAATGATAAACTGTTTATTGTTAATTGTCGATAACATAGTCTTTAAAAGTGAATATAGATGTGAGTATTTGTACCATTACTTATAAAGTTGGCATGAAATGTGTTTAGAGGAATGATACATCTGATTTTGTTATGACTTTATATTTCCTTTGTTGCGTGTGGCGATAACATAAAAATTAAAGTCATGATTGTTCGATTATGATTGAAAGTGTGTTTAAATAAGAGCCTGAATAGCGTCCTTTTGGAGATTGATTCACTGACTGTTTTTCAAATGATTGGAGAAAGACAAATCAACTACGAGTTCAACTACATTATTGAGAAGATTCAACAAATGATGAAACATGCAAAGTGGCAAACAATAATTTGATTCACCACCGGAGAGTTGGTATGAGTGTCAGTCACGACAGTTTAGATCGTGATAAAAAATAAATAGTAAAATATCCTTGATATGATGAGAAGTCCTAGTGAGAATAGTTGATGAAGAGAGGGCTGAAAATTGTTGAAGAAAGAAAGAAAACAAAGTTGTGAAAATAATTAGTGATAAAGTCTTAAGAAAAAAAATTCAAGTGCTTAGAAAAGTGTAAGTCACTATTATATAGTTTTTCTATCCGGCCCTTAGCAAACATTACAACCTAATAAACTCTTGGTTGATTCTATTAGAGCAATGGTTAATTAGTGAAGATGTACATAATTGAAAAGTTTATGGTTCTTTATGCGTATATGTGAATTTATTTGTGAGTGCGAGAATTTTTCTGAGTATAAGTCCTTAATTTATATTCGATTCGTAAATTAAGTATGTGGACTATTTTTTCTTGTGAGGAAACTTATTTTATGGTAAATAGGTGATGTTATTAGCTTTATTTGAAAGAGCAAATAAATGAGCTTAAGTTGATGAGTTAGGAGGTCAAAGGTTTGGTTCTTATTGTATATGTTGCATGATGATCAGGAAGTCTATATTGTTATGAATTGTGCATGACCTAAATTATTTGTTTCAACCAAAGTGGTGATAGTCATATCTTAAGATGAGCTATAATGAGTTGTTCGAGGATGAACAAAGATTTAGTCATATTTTATCATATTTTAAAGATGTTAATTATTTAATAACCTAAAATAGTCATTAGATTGAATTTTGTTTCCAAATTGTAAATTCACTTACCATTTTTTTTTTGTGAGATTCAATCTCAATCTAATTGTATTACTCTATTTTTGATATATATCATTTTATTTTCATTTGAGGGAGTAATTTAAGCGATATCAAATACACAAGGATTCAAGTTATAAATATTGCATTATCTCGAAAAGAGAGTCCATCTAACATGTTTTCATACATGAAAAATCTGTTGAACACACATGAAAATACTTTGAAGGGCCATTGAAAATCAAACGTCATATAGGAACCATTATACATATGCTTTATGAATGGTGGGTAAAAAGTCTAATAACACAGTGCATCATTTGATTCTTCAATCAGCCCATATTTTTATATATTAGTAATATGAAAATAGAGTTGTGGATACAAATTCGGTGACAAGAGAAGTTTCAATAGATACATGATCATTCAACACATTTGTTGAATATCAAACTATTATTAATAAGGATTTTTCTTAATCTAACTTTGACATTACCTTGGATCACATTTTGTGATAATCTTCTCAAAATGAGATATGTTGTCAAATGCTTAACTATTTATTGTCAATTATCAATAACAGAGTCTTTAAATATGAATATAGATGGGAGCATTTGTATTATCTCTTGAAGAGTGGGAGGTATTTTGAGAGACGATACATGTGATTTTGTTATTCCTTCATATTTTTTCATGTGAAAACAAAGTAAAAGTTAAAGTTATGATTGCTCAACAAGGATTGAAAGTGTGTTTGAATAAGAATTTGAATAGTTTCCTTTTGGAGATTGATTCACTGACTATTTTTCAAATGACCGGAGAAAGACAATTAAACTACATTATTGAGAAGATTCAACAAATGATGAATGTGGTAATGTTAAATCCATTCACTGCCTAAGGAAGGCTAATATGATTATGGATTACATGACAAAATTGACAAACAATAGTCAGAATAGACAAGTAATCGACTATTTTCAATATTTTTCTAATTGAGTAATGGTCCCTTATCAATTAGACAAAAGGTAGTTGTCATCCATTAGGCTCGAACACCACAAAGAAAATATTTTTGTTTGCTAATTTAATTATTCTTAGATGTGCTGGAGATAGTTTGTTGATATTAATCTCTTAATTCTCCTTTTACGAAAGCTATATTATTTTACCCTTACGTTGTATTCTGAGATAAGGTAGAACCCCTCCTCTTATACTTATTTTCATGATGTATAACATCCCTACTAACTAGAGATTATT
The DNA here is from genome assembly GCA_018342035.1 of Solanum appendiculatum. Classification (NCBI taxonomy): domain Eukaryota; kingdom Viridiplantae; phylum Streptophyta; class Magnoliopsida; order Solanales; family Solanaceae; genus Solanum; species Solanum appendiculatum. The sequence goes on along the minus strand of JAGDQO010000058.1, from coordinate 597,930 downwards.
TGATAAAGAGAAAAATGTATTAAGCTGAAGAAAACTCTCTAAAAAAAATTCTGCTCGTTCAAATATCATCACAAAAATTTTAAAAAGGGAAAGTAGTTTTTTCAGGTAAATTATAAGCACATGAATCTTTTTATTAATATATCAATGAAATAAAAAAGAATAACATGCAAACATGTTCAAGTGTGCTCCAAAAAAACCTATTTAATGTTTAATCCGATACAACAAAATTTAAACTAACTAAAGATTTTCTAAACCTTCTCAAACTTTAACAAATAAAAAATGTGTTCAATTGAGTGTTCCATCTTCTCCTCCTGTGTCTCTTCAAAATGTTAAACGGTATGTTTGACATCTTCATTTAATAAAGTCTCATTAATTTTTGAGAAGATTGATGATTCGATTGTGACGATAATCCTCTCCTCATAATTTGGAGACAAAAACATGACCAGATACTTATTATATATACTTACATGCTATTTTTTCCCCCTCCCTGCAAATGGGGAATGGGCAGCTAGGATTTGAGAACGTCATGTATTTAAAAGGATAAAAAAAAATAGTTCAAGATATCAAGGAAAAAAGATATTACATGAAGTAGGAAAAAGATTGTTTGTCTCTTGGTCAATTATTCAATACTCATAATTGTTTTCTTCTTATTCTCATATCTAAATACTTTTATTGTATATATTTATACGCTACATTAGTTATCATCTTCATTTCCTTCTTATATATTTGCTGCTATTTTAAATGTTGATCATTGTGATAAATGAATTCGTTCTAAAATATTTGGCGATCAAGAAAAAATAAAAATATTTACCCTGTATGTATTACTTTTTCTTTTCAAATTCATCTTTATTTTTCTTATTTTTGGAGTATTATTTAAATGAAATGTTTAAAAGAGATATAAGTGATATTATTTTCAAGTGTAAATAAGTACTATTCTCTCGAGTAATATTCAATGGTCTCTTAGATTAATGTTATGTGGATTATAAAATAATTTATGATTGAGATTCATTTCAAATTTTACACTTAACAGAAGAGTAAAAAATGATAAAAGTAAGGCTAACGGTATCCATTAAAATTATCCATTTTTTTATTTAATTTAAACTCAATGATTAAAAATTTATTTAAAAAAAAAAAATCATCTAAGGAATTAATCTATATAATTCTACAAACTTCATACAAGTATAAGAAATATGACCTACTTTTGTCACGTTAACAATATGCTCTTGAGCATGCCTATATTTGTTAATCTTCATGTGCACGATGAATAAATTGTCATTTTCATGTTCATTCACTTTAATTGACAAAATATATATCATATTTTGGGAGTTGAAGTAAAAAAATAAAATTGAGTAGTATTTTTTGATAAGCATCTGATGCATTTTGCTTCTGCACTTAAGAGGAAATAAATATTAAACGAAAAAAAATCTGGGTAATTTTAATAGATACCGTTAGCTTTACTTTTATCATTTTTGGGCTCTTCTGTTTAGTGTAAGATTTGAAATGAATCTCAATCATAAATTATTTTATGATTCACATGACATTAATCTAAGAGGCCATTAAACATTACTTGAGGGAATATTACTTGATCGGATCTTTTTCCAATTACAAATGGTCTCACTAAAGGTAAAATAACTATTTTAAAATGTATTTATATACTCCTTTTGTTTCAAAAAGAATCACCTACTTTCTTTTTTAGTTTGTTCGAAAAAAATGATTCTTTTTCTTTTTTGATAACACTTTAATTTTAACTTTTCACATGACATGTTTTAGACCACAAGATCAAAAAATATTTTTGTACATTTGACATAACTTTAATTTAAGATCACAAGATTGAAAAATCTTCTTTATTTTCTTTAATTTCGTGTTAAGTTAAACTAGATTATTATTTTTGAAACGGAGGGAGTAATAAATATAAAAATATGTGTTTCCTAAAGTGTCACGTTAGGAGAGAGGGAACAATGAAATAACCTTCTAAGAAAGGATAAACTCCCACAAATTGGGAAGACTACACATCATGTTTTTAAATGCATAACGGCAACATTTCTAGCCAGCTAAAACCTGGCGCAAAATCATGCAGCCACGTATGAAAACTGTTTTTACATACTAAGCTTCTGCCGATTTATATTGAGCAGCTAACAGTAGCCGTTTTCAACTTTTTTTTAATAGCTACAACCTAGTTTTCAGGCCATTACAAGATTTGGAGGTTGAGGAAGATAAAAGGGAGAAAATTCTTCTAAGTCAAAAGGGACACTCATGGTGGGACTGCTTCACTCGTAATCAAAGATTTTAAATTTGAGTTTTGGGTATAAAGAAAATGTTATTGGGAGTACCACCCCCAAATGGCCCTGACCATGCAGTGTGTGATTGATTTAGTCGGAGCTCCAATGTGACCTCAGAAAAAAACCAAAAAAAAAAGGGACACTCGATTACCCCTTTCATCCAATATTAATGGTTCATCTTACTAAAAATAATAATTATTTACTATTTGTCAATTTATAAAATTAAGAGAGAATTAAATAATCTCTTTCAATTTTATCTTTGCAGTTAATTTTATTTTTGAAAGTGTAAGTGTTAGGGTTCTAGAAAAAATTCTTAACGAATAAATTAATAAAACTATCTTTCTTATACATATATTTTTTTAAGAAGCTTGTAAAAGAAAAAAGTGAACAACAGAAAATATTAAATGGAAACGCTATTTGCATGGTCAATAATATAGCAACATAGAATTATTCATTTACTGTGTGCTAAGCCTAATTTCCTCCATTTTAATATGATTCTTTCTTGGTACTTGCACTTTCATAAAGCCATTAATGAGGTAATACATTATATTAAATGTGGCTCATTTTTTTCCAGCCACGTATCAAAAATGTTTACACATACTAAGGTTTTGCCAATATATAACAGCTAGCAATAGTTCAATCATTGTAATACTTCAAAAACTAGTTTGCTCCTCATTATGATCCTAGAGGTTGTGGTTGAAACACAGATTCTTCTTAGTCAAAATAAACACATGAACTAATTAAATGTACGCAACTTGCTGATTTCTGCATGGCAGTCTGTTGTGAAAAAACAAGATGGATAGAGGCAGAGGCAGAATTTTTATTAAGAAATTTAAGAATATGAAGATTAAATTATAAAAAAAGGCTAAAGAAATTTAATATTTATAAAATAGATTTAATTGTATATATAAACTATTATCTTTCGTCTTGTCCCATGAATCTGTGCCTGGTTCAGTCCTTTTTGTTGTGTGTAAGTGCAAGTGAAAAAGATTATAAATTAATATTGAATATAAAATTATTTCTTTTTATATTTCTCTTTTCATATTTCTACGTGAAGTAATGACTTCGTTATATAATCATATCTTTTCTAATTAGATTGAAATTAGACTCTGCAATTTCCATCTTAATAATTTAACTAATTCTAAGCTATGTTAATATTTAAATGGTAATTTTATGTTAATTAGACTCTACTACACGTTTTGTCTTATCATTCATGATTCTGGTTAGCCGACTTCTCACAAAGGCATCGTTTTCTTCTCATTCTATAAATTTAGGATGTGACTTTTCTAAGTTTTCCAAACAAGATAGTGTGAGAATTTCAACTTTTTCGAATAAATATGTGATGAGTCGACATCCTCATGCCACCTAGGTCCTCTTTGACATACATTTTGGCATAATACATAAACATGTCCTTTAATTTGGTTTTAGCTAGCATTTATGCTCTCCAATTTTGGAATTGCAAAATTAGACGCTTAAACTTGTATATGATTGAACAAGTAGACACACGTGTCCTATGTGGTATAATACACCTAAGACGCCTCGTAGGAAGCAAATTGGCCACGTTGGATGCCCCAGAAGACACATATATCTACTTGTTTAACTTTATACAAGTTCCCAAAGTTGGAGGGTATATTTGCAAGCTGAAGCCAAGTTCAATAGCACAATTAAGGAGAAGGCTAGCACTTGTAAAAAGGTTCTAGACCATGGGGGTTTTCCTTGGAAGACCCTAGAACCCTATATGAATTTGCTAAGAAAAAGACCTTGGAACTTTCTAGTCAGGTAGAAAATTCTAAAGAGCTGACTTACTTGTAAATATTGAGGGGCTTGTATAATGATTATTATTTATTCATTAACCCCTAGATGACTTGTATATATATGGGTCATTCATTTATAAAATCATCAAGCAAATAATTCAAGTTCTCTCTAGTACAAATCTTTCTTGCAATCCTCTTGTGTTCTTTTGATTGTTTTGGTCCTTAGTGAATTCCTAATATCTTAGGTTTGCATGGCATAGTAAAACCGTAAGTAAGTTGTGCAATAATGTGAGTGGATTATCAAGTAACACACGTTCGTTTAGTTACTGACTAAGAACGTTACATATAACTATGAATTGATGGAGAGATCCGGTAAAAAAAATAGTGTGGAGAAAGATTAATTGACCATTAAAAAATCTGGAACGAGGACCAACAAGGATTGTGGTAGAGTGGTAAGTACTCCTTCATCCTTAATCAAGAGGTCTGGTGTTCGGATCCCCTTGGGTACGAAGTCGCCTTTGTTAGGGAGCGCTTGACCCCCAATCTGGCAGCACTATCATTTGAGACAAAACTCTTGGTGAAAATTTTTGGGGCTGTTTCATGGATTTGAGGTCCTAAGTTGGAAAATTTTGGAAATTTGATCATATGGTTGACTTTGGTCAACATTAGGATATCCGATGCTTGGATGTCGATTCTGACAACTCTGTTGGATTCGGGAGATGATTTTAGGCCTATGGGTGGCCTTGGTTGAATTTTTAGAGGTCCCCGAGTTTATTTTGAGTTGTTGAGGCTTGAGTTAGTTTTGAGGAGCTTTATCGGGTTTCGGGTCAAGATACCTCGAATCTGAATTTCGTTGGTTCCATTGAGTTTGGAACGTCGAATTTAGTAGGGTTGCATATCTGGTTTGTGTGCACGGGGTTCCGAACGAATCATGAGGGCCCTTTCGAAGACTTGTGTAATTGTTGATTTTGCTGCTATCTGGTGTCAGTTATTTGGCCTCCGCATTTGCGGAGGGTTGTTGCCCGAGTTCACAGAGGGTAAGACTGGTGGCCTCCGTGTTCGCGGAGCGGGACCGCTTTCGTGGAGGGTGAGCATATTGTTCTCTGAGTGCGCGGTGTATAGCCCGCGTTCGCGGAGTGTCTGGATCGTGTTCTCCGCGTTCGCGGAGTGTGGGGACTTTGGTCTCCGCATTCGCGAGCCTAGCTGGCCGTGTTCACGGAGGTCATTTAATGCCTGGCAGTGTAAAAATCGAGAAATGTCCCATTTTCATCATTTTTGAGCTCTTTTGGGCGATTTTTGAAGAGGAGTTTATTGGGAATCAGTGTGGGTAAGTAATTTTAAACTTTGGCCTTGATTACCCAATGTTTATATCATGATTTTGAATTGGAATTTGGGATTTTTAAGTGTGTTTTGGGTGGTTTTGAGAGAACTCTGAAAATTTGAGAAAAATGGACATTGAGGGCTGTTTGAGCTTCCTTAACAAATGGATTTTTCACCATTGAGTTCCTATGGTATTGAGGATGAGTTTTATGAAAGAAATTTCGGATTCTAGCTCCGTTTTTTGAAATCGAAGTTTGGGATTGTTTCATATTTTCCTTCCGAATTTCGTGTTTTTGGCCTTGAAAGACCCGAATTGTGATTAGGTTTTTATATTTGAATAAATTGTGTTACTTTGGATTGCTTAGGGAAGGGAAAAACTCCGATTGTTGATTGATTCTGATTCGATTAAGGCAAGTGAACTCTTAAAACCTTGTAAATCTTTTAGAATTTTGATTCCTTACTTGATTGCATTGGAGAGTAATGTGATTGAGGTATTGGGTGAGTTCTTGCATGAATCATTCTAATAATAACCGGCGGGGTTAATAAAATGGCTTGTGTGCTATGTGAAAGGCCAATGTGTGATTGGGCCATGGACTTGATATTGTTGAAAGATTGATGTGTTGCCATGATAGTCTCGATGTGATAATGATTTTGTTTAATGTGTCTTTTGGTCATTGTTGATTATGGGACTAGACTTGAGACTTTTGCTTATCGATTGACCCTACTTGTGATGAAAGGGGTAGAGAAATGGAGACTAGGCAATTGACATCACTGATATATTGAGAATATTGAGTTTTTGACTTTTGTTGTTGATGTATTGATGATAGTGTGACGTGATTTGCATTGATATGAATTCCGCTGTGATTGTGAACACTATCCTTCTCTCATTATTTGTGTGAACATGCTTGTGTGCATTGGTTCTGAGATACTATGATGAGACTCTTGGATGATATATGGTCCATGTGAGGCCAGCGATGATTTATGCCGACGGAAAATAGTTCCGGCGAGTGATGATTATGCCGAGGTTTCTGCTGGCAGTGTGTTATGTCGAGGTTTCTGCTGGCAATGTGTTATGCCGAGGATTCTGTCGGCGATATGTGATGTCGAGGTTTCTACCGACGACATGTTATGCCGAGGTTTCTGCCTGCGATATGAGGTGCCGAGGTCTTTTCTGGTAAATACATGGTCCATGTGTGGCCCCCATGGGTTCCGGTCTGAGATTCAGCGAATTTGTATCATAGGACAGACATGCATTCATGATATGGTATTGCATTGCACTGTATTGTCTGATCCTTGGTATTGTGGTGCTATGTTGTGCCTTATGATTTTGAGATGACTTGTTGATATTTGAGTTGAATTTCCTTGTTGATTTGTTAGTGGACTGCTATTGAACTGTTGTGGAGCCATATTTTGATATGTTATTGATTTGTTGAGGATATATTGTTGATTTGTATAAATTGATCTATGACTTAGAATTCTGTTAGGTTGGGCTGAATTTCCGTGCATGTTGTAGTTATTGGAAGTTCGGTTGAAAGTTGGGGTTTCGTGATTCTTTTAGCTTTGCTTCGTTTTATTTGTTGATTTGCTGAGTACCGTGTTGTTTGGTACTCACCCTTGCTTCTACACTTTGTAGGACCCGAGTCAGGACCATGATCTAGCTTCTCTTCCCTTCTCCGAGGCTCATTAAGGATACTAGAGAGGTAGCTGTTGATGCCGGCAAGCCCTCTCTCGACCTTTTACTTATGTTTGTTCTATTTGAGACACAGACATTAAGACTTGAAGTTTTGTTTCGAATTCTATAATAGAGTCTTGTACATGTGACAACCAGTCTTGGGTTTGGTTTATTAGATGAAGATTTCCTCTTTCGGTTATCTCTTTCGTTATTTCTGTTGTTTTTTTCCACTTGTTGGGTTTTAGGCTGACTTGTTCTGGTGGGATAGGACAAGTGCCATCACAACCGATTTTGGGTCATGACATAAACTCTCTTCATTGAAACAACTGTCACAAACTTACACCTTCAAGCACTTACAATAATATTACAACTCATTAATACTTCTATTACAGACTCGATCATAACAATTTACTTCAACTGATGAACTCAATTATGACTAATGACTTGTTCTCAAACACATAAGCTTACTCCAATTGATGAATTCAACTATAACTAATAACTCTATGTCACGACCCAAAACCGGGTGTGATGGCACTTGTCCTGTCCCACCAGGACAAGTCAGCCTAAAACCCAACAAGTGGAAGTAAAAGAAATAAAGAAGAGAAAATAGTCAAGCGAAAATCTATCAACCTAAACAAAACCAACCCAAGACTGGTTGTCACATGTACAAGCCGCTAATACATAAGTTTAATAAATAAGTACAAGTCTCAACATTCTTTGTGTCTCAAATAGAACAAAGTATAGAAAATGATCTAGAAGGTCGCCAACATCGAACATCTACCTCTCAAATATCCACAGAAGCCTCGGAAGAAAAGAGAGAGAGATCAAATCACAGTTCGGGCTTGCAACCTACAAAAGCAAGGGTGAGTACCAAAACACGATACCCAACAAGTCAACCAATAAAACAAGATCAACCTAACTAAACTCACGAACACCTTTCCTTCCAACCGAACCTCCACATCTACAACCTGCACAGAAAATCAGCCTAACCTATTCTACATAGTTTATATCGCACATATATGAACAACAGTCCACAAATATCAACAATAGAACACCTAAGCATCAACTACATCAAATATAGGGTCACAGGACATAAACACAACTCCACAAAGTCAATAAAAGGACAGTGAAATGCAATGCAATGACAAGTATCATGATGCATGTGATCGTCTGTCCTACGATACACATCTGCTGAATCTCAGACCGAAACCCATGGGGGCCACACATGAACCATGTATCCACCGAAACCATTTTCGATCGGCATAATCATCACTCTCCGGAACCATTTTCCATCAGCATAAATCATCACTCACCAGAACCATTTCCCATCGACATAAATCATCACTCGCCGAAATCATTTTCCATCGGCATAATCATCAAAGTGTCTCATCATAGTGTTTTCAGAACGAATGCACACAAGAATATTCACAAAAATAATGAGAGAATGATAGTGTTCACAATCACAACGCAATTCATATCAATGAGAATCACGTCACACAATCAACAATATATCAACATCATTAATTACATCATTTACAACAAGATCAATTGCCTAGTCTCCAATTCACTACAACTTTCATCACAAGTAGGATCAATTACTAAGCAAGATATTCGAGTGTAATCCCATAGTTCAAAATAGGCAAAAGGCATATTCATCAATTTCACAATTTCATCAAGGCTTTCATAGCCCTATTTCAATCACAACACAACACACAAGATCACTACGATTCTACATGGTTCACAACATTAGCACATAAGTCTTTATATTACCCCCATCGATCAAATTAGGTTGATTTCATACAAGATTTCATCCCATTCCTCAATCCCATTACTCCCCAACTCATACAAGGAAAAAAATAAAAATTTAATGAGGTTCACAAAGTTTTAAAGGTCCACTTGCCTTAATCAAAACACAATCAATCCACAACCGAAGCTTTTCCTTTCCGAAAGCAATCCAAAGCACCACAATCTACTCAAAATATGAACCACAATCACAATCCGGAGCTAACAATGCCAAAAACACAAAATTTGAAAAGAAAAGGTGAAACAACCCCAAACTCCGATTTTGAAAACGGAACTTGAATCCGACATTTCTTACATGAAAGGGTCCCTCAAGGCATTAGCAACCCAATAGAGAAAACCATTTGGAAAACGTAGTTGAAATCAGTTCACAAACCCTCTTTGATAAAAAATTCGGAGTTCTATCAAAACACCCAAAATCTCATTCCAAAAACAAAATTTTCAAATCAAAATCATGTTTAAATCAATGGGTAAACAAAGCCAAGGGTTAAAATCACTTACCCACACTGATTCACAAGAAAAGCCTATTCTAAAATCGCCCAAGAGAGCTCCAAAATGATGAAAATGAGACATTTCCCGACTTTACACTGTTTCAGACATTAAATGAACTCCGCGAATGCGGACACTACCTCCGTGAACACGGAGAACAACTCACCGACCCTCCGCGAACGAGGGACCTACTCCGTGAACGCGGAGGTCACAAGCCCAACCCTTCGCGAACGCGGTCCCACTCCGCGAACGCGGAGGCCACTAGCCTCAGCCTCTGCGACCGTGGGTATCAACCCTCCATGAATGCCGAGGCCAAAACGACTGGCACCGGATAACATCAAAATCAGCAAAACACAAAATCACCGCATAGGCCCTCGGGATTCATTCGAAAACCCGTGCACAAAAACTAGATATGCAACCCAACTAAATTCGATGTTACGGATTCAATGGAACTTTCGGAATTCAGATTCAAGGTCTCCTTGACCCAGAACCCGATAAAATGCAACAAAACTTACTCAAGCTTCAAAATCTCAAAACAGACACGGGACCTGTAAAAATTCAACCAAGGCCACCCTTAGGCCTAAAATCATTCCCCGAATCCAACAGAGTCGTCGGAATCCACATCCGAGTATCCGATCTCCGAATGTTGACCAAAGTAAATCCTATGATCAAAACTTCACAATTTTCCAACTTAAGACCTCAAATCCACGATACAACGCCAAAGCTGATTTCTTCAACTCTCCTAGACCAATTTCCACATTTCGGAACTGACAGAATCGACGAAATTCCCATCCGAGTCCCGAAACTCTGAAAGACCTCAAAAATCACATTTTTACCACTTAAACCTTTAGAATTCAAAATTTCCATAAACCACAACTTAATAGGAATTTCCGCAAAACTAATATCAAATATCAACCAAACATAACTCGAGGCAAATCTCATGAGGGGTAAAACGGTCATTTAACAAAAATTACCAAAATTAACCTTCAGGGTCATTACATTATCCACCACTAAAAATCATGCTCATCCTCGAACATAAAGTAAAAGAAAGTACCTGAAGCCTAAAAAAGCTGAGGATATTTGGCATGTATGTTAGGTTCGGACTCCTAGGTAGCCTCTCCAACTGAATGGTGACCCCACAACACCTTCACTGAAGCAATCTCCTTGGTCCGAAGCTTACGAACCTGTCTATCAAAAATAATTGTAGGCTCCTCCTCATAAGTCAAATCAAAAATCTACTCCACCGAATCGAGTGTAATCATATGAGACTTATCCGGGATGTACTTCCGAAGCATAGAAACATGAAACACATGATGCACAACTGACAAGCTAGGTGGCAAAGCAAACCTATAGGCCACCTCTCCCACTCCGTCCAAAATCTCAAAAGGACCAATGAATCTAGGGCTAAGCTTTCCCTTCTTTCCAAACCACATAACACCCTTCATAGGTGATACTCGTAGCCAAACATGATCACCCTCCCTGAACACCAAGTCTCGAACTCTTCGATCGGCATAACTCTTCTACTGACTCTGAGCGGTCAACAACCTACTCTGAATCAAACTAAAACGACCCAAAAAATGCCCGAAAATGTGCTTCGGATACACCTATAATTGTAATTTCCATATATCTCAAAATCCGTGCATGATTTCGGAAATTCGACTTCATATTCTTATTTGTGGGGTCAAATTGAGTGGGAGATGGGTCTAACCCGAATTTTAGAGCAACCGTATCAAAATTCGAAAATCGCAAAAATTGCGATTTGGAGGGTCAACTTTAAAGGGGAATATCTCTTAGCACACAAGGAACTGGAAGGGCTGCAAGCCTATCAAATTAAAGCTCTTTGAGTTAGCTTTCCAACGCACTTGGTTTCACCTTAGTCCGAGTTAGGATGAGGGAGTTATGACCATTTTCGTAAAACCTGTCTGTGCAGATTTGCAATTTCCAGTGAGCTTTTTTTTTAGGCGGGTTGGAGACTTTTTTTTTATAAAAAGGGGATATGTCCCATACTTAGTCATTTTTCTTAACTCCAAAAACACTCTCTAAGCCCTCTCCAAAAATTCCCAAGATCTTCAACCAAATTCAAACATCTCAAGCTCTAATTCCGGATTCAAGACTCAATCTCAAGCTTCGATTCTCCATTCCAATCTTCATCAAGGATTCTCCAAAGTTGAGGTATGTGGTTTGATTGTGGAAACCTTCCTTTCCACAAGTCCAACCATTTATCCTCTATTTCTACTTCAAGTTTATGGGTCCTTATGATTATTTATGAACTCTTGAATTATGGAATTACTATTACACACCCTATTATGGTCCATTTTGCATATTATCATGAGATGGAATTATTATGTGATGTTTATGGTTTACATGCTTCCATGATCAAATTATGAAGGTTGATATATATATGTATGTTGTTGGTGGGCTGATTTATATGGATTTTGGAATTGGTTGGACTTAGTATTCTTGAAATACATGATTTCATTTACATGAACAATTGCCCACCTTGTGTTTGATAAAATGCCCATTTATAGAATTCTCAGGAAAGGGAAGGTCCAAGGTACGTCCTATGAGTCGGATGGTTATGTAATTACTGAAATGATGATGAAATGGACACATGTATATGATTTTCCCTAAATAAGTGTTGTGAGTCGACCAAGCCTAGTACGGGGGGGTAGTAGGCCCGTATAACCGTATCAAGGGGTTGGTACCTTGGTTGCCTAGTACGGGGGGTAGTAGGCCCGTATAACCGTATCGAGGGGTTGGTACCTTGGTTGCCTAGTACGGGGGGTAGTAGGCCCGTATAACCGTATCGAGGGGTTGGTACCTTGGTTGCCTAGTACGGGGGTAGTAGGCCCGTATAACCGTATCGAGGGGTTGGTACCTTGGTTGCCTAGTACGGGGGGTAGTAGGCCCGTATAACCGTATCGAGGGGTTGGTACCTTGGTTGCCTAGTACGGGGGGTAGTAGGCCCGTATAACCGTATCGAGGGTTTGGTACCTTGGTTGCCTAGTACGGGGGGTAGTAGGCCCGTATAACCGTATCGAGGGGTTTGTACCTTGGTCCCTAGCTCGGGGGGTGGTAGGCCCGTGTAACCATATTGAGGGGTTTGTACCTCTTTCGCCTCTCCAAGGGGGTGGTAGGCCTTGGAAATACTATATTGATGGTCACTCGCCACACATGTACTACGTCCCATTAAATATGATTTTTATGTTAGCATCATTATACATACTATTTTATTAATATGCTATCTATTGGGTATGATTACGCATTTTTCCTATGATGTCCATCTAATGTAGCCTTGCATTGCATCCCATATACTTAGTAAATTCAAATGTACTAACGCAATGAACTCTATGCCTACATGATGTCACCATGTAGGGAACCAGAGCAACCGCTTGACCATCCTCCTCCGCGTGGCTAGTACGATTTCTATAGTGGTTATTGGTGAGTCCTCCATTCCGGGGACGTTGCTCATGATCTTTTGCTATGTATAAAACTTTTCCTTTCTAGTTATGTTTTGACTATGAGGGTGAGCCCGGTAGTTTGTCTTGGCCCCCGCTAAGTACTCATGTTTAGAGTGGTGTTGGACAAGTTGTGTATTATGCTTGAGCTTGACTCATCTATGGTATTTATGTATCATTTCTTTTTTTTTTCTTGCTCCCTTAGTTCCGATTTCCCCCTTGATTATGCTTATCGCTTATGGTCATTTAATTGCTTCCGCGACCAAGGATGTGTAATGATACGCTATGAGGCTTGTTTGGGGTTCCTTCGGGTTCCCCATTCGCCGGTCACATCTAGGCCCTAGGCTTGGGTCGTGACACAAACGAACCTGATCCATGGCATCTTTAAGCAAGTCAGTGTCTAAGGAATCCATCTCAGCCGAATCAAACCACCCAATAGGTTATCTGCACCGTCTACCATACAACACCTCAAACAGGGCCACTTGAATGATGGTATGATTGTTGTTGTTGTAGGCAAACTCTGCTAAGGGAAGTGCTGAACCCACCTAACACCAAAGTCAATCACACAAGCACGAAGCATATCCTCAAGCACCTGAATTGTCCGCTTGGACTGACCATCAGTCTGAGAGTGAAATGTTATACTCATATCCAATTGAGTACCCAAGCCATGTTGTAAGGCCCTCCAGAAGTACGAAGTGAACAAGGAACCCCGATCCGAGACTATAGATATCGGCACTCCATGAAGCCTAACAATCTGACTGATGTAGAGCTGGACTAACTTCTCCGCTGTATACTTCACCCGAACTGGAATGAAATGAGTGGACTTAGTCAGCCTATCAATAACCACCCAAATAGAATCATAACCACCCACGGTGGTAGGTAAACCCACAACAAAGTCCATGGTGATCCGCTCCCACTTCCAAGTAGGAATGGCATCTTCTGAGATATACCTCCAGGTCGTTGATGCTCACACTTGACCTGTTGACTGGTCAAATATCTCGATACAAAGTCTGCAATATCCCTCTTCATACCACACCACCAGTAATGTTGACTCAAATCATGATACATCACTGTTGTCCCCGGATGGATAGAATATCTAGAACAATGAGCCTCCTCTAGAATCAGTCTAATAAGCTCGCCCACCTTGGGCACATTAATCCAACCTCCAATCCTCAAAACTCCATCAAAGTCAAGTGTAGCCTCCTTGGCTTGACCTCTCATCACCTTGTCTCGAATGAGACATAACTTCTCATCCTCAAACTGACGCTCATTAATCTGCTCAATCAAGGAAGAAGAGGCCTCAATGAACGCAATCAAATCACCGCTCTCCTAAAAAACCTGCAACCTGACAAAGCTGTTTGCTAACCTCTGAACATCCCTGGCCAAGGGCCTCATATCAACAATGATCGCGACAAGACTCCCCATACTAGGAGCCCTCCTACTCAAACCATCGGCCACCACATTTGCCTTTTTTGGATGATACAAAATAGTCATATCGTAGTCCTTCAGTAACTCAAGCCATCTACGCTGCCTCAAATTCAGATCCCTCTGACTAAAGATATACTGAAGACTCCGATGATCGGTGAAGACCTCACAACGAACCCCATACAAATAATGCCGCCATACCTTAAGCACAAACACCACCGCTGCACGCTCTAGATCGTGAGTAGGATAATTCTGCTCATGAGTCTTCAACTGTCTAGAGGCATAGGCAATAACCTTCCCTTTCTGCATCAACACACCTTCCAAACCAACTCCAAAGGCATCACAATATAGGGTAAAGCTCACACCCTCCTCGGGCAAGGTCAACACATGAGCTGAAGTCAACAAAGTCTTGAGCTTTTGAAAGCTCACCTCACACTCATCGGACCAATGAAAATCCACAGTCTTCTGAGTCAATCTAGTCAATGGCGCTGCAATGGTGGAGAAATCCTGCACAAACCGCCAATAGTAGCCTCCTAACCCTATGAAACTCTGAATCTCAGTAGGAGAAGTAGGTCTCGTCCAACTGTTAACTACCTTGATATTGGCTGGATCAACCCTAACACCCTCCTTGGACACCATGTGTCCCAAGAATGCTACAGACTCGAGCCAAAACTCACACTTGGAGAACTTGTCATACAATTTGTGCTCCCTCAAAGTCTGAAATGCCAACCTCAAGTGATGGACATGATCCTCCTCGGTTCGGGAATATATCAGAATGTCATCAATGAACACGATCACAAAGGAATCCAAGTACTGACGAAACACTCCGTTCATCAACTCCATAAACGCCGTAGGAGCGTTAGTCAGCCCCAAAGACATCACTAAGAACTCATAGTGGCCATAACAAGTCCGAAAAGCTTTCTTAGGAATATCCAATGGCCTAATATTCAACTGGTGATAGCCGGACGTCAAGTCAATTTTAGAAAACAACGCCGCACCCTGAAGCTGATCAAAAAAATTATCAATGCGAGGAAGAGGATACTTGTTCTTAACAGTTACCTTGTTCAACTATCTATAATCAATGCACATCCTCATAGAGCCATCCTTCTTCTTAACAAAGAGAACCGGTGCTCCCCAAGGTGACACACTAGAGCGAATAAACCCCCTGCTCAACAAGTCCTGTAACTAATCTTTCAACTCCTTCAACTCAGTTGGAGCCATACGATATGGAGCAATAGAGATGGGCTTAGTGCCCGGCTCCAAGTCAATAGCAAAATCAATCTCCCGATCAGGAGGAACACTAGGAAGATCAGTAGGAAAAACATCAGCAAACTCCTGAACCACGGGAATGGACTCCATGGGAGGTGACTCAACACTGGTATCCCGAATAAAAGCCAAATAAGACAAATGCCTTCTATCAATCAACCTCTGGGCTCGGATGTAGGAAATCACTTTACTAGGGTAAGAACCACTAGTACCCTTTCACTCTACCCTCAAGACACCATGCATCGCTATCAAGAATCGCATGATAGGGAGAAAGCCAATCCATACCCAATATCACATCAAAATCTACCATTTCTAGAATAATCAAGTCTACATAAGTGTCATACCAAGTCAAAGAACCAGGACAGGATCGATACACTCGATCCATCACGAGGGCTCATCCACGGGTGTAGAAACATGCACAGGCACAGGCATATGATCACATACCAAATCAAACTCAGATGCAAAGTAGGTAGACACATAGGAGAAAGTAGACCCTGGATCAAATAACACAAATGCATCTCGATGGCAGACTGGGACAATACCTGTGATGACTGCATCAGAAGACTTAGCTTCAGGTCTCCCTGGAAAAGCATAACACTGGGCTCCTCTACCACCTCCGATTTGAGCCGCACCTCTACCTCCACACTGGGCCACATCTCCACCACTCGATGCTCTGCCACCTCTGCCTGTTGTCTGACCCCTGCCCCGACCTCTAGCCAGAGGCGCTGAACCTCTCTCTGGAGCTGAAGAATAAGTATGCTGAGGCCCTGAATGAGTCTGTAGAGGGCATTGTCGTATCAAATAGCCCAGATCCCCACAAGTATAACACGACCTCGGAACGATGATCTGCTGTGACGAAACAGAAGAAGTACCACGGCCACCCTGGCCAGAACTGTGAGACCCACGGGACACCTGTCCACCCTCAGCCGCTGGCATGGAAGCATGTACTGGCCTCTGACACTGGAAAGAAGTACCACCTCTTTAAGAACCCCTATCTCCAAACGAGGCACCAGAAAACTGTCCACTAGAACGGGCCTTCTAGGAGTCTCCAATCTTCTCTCGAACCAACAACTCTGCCTCTTTGGCGATTCTCACAATGGACTGGAAGGAAGCACCCTCACAGGATGATCTAAACACATAAGATCTGATGGAGAAATTCAAACCCCTCACAAATCTGCAGACCCTCTCCACCTCATTTGGAACTAAAGGCATGGCATGGCAAGACATCTAACAGAGTTGTGCCTCGTACTCCGCAACTGACATGCCACCCTGAGTAAAACCCCCAAACCTCAACCTGCTCTCCTCACGCACACTCCAAGGAATGAAATGATCCCGGAAAGCACCAGAGAAAGCATCCCACTCGACCGGAGTAGATCCCATTGGCAAGGACTCCACACAAGACCCCCACCACTCCCTGGCTGGCCGACGGAGCTAGAGAGCAACAAAATGGACACCCCTCGCATCCTCCATCCTCACCGCCTGAAGCATCTCATGGAACAAATTCAGAAACTCATGAGCATCCTCGTTCTTACCACCCTGGAATACGGGTGGTTTCATTTTCTGAAACCTCTCATAGCATTGTTGGTCCTCCACTGTCAGAACCACATCTGGAGCATCCTGTGCATCAACAGTTGGTGCGGGAACCAATGGTGGCTGACCCACCTGATCCTAAACAACTGGATCCGGATGCTGCTCTGGGATCTACACCCCGACCCTAGACTATGAACCCTGTGGCGTGCCTGCAACACCTTGAGTAAAGCTCTCCATAACTCCCAGCATCCTCAATAAGGTCTCCTGAAAGAATGGTGCTGAGAAACTTGGAGGAACTTGGTCCTCACCAACCTCAGCCTGTGGCTCTAGGGAATCCTCTCTACCATGGCCTCTAGCAGGTGCCGCTCCTCGGGCACGGACTCTCCCACGTGCTACTCCATGAGCACGGCCTCTAGCTCGGCCTCTACCCCAACCTTTGACTGGGGCCTCAACCACTACCTTGGGGACTGCCTCCTCTCCATCGCTTGAAACAGAAGCTCTGATCCTCAGCATCTGCCAAAACAATATGTGACACTCGGCACAAGGGAAAAGAACCACACACGATAAGAGAGAATGAATGAAAGAAATTTCCTAACAATCCTCATAGCCTCTTGAAGATAAGTACATACGTCTCCGTACCGATCCGTGAGACTCTACTTAGACTTGGCTTGTACATGTGAGACCTATGAAACCTGAGCTCTGATACCATTTGTCACGACCCAAAATCGGGTGTGATGGCACTGGTCCTATCCCACCGGGATAAGTCAGCCTAAAACCCAACAAGCGGAAGTAACAGAAATAAAGAAGAGAAAATAATCAAGCGGAAGTCTATCAACTTAAACAAAACCAACCCAAGAATGGTTGTCACATATACAAGCCGCTAATACAGAATTCGAAGTTCAATAAATAAGTACAAGTCTCAACATTCTTTGTGTCTCAAATAGAACAAAGTATAGAAAAGGATCTAGAAGGGTCGTCGACATCGAACAGCTACCTCTCAAGTATCCATAGAAGCCTCGAAAGAAATGAGAGAAAGAGAGAGATCAAATCACGGTCCAGGCTCGCAACCTACATAGATGTAGAAGCAAGGGTGAGTACCAAAACCACGATGCCCAGCAAGTCAACCAATAAAACAAGATCAACCTAACTAAACTCACAAACCCCTTTCCTTCCAACCGAACCTCCACAACTACAACCTGCACATCAATTTACTCTAACTGATAAACTAACCAGAGATTAATAATTCTAATTTTTAACCAACAAAACTTCAATATTCAACGGTAGAGACAAACTTATAAAATCAACTGATTTGCTAAAGCGGATCCATTAAATCAAGTGGCTGAGATCGGAGTTGATTATCAATTAATTTACCAAAATTTAATCTTCATTGTGTGTACCCATGGTTTGTTCAAAAAATAATAGAGTCGTTTCACCCATATCAAAAAGACAAGATTTTAGTAAATAGTACAAAATAATATGAGTTATCTATCAAGAAAAAAAAGAGCTCAATTTATCTAGGTCGTCAATATTTAGGGTCATCATTAGACATTATTCAGAGAAATTGTCCTTTTTTGATTTGTTCCATCGACAACGTTGCTTCTACCAGCACCACTTTCTTAAATAATTTCTCCACCAAAAGTATAAATTTCTAAAGTATACAAAAGGATTCCTCAAAGATTACAAACTCTACATTACACATATATTTATCATATATGGCTAATACCATACATATGGTAAATAGGTGTATTTCGGTCGATTTGATTCAAATTGTTTTGCTTACCAAACAAAATCAACAATGTCCATTTTTATCTCTATAAAACAAATCAAACCAACAGGAGTCAATTTTTTCGATCTCAACTTTTTTGGTTTATATAGTGTAGTTCGATTTTATTTCAAAACAGTTTTCTCAACACAAAATATGTATCTATTGCTTCCAAATATTTCGTTTATCTAGTAAGATACAATAATTATAGCACTTCCGAAGAAAATGAAAAAAATGTGTAATATGTCAACACTATGCTAAAATATAGTGTTACCAACCATAAAGATAATGAAAATCGATAAAAATAAGTCAAATTAATAAGAGATAATGAAAATGAATATGGTTTGACTAAGCCTTTATTTGAGTTAGTAGATGTTGTAATTTCCTTCCCACTTCTCCTTCTCCTACCCCAATGTTTATAAATATATATATATACCAAACTAAATCACGAGTTAATTTTTTTTTCTCGGTTGATCGGCCTAATGGTAACATGACTAACATTATTGTTTGATAATCAAGAAATATATTTTTTTCTTGACTATATATTCCATTTTCATTCTCTTTATATTTAATAATCACCTTAAGTAACTGTACACCACTAGGGACGAGGTTAATTATTGCCTGGAACGAGCTTCAGTAGAAAAGATGTCATTTTTTTTGTATAGATTGCTCAATTTGTTGTATAAATTCAGCACACCAGTCCCCAAGCTAAATTTAAGTTACGAATATAAATTGGAGTTGTTTTTTTAGTTTTTGTGAGTAATATGGAGTGAAAAAAGTAAAATAACTTTTTGATATTTTCCAAATTTCTAAAAGATTAATTCCAATTTTTAAAATATTTTTATGACCAAATATATTGAACTCTGGGAAAAAAAATCATCGTCAAACAACATTTGATATATACTCACTGATCATATATACCTACACCTTCTTCCACTGCATGTTAAGTAGTAGAAAATCAACATGGTTGTGCTGTAATGGTGGGACTACAGTATGCGATTCAAATTTAATCAGAGCTCTTATAATGCGGACTCAAGACACTGAGAAAGAAAGAAAAAAATACTAGTAGAAATACGGTACAATGCAAGTGTGGGGTGGGGGCGCTAGATTGTTAAAAAAAATATCATATGGTACAATTCTTTTGCAGATACTATCGGGCAAAGTGTAAGGATATTCGAATTTGATGCGGTAATTAAATTTGCATTCGCTTTGAAATATATTTTGCACATGTACTCACTTTGAAATAACTTCAAACATATGTGATTGGCTTACTCATTAATTTTTACCTCATTTCAAACATTTTTCTTTAAGCTTCTATCATATCTGAATGAAGTTTAGTCATTTTTGTTCGACTTCATTTATGTTTGATTGAATATTAGCCATATGTGCATGAATTTCATACAAAAATAACTATTGCCAAGTAAAAATGATTAAAGTACAATCATTTTGATTGAATTTCAATGATATATAATTTCAAACATTATGTCAAGCTTAACTTCAAATTTCACATATCCGAAGTAGATATAATAAACAATAATTTTAAAAAGGCGAATACATATTAAGTATTGATGTCACATATAAATTTTATGGCCCCATTGACAGAGATGATGTCCACCTCATGTTGTGTCCTGCCGAGTTGGTAATCAAACAAAGAAAATTACCAAAAGTTGATATGGGAAACTAATAAGTCATCCCAACAAAATGATAGCACAAAAGAATCAAAAGAAACACATGTTAATCATGGAATATTACATAAGGAATATATAATCTAAGGGGGGCTAGATAATCCAAATTCCTCAGAAAAAAAAATTGATTTGATATATTTGAGTTGTTTTCACATGCATAGAGAGATGACTAACTTTTTATGAGTTGTTTTCACATGTATAGAGAGATGACTGGCTTTTTATTTTATGGATGAGAATTCGATTTCTTCCTTCATTTTTCTTTCCTTAGCCCCAATTTAAAAATTAGAAAAAAACAAAAAAAATACAACCGTCCAAAACATTTAAAAAAGAAGAGTTAATTCATGTTCAGGACAATAGGACAGATTGAAACAAAATGATGTTACTTAAGCAGACAAAGTACACTATTACTTTCCTCACTTTCTTTGAATATTCACACATTCTTGATGTGTTCTTGTTTTATGATCAGAAAAATATAAATGACATCATCTGCTAGACGTGGGAATTCTAAATTGAAATCCAAGAATAAGTTTATGTCTATATGTATCGAATTCGACTCTGAAACACATTGAACTTTTGAACCTATAGTTGGATCCGTCACTATATAGGCCTCTTTTCTACATGATTTGTAATCGACACATATTTAAAAAAGAAGTCTATTTGTATGAGCTTATAGCTTTTGACTTGTGATTGTTTAATTTTTTTGTCTTTTTAGCTTAAAAATAAGTGATTAAAACACTTATTTATTTTATTTAAACACTAAAAAAAAAATAATGTTTAAAAGCGATTTTAAGGACCTCCTCAATTAATTAAAAAACTAAAGAGAAAATTAATTTGATGAGTCATTATGACTAGGTTGTGAAGGGGACAAAAAAGTGATGGCAAACAGGGAAAGCATATATAATGTTCAGAATATTATTCACTTCCTGACCCTATGTATGACTCTTTCACAAGAGGTTTGACATAAAAGCAATATTCATCTGATTAATCACAAATTTACAAAAAAAACAAACATGTTTCTTTTGTGTCTTTGTCCATGTTCATCTGTGTAAACATTAGTCGAAAATATGTTTCTTTTGCGTCTCTGGATGACAATGAAAAATTAAATGGACAGCCCAACACTGAAAGAAACTAGACAACTTAATTAAGATGCCTACCAACGTAATGTTTTCTAGTGAGATGCATTACAACAAAAGTGATATTTAGTCGCAATATATTTTTTTAGTGACAAAAATTTATTATCGCAAACATTTAGCGGTAATTGAATTACTGCCAATGCATCCAAAGTCGCTAAAAACTTCAATAATATTAATAAACTGTTGAGTATAAATACTTATATTTACTATTAATTATCGCTAAATCTTTTATCTATCGTAGTGGTGGGGTGGGGGGAAGGAATGTCACTTACATTTGTGTCCAATATTGAAGGTGATGAACGTAACAAACGTGATTTGTGATCACATACAATAGAAAATTGTCTGGATATACGAAAAATGACTTGCTATCAAACATTAAAATCCTACTCACCATCATAAATGCTATGGTATACCTATTGGATCTTCCACATGAGAATGTTGGTGATGCACATGGAGATGGATCACAGGACACCATAACAAAGAATATTTTCAAGTTATCTTTATGTGTTTTCCTTGTGAGGAAGGGAAACATAGTGATCAATAGCATTTAATTTGATTAATGCGTATAGGACTCAAATGATCAACTATGCCAAATTGCCAGTGTACGCGGCTGGCTGGATGAATGATTTAATTTATATGTATTCTATTCTATTAAATTGGATCAATTTCATTTGAATACTAAGTAGGTCTATTGATTTTGGAGCTACAAAGGTGTATCCTCACTTGAAATAACATTATTGGTAGGGTAGAATGAAGAAAGACATTGTTGACCATGTTTTACGGGGTTGAATTACCAACATGTTAAATATGAGCATAAAAAACTGGGTGGTTTAACTCATAAGATGGTTATACAATAGTAGAAGTTGGAGCAAAGCACTTGGAATTTGTGATAGGCTTACTGTTGGAATTATAACCCCGAGATTTGCCTTAGGATCATGTATCTTCTATCTGTTCCTTTGCAGATTACATCAGTTACGTTATGCAAAGCAAATAAAGTAATGACACAATATTTTATCGCGGAAAACCCCTGCTCATAAAGGGTAAAAAACCACAACCTACACCTCTGTAAGATTTAACTCCACTTCTTTAAACTCTACGCCTCAACAAAAGATTACAAACCTATGTAACCTAAGGAATTATAAACTCTAATTCCTAGATGCCAACAACCAACTAGATCGTCGACCCCACTTCAAGTTATGAATTTAGATTACAACTCTTGTAATTCTAGGAACTAATTCTAATTCCTAAATTCCAACACAAATCCTCCCAAGGTTTATGTTCCCAAGTCTTTAATTAAGTCACCCCAACTTGAAGACTCTATTCCTACTCCAGTTCATACCTCACTGAATATAGAAATAATACAAGATACAAATCGATAAGAATGCAAATACAAGCAAACTTGACTTAAGAACTATAAAGCATAAGTCTATGGATCAGATTCTTCAATCTTGTTTCCTTGCGTTGGCTGCACTTGGATCTTCAATCAGAACTCTCTCAAATATGAACTCCCTCTATTTGATTGTATTCTGCTTATAACACTCTGTTTAAGTGCACAAGTTTCTTTGGAGAAAACCTTGCCCTATTTATAGATCAAGGATCTTTCCTTCTTCAATTGGAATTCGATTACTTTATAATGGTTCCTACTCCTTGTAGGACTCGGAATCCCGTGATAACTGGCTATTTATTATGCACTTCCTCTCCCTTTTAGGAATCCTTTATAAAAGAAATTTTTTTGCACTGGTTTCTTGTCGAAAAAGCAACCCATCCACCGCCTTATAACTTCTGCTTTGCATGGTTGACGTTCTCCTTATCCAGTCAGACTCGATCTGAAAGGAACATGTCAGCACAACTTGTTCCTTTCATCTATTCCTCTATTTTTCAATCATCAAAATCTTTTTCGATCTAAAAATTCCCCCTTTTTAATGATGACAAACCATTGCTTCTTGTGTGCATAGCTTAATCTGTGTTATGCGAGTTTCTTAAAGCACAACAGACAAAGCAAACCCATTAGAGGATCAAGTCAGATCAATCGGGTTATAAATATCACACAAGTATGCCTCATTTCCCCCCTTTTGGCATCATAAAACACTGTGAAGGCATATACTACACTAAGAGAAGCAAATTCGATACTCATGACAACTAGGGTTATCACCTACATAAACACTTCAAAAGTGAGAACTTAGTTAGCTGTAGCAAAGCATTTGCATAAACATAGGAGATAGATATGACGTGATTCCTTTTTTTAATAGGGTTGGTTTTTCTATTTAAGAAAACTTTAAAGTTTTTATTCATGTGAGGTATAACCGTTGGACAATCACCCCTTGAGTGACCAATATTACCACAATATGTGCATAAATAAGAGGTTTTCTTAGGAGCTTCTTTAACAAAACCTATTCCAGCTTTAACGTTATGTGTTCTACTACTGAGCTGACTCACAATCATTGAGGACTGAGTCCATTTGTTTGCTCTCTTAAACTCATACTTAGTTCTAGCTAGGTCAAGATTTATTCTTCTAGATTTTTCTCTTTCAGAAAATATTCATTTTTTAACATCTTTAGATCTTGATCACATTTGATTTGGTCACCACTAATTTTTCCTTTTCCATTCTCAATAACATTTTGTTTCAAAATTTCAGAGTTGAGAGCCAAAGTGTAGGAATCAAGTTGTTGTACCTGTTCCTTTAGGAATTGATTTTCTTCGTTGAGACCAGAGTTAATTTTTTCAAGATCAATATATTCAAATTTTAAACTGGTCAAGGAAGCCTATAACTGATCTCTGTTTTTATTCAAATCTTGAAAATTATCTATGAGATGTTAATAAAGGAAGATAATTTTTTCTTTGAAAAATGTTTTAGCTTATCTTTAAGGTCAAAAAGATTTACCTCCCTTTTCTCCGTATCTGATTCAGAGTCTGGTTCAAAGTCCTCCATGGCCATCAAAGCAACATATTTTGCATCATCTTCATTTGAGTTGTCTGAACCTGTTTCCCAAGCAGCATACATAGCCTTTCCAGATTTCTTTTCTTTGCCTGGTTAATTTTTTCTCATAGTTTCCACCTTTCTTGAAGAGCTTTTTGAGTTTTTTGCTGATCACGGGTATGTCATAATCATCCAGATTAGATTCATCACTCTCAGTTGCCTTGGAAGAAAAAAATCATATCTTTGCTTCCTTCACTCATTTTTGTTTTATCAACATTCATCTCGTAGGTCTTTAGATTCCCTACAAGTTCATCCAAACTAATGGTTGTCAAATTCTTTGCTTCTCTGATTGCAGTGAGCTTGATCTCCCACGACTTAGGTAGAGTCCTTGGTACTTTGTCAACCTATTTCTCAGTAGTGTATATTTTTCCCATTAACACAAGTTCATTCACAATAGTAGAGAATTTGGTAATCATATCTTGAAGTGATGCACCACTCTCCATTTTAAATGTTTCATATTTAGCACATACTCTAGTAATTCTAAATTTTCTTACTTAGGGAGTTCCTTCATATGCATTGATCAGTGTGTCCCAAATTTGCTTCACTGTAGTACAAGCAGAGATGGGATTGAGTTCGTCAGATCCAAGTCCACATACAAGGATGCACTTAGCTTTAACATTCTTTGCGAGCATCCTATAATCAGCTTCTCCATATTGACCCTTGGGCTTTGGAATGTCTTTCCCTTCAGCATCCTTCATAATAGGAATAAGAGGACTATTAGTAACTCTAATCCATAATTTATAGTACTGAGCTTGTAGAAAATCCTCCATTCTTGCCTTCCACCATGCGTAGTAATGTCCATTGAATAGTAGTAGCATGTTGATGTGTTGACCTTCAATGTGTCCATGATGAGGTGTAGAATTCATAGTGATTTTATCTTGAGTTATTAGACTCTACTAAGATAACTTGCTTTGATACCAATTGTTGGAATTCTGACCCCCAGATTTACCTAAGGAACATGTATATTCAATCTGTTCCTTTCCAGATTACATCAGCTACGTTATGCAAAGCAAATAAAGTAATGACACAATATTTTATCACAGAAAATCCTGGCTCATAAAGGATAAAAAACCACGACCTACACCTCTCTAGGATTTAACTCCACTTCATTAAACTCTAAGCCTCAACAAAAGATTACAAACCTATGTAACCTAAGGAATTATAAACTATAATTCCTAGACACCTACAACCAACTAGATCATCGATCCCACTTCAAGTAATGAATTTAGATTACAACTCTTGTAATCCTAGGAACTAACTCTAATTCCTAAATTACAACACAACCCCTTGGTTTATGTTCCTAAGTCTTTAAGTCACCCCAACTTGAAGAATCTATTCCTACTCCGTTTTATACCTCACTGAATCTAGAAATAATTAAAGATACAACTCGATAAGAATGCAAATACAAGAAAACTTGACTTAAGAACTATAAAGCATAATTCTATGGATCAGGTTCTTCAATCTTGTTATTTGCGTTTGCTGCACTTGGATCTTCAATCAGAACTCTCTCAAATATGAACTCCTTCTATTTGATTGTATTCTACTTGTAACTCTCTGTTTAAGTGCATAAGTTTCTTTGGAGAAAACCTTGCCCTATTTATATATCAAGGATCTTTCCTTCTTCAATTGGAACTCGGTTACTTTCGAATGGTTCCTACTCCTTGTAGGACTCATAATTCCGTGTTAACTAGCTATTTATTATGCCCTTCCTCTTCCTTGTAGGAATCCTTTATAAAAGGAAACTTTATGCACTTCCTCTTCTTTGTAGGAATCTTTTATAAAAAAACTTTTTGAATTGGCTTCTTGTCGAAAAAGCAACCCATCCATCGCCTTATAACTTCTGCTTGGCTTGGTTTATGTTCTCCTTATCTAGTCGGACTCGGTCTGAAAGGAACATGACGGTGCAACTTGTTCCTTTCATCTGTTTCTCTATTTGTCAATCATCAAAATATTTCTTGATCTAACACTTACCATGTACCTAAAGAAAGCTTGACATAATATGTGTTAGTGTTGACATGTTGACTCTGTTTGTGCACTTCATATCGGTTTAAATCACCTAATCTTTGATTTACATTAATGAGATAGTTCTAAATTGAATGATGTGGTCATTTCTATTATTTTAGATCGAGAAACTTAGTTGAGATCTTACTATTGGCGGTCTATTTAGAGAGAGTTGAGTACACATGTGAAGCTTAGGAATGAGTGTCCACCTGCATGCAGATAGTAGATAGAGAAGACTATTCAGATCCATAAGGATATGCTGAGAGGATGCAAAATTGACTTTGGAGGTAATTGAGATTAATTCCTTCCTTTGGTTGAGTTATCCAATAATGAAAATTACAAGTCCAATATCATACGAGGGTTTATATAGTAGGATGTGTCCTTCTCTAGTTAGTTGGTTCGAGTATGCTGATGCTAAGATATGAGGCATGAATTTGGTAAAGTAGTTCTTGAAAAAGGTCAAGATGATCCAAGAATGAATTTGTACAATCTATAGCAAGCAAAGAGTTATGTGGACCAAATGTTCCATTATTTGGAGTTCATGGAGGGTGAGAAAGTACTATTAAAGGTCTTCCTTATGAAGGATGGAATTCATTTCAGGAAGAAAGACAAGTTGAGTCAAGGTTCATTGACCCATTTGACATCTTAGAGTTGTAATACCACAAAAGTCCCTAAGCCACAATAAGACTTTGGAAATATTAGAAAGATTGATATCACCAAATATGGGTTTTTACGGACACTTCATGGACCGTGAAAGGAACCACGGGCAGTGATGAATTCTTAGACCAGAGTTCGGAAAATTGGACTTTACCTTGAACAGGATGGCCTAGGTCTACGGATCGTGGAACCTTCCATGGGTTGTAAATCTGTCTGTAAAGCTATATCTCAATATATCAGTTCAAAGTAGCTTCCACAAGCACTTTGACGGACCGCAGAATTGTCCACGGGCTGTAGTAGGGTCCGTAGAGATTGAGCTTCAGAACCCAGGATTTACTCTACTTTTACGAACACCTTTACAGACTTTGGTGTGATCTACGAACAGTAGAAGATGCTCTTAGATGGTCTTCGTCAGTTTTAAGTCAGGGTTATTTTGGTTTTTTCCCACCCTTTTAATTCCTACACTACGTCATTTTGAAATATTCTAAGTGGGATTAAGTAATTCCTAGTGACCCTAACCTCTCATTCTCTCTTAACTCTCCCAACTCAAAGTTTCTTCTCTCTCAAGTCTTCTCCCAAAGCAAGAACTAAAGTTCCAAGCTTCAAGTCTCCATTGAAGGAATCAAGTCAATGTTTCTACTCCAGGTATGTGGGATTTTATTAATAGGTATCCCTTTAGTCATTGAGTCCCAAAGAAACTGCAGATTTTCAAGTTTATGACTCCTACAAGTTAGAACTTTCTATGATCTTCGTTGGTTTTCATTGTAAATAAGTTTTTCTTTATGATTTGTCCTTAATTGCATGTTTTACTCATGAATTTCACGATTTCAATGTTATTTTCATGAATCCTCAGTATACAAGTATTTTCATAACTCAAAATTATGCTATTTCAAATGCATGTCTTATATTATCAGTTTTCATGCTTGCAGATAGTGTATCTCCCAGATTATTTTCAATTATCGTGATATAAGATACTTTTACATAAAATATCTCTCAGTATGTTTTCAGTTATCATAATTTATGATCTACTCTGTATGTATCAGTTATCAGTATGATTCAGTATTATCAGATTATTATTATTTTCAGATTATGCATGTTTCCATTGGGAGTAATACTTAGCACTAAATGGATTTAGGGATGAAAGTTTGTGGTCAGTGTTCGTGGACATTTAATAGCAATATCTAAGTCTCAAAACTACGTGCCCCCGTAAAATTTGTCTTAGATAGACATTAGCTTAGTGGATCCACATTAGCTCAGTTATTAGGTCCATTACGATGGCAAGTATTGGACACCCTCGTTTTGGTGTGGGAGAAGTACACTGAACTCCATGTAGTAGCTCACATGGTTTATGTTGGTTTTAGTATCTCCCACAGTCAGAATTTCAGGTATTGTATGACCTTGTATTTATGTATCTCAGTTCAATATATTCCAGTTTCATGTTATTTTACTTGGTCATTGCATTAGCATATTTTACAGATTCATCAGGTTTAGTTATCATGTTTATCATGTATTATCTTACATACTCAGTACATTTAAAGATTTGACCACATACTTTCTGCCTATATTATTTGATAATATACATTCCGACGTTCACTATCCAGCCCACAATTAGTACTATCTTTGATCAGCTAGAAATAGTGTTTGGTGAGTCCTCATCTCTCCCAGGACAACCCCTTATATTTATTTCATTCATTTACTTTAATTTTTCAGATGTTTGGAGTTAGCTAGGGGCTTGTTCATATTAGTAGAGGCTTTTCAGATAGTCAATTTAGATTCTGTCTTTGTGTACTCAGATGTTCGTCTATTGGTATTTTAGACTATTTCAGTTTAGTCCCGCTTTCAATGGTTCTCTTTTGCTATTTCATGTTAATCTTAGTGTCATGCCATGCCATGAGGATAACTTGGGGTCACTTGTGACTCTAAGTATCGTGTCGTGTCTAGGGGTAGTCTCGGGGTGTGACAAATTTTGTATCAGAGCATCAGGTTCAAGTGTCTTAGGTTGTTTGAAAGCCACGTTAAGTAGAGTCTTGTTCATGGGTGTGAAGCGCCCCACATCTATGAATAGGAGGTTATGGAACATTTTAGTAAATACTTCACTTCTTTCATACTCTTAGTCATACGATAGAGTAAAACTCTATATAGTTTCCTCTAACTCATGCTTTGCATATTTAAACATCATGCCTCCTAGAAGGAACTATGTCATAAGGAATAGTAATGAGGATCAACAAGCACCTCCATTGCCACGACCCAGAATCCCATTAGGCCTTGAGGAAACCTATTATACAATAGGCAAATCCTGTTCCTTTATTACCAACTAACAATTCAACTAATGTAGAAATAATATTGAATTAAGCAACTAACTTGTATAAGTGCAGATTAAATGAGTTAAAATTAAACTACTCCAAAGACCTGGTGGCAGCAGTATACAAACATCTATGAATACGAAACAAGTCTGAAAACTAAAACAATTGTCTAGTAGGAAATAAGACAAAAAATAAAGGAGTCTTTAGAATCCAGTACTGCCGAGGAGAAATCAGCTCACCTTGAATTCCAACAATAACCAATCTCAATCACAGCAGCAAGTCAAGTACAACTAGTACCTGACTCAGTTCCTGAATGCAAAAAGGGTACAGTAAGTCTAAAGTGATTACAGAAAATACGTGTACTCAGCAAGCTTTGATTACTAACTCTTCTTAGAAGCAATAACGAGGTATATCTAAAGAGTTTCTTTTTACAAAAGTATAATTATGTCATAAAATAAAGGCGGTAATAACCTGGGAGACCCTTGTACTTGGTCCCGTTTGTAAGTTGGACCCTTGTGCTTACGACTTTACCAATTGAACCCTTAAACTCAATCAAACATAATATTTTAAACCCTTTTCTCATCCGATGTCTATGCGTGTAGTACACTCGTTTTACACATGAAATTCCACATCATTTTTTAATGACACATCATCATCATTATTATTATTTCAATGACACATCCACTGATGATATCACAAGATGTCCCAATTATATTAAGTCAAATCAGTTTCACAATCATCTCAACAACTCAACACCAAATCAATATGAAATACAATGTAGATGAAATGTAATTTAATAGAATGCACTGGCCAAAAACCGATATACACTCACTTTTTCTATTGGATAGTCGGGACCCAGGGGGACTCATGAGGTCCATATACCTACCGGAACCATTTTTTCCATCGGAATAATAACACTCGCCAAAACCATTTCCTATCGGCTTTGCATAATGTCACTTGCCTGAACTATTTCCCATCGGCATAATAAGGATACAAATCTCATAAATAACTCAATGTACAATATAATCCAATAATTATTATGCAACAATAAGAGTGATATTAATATGTATGAACAAATGTATAATATGGGTTCATCAATTGACCTCTCAACTAAGGGTCATCAATCACAATCAAGTTTACATAATTCACAAGTCTCAACAATTCAACCATATAACAACTTATGGGATACTATCAACCAATAATCAATTTCATATAAACTTTCCATATTATGACATATGTACCCGCATAAATTCTCATTATCGCATTGATGCAGGAACCCCTTATTATCCATTAACCTTATATTTATTTAATACATTAAAACTAACACGTCAAAGAAGTCAGAAATTTCTACTTGCCTCAAACCGAATTCAAGTGTCAAATTATGAACTTGCCCTTTTGTAACGCTTCAGAATGATTAAAATTTGTTTAAATACATAATCTCCATAAGAATACGAATCCAATGACACCCATATTGCTATATTTATTTTCGACTCAAAACTCAGGACAAAAAGTCATCCCGAGCCCCCTAATTAAAATTTAAAATTTTCTTTCAAATTATTTTTATCCATAATAAAATAAATTGCGTTCAAAATTTCAGCTAAAATGGATCGTTATTCGATCCCCAAATCAAGATTTTTGTTCTGAGAACCCTAGACCTAAAACTCCAATATATCAAAATTGTAAACACATGATATAATTAAATTGAAATCTCGTAGTCCGAAGCACTGTGCTTTATCCATCAAATATGCAGATTGCAGGCACCATAAACCATTCATCATTATTGCCCAGTAGTTATTTATCATTGCATTATTATAAATTAAACCATTACTTCACCAATTTACATCTAATTCTAATAACACCAAACATGATCAAATCTCACGTAATTATGGCCACTGTCAAACCCTTCAACTCACCTTCACATCATGAAAAATCCAACACTAGTAGTATATTCACTCACAGTGGTTAACGTTGAGGTTTAGAGAATCCCCTTAGAAGTTGTGATGAGAAAATAGTGCTGCAGCTCTCGTGCCCTTCTTACTTTAAACTTTCTGATATTGTTATTTTATTTTATTATATTTTTAAACCCTTCTCACTTAAAATTCTCCTTGTATATGGTCAATGTGATATAAGGTTATCAAATACATCAACTATAGACTTGACCCATTAACTATCAACTAAATTAATTGTCTAAAATAAACAAAACTTCAAATAGACCATTGAGGCTTGTTCGAAATCCCATTAAAACAAATCAAATATGAAAATTGACTAAATGTTATATTTCTTACTTGTTGGGAACATCAAAAAGCAATCCAAGGTCGTATTGATCAAAAGTTGACCATGATCAAACTTAACTTTATTAAAACTCAAGAACTCAATCAATGACTTAAATCGCTCTGGAACACCTGAGGATCCATGCTGCCCATCCATGTAAGTCATAAATCACATATAAAAATTACGAGGAGTGTTAAAATGAAGGAAACAAGTAAAATTAATAAAATGACTAGGAGGATCATTACATTCTCTACCACTAAAACACATGTTCGTCCTCTAACATAAAGAAAAAGAAAGGACCTTGATTGTCGAAAAACATAGGATATCTGCTCCCCATGTCAAAATCAACCCCCCAAGTTGCTTCCTCCACTACACGTTGTCTCCACTGCACCTTCACATATGCTATAACCTTGGATATCAGCTTTCTAACCTGCCTATCAAAAATAATCATAGGCTCTTTGTCAAATGTCAAATTTTTGTCACACAACACTGAGTCTCATTTAATCACATGAGGACCATTATCATGATATTTCTTTAACATCGAAACATGAAAAATCGGATGAACACCCGATAAGTCTGGTGGTAAAGCCAGCTCATAAGCCAATTTCTCAATACGCCAGAGTACCTTAAATGGACCAATGAATCTAGGGCTGAGCTTGCTTTTCTTTCCAAACATCATAACACCTTTCATAGGCGATACTTTCACCAAAACCTTCTGTAAAGGCCCAACCCGCTAGTGATATTATCTGCCTTGGGCCTAGGCCCACATGACTTTAAAACGCATCACTTGTTGGTAAGGTATGATTACTTATATACCCAATATCTCTCGTGTATTTTACCGATGTGGGTCTTCATGTCTTAAGTTAGGGCGTTACATAAAACCCCTCTATGGACTTAGCGTCCTCGCTGAGGTTTGCCCCACTAAATGGAATTTTCCTAGACTCAGCATTGAGGTTTGCCCCGTTTTACCAGAATTTGCCTAAACTCAGTTGAACTCTTGCCCATATCGATAAGACTGACACAGGAGTGGCATTGATATCATTTGTAACGTTCCATCCCGTTAGTGATATTATCCACTATGGGCCTAGACCCGCACGACTTTAAAATGTGTCACTAGTAGGTAAGGTCTACTTACTTATATACCCAATATCTCTCCTATTTTTTGCCGATGTGGAACTTCTTGGCTTAAGTTGGGACGTTACATCTTCTCTCCAATCATAAACTCAAAATCACGAACCTTCCAATACATATAACTTTTTTGTCTACTCTGGGCTATGAGAAGTATATCCTGAATCAACTTGTCCTTGTCTAAGGAATCTCTCAATAGATTTGTACCCCAAGGTCTGACCTCGAATGCATCAAACCAGCCCACTAGAGAAAAACATCTTCTACCATACAAGGTCTCAAACGGGGTCATATAAATGCTAGAATTATAACTATTATTATAAGCAAACTCAGCTAATGGAAAAAATTAGTCCCAATGACCCCTAAAATCAATTACACTCGACCGTAACATATCCTCCAACACCTGTATAGTCCGCTCGCAGTGGCCATCTGTCTGTGGGTGAAATGTTGTGTTAAGCTCCACTCTATTACCCGACTCTTTTTGCATGGACTTCCAAAAATGGGATATGGACTGAACACCTCGATCTAAACTAATAGAAATATGCATACTATGCAAATGCACTATCTCCTAGATGTAAATTCTAGCCGACCACTCTGCATTTTATGAAGTTTGAAATGGCAAAAATGAGTTGATTTGGTCAATCTATCCACAATGACCCAAACAACATCAAATTTCCTCAAAGTTTGGATAGTCCAACCACAAAATCCATGGCAATCTGCTCCCATTTCCACTCGGGTATGGGCATCCTCTGAGCCATACCACCTGGTCTTTAGTGCTTATATTTCACTTGTTTGCAGTTAAAACAATGAGACATATACTACACAATATCTCTCTTCATTCGACATCACAAAATAATGTTGCTTTAGGTGATGATACATTTTTGCTGCTCTAGAATGAATAGAATATCTAGAACTGAGCCTTTTCCATTATCAACTTGGTCAAATCACTAATTCTTGGGACACAAATACGACCCTTTATTCTCAAAACACCCTCTAAATCAAGAATTTC
The DNA here is from genome assembly GCA_018342035.1 of Solanum appendiculatum. Lineage (NCBI taxonomy): Eukaryota > Viridiplantae > Streptophyta > Magnoliopsida > Solanales > Solanaceae > Solanum > Solanum appendiculatum. Next base: position 564,014 of record JAGDQO010000058.1, on the reverse strand, counting down.
TTCCTTGGCTTTACCCTTTAATACATTGTCTATAATTATCTTCAATTTTTCATCTTTGAACTATCTAGTCTTGATCCGATCCAATAGAAGTGAGTGTACCTCAACACGAGCAAGAACCTTACCATGCTCCGAAATATCAAGTCTCACAAAGCTATTAGCCAAGGACTGAACATCTAAGGCCAAAGGATGCTCTTCCACTCGCAACATAGACAAGCTACCCATACTAACTGACTTCCATCTCAATGTCGCTGCTACCACATTCGCCTTCCCTGAGTGATATATGATAGTGATGTCGTAATCCTTAAGCAACTCCAACCATCTCCTTAGCCTTAAATTTAGATCTCTCTGACTAAAAATATATTGAAAACTGCGATGATCCGTGAACACCTCACAATGAACTCCATATAAGTAATGCCTCCAAAATCTTAAAGCAAAGACTACCACTGCCAACTCTAAGTCGTGCATAGGATAGTTCTTCTCATGAAATTTCAATTGTCTCGAAGCATACAGTATCACCTTAACCTTCTGCATCAATGTACACCTAAGACCAACCTGTGAAGCATCACAATATATGGTGAAGCCTTCACTTCCAACAGTAAGGTCAAGATAGGGGTTGAAGTCAACAATGTCTTGAGCTCTTGAAATCTCATCTCACACTCTTTATACCATTGAAAAGTCACATTCTTTTGAGTTAGTTTCGTAAATGGAGATGCAATTGAAGAGAATCCCTTCACAAACTGTCTATAGTAACTAGCGAAGCCCACGAAAGTACAAATCTCATTAGGTGAAGTAGGCCTAGCCTAATCTCTAACAACCTCAATCTTCTTTAGATCTATAATAATGCCATCCTTAGTCACTACATTCCCCAAGAATGTCCCCGAATTGAGCCAAAACTCGTACTTAGAAAACTTTGCATAAAGTCGCTCCTTCTTCAAAGTCTGAAGCACAATTCTCAAATATTGCTCATGCTCCTCTCTATTATGAGAGTAAATCAAAATATCATTCATGAAGACTGAAACAAAGGAATCCAAATAGGGCTTAAACACCCCATTCATCAACTGCATAAATATTGCTTGGGTGTTAGTCAGCCCAAAAGACATACCAAGAACTCATAGTGGTCATAATGGGTCCTAAAGGTTGTCTTAGGAATATCCTCCACTCTAATCTTTAGTTGATGGTAACCACACCTCAAATCAACCTTAGAGAATATTGAGGTTCCCTGAAGTTGATCAAACAAATCATCAATACATGGAATAAGATACTTGTTCTTAATTGTCACTTTGTTCAATTGTCTATAGTCGATACATATACTCATAGTGCCATCCTTTTTCTTCACAAATAAGACTGAAGCACCCCAAGGAGAAACAGTAAGCCTAATAAAACCTTTACTAAACAAATCTTGTAGTTTTTTTTCAACTCCTTCAATTTTGTCGGAGCCATTCGATATGGAGAGATAGAAATGGGCTAAGTGCTTAGCTCTAAATCAATACCAAAGTCAATATTATAATAAGGTGGAATGTCAAAAAGATCAGTTGGGAACACCTCTAAAAATTCCCTCACCACTGGCACCAATTCCAAAGGAGGAGTATCAATACTAATATCACGAATGTAAGCCAAATATGTGAGGCACCCCTTCTCAGCCATGCGATGAGCCTTCAAAATAAAATTAACTTTCTCAAATAAGGACTATGATTGCCTTTCCATTTTAGTTTAGGATTACCAGGCATATCTAAAGTCACTGTCTTAGCATAATAGTCTAGAATTGCATGATAACAAGAAAGCCAATCCATACCCTATATGATGTTGAAATCTACCATATCCAATATAATTAAGTCTACCCACGTGTCATAGCCCTATAAAGTCACAATAAAAGATTGGTACACCTGATTCACCACTAAAGGATCACCTACGGGTGTGGAAACACAAATAGGCATAATAAGAGAATCATATGACCTATCTAGGCCCAAAGAGAAATATCCAGACAAGTACGAAAAAGTAGAACCAGGGTCAAAAAAACTGTAGCAGGTCTATGGCACACTGGAAGAATACCTGTAATAACTGCATTGGAGATCTTTACCTTTGGATGACCCGAAAAAGCATAAAAATGAGCTCTACCACCCTCACTCTGAGCACAATCTCGACCTGTCTGAGAACCACCATGGCCCCTAGATGGCTGTGGTACTACTCTATGAGGACCATGAGAACCTATTGTTGTGATCTCTACCTTGGTCGAGGACAATTCCTCTTGATATGGCCTGGCTCACCACACTAATAACATGTCCTAGGTGCCACCATTTGTTAGGTAGAACGAGAGTGATCTGAATAACCTCCATGATTGGAGACTCTCTGAGAATATCCTTGGAACCCTGTCCTCTACGACCTCCCTCGGATGCCTGAATAGCTACCTGAACTGGTTTACTAGATGGTGGTTAAAAACTCTTTCCCGAATAACCTCTACCTCCGAATGAGGTTCCACTGAAACCACCAGAAGTACAATACCTCTTGTCCCTAGCATCATCGAACTCTTGGCGTCGCATATACTCGACATCCTTGGCGAGATAAATTACTCTCTGAAAAGTCCTGTAGCAAACATTGTCTGAAAGGATGCCATACATATTGGATAGATCAATCCATTCACAAACCGTCGAAACCTCTCAGTCTCATTAAGAAGAATTATCAAAGCATGATGATACAAGGAATGAAATCTTGCCTTGTACTCGGTCACTGAAATGCCATCTTGAGTCAGATTCATAAACCGGTTCCTCTTATCTTCCTTCATACTACGGGGAACAAATATCTAAAAAAAATACCTTAGTGAACTGATTCCAAGTGATAACAGGAGACCCAGCTAGTGTAGTCTTGATATAAGCTCTCCACCATTGCTTGGCTGGCCATAGCATCTAAAACGTACTGTAGTCAACTCCACATGACTCCACCAATACCAAATTGTGTAACCTCTTTAGCAACTGATTATAAACTCGTAAGCATCCTCTCCATGTCCACCTTTGAACTATGGAGGATCCATCTTCCTGAAACTCTCGAACATTTTCTGCTCTTCATGTTTCATGATAGGACTAGTAACCTGGGGAATAGTAGCACCTGGAAAAGGCATACCCTCGAGTCTAGGAGCTACTGATACGGCTAACTGGCTCGATGGGATCTGAAGACCTATAGTTGCTTGTTGGTCAAGTGTCTATCCTCCAACCTTAGCTGAGAACTAGCAGATATAGTAGGCAAAATACCAGCCTGAGCCATTCCTTCTAAGAAGTTGAGCATACGTGTCAAAGTATCCTGAAGTACCAGTGTAGCAATAAATTTGGGTGGCGCCTGACTTGGGGCAACCTCCTCATTCTAACCTGATCATCCTCTGGAACATAAACATCATCTTCATGAGACTCTACTCTAATAGATATGGGAGTAGTTTTTGTCAATCTAGACCTAACTGATGCAGCAACTCATGGCATACCTCAACCTCTCCCTCTACCTCATTCGCTTGGTATGGCTCAATCAACAGATGTTGGTGAACTTGCAGATGCTTGACCTTTAGTATTCGTAGATCGTGTTCCCACCATTTGTGATAGAATGAAATAAAAAGACTTAGTATTATGTAAGATCAATTGTGCACGATAAGGAAAGAAAGAAGGGAAATTTCCTAAAGTCCTATAGCCTCTCGAAGATAAGTAACATAAGTCTCTGCACTTATCCAAAAAACTCTACTAGACTTTACTCTTGTACTTAGGGGGACATATGAACCATTCTCTAATACCATGTTGTCATGACCCAAAATTCCATTAGGCCGTGAGGGGACCTATTTCCCAATAGGTGAACCATGTTCCTTTATTACCAACTAACAATTCAACTAATGTGGAAATAATATTGAATTAAGCAACTAACTTGTATAAGTGCGGAATAAAAGACTTAAAATCAAACTACCCTAAAGACTTGATGATACTAGTACAAGAGCATCTACAAATACGAAATAAGTCTGTAAACTAAAACAATTGTCTAGCAGGAAATAAGATAGAAAAAAAAGTCCAAGTCAAGTACCGCTAGTACATGGCTCAGTTCTTGCACGCAAAAAGGGTGTAACAAGTATAAAGTGAGTATGGGAAGCACGTGTACTCAACAAGCTTTACTAACCCTTCTTAGAAGCGATAATGAGGTATATTTTAAAAGTTTCTTTTCCAAAAGTATAATTACGTCATAAAATAATTCACCTCAATACAACAATTGAAACATATACTTTTCCAAAACTGTCACTTACACCACACATGATATCACAAGATGTCTGAATCATATCAAGTTAAATCAATTTCAGAATCATCTCAACAACTCAACACCAAATCAATATGAAATGCAATGTAGATGAAATATAATGTAATGCAATGGCAAAAACCTGGTATACAATCGTTTCCTCTGTGGGATAGTCGGGACCGAGGGGGACTCATGAGGTCCATATACCTACCGGAACCATTTTCCATCGGTACAATACTACTCATTGGAACTATTTCCCCTCGGCTTTGTATGATGTAACTTATCAGAACCATTTTCCATCAACACAATAAGGATACGAATCTCATAAATAACTCAATGGAAAATATCCACAAATAATTATCATGCAATAATAAGAGTGGTATGAACATGTATGAACAAATGTATAATATGGGTTCATCAATCGACCCCTCAACTAAAGATCTATCACGACCCGATTCCTCGAGTCATGATGGCACCTATATAACCCACCAGTAGGTAAGCCGACCCGTACCCAGAATGACAAGTAATGAGTATGAGGGTGGAACTAAACATAAATAACACTAATAATAAAATAAGACGAAAGTGGAAGTAAACTAAAAATCTATATATAATAGAATCCCTCCTAGAATCTGGAAGTCACGAGTACAGAGCTGTCTAATATGAAAATACAAGTCCTAAAAGTGGACCACAACAAGCCGTATCAAAGGCAAAAGACTAGCTAATCATATATATAGAAGGAGACCGGCTGATCTAGGATGCCAAGTTCTCACCCTCGTCTCAGGTCTCCAAAAGCAGCAAAAGATTACACGAACGATCATCCCTGGTAGCTGGCACTAGAACATGCATCACGAAAAAGATGGAGAGTGTAGCATGAGTACCAAACAAAGGCACTCAGCATGCATCAAGGCCGACTGAGCAAGAAAGGTAAAAACACTATGAAAAGATAGAATCTAGACACAAACAGAGGTCAAAGCAGATATGAAAGAAAACACACGAGTATACCGAAAGTAAATCTAAGTACAACTAAACTAAACCTAACTACACCCCATAAAACCAGAAGGTACACTCGTGTGCAAGTTTATATAAAACCCGAATGGACCAATTTCAGAGTCAAATGGGAATTGTCGGACCCATATCAAAATTTCCAGAATTGACTCTGTCACGAGGTCCTAAACCATGCCCCGAACTTGTGTTCTAAAATTGAACACAATTCGAGGCTCGAAACAACCACATACACAACTTCCATACTTCAACTCAAATTTAAGAACAAGGTAGCATCTTAAAGTGGAAATTCACCTCTAACAGAGGTTCATCAACACTTTCTAAACACCACACAATGAAGCCTTGACAATTCCAGACGTGTGTGACTTCGAATCACTCAAATTCGAGCTAAAATGAGAGACAAATCACCAATTTAACTTTGGAATAAAAGTTGACTCATGTCTTGTCTTTAAATAAGACCAGACGGATCTCTTCTTCCCGAATGTGAAGAGTCCACCATGAATGCTAGCCTCACGAACGCAGTGAGGGCCCTGCGAATGCAACCAAGAAGAAACTGGGGCCCCGCGATCGCGATAGGACCCCGCAAATGTGGCTCCCCCGAATGCAGCCAGAGCCTCACAAACGTGGCCCTCAGGTCGCCTGACCTCCGCTAACGTGGCCAAGGGCCTATGAATGTGAAGACCATTTCAGACTTGCACCACCTAATGCATATCAACTGGTTTTGACAAGTTTGAAATCTCCAATAGGGTGTTCCGAATTCATTTCAAACCCCGTGCATACGAGATATGTAACCCTACTAAACTCTATAGTCCATACTCAATGGAGCAGTAGAAATTCCCAAACGAGATTATATCGGTATAAAGTTTTTCCCATCTCCAAACTCCCTTTTAAGTTAAAATCCACAAAGGGGATCAAAATTAGCCCGGAAGCCTCGGGATCCAAACGAAGGGTCGTTCTATACCAAACTCAACATTCTGGAGCTAAGCACGATGACAAAATTCTCATCTATTTACTCAGAATGTTGACTAAAGTCAAACTTAGGCCTTAACTTAAAACTTAAACTGCCTATTTGCACAGACTCGTACTGAAAGCCTAGGAAGTCATGCCGACCATGCTACTAATCTAAAATTACCCTTCCGGAGCTGATAGAATTGTCAAAATTAGATTATGAGTTCATCTTCTTGAACTTTTAATAAAAAATGACCGTTCAAGTTTCATAAGCTCTAAAACACTAAAACTCACATAAAAACCACACGAATGACAAGGTGACAAAACTTTCAGTCCCAACAAGTCATAAATGACATGGGATTGCTATATGAAGGCTCTAAACTACAAACAGGAGGCATAAAATAGAAATGATCTGGAGGTCATTGCAATATCCACTACTGAAAATGACTTTCATCAGCGAAAGTAAGAGTCAAGATGTACCTGAAAGCTCAAACAAGCCAGGAAACTTCTCCTGCATACCAGCTCGATTTCCCATGTAGCCTCTTCAACTAGACTATGCCTCCAATAGACCTTAACCATAGGAATGGCTGGCTAGAATGGCAACTAGCTCCTCCACGAAAGTCAAATGCTCATCTAACTCTATCACATCATACTGGAACACGTGAGATTTGTCAGGAACATACCGGAGAAGCATTGAAACATGGAAGGCTAGGTAAGTAGCAGAAAAAACTGGAGGTAAAGCTCATATGCAACCTCACCAACTATTCAGAGGATCTCAAAATGCATAATATACCTAGGGCTAAGCTTGCTACGCCTCCCAAATCTCATCACGCTCTTCATGGGTGACACACGGAGGAATACTCTATCACCAACTGAAAACCTTAAAGATCATCGCCTACGATCAGCATAGCTCTTGTGCCTACTCTGAGTTATCCAATGTCTACCCTAAATCACCCTTACCTCATCTCTTGAATCAAGTCTCTACCACGCGGTCTAGGTTCTGTGAACTCAAATCAATCGATCGGGGAGTGAAAATGCCTATCATATAAGGCCTCGAACAGGGCCATCTGAATACTAGAGTGGTAGTTGTTGTTGTACAGAAACTCCACCAAAGGATGGAACTGGTCCCACTGACCTCCAAACTCCAAAACACATGCCCACAACATATCCTCAAGAACCTGAATAGTACACTCCAATGGACCATCAATCTGTGGGTGGAAACTTGTGATATGGTCAACGCGAGTACCCAACTCCTCATGAAAGGTCCTCCTAAAGCTAAAAGTGAACTCATCACCCCAATATGATATGATAGAGACTGGCACATCATGAAGATGGACCACCTCTCAAATGTAGATATGGGCTAACCTCTTGGCACTGAATGAAGATTGAATAGGGAGGAAATGTGATGACTTGGTCAATCGATCAATGATGACCCAAATGCTGTCAACACCTCTAGAAGTCCGAGGCAAACCGCCACAAACTCCATGGCGATGCGATCCTACTTTCACTCCAGAATGGGTAATCTATGGAACTCACCACCAGGTCTTAAATGCTCGACCTTTACCTACTCGCAACTCAGGCAATGGGACACATAGTCTGTAATATCTCTCCTCATGCCCTCCACTAGTAGTGCTACCTTAAATCACGATACATCCTCATGGTGCCTAGATGGATAGAGTATCTAGAATCATGAATCTCATGAAGTATCAACTGGATCAAACCCCCAATTCTCGGAACATAAATACGACATGCAAACCTTAAAACCCCATTTAAATCTAAGGTAGCCTGATTGGCATCACCCCCAAACACCCTATCTCAAAGTGCCACCAAGGCCTTATCCTCAGACTAGCAGCTATAAATCTGATCAAGCAAAGAGAACTAAACTCCCATATAAGCTAAGACACGCCTAGAAACTTAAATATCCAACGAAATCATCTGATTAGCTAAGGAATGAATGTCATAAGCTAAAGGTCGCTCCATCACAGATAGGAGGGCTAGACTACCCATACTCACTTTCTTCCAACTCAAGATGTCCGCTACCATATTTGCCTTGACCAGATGATAGAGAATAGAGAAGTCATAGCCCTTTAGAAGCTCAATCCAGTGGCACTACCTCGAATTAAGGTCCCTCTGGCTCATAATGTACTGAACACTCCTATGATCAGTGTAGATCTCACAACGAACCCCCTACTGGTAGTACCTCCAGATCTTAAGCACAAAAACTACCACCGCCAACTCTAAGTCATGAGTGGGGTAGTTACGCTCATGTAGCCTAAGTTGCCTTGACACATAAGCAATAACCCGGTCCCGCTGTATTAATACACAACACAAACCAATGTTGGATATGTCATAATACACCATGAAGGCCTCACCCTCAACTAAAAGAGTCAATATAGGAGCAGTAGTCAACAATTTATTGAGCTTTCGAAAGCTTATCTCAAACTCCTCAGACCACTCAAAAGGAACATCAAGACGAGTCAACCGGGTCAGAGGTGCTGCAATAGTGGAGAAGTCCTCTACAAACCATCTGTAGTAGCCTGTAAATTCGATGAAGCTTCGAACCTCGGTAGCTGAAGTGGGCCTAGCCTAATCACGAATAGCCTCAGTCTTTATTGGATCAACCATGATACCATCCTTGGACAAAACATGCCACAAGAATGCTACAGAATCAACCTAAAACTCACACTTTGAGAACTTGGCATAAAGCTGCTAATCTCTCAATGTTTGGAACACAATACTCAAATACTACTCATGGTCACTCATGCTCCGTGAGCATACCAGAATGTTATCTATAAACACAATGATGAACAAATCAAGATATGGCCTGAACACTCACGTCATTAAGTCAATGAAGGCAGCAGGGGCATTAGTCAACCCAAAAGGCATGACCAGGAACTCGTAGTGACCATATCGAGTCCTAAATAAGGTCTTAGGGATATTGCTACCCTAATCCTCGACTGATGGTAATCGAACCTCATATCAATCTTCAAAAATACTGCGATAGCCTGAAGTTGGTAAAACAGATCATCAATCCTAGGCATGGGGTAACAATTTTGCACCGTCAAATTACTTAAATATTTATAGTCAATACACATGCGCATCGTACTGTCCTTCTTCTTCACAAATAGAATAGGAGCGCCTCAAGGTGATACAATAGACCTGATGAACCCCTTCCCTAAGAGATCCTGAAGCAGAACACTAGGCTCCTTGAACTCTATAGGAGCCATCCGGTATGGAAGAATAGAGATAGGCCGAGTACCCGGTCCAAGCTCAATAGGGAAGTCAATGTCACCCTTTGGGGGTAGGCTAGGTAAGTCGTTTAGAAACACATCTATAAAATTACAGACAATTTGAATTGACTCAACTTGATGGACCTCCCTACTCACATCACTCACATAAGCTAAATAAGACAAACACACACTAGCCACTAGCCTCCGAGCCTGAACAAAAGAGATAACTCCAACTGGTGCGCTACTAAAGGAGCCCTGCCATACCACCGAGGGAATACCAGGCATAACTAAGGTAACGATCTTAGAGAAGCAATCTAAGACTACACAGTAGGGGGATAACCAATCCATGCATAGAATCACGTTGAAGTCAAGTATATCAAGCAATATAAAGGTAGCCTGGGTGTCACGCCCTTGGATAGTAACTAAGCAAGATCAAAACACCTAATCCACTACTAAAGACTCACCTATGTGGGTCAAAAAATGCAACAATGCTACCATAGGCTCAGAACTCATACCCATACGAGAAACATAATACACAAACACATAACAATAGGTAGAGCTTAGATCAAATAAAGTCGAGGGCTGATGACATAAAAGAATCATATATGTGATCACATCTTCTGATGCCTCAACCTCCGCTCTCACTGGAGCTGCATAAAAATGGCACTATCTGCCCTGCCCTAACCATCAATCCTACCACCTGACCTGCCTCTCCAGGGACCACTTCGAATACCCTACTGTCCACTACGATAGTCCTAGCCCTGACCTCGACCCTTAGCTGAAGGTGTTGCTGGTGGAGCTGGTAGAGATGGGAGAGCTGTTGTGGAGTGGAATCAATCCACCTACACAAAGGGAAATCCTTGGCCTAGTGATCCAACTCTCCACAATCAAAGCAACCCAAAGATGATCTGCTCTCAAAAGAACGACCACCACTTCCTGAAGCACAAGACTGGGACCCATGACTCTGACTTGAGCCAACCTCACTCCAGCTATACCGATCACCCTCTAAAGTCTGGAATAAGGCCTGAACAGGCCGACTGGGTTGACCCTGCTGAAAGCGCTTTCGAGTCCTATCATAAGTATCTTCAGGCTTGGAACAGGACCTGCTGTAGCTACCTTCATATCTAGCTCTCTTATCTCTACCCCCTTGGGCCTCACGATTGAGCTGCTCAATAGTACGGGTGTAGTCAACAACATCCAGAAAGGAATGAACCATAGAGACCGTAGACTGAGTCTCAATCCACAACTGAAGTCTCAACCCACGAACAAAGCATTAAACTCTCTCCTCCTCAATAGGTAAAATAAAAGTGGCATGGCGGGAGAGCTGATGGAAGCTCACCTTATACTGTGACACATTATTGTAGGACAATGATATCACCATCTTGTATCATTCAGATAAAGCCAATGTGGTGGTCGATGCTTTGAGTAGGAAGACTTCTAGTATGGGAAGTGTTGCCGCTATCAGTGTTTAGGAGAGACCATTGGCTGGAGATGTTCAGAGGTTAGCCAACAGTCTTGTCTGGTTTTAGATTTTCGAGGAGAATGGTGGTTTGATTACTTTCATAGAGGCACGGTCTTCCTTAGTTGAATAGATCTATGAGCACCAGTTTGATGATGAGAAGTTGTGTCTCATTCAAGACAAAGTGTTGAGAGGGGAAGCCAAGAAGGCTGTACTTGATTCTGATGGTGTCTTGAGGATTGAAGGTAGGATTTTTGTGCCCAAGGTGAGCGAGTTGATTAGATTGGTTCTTGAGGAGGCTCACTGTTCTTGATATTCCATTCATCAGAGAGCGGCAAAGATGTATCATGATCTGAGTCAGCATTACTGGTGGTGTGGCATAAATAGAGATATTGCAGATTTTGTGTCTAGATGCTTGACTTGCCAATAGGTCAAGTGTGAGCACAGTGGCCTAGAGGTGTATCTTAGAGGATGCATATTCCAACTTAGAAGTGGGAGCGTATTACTATGGTCTTTATTATGGGTCTCCTTACCACAGTGAGTGGTTATGACTTTATTTGGGTGGTTGCTGAAAGGCTGATCAAGTCCCCCATTTTATCCCTATTCGGGTCAAGTCTACGCCGGAGAAGTTAGCCTAACTTTACATTAGTCAGATTGTATGACTTCATGGGGTGCCTATTTCTATTTTCTCTAACCGAGGAGCATTGTTCACTTCTCACTTTTGGAAGGCTTTGCAGCATGGTTTTGCTACTCGATTAGAAAGAGTACAACTTTTCACCCTAAGATGGATGGTTAGTCCGAGCGAACAATTCAGGTGTTAGAAGATATGCTCTGAGCTTGTCTGATTGATTTTGGTGCTCTATGGGATCAACACTTGCCCATAGAAGAGTTTTCCTACAAAAATAATTATCACTCTAGTATTCAGGTGGATCCATTTTAGGCGTTGTATGGTAGATGGTATAGATCTCTGATCGATTGCTTTGATTTTGCTGAGATAGACTCTTTAGCTACAGACTCCTTATAGATGCTATGGATCAGGCCCGTATGATTCAGGGTAGACTGTTGATAGCAAAGAGTCGACATAAGATTTATGCAGACCAGTGGATTTGAGCCTTAGTATTTATGAAGGGTGATCATGTTTGGCTCCGAGTGTCACCCATGAAGGGTGTGATGAGGTTCGGGAAGAAGGGCAAGCTTAGCCCTAGATTCATTAGCCCTTTTGAAATTTTTTGCTGAGTAGGAGATGTGGCCTATAAATTAGCCTTGCCACCTAGCTTGTCAGTTGTGCATCATGTGTTTCATGTCTCCATGCTTCAAAAGTACGTGCCAGATAAGTTCCATGTGCTTTCGGTTTATTCAGTGGTTTTGGGTCTTGACTTGTCCTTTGAGGAGGAGCCTATAGTCATTTTGGATAGGAAGGTCCAAAAGCTTAGGGCCAAGAAAATTGCTTCAGTGACGGTACAATAAAAGCACTATTTAGTTGGTGAGGCAACTTGGGAGACGGAGTCCGATATGCGTGCTAGATATACTCAACTTTTCGGGGCTCCAGGTACTTTATGAACATGGTTTTTAGTGGTGGATAATGTAATTACCCAGAAGGTCATTTTCATAAAGTTACCATTTTATCCCTCCCATTATTGACCCCGAGTCATTTCTGATTAGACTTTGAAATTGGGTTCGAGCCTTGAGTAATAAGTTGCGAACTTTAAAAGTTTTTCATTTCATAAGGCTAAAGTTGTTTAAAAGTGAGTTTTGGTGTCTTTTAGATTTTCGAGTTTTGGAATGAAATTTTGTCGATTCCATCAATCCCAAAATATGGAAATTGGTCTATGAGAATTGTCGGTTTCAGATATGGAGTCTTTTCGTGGATTTGAGGTTCTAAGTTGGAAATTTATGAAAATTTAGCCTTTGGGTTGACTTTAGTCAACATTTGGGGTTCAGATATTCAGATTAGATTTCTGACACTTCCGTTGGATTCGAGGGATGATTTTAGGACTTGGAAAGGTCTTGGTTGAATTTTCAGAGGTCTCGAGCTTAATTTGGCCATTTCAGGTGTTTTATTCATTTCTTATGACTTTTACAGATTTTGGGTCAATAAGACCTCGAATTCATATTTCAATAGTTCCATTGAGTTTGGAATGTCGAGTTTAAACAAGTTGCATATTTGGTTTGTGAGTACAGGATTCTGAACATATTTCGGGGACCCTTTTGGAGTTGTTGTTGATTGCTGGTTTGGATTTCTGGTGTCCAACTCTTCGCATTCACGGAGCTAGTGGTTGCATTCGAAAAGGGTAAGTTGTGGGGATCTCGACATTTGCCGAGGGTCAAGCTGTTGACCTCTGCATTCGCAGAAGCCCTACTACGTTCGCGGAGGGTCAGTTCATTAAAGTCTGCATTCGCGGACAGGGGTCCACTTTCATGGAAGACCCCTGGACAGAATGTTTCCAAATTTCGCAGTTTAATCCCCATTTCTCTATTTTTAAGTTTTGGGAGCCTATGTATGGCTATTTGAACAAAGTTTTTGAGAAGAAATATTTAGGTAATGATTCCTAATCTTAAATCTTCGTTTACCCATTATTATTTATGATTATAAATGTTCAAATCAAGGTTTTGAAATGACATAATTGGGGATTTCCATGAACTTGGATTTTTGAAGTAAAATAGTGATTGTGAACTAATTTTAACTCCTTTTCGTAATGGTTTTCACCAATGAGTTCGAAATGTCTTGGGCAAGATTTTCAAGTAAAGATTTTTGGATTCAAACCTCATTTTTGAAATTAGATTTTTGAATTGATTTGTCCCGTTTTTCGAAGTGTATGATATGGGTGTTGTTATTTTCGGAATCTAATTGTGATTACTTGTTGGATTAGATTGTGTGACTTTGGACATTGTTCGAAAAGAAAAATCTCAAGTATCAAATTGACTTTTAATTGAAATAAGGCAAGTCAACTTTTAAACCTTGTAAAACTTATATAATCTTATATTTAGCTTCATTGTGTGTCTTGGGGAGTAATGGGAATAAGGTGATAGGTTCAATTTCTGCACTTGATTGATCTTAATGGATGAAAAAGGAGAATACATAAAAGGGTATTGTGTTGATAGTTGTGTTTTGTGAATTGCCTTGATGTTGATCCTAATTTTTGACTGATGAAATGCTTTGATAGCATCATTGTGGACTTGAATTGCTTGAGTTCATTATCTCTTCCTTATGGTGTGAAATTGCTTATTTGTATTAATTTATGTGCACCGTGATGAGACCTATGGTAATTATGCCGATGGAAAATGGTTCCAGCAAGTGATACTATATAAAGCCGATTAAAAAATGGTTTTGGCTAGTGATATTGTGCCGAAGAGAAATGGTTCCAGAAAGTGACATTATACAAGGCCGAAGAGAAATGGTTTCGGCTAGTGATATTGTGCCGAAGGGAAATGGTTTCAGTAAGTGATATTATATAAAGAAGAAGAGAAATGGTTTCAACTAGTGATATCGTGCTGATGGGAAATGGTTTCGATGAGTGATATTGTGCCAATGGGAAATGGTTTCGATAAGTGTTTGACTCTTGCGATTGATCTACTTCATACTTGTGATAATCTTCTTGATACTTGTGATGGATCTTCTTGATCTTGTGATTGACAAAAACTTGTTGCTTCCAATTGCACACTCAAGTGTACGTGGTCGCAAAAGTAATTAGTGGCTCTTTAAGAACCAGAATATAGAACCCACAGAGACTTGTCAATTAACTATTTACTAAATTATACTAGTCTAATTATTTATTTAAGAGTGTCAAAAGAAATAAAAGAATGCAAAAATTAAATACTAAGATTAACTTACAGTGATTGAGACAATTCCAGGGCTACAACATGCATAGGGTTTCATGTATCGCATCTCATGTAATGAATTAACTAAGGTTATCAAATTACTGATTTACAGTGTTGATTTTATGATCATGATCTCTCGACCTCTAATCGCCTACACCAACTAGCTGTCTAACTACATCGTTGAGCGGGGATAGGCAGTCCTAATTGGCGAGCATTTATATTTCGTCCTGTTTCGTAACCAAGCGAGGTGTTCGTCTGGGCATCACTCCTGAACACGAATCTAAACAAAGTTAGAACAAGCTCTTTGCATTCTCTGGTCTATCTACCTCTTCATCTCTCGAGTCCAAGAATAGACAATAGATTTATTTCTATGGTGGCCTAGCATGAAATACTAAAACAAGAACACAAAAGTAATTTAAGAGATAACCAATAATTAATTCAAAACAATCGATGTTCAACAATTACCCATGGCCGTAGCCCCAGAACAAAGGTCTTTAGCTACTAATACCTAAGAAAAAGAAGAAGAAAAGAACCCTAAAAAGTATTGACAATTTTTCCTTACAAAGTGTCTTCCTTAAAAAGTCTCTCCAATAATTATTTCTATGGACTATTAATAGATTTAGAAAACCCTAAATAAAATAATTGAGTCCAAAACAAATTAGGAACCCAAAACCAAAACGGAATTGGATTCCTACGTCCGCGTGAACACTGCCCAACCGTCTTCATGCTTGATGCTGCTGATTGACATGTGGAACCTTGCATATTTGCAATAGAATTCAACTTCTCTTTTTTATATTATATATTATTATATTCAATTTAATCCATTAAGCTGTCTGCTTGATTTTCCTTCTAGAATCTTCTATTTTTAATTCGTTTTAGCTCCAAACTTCTTCATCTTCCCACCAATTTAATCCTACAAATAAAATACACTATTTAGCACAATCCATAAAATTCATGCTCAAAAAGGACAAATATAAATATTAAATTTGAGACAAATAATGATAAAAAAAATATATTTTTGGCCTCAGATCAATACCCCACACTTAAACTTTTGCTCGTCCTCGAGCAAACATTAAAGCTCATCTCAAAAATCATACTAGGAAGCCATCACTTTGGTTGATACAAACAATTAGGCCATATTGAAATTTGAAAACATCAAGTACAATTCCCGCTCATTATGCAAGACATCCAAATAAACAACAAACCTCTAACCTCCTAACCTCAAGGACAGACTTTGAACTCATCAAATTTAAGCTTGCTCACCTACTCTCATCAAAAAAGTTAATAACATCACCTATCTATCATGAAACAAGTGCCCTCACAAGAAGAAATAGTCCACACACTCAATTCAAAAGATTGAATATAAATTAAGGACTTCACATTAAAGATCAAATCTCACACTCACAAAGAAAATTCACATGTATGCTCAAAGAACCATATGCTTGCCCATTATGTACATCTCCACTAATTAAGCATGCTTGAATAGAATCAAATAGGACTTTAACGGGTTGTAATGTAGGCTAAGGGACAGGTAGGAAAATTATATAATAGTGACTCACACTTCCCTAAGAACTTTGCATTTTTAGACTTCATCACCCATTATTTTCTTCTCTTTATTTTCAGTCCTCTCTTCAACAATTATTTCACAAGTAATTCTCATCATCTCAAAAATGCTTCAATCATTTTTTTTCTTTCACAATAATATATTTTTTTCTCAAAGAATTTTTTTTTCCTCTTTTTTTCTTTTTTTTCTTTTTCATGTCACATTCTTTCGAATAGGGCTTTTTTTCACCACTTTGTAGCCATTATTGATTTCTTTTTCATTCAACCATCCCTTTTCTTTTTCCAGATATAACAATTATAATCAGTCTATGCTACAGTGCTCAAGGAAGCAAGGTGCAAAAACTAGGGATTCAACAAAATAGTTAAGGGCAAAATATGGCTACCAACAAAAGGCTACAGGCTCAAAAGGGCGAACTAGTGATATAATATCTGAAAAGGCTAAAATTTACAAGGCAAATCAAAGAAAGCCTATTATCATCTCCTAAACTGAGCAACACTTTTTATTTCGCTTCAATAACATGCAGGGCAAGTTCTAGACTAAGATGCAAAACATGGAATAAACAAATTCTCACCACACATGGCACAAGTATCAATCAAGATGGATCAATTCCACTTCTAAGAGAGACAAGATCATAACAAACTACAAAATAAAATAAGCTATAAACAAAGTCACGACCATGAACCTTGGTGTCAAAGAGTCTGCAATTTCAATAGCAATCAAGCATTCACAAGAAAGTATTACTCAAAATTAGGCCTAAATATCAAGTATCACACAACTCAAAAGGGTCTTTTCTTTTCTCTAAAAAAATAAAATAAAAAGTAAAAAATTTACTCCCTATCGGTTCAAAGGGACTATCCTCAGGAAAAGTACCGAAAACAAAAGCCGAGGAACCCACTTAAAAATACAAAAAGACTCGATAAAGTAGTAAAAACTAGGAATTCATTCCTCCACCCCACACTTAAAAATATGCTATGTCCCCAAAGCATCAAATAAAATTTAAAACAAGGGTTAAGAAAACTCCCTGAGGCCTCTAGGCCTAGCTAGTAGCATGTTCTCTTAATTTTCATCTAGGGTCGTCACCCCACCCTTAAGCTCAAACGTGCTCCTTAGCTCCAAATTCTTGGGTACTCAGACTTCCCCTAATCTGCAAAAACAAGACCAAAAGAAAAGAAGAAAAAAAATGACACTATAAAAAAATAAATAATAATAATAATAAGAAGCCACACTACCAATTTGGTTGCCTCCCAAAAAGCGCCTAATTTAACGTCGCGGCATGGCACAGCTTGGATCATTCATCATTTAGCTTAAGAGCCTCACGATCTCGATCCGTATCCTCTCCAAAATAATGTTTGACCCTTTGCCCATTCACCAAGAACGAGGGGCCAGTTTTTTCTCTAAGCTCTACCGCGCCATGTTAAGTCATCCTCACCACTTCAAAGAGTCCACTCCATTTAGATCTTAGTTTCCCGGGGAACAACCGAAGTCTAGAGTTAAAAAGTAATACCTTTTGCCCCGGAGCAAAAGTGCGAGGGATTATGTGCTTATCATGCCATCTCTTGGTCTTCTCTTTGTAAATTTTTGCATTCTCATAAGCCTGGAGACTAAAATCTTCAAGTTCATGCAATTGACCAATTCTCCTTCTACCGGCTAGCTCAGGATCAAGATTCAACTTCTTTATAGCCCAATATGCTTGGTGCTCTAGCTCCGCCGGAAGATGACATGCTTTGCCGAACACCATGAGATAGGGAGAAGTCCCTATAGGTGTTTTGTATGCAGTCCGATATGCCCAGAATGCATCATCAAGCTTCTCAGACCAATCTTTGCGCTGTGCATTCACTGTTTTCTGCAGTATTTGCTTCACCTCACGATTCGAAACTTCCACTTGACCACTAGTTTGAGGGTGATAAGCTGTAGCTACTTTATGCCGTATACCATACTTAGCCAGAAGATTCTTCACAAGATGGTTAATGAAGTTCTTACCTCCATCACTTATGATTTCCCTTGGAGTACCAAAACGCGTGAAAATGTGCTTCTTGATGAATTTAATCACCACTCTTGAGTCATTCGTGGGAAGAGCGACAGCCTCAACCCATTTAGACACATAATCAACAGCCACAAGAATATGTTGGTTTCCACTAGATGATGGGAAGGGACCCATGAAGTCAATACCCCACACATCAAAGATTTCCACCTCAAGAATATTATTTAAGGGCATTTCATGTCTTCTTGATATCGTTCCCAACCTTTGGCAATTATCACACCCCTTCACATAAGCCATAGAATCTTTAAAAAGAGATGGCCAATAGAAGCCAGATTGCAATACCTTGTGAGCCGTGCGTTCTCCTCCATGGTGTCCTCCATAAGGACTTGCATGACAACTCTGAAGCACTTGCTTAATCTCATTCTCCGGAATGCATCACCTCACCACTTCGTCCACTCCTTGTTTGAACAAGAATGGCTTGTCCCATATATAGAATTTAGCATCATGCATCAGCTTCTTTCTTTGTTGGGTTGTTGCGCCAGGTGGAAACACTCCACTCACCAAGAAATTCACAATATCCGCATACCAAGGCACTTGGGAGATATCCAAAGCCATCAACTGCTCATCCGAAAACTCCTCGCGTATTTGTTCCCCTTCATGCACATGAGAGAAATCTTCTAACCTTGACAGATGATCAGCGATCTGATTTTCAGTACCCTTCCGGTCTTTGATCTCAAGATCGAACTCTTGGAGAAGCAATATCCACCGAATTAGTCTCGGCTTAGCATCCTTCTTATTGAATAGGTACCTAATAGCTGCATGGTCAGTATAAAAAATAACTTTGGTACCTACCAAATATGATCTGAACTTGTCGAAGGAGAACACTAAAGTAAGCATCTCATTCTCAGTCACTGTGTAATTATCTTGAGCAGTATCAAGGGTTCTGCTCGCATAATATATTGAATGGAACACTTTGCCTTGTCTCTGTCCCAATACTGCACCCACTGCTACATCGCTTGCATCACACATGAGTTCAAATGGTAACCCCCAGTTAGGAGCAACCAAGATAGGAGCTTCAATTAAGTTCCGCTTCAGCATCTCAAAAGCTTCTAAGCACATCGCATCGAAATTGAATTTCACCTCCTTTTCCAAAAGACTGCACATAGGTCTAGCAATCTTGGATAAGTCCTTGATGAATCTCCGGTAAAAACCTGCATGTCCTAAGAAACTTCTTACCCATTTGACAGAAATAGGAGGGGGCAATTTTTCAATAACTTCCACCTTTGCTTTATCTACGTCGAGTCCCTGTTTAGACACTTTATGACCCAAAACTATACCTTCTTGGACCAAGAAGTGACACTTTTCCCAATTAAGCACAAGGTTAGTGTCTTCACAGCGAGCAAGTACTTTATCAAGGTTTCGAAGACATACATCAAAAGAATTCCCAAAAACGGAGAAGTCATCCATGAATACTTCCACAAAGTCCTCCACCATATCATGGAAAATGGCCATCATGCACCTCTGGAATGTGGCAGGAGCATTGCAAAGCCCAAATGGCATGCGTTTGAATGCATACGTGCAATAGGGACATGTGAATTTAGTCTTCTCTTGATCCTCAGGTGCGATCAAAATCTGATTATATCCAGAATACCCATCCAAGAAGCAATAATACTCCTGACCTGCTAAACGGTCAAGCATTTGATCAATAAAAGGGACAGGGTAGTGGTCCTTTCTTGTGGCATCATTTAATTTCCGGTAATCCATGCAAATTCTCCATTCGGTGACAGTTCTTGTTGGGATCAACTCATTCTTGTCATTCTTCACTACTGTCATACCTCCTTTCTTAGGTACACATTGCACAGGACTTACCCATTTGCTGTCAGAGATAGGATACACAATTCCTGCATCTAACCACTTGATCACTTCTTTCTTCACGACCTCCTTCATCAAAGGATTCAGCCGGCGTTGGTGTTGCGCACTCGGTTTATGGTCGTCCTCCATGTAAATTCGGTACATGCACAAGGCCGAACTAATTTCATGAATATCCGACATTTGCCAGCCTATTGCTTTCTTCCTTTTCTTCAATATCTCCAAAGCCGCATCAACCTGTGCTTCAGACAAATGCGCAGAAAGTATAACAGGTAAAGTTTCATTAGAGCCAAGATATGCATACCTCAAGTGTGACGGAAGCAATTTTAACTCCAGCTTTTGTGCTTCTTCTATTGAGGGTTTGGGAGGAGGACCCAACACTTGATCTAATGGTTCGACTACACCTTTTTGTGAACCAACTAGCGCTACATTAACACAAGTGGCCAGTTCTTGCGCTTCTACATCTCCATCTATGTCATGCCCCACCAAAACCCTTTCCAAGGGATCCTTGGGAGTTATGCAATGCAATTCTACAGCAAGGTCTACTACTGTAATGGTAGACAATTCTTCATAGACAGATGGCAACTTCAAGGCGCGATAGACATCAAACACCTCCACCTTATCATGAGCTCTCATAGTCAACTGCCCAGCCGCTACATCAATCAATTCTCGCCCTGTAGCTAAGAATGGTCATCCCAAAATAAATGGAACTTCTGGATCGGGCTCAAAATTTAGGACAACAAAGTCCACAGGAAAGATCAGTGACCCAACTTGCACCAAGACATCTTCTACTACTCCTTCCGGCCTTGCCACCGACCTATCGGCCAATTGGAGAATGATTGTGGTTGGTTTTGGACTACCCAACCCAAGTTTATTGTATAAAGATGCTGGCATGAGGTTTATACTAGCACCCAAATCACACAAACCGCGGGCATGAACACTTTGGCCAATGGTGATTTGGACTGTGAAGCTGCCCGGATCTTTCAACTTTTTGGGTAGTCTATTCTGAATTCTCGAACTGCACTCCTCCGTGAGTGCCACTGTTTCATACTCAGTCAATCTCTTCTTATTCGCCATTATATCCTTCACATACTTGGCGTACTTAGGAATTCCCTGCAAAATATCAACCAAAGGGAGATTAATGTGAACTTGTTTAAGGAGAGACAGAAACTTACCGAAGCATTCGTCCTCGTTCTGCTTTTTGAACTTTTGAGGAAACGGAGGGGGTGGTTTTATTTGAGGAACAAACCTCTCAACATTCGCATCTTGAACCACTTCTTTGGGTTTCTTTTCTTCTCTCACCGCCTCAGAACTTCTCTTCTTTGGAGCTAGTTCCTCCAGTTGTAATCCACTCCTTGTACTCACCGCATTCGTTGCCTTGGGTTAGGATCCGTGTCACCCGGAAGACCTCCAGGAGGACGCACATTGACTGCATTAGCCAATTGTGCGAACTGCCTTTCCAGATTTTTCTGCGCTAATTGGGTGCTTCTCAACTCTTCTCCCAACTTGTTGCTGATTTCTGTACTTAGCTTTTGGAACAGCTCCTCATTAGTCATGCACAATTGCTTCGCACCTTTATTAATTGGCTGTTGAAATTATTGTCCATTACCTTGTGATCTATATTGGTTCTGCCCTTGAGCCTGATTTTGGTGTTGATTCTGATTTCCACCCCATGAGAAGTTGGGGTGATTCCTCCAACTTGAGTTATACGTGTTCCCATAATTCTGCGTACCTCCACCTCTTTGGGCATTCCCTAGATAGTTCACAGAGTCTGGGTTTTCACCGCAAAAATCAGACACATGGTCTCCACTTCCGCAAACTTCACACCATCCTTGCGGTTGGTGTACAATATTTACATGTGCTTGTTGCTGCCCGACTGATAACTTCTTGAGCTGAGTGGTGAAGTTAGTTGCTAGCGCATCCAATTTTGCATTCAGTGCAGTTAATTGATCCACTTCCAAAACACCTGCAGCCTTTGATGTTGTGCTCCTTTGCGTATCACCATTCCAATCCGGGTTGCTTTCAGACATTTTATCCAAGAGCTCCACTAACTCATCATAGGTCTTCTCAAGAGCTTGCCCACCTGCTGCAGTATTCAATAGTACCCTAGAACTATATCCAAGGCATTCAATAAAGGTATGAGCTAATACCACATTTGCCTGATAGTGATGTGGACACGCAAGCAATAATTGTTTAAATCTATCCCAGGCTTGGTACATGTTCTCTCTGCTTCTCTGCTTGAAACTCAATATTTCACTTCTCAGTTTTGCAGTTCTGCCTGAGGGGAAGAATCGATTAAGCAACTTCTTTGCTAACTGATCCCATGTGGTGATAGAGTTGGGAGGCTCAGAGTCTAACCATCGCCTCGCTTCTCCCAAAAGTGAAAATGGGAACAAGGTCAATCGCACATAATCAGTTGATACCCCATGTGGAATATAAGTGCTGGTTATCTCTAGAAAACCTCTGAGGTGCACTTGGGATCTTCATGGGGCAGCCCAGTGAATTGCCCATTAGTATGGAGGAGATGCACCATGGATTGTTTCAACTCAAATCTTCCACCCGGCGGTGGTTTTCGTATGCTCGAGGTCATACTAGTGTGAGTGGGACTACCACATCATGAATTGGCCTCGGAGATATCCCTGCAGGTATCTCCATGTGTTCTCTCCGATCGAATCCTAATTCTCGTTGTCGTCCAAGATTCGCCAGCTTTCTTCGTTGTCGAAGGGCTCGTTCAGGTTCGTCGTCTGGTTCAACAACATCACCTTTGCGAGCCAGACTTTAGATCCTAATTGCCTGCAATACAGAACGGCTAAGATCAAATTGTTAGCACTTCGAATAATCACTAATAGACTCAAAATAATTAAATATAAATTAATTTCTAAGTCCCCTGCAGCGGCGCCAAAAACTTTTTGCTTCCAATTGCACACGGAAGTGTAGGTGGTCGCAAAAGTAATAAGTGGCTCTTTAAGAACCGGAATATCGAACCCACAGAGACTTATCAATTAACTATTTACTAAATTATACTAGTCTAATTATTTATTTAAGAGTGTCAAAAGAAATAAAAGAATGCAAAAATTAAATACTAAGATTAACTTACAGTGATTGAGACAATTCCAGGGCTGCAACATGCATAGGGTTTCATGTATCGCATCTCATGTAATGAATTAACTAAGGTTATCAAATTACTGATTTACAGGGTTGATTTTATGATCATGATCTCTCGACCTCTAATCGCCTACTCCAACTAGCTGTCTAACTACATCGTTGAGCGGGGATAGGCAGTCCTAATTGGCGAGCATTTATATTTCGTCCTGTTTCGTAACCAAGCGAGGTGTTCGTCTGGGCGTCACTCCTGAACACGAATCTAAACAAAGTTAGAACAAGCTCTTTGCATTCTCTGGTCTATCTACCTCTTCATCTCTCGAGTCCAAGAATAGACAATAGATTTATTTCTATGGTGGCCTAGCATGAAATACTAAAACAAGAACACAAAAGTAATTTAAGCGATAACCAATAATTAATTCAAAACAATCGATGTTCAACAATTACCCATGGCCGCAGCCCCAGAACAAAGGTCTTTAGCTACTAATACCTAAGAAAAAGAAGAAGAAAAGAACCCTAAAAAGTATTGACAATTTTTCCTTACAAAGTGTCTTCCTTAAAAAGTCTCTCCAATAATTATTTCTATGGACTATTAATAGATGTAGAAAACCCTAAATAAAATAATTGAGTCCAAAACAAATTAGGAACCCAAAACCAAAACGGAATTGGATTCCTACGTCCGCGTGAACACTGCCCAACCGTCTTCATGCTTGATGCTGCTGATTGACACGTGGAACCTTGCATATTTGCAATAGAATTCAACTTCTCTTTTTTATATTTATATTATTATATTCAATTTAATCCATTAAGCTGTCTGCTTGATTTTCTTTCTAGAATCTTCTATTTTTAATTCGTTTTAGCTCCAAACTTCTTCATCTTCCCACCAATTTAATCCTACAAATAAAATACACTATTTAGCACAATCCATAAAATCCATGCTCAAAAAGGACAAATATAAATATTAAATTTCAGACAAATAATGATAAAAAAATATATTTTTGGCCTCAGATCAATTGACATACTTGATACTTGTTGATTATTGAACAGTGATTGTTGGAGTATGATTGTTAAGCCTTGTGCGCTATATATTACAAACTATTAGGTTGTGCTGATTTCTAAGCAGGTTATAGTTGAGGTGGTTCTGTTGGGATGAAAGGAGTACTCGTATTCTAGCTTAGTTTTCCCTTGTTTAGTGGGTTACTTGCTGAGTACCGTGTTGTTGGGTACTCACTCCTTCCTTTTACACTTGTGTAGGTTTCGAGCCCGAACCTGTGTGAGCATTTTTCTTCATCTTTCTCCGAGGCTTTCAAAGAATTTTGAGAGGTAGTTGCTTGTCATCCCGGTGGGCCCTCTTATTCCTTATTTTATGCTTTTTCTATTCGAGAAACAAAGACATTGAGACTTGTATTTATCTTTTAAATTTTGTATTATTGTACTAGTGACTTGTTCACGTAACAACCAGGTTTTGGGGGTTTTTTTAGAATGACTAAGTTCTTTCTGTTCTTATGCTATTGTTGATTTATTTCTGCATTTTCTTTCATATTGTTGGATTTAGGTTGACTCGGCTTAGTGGGTTTAGACAAGTTCCATCACGTTTATTTTTTGGGTCGTGACATGAAGGGGGTATGTTTCTTCATCAGTGTCACTCAGCCACGTTTCACTAATGTTTCCACGTAGTCTATTGTCAATTTACAACAATAATGACCTCATAATAATTCAACTTATTTAATAAATATATCATTGTCCTCCTATTCATGGACGTCGAGATTGAAGGAACATAATAAAATCAATACATAAATATATTATTGTAATGATTCGGGATGTCATTTTTGGAAATTTTAAACTATTCGATAACTACAGTTATTTAATTAATGGGTATTTATTATAATATAGTTAATAGTTAATGGGTGAAGACCATAATTTATTTAATGCCTTTATCACTTGGCCCATATAAATTAATTTAAGTTAGTGGAATTTAACATTTTATTTAGATCACAATTTGGGAAAGAAAAAAATAGAGGAAAAAGGTTAGGCGAAAGTTTCACCTGCGAAGGCAACCCAGAACGACTGCACATCGAGGTAAAGTTTCAAATCCTTAATTCTTGAATAGATAGTAGATTAGAGTCTTATTTAGGATTTGAGTTCTTACTTGGAGGATTTAAATTATTCTATTATAAACTTATAAATAAATACACCCTTTAAAAGTGAGGTTATTTCAATATGACTTTGGACCCAATGATTTTTGGCAATAATGGCTAATGATGAGCCAATAATGAGGGAATGTGAGTTTATAGGATTAAGTTCACCATTTGGTTTATGTTATGCGTACACAGAGTTTTATGGATTAATTTTGGGGTTTGGTGGGTTAGGCATTGTCCATGACTTGGCTTTGATTTTTGGATTTTCTTATAGTAATCATATTATGATTAAAGTTTAGATATATGAGTATAGGTAATTAAATATTAGGTATATTTTATTATATGAATATCATTATATTTACGTTATTTGAAGGAATTAAGACTTAATCCTAGGCTTGAAATCTGGAAAATATGAGAGTTGACATGTTAATTGGCATCAAGATTCGGTACTTGATTATAAATTTGAGTTGAGTTTTTGGGTCTAGACTAGACACATAGTAATATGGGTGTTGTTAGTTTTGATATCTTATTGTGATTATTTATTTGAATAGATTGTATTGATTTGGAAGTCCAATGAAAGGGGAAGGCTCAAGTCCCGTAGTGAATTGTTGATTAATTGAGGCAAGTTGATTTCTCGACCCTTGTTAAGTGTATAGAATCGAGTATTTCCTTTTTGTATGTTTTGGGGAGTAATGGAACTTGGTGATGGGTAGACTTGTCCATATTGAATAATTCTAATGATGAAAAAGAGGTAATAAACAACAATGTGATTAATTATTGGTGTGTGATGTGTTGAGAATGGTTTGAAAGACTTATTGATTCATCGTTGATGTCGTATCACGATTTTGTTGTTGTGAATTGTGCATTGTTATGGAAATGGTCATCTCCTCATTCATTGTGTGAACATGTCATTTGCACTGGTTTTGAGACATGGTTGTGATAAGTGTTATGTGAATTGAGGAAGAATAATAAATTAAAGAGGATGTACCATTTCGAGGGATGTATCACACGCCGCGATGGATATTATGATTCAAGGGACATGTCGCATGCCATGACATATTCTATTTTTGAGGGACGTGTCATGCACCGTGACTGATATTATGATTTGAGGGAGTGTTGCACGCTGCGACATATTCTATTATCAAGGGTTGTGTTGCACGCCGCGATGGATGCATAGACACATATGTCCCTCTTTGTACTAAGAGCGGATATGCATCATGTTGTGCTTCTAAATGGCCCATGGGTCCCAGACTGAGAGACAGCGGGCGTGTATCGTTAGGTTAGACATGCATCACTACACTTTTCATTACATTTCATTGCATTTCATATCTATATCATTTGTGAACTTATGAGTGCCTTTCTGTGGAACTTGTTATTGATGACTTGATATGATGTACTATTGATCTCTAATTATTGGAGAGTTGTTATTGAGCTATGATCTATTTAAATTGTGTACTGTTAGGTTGGGCTGATTTTATGTAAGTTGTAGTTGTGGAGGTTCGGTTGGAGTGGCACGAGTACCTGTATTCTATGCTCTTAGCTTTGTGTTTAGGAGTTTTCTTGCTGAGTACCGTGTGATTTGGTACTTACCCCTTGCTTCTACATTTTTTGTAGGTTACTAGCCCGGATCTTTGTTATACTCTCTATTCTCTCCATGTCCGAGGCTTCGTGTGGAGATTTGTGAGGTAGTTGTTTATCATCTCAGCGGACCTTCTTACTCCTATTTATGATCTTTTTCTATTTTAGAGACAACATCATTTGAGACTTATGTTTTCTTTCGATTCTAAAGTAATACATTAGAGGCTAGTGCACGTGATAATCAGGTTTTGGGGATTTAGTTAAGTTGACTTGTTATCCTCATTATAAATTGTTATTCAATTTTTGGTTATAGTTTATTTCTGCACTTTATCGTAATGGTTGGGTATTAGGCTGATTGCCTTGGTTGAATAAGACAAGTGTCATCACGTCCTTTTTTGGATTGTGACAAATGGTATCAGAGACTCAGGTTCATAGGTCTCACGTTGTACAAGCCAAGTCTAGTAGAGTCTCGAGGATCGGCGCGGAGATGCATTTTGCTTATCTTCGAAAGGCTATGGTGACTTTTAGGAAAATTCTTCACCTTTTAATCTCTATCATGTGTCCTTGCTTTGATATGATTCTTATCACTTCATTCCATTCTCTCTCACTTATAGTAATGACTCGTGCTTAGTTCCTCATGTGAGCAATTGATGTGTTGTGTGTGGCTTGGATGTTAGATCTGGTACTAAGGTGGAAGTGATAGACTTATGGAAATGATGTGTGGTCAGATTCATAATGTTTAGTAATTTGAAGGGGTTGAGTAAGGTGATGGATCAACGATGCATTTTGAGATTATTTGAATGATGAGGTTGAACAATGATTTGAGGGACTTCATGAACGTGTTATCTTTTTCAGGTTAGTTACATAGTAGTGGGAACAATACTTGTGTGGTATAGGCGATATGTGTAGTGGTTTGACAAATTGAATCATTAAAGGGATGGCTAGATAATAAACACTGTAACTTTAAAAACTATAGTTAGTAAAGTTGTCATAACATATATGGGCTGCTTAGCGAATACCAAGAATGATATTGCACCAAATAAGGTTAGAATCTCTTCTGCAGTTTCATAGATTAAGTGTATAACAAAGAGGGTCATGATACGATTACTATAACGGTACCCATAGAATTATGGAGTGTTATTTCGGCTATCGACCTGATCTATGAAAGAATGCATAACGCTTTGGGCTAGAGACCAAACAGATTTGGTAATGTACTACAACTATTTAAGCGATAGAAATGTGTGGGCTATTTGGGTACAATCTTCTCGGTAGGTATGAGGTGTTCTAGTGGTAGATCTAACAGACTTTCACGATGTGGTACTAGTAGTATATTGAAACGGATATGTCAATTGTTAAGCGTGAATACTAACTACTTAAGGAGTTATCAGTTGTATCACATGCTTGTATAATGAGATTTGATGTTGCATTCATATTCGAGAAACCAACTAGCTTGTTACTACAGACAAATGGGTTAAGCATTGTTTGTAAGGGAAATTTTAGTGGTGGATCTTTGTACAATATTAATGTGTTTAGGTTGTTAAGTGTATCCCTAGAATTCTAAATGAGGACTGATGATTTCATCGTAAGCTCCGAGGGAGTGGATCGATATCAGAATGATATGTTTATGGGTAAAGGAAGTTCCAGCGCGTATACTTGTGTGAAGGCAATTGAGGATTTTAGTAAGAAAGTGCGTATAAGATTGGGTTAGTCCTTTGGATTTTGTTGGTATAACTGGGTTTTAGATATCATGTCGATAATAAGGTTGACTTCAAGATGATGGCAATGGCTATTGAGCATAACAATAATAAGAGTTTGTAATGGATTATGACTAGGATGCTATCATATAATAATGATTTTCGATTAAATAAATTTGGTATGGTAATAACCACTTGCGGGTATCTAAAGTTGTGGTTTTCTACTATTTGGTGAGTAACTTGGTCGTATGGAAAGTTGTAGGATGTTTTGAGACAGTGCTCGAATAGAATTGAAATGAACTAGAGTTATAAATGGAAAGAATTAGTGAGATGTAGTTTAGTCTTCGAAAAGAGGCGAGAACAAGAATATTTACTCTGATTGCAAGGGTAAAAGATGTATCTTCAGAGAGAGTGGAGAATTGGGTTCAGAGATACATGGTTACATCTCTTTTTCCCCAATTATTCTGATAGTGTTACGTGCCATTCGTATGAGTTAAAAATGATTGGATAAGATTTGAGAAAGAAGCTTATAAACATTCGACTCGAGTGTGGTGATAAGTTATTTTTGTGGTTTCGAGTTTAGTAACTAGTACGGTTGGAATCAGAATTCAATTTTTTTCATTATAAGTCTACGTTCATGGCAGTATTTTTTGTCAAGGTATGGATTGGTAAGGTAAGAAATGATCGATCGCTTTGGCTATTGAGCATATGGAAGGACTTGTGTATGGTTTGGGTCATAAATTTGGTTACTTTTGATTGTTAAAGGACCTAAGGGAGGGTTTCACTTAAAGTTTTGAATTAGAGGATGAGGTAAAGTATCATGGGTAGTTGGTGAAAGGATAAGATTGGTAAGCGTTTTATCAAAAAGAACAAGAATCTGGTACATTGAAGAGTTCAAGGTATTTGAAATTTGCATCATGGGAAGAATATAAGAAAGGTGAAAGAATAAGACATCTCATATAGACTCTTGGTTCGGAATTGAAGGTTGTATGAGTTTTTGCCTTTGAGTTCAGATATGATCATGCAATGTGAACTGGTTCGGCATAGACTTACTAGGGATTTATCAGCGACTTTTATTACGATTGGATTTTTGTTCGAGTGATAAACAATGATGTATAGAAGAGGCTGCATTTTTATGTTGGTTTGGTTTATTCGAATTATGGTAAATGACGTATAGGGGTGCTATCGTATGGACTTACAGTTCTACTTGGTTATTTGGGATTTCAAGGGGATATAAACTGCTCTATTGAGGGGACTAACAGACAATTGTAATGCATTACACTTGATGGTAAATATAGGCTATGTTACATAGTATATATATTTATTGGGGTGACCAAAAATCTCTAGGGTTTTGGCATGAGGTATATGATGGTTTGAATGGTAGTTGAAACTTGGTAAGTGAATGTAACACCCCAGTTTTTGAAAAGAAAGAAAAATGCATTTTTAATTTATTTTTTTCTGGTGCCAGTGACGACAAAAGCCATCTACGGACCGTAGGTGGAGTGACGGGCCGTAGATGGGAACCGTCGATGGCCCTGCCAGCTTTATGAAATTTGAGTTTCTGAACCTTGACCTACGGAATAGCAGGATGGTTCGTAGTTCGGTTGACGGGCTGTAGATGGGTTCTGTAGATGCTTTCCAGACTTAGCCAAATTTTCAGTCCAAAACGAACTTTCTGAATCGATTGACGGAAGAGCAGGACAGTCAGTCAGTGGATGTACGGACCGTAGGTCCTGTCCGTCGATTGGCCCCGACAGTTTTATTTAAGGGCTTTTTGGACTTTTCCCTAAATGTTTATTCCTTATACTAGACGATTTAGCCCCTTAACCTTGGCCTTATTTATATTTTCTAAGCCCTAATCCCTTCATTTCCAACTCTCATCTCCCAAAAATATTCCTCTCTCTAGAAGAACAAGAAGGAGAACAAGAGAGCTAGGGTTCTCATCAAGGTCATCAATCCTCCTTTTATTTCAAGGCATTGGCATTGAGGTATGATAGTATTTACCATTTGGAGTCTTTCCTCCAATGGGTCCTCTTTTCCTTAAGGTTTTCAAGGTTTAGTCTTGCCCAAGAGAGCTAGGGTTTAGACAAATTCTTATGGGTTCTTCATTATGCTTTCCATTGTTGATGTTATGGTTAATAGTGCACGATCTAGCGTGGTAAAGTAACCTAGTGCACGATTCAGCGTGGTTTACAAGCAACTTGATGAATCCCATGAGCTTATGCTAAGATTTCCCCCACTTTATGATTATGTTTATGATTGTGGGTTGATTGAGAAAAGATGAATAACTTGTCTTGGCCATGATTTATGCTTCATGTTTTCTTATGTTCTATCATGTTTTAGCTTGGCCATTACATGTCATGATTATATGTCATTCTAGCATGGTCTATATGCCCTTTGTGCATTGCTATCATACTTGATACTTGATTGTACTCACGCATACTTTTGCCTACATTGATTCTATTGATGTAGGACTTGGCGGTTATTCTCACCCCACTCGTGGCTAGTCAGTTCCAGTGATAGTGAAGACTTGGTGAGGCCTCCTATGTCCGAGGACCTAACCTTGTTACACTTTCATGCTTTTCGTTATACTTTTTGATATTGTACTGGGTTGCATCCCAAACCTTCATTTCTATTCTTTTATGTTAGATGGCTTGAGACAAGAGATGTAGACTTCGACTGATGTTTTTCTTAAACTCTGTTGTGATTTTATCTTTTGGACTCTTTAATTTCTACTATCTTGTATGAATGTATGCTAAGTGGCTTGTATGAGTCCCTTTCGGGGTCTTGTACACTTTGTCACGCCTAGGGGTTACCTTGGGTCGTGACAGTGAAAGATTGCATGGAGTTGATATTGGGTGTGATTCAATTGTTGTATCTCAATGGGAAAGTACACTCAGATTTGAAATTAGTACTATTAACCTATGATGGGACCCACATCTATCATGAAATGCTTACATGAAAAGAAAGGGATCCATAGTTTGGATTTTTTGTAGGCTGCAATGTGTTTGCTAAGAAGACTTTGATACGAGTGACGGTTTTAGAGTGAGGTAATTGGCCGGTGTAGTCAGGATGTTTTGTTAGTATAAAGAGTGTTGGCTTTAGTGAAGTACTGTGAGAAGTAGGTGGATTTTGATAAATCGAGTATGTGTACGATTGTAATGGGGACCAGGATGATTGTTTGTGAGTAGCTAAAAGAATTCAAAGAGATGGATTCAGATGAATGTAAATGTTTGGTATGGATACTATGGAAGGGCTATCTTGCGTTATCCTACATTGCTTTCGTATATTTTTATGTGACCACCTACTTCATTCTGGACATGGTTTGGGGTATGATATGCTGCCTATGCTCATGCGTATTTCCACTTATGTGGGTGGATCTCCAGTGGTGGATCGATTGTACCGATCCTGCAATGTCCTCTTAGTAACGTAGGATGCTGCGGAAGATTTGGTCATTTCAGATATGGAAGATTTGACGCTGCCTTGGGACACTTGGAGCTTTCCAGTAGTTCTACACGTACCAGTTTGCTTATGCGAATTTATAGAAGAGCTATCGGGGATAGTCATAGTTGTCCGACAGTCTTATTATTCATCTCATCATCAAGGTCACGTTTAATTATGTGTGGTTGAATGTGGTGACCATTGGGTCTAATTCTACCGTTCTTAAGGGTTGTCCACAATCGAAGCTACTGATCTAGCAGTCCTATAGTGTTGTTAGAGGTTCTGTATGCTTGGATGTATCGCTCACTGGATGGTTACTTGATTATTTCCTTCTTTGAGTTAGACAAATTTAATGCTTCCTTGATGAGTACCCAATGTCTAAAGAAAGATTTTATAACTTACGCTCGTGAAAAGATCATATTGTGAGAAGAGAATCTTGATAAGATCGGTGATGGTTTATGCATTATGAATGTGTAGTGGTTGGTTCAGGTCCACAAATATGCATTGATTCAGAAAAGATATGTAATCCCCTGATTCTTCTCTTCACGATTGTTCTTGATTTGATGGAATACATGTGGCTCAACACTTGGAGTAAAGACTTCTTTATATGCGGAAGACTTGCAGATCACCACTGAAGAGTAAGGATTCTCTATGTATTTCTCTTCCTCTTTTTTTCTTTTTGGTCTTATGAAGACCCCTTTATATAGTTGTGAGCTAGGATTTTAGGGGTATTTCAATCTTCAAATAATTTTAGAGGACCTTGAGCTTGAAAAGCATGAGTTGGGCTCGTCTTATCAACTTAATGGACTTACCCAAATGTAATTTGGATTTTATTTAAGTCATATATTTTGACTTAAAAATTAATCCGACTTTATTAACCAGTAATTTGACTAGGTCAATATATCATGAATTTATAGATTAATCAATAAAATTTCACTGTCTACAAATGCCCCCTGCTTCGAGGCTTGTTGCGGTGTTCCACTTGTCGAACCTTTAAAGCAAAGACTTGAAGCATTCGTGAAGTATATTTTTTTTCTTATGAAGTTTTTCAAAATTTTCCATATTTGATTCCAATGGAAATTTTCCATAACTTGATTCGAATGTAATTTTTCATAACTTGATTACTATAGAAACCTACCATAATTTGGTTCCTAGGAAAATTTACCATAATTTGGTTCCTAGGAAAATTTACCATAATTTTGTTTCAAAATATGGTTTTTTCCATAATTTGTAGGAACACGATTTATGTACTTTTGATTTTTATAAATACTCATTCTTTCGGCGGTTGATCGTCAATCTGTGGCATCATTAAGCTCAATTTTCGTCATTTTTTTAAGCACAGCACACATGTGGTAGAAAATTCATATCTTGTTATAGGTATGTCGAAATCATGATCCGCTTGATTTTTCAGAAACTAGACTCTAATATCTACAACATATCCGAAAACCAAAGCCAAATCCCTTTACAATTGATGGGAATTAATTTTTAAAATTTGCTATCAGATCTGTCTTCTTTTTTTATAGCTTTATGCAGTCTCACCAAAATGTCTCTATCTTGGTATAGGAGCTTCTGAATGACGAGCTACTTGATTGTATAGAAACTAGACTTCAAAATCTACAACATATCCAAAAAATAAAGGTAAACTTCTCATAGATTGACGAGAATTAATTTTTGAATTGGTCTTCAATTCTGCCATTATTGTTTTGCAGATTTGTGGAGTCTCACCAAAACATCTGTATCTTGGCGTAGGAGAGCTCGAATGGAGATTGACTTGATTCTATAGAAAATAGACTCTTAAGTCTACAACATATCTAAAAATCAAAGCCAAAGTTCTCATGGATTGACCAAAGTTATTTTTCTTAAAGTTAGCAATCCAATTGACTTTGGACAACATTCGTGAGTTCACTTCTCTAAGTCTTCGCCGAAGAGCCGCATATTTATTTCCGTATTGATTGAAAATTCTTTCATCATCTATATGGAGATCAAACACAACTTGTAAGCCAATATGATCATATTCGTCATGACGAGCGCGAGAGCATATGCCACAGCTTTTTATCATTTTGATTTGAAGCTTCCTGCTTTTGGCACTGTAAGACACATCACCTCCCATCTTTTTTTTTGCAGGTTTATGATGGATCACAAATAGTTTCAATATCAGACCCAAAAAACTAAAGGGTAATCCATAATTGGCGAGGAACCACATGGTGCATCTTCTTTTGTAGTTGCGACTTTGATGACAAATCATACTTGGTGCAATTTTTTTAGTAATTGTGGATTTCGTGGAGACGAACCACACTTGGTGCATCTTCTTTTACAAAAGTGATTTTGATGACGAACCATACATGATACATCTTCTTTTGCAGTTGCAGCTTTGATGACAAACCACACATGACGCATCTTCTTTTGCAGTTGCAGCTTTGACGACGATCCAAACTTGTTGCTTCTTCTTTTATAGTTATGGCTTTAACGACGAACCACACTTAGTGCATCTTCTTCTACAATTGCGGCTTTGATGACAAACCACACATGATATAACGTTTTTTGTAGTTGCGGCTTTAACGATGAACCACATTTGGTGCATCTTTTTTGTAGTTGTGACTTTCATGACGAACCACACATGATACATCTCCTTCTGTAGTTGCGACTTTCATGACGAACCACACATGATACATCTCCTTCTGTAGTTGTGGCTTTGACGACGAATCACAGTTGGTGCATCTTCTTTTGTAGTTGTGACTTTAGCGAAGAATTACACTTAGTGCATCTTCTTTCACAATTGTGGCTTTAGTGACGAATTACACTTAGTGCATCTTCTTCTACAATTGCAGCTTTGGTGAGAATCACACTTAGTGTATCTTCCTCTAAATTGCGGCTTAACGATGAACCACACTTTGTACCTCTTTCTCTGTAGTGTCGACTTTGGCGAGAAAGAGATTTTGGTGTAGTATGTCCTAGTTTTGAAGAGCAACTACTTGTCATAGGATCAACTCTACAAATCAGACTTCAAAATATGCCCCCATGCCAAAGATAGAGGATCGCTTATGACTGCATCGATCTACAAAAATATTTGAAGTGATGATGTTTGATGAAGAGGTGACGCGAATTTGATAAAGACATCCAAAACAAGTTGACAAGCCACTTCTTGACGTTTGATTTTTTTTCTACTTAGACTTTTTGTATAGGATGATATGTATATATTTTTTTCATCCCTTCCTCATGTTTGTTGATGTGTAAAAACTCTTGCAATTTTGAAGTAATAAAATATATTTACTTTACACTTTAATGCAAAACATGCGAGTTTTTTTTTTTATTTGTCTAGGCCACCTATTTCAAGGTTTTCAGTCTATTGAATTTGTTTTTGGACCATACAGATTTAAACTCATGAGGGCCAAGAGTAACAACTTGAAGATTTAACTCATTTTCATGGATCTTTTGTAACTTGAAGACTTGACTCGAATTTGAGAAGCATCACGATTTGAAAACTTAGCTCGAATTTGAGGAGCTTCGAAACTTGAGACCTAGCTCGAATTTATTGAGCCTCATAACATGTATTTTAGACTCGTGCGTCGAGGAGCATTTTGACTTGAAGATTTTGCTCGAATTTGATGAACTTTATGACAAGCATTTTAGGCTCATGTGTCGAGAAGCATTTCGACTTGAAGATTTTGCTCGAATTTGATGAGCTTTGAAACTTGAAGATTCTGCTCGAATTTGAGAAGCTTCATGACTTGAAGACTTAGCTCGAATTTGATGAGCTTCATGACATGCATTTTAGACTCGTATGTCGGGGAGTATTTTGATTTGAAGATTTAGCTCATATTTGAGGAGCTTCAAAACTTGAAACTTAGCTCGAATTTGATGAGCTTCATTACATGCATTTTAAACTCATGCGTCAAGGAGCTTTTTGACTTGAAGATTTTACTAGAATTTGAGGAGCTTCAGAACTTGAAAACTTAGCTCAAATTTGATGAGCTTCATGACATGCATTTTAGGCTCGTGTGTCAATGAGCATTATAACTTGCAGTTTAGGCTCGTACGTCAAGGAACATGTAAAGTTACATAGACTCTTCAATTTCGAATTTGAATGAAAACTTGTCCTCATCCTCAATGTCATTTACATTCTCTTCATATGGTTCAAAGTTGGACAATTCTTGATCTCCATTTGAAGTCATACTCAATTCCATATCATGAGCACGAGTTACTAGTTCTTCAAACGTTTTAGGTTTTATGCCTTGCAATATGTAACGAAGATCCCAATGCATACCTTGGATACATATTTCAATCCCAGAAGTTTCACTAAGGCGATCTTTGCATTTAATAACTCAAGCTCCTGCCAACAATTTTAAAGTTAATCGGACTTTCTCATCTTCCTTTGAACGGACATTTTGCAAATCTCGAACATGATCACGAACACGCCTTGTGCATTAAAAACGCTTAAGGAATTGTTGCGCTGCCATATGCTTCCCAACTATCCGATGTGGAACGAGATTCAAGACCTGTGTACATTCGAAAGCAATTCCATGAGAAGATGCTAACAAAACTGTTTAAACAAGATAATCACCATATGTTCCAGTATTATTGCAAGTTTTGACAAAGTGTGCTACTTGTTGTTTCAGATTTCCATTACCGTTGAATTGCTGCAACTTAGGAGGTTGATCAACAACATGTATCTTTAGGTTATCAATTATTTGAGAATACGGCTTTACATATGTGAGAGAAGACTTGGAAGTGGACTCAGATTTATCATTGGTATCTTCTTTGATGAAATCCTTTAATTGGTCAACGGGAATCAGACCTTCGACAAACACTTGAAACTCTTGGATGAGTGTTTCTTGTTTTGCGAAGGACTCTCTTTTCTCTTACGTTTCATGAAGACTTGCGCATAATTGAGTGGGTTCTCTTTCCTCTATATTCTACATCATGTTGGTCACCTTGGCAATTTGGACGTCTCGACCTTTGATGTATTTTGATAGGCCTTCAACTGCTTTTGTCAAATTTGCAAGTTTTTCTTCTATGGTGGAAGTTTGGATCACCATCGCTTGCATCACCATCGTAGATGACAGAGAATAACATTGGTTTTTCTAAAAATGTGAGATGCAAATATGTTATGCGAAGTAGATTAAGTGCTTAAGACATCATTGTCGGCTGAGTGAAGGGCTTTTTGGACGTAGATAGGCTTAATTGGGCAAGAACCCTCTCAACCATTTTGGAAATGTCTTTTTTGCGGCTTTTGCAGGAGACTCCAAACTTTTTAGAGATGAACCAAAGACAATAGCAGATTCAAACGGAACTTGTGAGGCTTGTTGTCCTCGCAATTTGGCTTGGTTCCTTGTGACCGGTCCCATGCTTCCCGCAGTAACATCAAGGATGTTTTCCACATCAATGTAGAATTTGAATCCATCAATTTTCGCAGATGCAGATGTAGATACGGATGCAAATGCAGATGCAAATTTTGAGTTGATCTTCTTTGAAGCCATCTCAGTGTTCTTGAACTTTGATTTTTGAAGAGAAAAGATGAGAGGTAAAGATTGTCCCACTGGGCGTTCCAATTTGTATGCGTCTAAAGTTTTAATCCTGAAATATAACAATCAAGAAAGAAAAATAGCAAGCAAACAATAGTATTTGAATTTCAATTTATGCAAAGGTTACAATCTTTACGAAATCTTTAAGAAAAGATATGTAATCCCCTGATTCTTCTCTTCATGATTGTTCTTGATTTGACGGAATAGTTGCGGCTCAACTCTTGGAGTGAAGACTTCTTTGTATGCATGTGGAAGACTTGCAGATCACCACTGAAGAGTAAGGATTCTCTATGTATTTCTCTTCCTCTCTTTTTTCTTTTTGGTCTTCTGAAGACCCCTTTATATAGTTGTGAGCTAGGGTTTTGGGGGTATTTCAGTCTTCAAATAATTTTAGAGGACCTTGGGCTTGAAGAGCATGAGTTGGGCTCATCTTGTCAACTTAATAGACTGACCCAAATGTAATTTGGACTTTATTTAAGTCATATATTTTGACTTAAATATTAATCCGACTTTATTAACTAGTAATGACTTGGTCAATATATCATGAATTTATGGATTAATCAAAAATTTAATATGGATTTATCAATAAAATTTCATTGTCTACCGTTGACATAATTGAATTGATCCTTAGAGAAATGATTAAGATAATCTTTTCGTGATCGAAGAGTCAATCCACATGATCCATTAATTCATAAAATATCATGTTAGATACTACCAAATTTTGTGGGAGGAACATGAAGACTTTGTGAAGATCATACGTAGACTTTTTGTCTGTCACAAAATTTTTTCTTCTGTTTTATTTTATTGAAATCAGCTTAATTGAGAGCAGAATTTGAGAATAAAAAGACGTTTGCAACACTTGATTTGAATTTGATAACGTTTAAAATAATTTTATGATCATAAAATCATGTTATTTAGAACAGAGGCGTATCCAAGATTTTAATATGACGGGTGCACTATTATGAAAAGGTGGATTTAAGGTATAAATTTGATCGGTTTGACATTTAGGTTCTTATCACTAAAAATCATTAAAATTTTAAAATTATAGGTCGAAAATTATTTTATCTATCCAAACTACTTAGAGAGATGTTACCCAATTTTAGAAAGATAAATAAAACAAGATAGATAAAAGATTGAAATTTCTAACCTCACTTGGAGAGGTACGCCCAATCATCATCGCACGACATATATGATACTTCGAATGTAGGTTCACATAGCTATATTTAAATATTTTTAAAAAAATATAAGACTACTACATATGATTACGGGAGGGGAGCATGGGTTCAGGTGAACCCAGTGATCCCCTCCTGGATATTTAAAATTTAAAACTAAATTATCTTTAATAAGTATAAAAAGATATAGTTTTTTTTTAGACAAATTGAAAAGAAAACAACGTGACATAACATGAAATAGAAACAATATCTTTATTATTGTTTTGATTTCTTTTTAAAAAAATTATAGGAAACTCCGAGAAATATATCGTACAAAGATTGAGTTGTTATAATGATATCTTTCTGTTGGTTAATTTATCTAAAGAAATATGTGCAATTTATTTGATGGACGTATATCAACTACAGCCAACTCCATCTTCAACAGTCATAGCCTTATATATTTTTTTGGGTATTGCATGCATAGGCCGCCGCGTCTCACAGGCACAGTACAGCGCAAAGCTCCGTGATATTTTTATTTTCTTCTTTTCTTATGCGGCAAAAAGTAGTTGTTCGAGAAATTATCTCGCGTTATTTAATTTTCAATTGACACTTGTAGAAGATATATTTATATTAATTATCTTTAATAAATTTCTTTAAAAAGATGTAGCTCTTTGATGATTTTTTGATTGTGTAAGTTTTTTTTTTAAATAAAGATAAAATTGAAAAAATGTCACTAGTGCCTTCTTGACTATGACAAACACTACTTATTTTGAGATAAAATTAAAAAATAATATCACTTATTTTAAAATGAAAGGAGTGTTATATATCCTAAAATGTATTTGGTAGATTTTTGTTCCATGTGAACAGAGGAAAAGCTAAAAAAACAATTATGTATTTCTTGGTCAGTCTCACTCTAAAGGGCATCTTTTTGAATGTCATTTTTGTCTCGATGTCTTTGAAAAATCTTCACGTTAGATTTTCTTTTCTTTTCTTTTCACGTAAACTGCAAAGCCTCAAACGTGACAAAAAAAATTCAATCAAGTCTCATTGATATTTTTTCATAAACTATTAACAATTTATAATACTAATGACCTGATAATAATTTAACTTGTTTAATAACTATATCCTTATTTTCTTCTTCATGAACGTCAAAATTGAAGAAGCATAATAAAATCAATACATGATTATATTATATGTAGACTATTTGTTTATCATTACATTGTATCCATCATGCAAAATGGAACAAGAGGATCCATTTGATGATTATTTCAATTTATAGGTACTAATATTTTCTTCGTTCCCGATTATTTCTTGTTGTTTGCAATTCTCTGTTGAGTCATTAGTTAATTACTTAATTTCTACTGTCAATGTAGATGTTATTAGATAATCATAATTTCTTTGTATGATCATATTTTATTTGATATGAAATTTAAGGGGAAAAAATAAATATGCCATCTTAAACATATAATATTTGTGACTATAAAAGTATTTTTTTTAAGAGTAACATGATATACTTAAAATAAAATTTTCACTAAAAGTAAAATATTTAATTTAAAATTACATAATTTTCATATATAGAATATATCTTTTTTTAAAATAAATTAATAAGAAATTGCAGTAGCATAAAATAGACATCACACAATGATCATATTTTATTTTTTAAAATTTTAATTATATTTTACTTCATCTTATGTATTATTATTAACCACAATTTATATTTGACAACTTAAAAAAATTACCTTTACTTTTTTTTCCTCTCTAGAATTAATCTGAACTAATAGTAATGTATGTTATTATCGCTTCAACTCATGCAGAAATGGATCCAAAGTTTAAGTTTTATCGATTTAATATAAAGATATTTTTGTTGAACCCAATATTTGTTTAAAATTATGATTCATATCTTCTATTTATGATAATTTTCATGAATATTTATATTTATATATTTATGTTTTACTTTAAAAGTATTGCGTTATGATGAATACGATACTAATCCTCTACATTTG
This sequence comes from Solanum appendiculatum, assembly GCA_018342035.1. NCBI lineage: Eukaryota > Viridiplantae > Streptophyta > Magnoliopsida > Solanales > Solanaceae > Solanum > Solanum appendiculatum. The sequence goes on along the minus strand of JAGDQO010000058.1, from coordinate 523,259 downwards.
TGCTTCTGCCTGCGTAAAGCTAACATTTTTAACAAATAATTGATAATTATGAGTAATAATAAAATAACTATGATTATTTTATCGTCATAGTACACCAAGTTTCTATTAATGGTGAGTTAAGATAGTGGTAGTAAAACTTTGTTTATTATTTATGAATCGAAAATTACAACGTTACCTAATACAGTAGTAGACGGATCAAGAAAAATGTAGAAATATATAATTTAAACAAAGGAGAAGTGCAACAAGATAGGTAGGAAGGAATCAAGGAAACAGAATATTAAGACCATGATGTCAACACAATTGGATAGACTCTTAGAAAAATTATTAGGATAATCTTTCTGTGATCGAAGAGTCAATCAAGTTGAACATACTATTCATTTATACATAAAAGAATCATGTTATAGACTACCATATTGTATGGGAGGAACATGACAACTTTGTAGAGATCACAAGTAGACTTTCTGTCTATCATAAAATTTATCCCTCTATTATATTTAATTGAAACCTGCTTAATTGAGTACAACCTTCAAGAATAAAAATAATATTTACAATATGTACGATTTGAACTATATAACGTTCACAATATTTTAATGATCATAAATTATGTTATTAAGAATAAATATTGAAAATATAAAGTTAAATTATTTGTAATAACAATTAAAAATATCGATTTTTTCTAGACAAATTAAAAAGAAAATAATGTGACATAACATAAAATAGCTAGAAAGAATAATTTTATTATTTGTTTTAATTCTTTTTACAAAATCATAGGAAACGCTGGTCAATATATCTTTCAAATATTGAGTTTCGATAATGATATGATATCTTTCTGTTGGCATCAATGACAATTGCCCTGCTATACAACCAACGAATTTAAATGACCTCTCTCATAATTAAAACTTAATTTATTTATTTTAAATAATATGTTGCATATATTTAAAGAACGTGTATCAAATACAGCCAACTCCCTTTTCAATAGTCATAGCCAAGACTTTTATGTTTGTGGTCATGCATGTGCAGGCCGCCGCGTCTCACTGTCATAGTATAACGCAAAGCTCCGACATATTTCTATCCAATTTTTTTTATTTTCTTCATTCCTTATGCGGCGAAAAGTTTTTGTTGAAGAAACTAGCATGTGCTATTAACTTACTAGTTGACAATTGTAGAAGAAAGGCAGTGATGTGAGGCCAAAAATACATATTTTTAATTATTATTTCTCTCATATTTAGTATTTTATTTGTCTTTTTTTAGCATGAATTTTATGGATTGAGCTTAATAGTGTATTTTATTTGTAGGATTAAATTGGTGTGAAGATGAAGATATTTGAAGCCAAAACGAATTAAAAATGGAAAATTATAGAAGAAAATCAAGTAGGCAGCTTAATGGATTAAATTATATATATATATGAGGTGCAGTTGAAGAAGAACTTGAATTGAAGATGTACAATGGCCACGTGTCAAGTTTCGAGGCAGCAAGTGAAACAACAACAAAAACAACATCGAATTGAGACGACACTGTTCACACAGAGTACCCAATTCATTTAGGTTTTGGGTTTTCCAATTTATTTTGGACTCAATTATTTTATTTAGGATTTTCTATATCTATAAATAGCCTATAATAATAATTCTTAAAGAGAGGAGGATAAAACATAGAAAATAACTTTTGACCTAGTAAGAGTTATGAGCTACCATGGAGGCCAGAGAACTTGGGTTTCATCTTTTCTTCTCCTTTATTAATTATTTTTACGTCTTTTCTGTGAATGATTTGTTGTAATTGCTGCATGTCTATGTGGAGTTAAACTTCTCATTCTAGGATTATGTTAACTTATAAAATGATTGTTTAGTAATTCTTGATTCGACCTATTTTTTATCATATTAGTTATTCTTATATTGTTGTACTTACTAGTTTAATGTTTGATCATAATTAGAATAAATTTATTGTCTTTTTTAAAAGTCGGGAGAGGAATAGAGGGATAGAATGTGGAATATAAGGAGCATGATCTTTTCTTGCATATCACTTGAATTGATTTGTGTCTAGGATAGGAAAATACCTAGATATCGTGCTTGGTTCAAATATGGGAAGACAACGTAAAGCTCCATAGTTGATTCAATCGATTCCCGCTCAACGATGTAGTTAGATTGTCAATTGTGATAGACAGTTAGAGGTCGGGAGATCATGACCATATTATCGACCCGATGAATCAACAACTAGATAATCAAATAAGTTGATGAAATTGATGCTAAACATGATTGTTAGTTAAACCATAATCCTAGATCAATTCATTCATTAATTATGTGAAAATTCTCTATTATCTTTGTTAATTGTTTATCATTTATTTTATCTTTATTTTTAGTTTAGTTAATATATATATATTCGTCTTTGAAATCCTCCCCTTGAATAAATAATCAGAATTATTGTAATTTAGTAAATTGTTAATTGACAAGTACTTTTTTGTCACTGTTACACCTCAAAAATTTCTAAGTTAAGACCTAAACTATTCTTCATTTACATATAAGGTCATATCGGATGATTCTTAAATTGCTCATTTGTGTAAATGTCAATTCTTTAGTCTGGGAATAGATTTGGATATGAATTAAGGTCACTAAACTATAGCTATGGAGCATAATTACAATATTTTGAGTGGCTATATGTGAAAGTTCCCCAGTTTTATATGAAGTTAATTGTCATTTTTTACTTGGTGAAGAAGGTTAGGGAAAGGAAAGAAGTATGTGGGGATGGGGAAGTGTTGAGGCTGGGGGAGGGGTTGGGAATTTTTTTTAATTATTTATAAAAAATTCTTTTCTCGTATTTAATTTTATAATTTATTATATTTAATACGTGACAATTCGAGATTGGGGCATGAAAATCACTTCTTTTCTTACAATTAGGATTGATAAAAAAATGAGGCAATAGTATTACTTTCAAATTGTTTAGGGGGTCATAGGACCCGTTAAAATATCTTTTTACAAAATGGATTTTAATTTAGGATGGATACACAATATAATTGGATATACATAAACTTATACAATATGTATATATACATGATATAACTAAATACACATGTAAATAGAATTATTCTATAACCATAATTATATAAAATGTATATATACACGATATAATTAAATATATACATGAAATAATTTATACATGAAATAATATATATATATATATATATATATATATATATAGTGTAAAGTTTAATATAGAGAAAAGACATAAAGTCACCACAGAAGTTGTCCCGTATTTTCAAAAAGACACCTTAACTTTGCAAGTGTCTTATCACCCCACAAAAGTTTTTAATATCTTTGTAAAAGGGTCATTTTGACCCATTCTCTCACCTGGGTTGTGACCACGCACAACAGGCGAGTGAAGTAGTGTTTTCACTGCTAATGACCAATTTAAAAGTGACACGTCTCGCTTGTTTTCCTTATCAATTAATTATTTTCTTCCTTTTCACCATCTTCCCCCAAAACAAACTCAAAAAAGAGCCGTTGGTAGCTCTGTTGACGGGTCCGATTTCTTCATCTACTTTGGTACTCTCTATTACGAATTCATCATCTTCCCCAAGCGCAATATGGTAGGAATTCGTCTCATTTATCTTTTAATTTCCAGTATAAAAGGTTAATTTGAAGTTTTTCAAGGTTTAATTTCTTCTTATTTTCATTTAGTTTGGAGTAATGAAGATATTTTTATGATTAGGTTTTGAAGGAAAATGTCAAATGCAATGTTGAATCGTATTTGTAATGATGAGAATGATATGATGTTGCGAGTGAAATTGCGATGCAAACATGGAGACTTACTTTCAATGCAAACTTCATGGTCGGAGCACAATCCAGCTCGAAGATTTTGGTCTTGTCCACGCTATCGTGTATGCTCTCTATATCATTTTTGGAGATCTTTTGTTTATGTTTCTGTCTTTTTATTTTTCTTTAATTTGTTTATGGTGTATATTAGGAGAATGCATGAGATTTCTTTAGATGGAGGGATCGTGAAGATGTTGATATACGATCCAAGTACATTATTCCGAGATTGGCGAAGAGAATTAAGGAGTTGGAAGAAGCATTGGCATATTATGAAAGTCGTGTTCAAAGTAACAAATGGGTGACGAAGGAGAAGAAGAGCTCAGGTTGTAACTTGAAGTTAATTGTCTTGATCATTGTAGTGTTTTTCCTATTTTTAAGCCTAACCAAGAATGTGAAGGATGGAAGATGTAGATGTGTGTGACCAAAATTGCCATAGACATCTTTAGTTACTTTCAAGTTTTTGGTGTTTTTTGTTGTCCAATAATCAAGTTTTTGTTGTTTTTTGTTATCGAATGTTGTTGAAATAGTTATGAATTGAACAAGTTGTTAATGCATTTAGTTGTCTATATTATTGTCGTAACCATTTGAGAAACTTTAAAAATATGTTCAACTACAAATAGATGAGAAGAAGATACATTGAAAGCAACAAAAACTGGTCAAAAAGAGGACTTCATTCCAACATAACCTGAGCTCTGATACAAAATTCTCACGATCCAACTCATGGGACCATACGGACACCTACTCTAACACCTAGATAGGAGAACCCTTACTACTCAATTTCAAAATGAGCAACGCAGAAATTAATAAAACATAAGAAATCTCTTTAATAATTTGAAATAATCATGAAAACATAAAATATAAGAAGTACCCTCTATTACAATCTAACGAAAAAACCTCCCAAGGAACTAGTCTAAACATGTACAAGAACTACTAAGAGGGTATAATATACGAAAATAAGACACAACTTTCACCAAGAGGAAAGAAATAGTAGAAGCTGCCAGAGAACATCATCGTCTTCACCTAAGAAACATCACTGATCCTGCAACCAGTTTATGCCAAGTGACATAGCAAGAATAGTATCAGTACAAACATGCAATATATAAACTGTGCACTTTGATTCCACGACCCGAATCCACCATATAATATAAAGTAGGCATTCAGAAGAAAACATGCACTATGAAAGTTACCCCACCCAAGATTTTGCCTACATGCTTTTACTTTTCTAGGTGTAATGCCCATAAATTAGTACACTTTGATTCCACCTCCCCACCTCATTATGTTGTCAACTCTACCATTAAGCATTCAACCCTCTTGCCACTATAATACTTCCCAAGCCTACCTTTTATTTGATATATATTCCAGACCATTTTAACAGATACACATAGTCCACGTAAAGTCGACTAAGGACAAGACTCCCAGTCATCAATTTGAGCTAACCAACACGTGAAACATAACATACCTAATTACACACAAACCCATACCTAAGTTCAACTCGCCCTTTAAGTAATTCGAGTTGCTCAAGGATCATGTAAGAACTAGTCTACTGCATTTACATGCAATCCTGGTCTACATAATTGTCATCCTAGCATTTAAACACAACAACTCGGTCACTCAGGGACCAACATGTGATAATCACACCATGAAGAATTAAACTTGGTTCTCTCATGGAACCCACCCTCAAAGTGCTAGTGTAGGCGTGGTACTCGATCCAATAATAATATGTACTATTGTGATACTCGATCCAATAAATATGTATATCGGCGTGGTATCATATGCAATAATATATATATATATATATATATATATATATATGTACTGCATGGTATCCGATCCCATAATCAAACACACATCACAATTACAATCACAATGAATAACAACTATTCCTGTACACATAAGTAAATGCATTCATTGCATACGATTGACAATAATTAACAATTCAATTTATATTCCTTCTTTTTCCCTAAATCATACCTTATGCAAGCAATACTAACAATGCAGTTGACAAACACATATAACATAAAACAGGAAAACAAACAACCATCATCCACCCGAGAGAATTCCTTCCGTAAATTAGCTGATCATAATCCGATCACCCATAATTTCCTTCCCCTGGATAACGCCTAGCAATCATCATAAGTCAACATCAACTAATCAAGTCCATCATCAACCTAATCACAACTAGTCACATATTCAACCATCTAGAATCTGTGTCGGAAGGCCTATACATGCAATCTCCGATACTTCATAAGATACAATGTAAGTACTCGGGTACCAAGTAGTTACTACGGAAGTCTGATCACGAACCCTTGACCTCTTTGTGAAGCTTTTAGCTTGTTCTCTGTCTAAATAATAATACAATACAAAATCAATCACAAATGGCCTAAATATTCCCGAATTATATCAAAATCTCAAACCCTAGGCCAACCTCATAATTATCCCACCCAAACAAGGATTTCCAACCATTAATTCACCTAAAACTACCAATTTCATGGCTATATTACCTAATTTTGGTGAATAAATCAAGAACAAATGTGTTTATAAATAATCCAAGGTCTTACACCCTAAAATCCTTATAAACCCAAATTTTCTCCACCTTAGGATGAACCGAAACCCTCCCCTTGAGCCACAATTAATGCCTCTAAGTCCTAGAAATCAAAATACCAAGGTAGGGAATCAAATTGCTCACCTTCACAAAAATTCATAATGAAAAACTGTTGAAATTTGTCCTAGGTCGCCCTTTCTCTTTCCCAAAATGTTCTTGGTTGATTGTGGGAGTTTTTCTATATTTACTCCGACTAACCCTGCTATAACGGCCTAATTAGGCCCCTAATACCACTATAGCAACCCAAATCTTGAGGCCCCTATAATGGGTAGCAGACCGGCCACTTTTTTTTCTTTTCGCTATATCGGTGGGTCACCAGCTATAGTGACTTGCATAGGAAAGAACCTCAAAAATAATCTCAAAATAGCCTATTTTGCAGCACCTCTTCAAATCTTGAGTAGTCGAACCGACTCCTTCATGCTAAATTCAATATCGGGAGTTCTACTCACTCGAATTTACTTTCGAAAAGTCCTATGGACTCCTTCATGTCTCAGCTAATGGAAAAACCAACTCATTCTTACAAATTTTACCTAATTCTTTTCCAAAATGCCCTAAACTTTACCTTGCTCCGATTCCATATGAGACTAGCCTAGTCTAAAATATTTAAGTCACTATTCCAATAGTTTTCTTACTCAATTTATTTCACCATTGGTTTATCCATAACAACCAGAGGGGTTGTTACAGAATTGGAGGGAGTAACAAGTTTCAAAAAATAAGAAATTATTGTTGGTTTTCAGCATTTTAATATTATTATTTAGTAATATCAAATCGGTTCATATTGGATTGGAAAGTCGTTGCACTTCCTATCCATTGGTTGTATGGTGGTATTTGTGCTATTTGCTCCTTTTTGTTAGAGATAAATGTTTTCATTAATCTTCCTTGTAACTCCTATATCCACTTAACTTTTTATTTTTTTTATTATTTTACCTTATTATGTCTTGTAACTCATATAACTTTCAAGGCATATTTTTTTATTTATTCAACTATTAGGTAATCGAATCACGCTTCACACAGTCATAAATGAACTTGTCAAGATTAAAACTAATCCTTCAATAATAGTTGAATATATAATAAAAATAACTTAAACTTCATTTCTGGTAAAAAGTAAAGATATTCATAACAATGGTTTTGAATAACAGTGAAGAAATTCGACATTGTATCCAAAAACTAATTTAGTTTAGAGTTTTAAAAAGTTTTTTTACCAAAAAAATTTGATAGTCATAATTATAAACTTCACCAATTTTATCAATTATTTTTAAAGTTTTGATGTATGGGTTAGTAAAATTCACTCCATATCAAACATATCACTTTATATATAGATTGCACAAAAATAAAATGACCAAACCTAACGTCATTAAATTCTTACTTATAAAAGGATTATAGTCTAATAATTGAAAGTACTTATCCCCCCAAAAAAGTAAGGATATGTCAACAAAGATCAAGCAGTTCTGCCTTAATTTAATTGGCAAAAAAATTAATAGCTAAGAGTTGTACATTCCTTCTCTATTGCTTTCATATGTCTTATTGCTCTACACTTTTCACAAACATATAAATGATTCTCATCATAGACGTATAAATAAATAAACATGGGCACCACTCTGTATACCATGACCCTCGAGAAGGTTAGGGAGGAGCATGATAATTCTCCCTTATATAAGTTTTGACATCAAAGGGATTAAATATAATTTTTACCCGTCAACTCTTTTGCACACGTAAATCATGCACTTAATGCAAGGGAAATCTCATCATCATCTACTATATACGTAATTACCAATTTTCACTCAGCTATCTTTATCATTTTCACCAATTGAAGTACCAATGTATAATAGAATATTGTATTTTGATATTGGTATTTGCATGTAAACATATTCTCTTTCAGTTTGTATTTGGGCTCTATACAATAAATAGATCTCTATTCAGGATCATTTGGAAACTTGTAGAACAAATTAAATCAAAACAAAATGCAACTAAGAACAAAAATTCATGATGAAATTTCAAATTCGATTAAACTTTCTAAGAACTCCAAAAGAAAAAAAATTCAAGAAGAGAATCTACAAAGTCTTGTGTTCTTAACCTCTTCATGTTAAAAAAGAAATAAGTAAAATATCAAGAATGGACATTATCATTGTTTAACTTTAAGTTCAACGAAATTCATATGCATATAGTACCTGAAAAATAAAAATGATGGCATACTTCATAGTTAACGTGACCTCAATTTACTAGAGATAAAGCCCCACTGTCAATAAATTAATTGACTTAATTATTTGGCTTGTTAGTTTTCTCAAATGTAACATTCATATAATTTTAGAGATCATAATAGACATGAGATGTGTTTTTTTGTAGAGAAGGATAATATATTTTATCAAAATACAACACTTAAGATTGTCACGATCCAATCTGCGAGATCGCGTGGTATCTATTCGGCTCTAACTTGATAGGAGAACGCTTTTCATTCATCCTCTTTTTTAAAGGTAAATTCTTAAGAGAGACATATAATAGTCATAATACCCAATTGAATTGAAAATTCAAAGTCAAATAATGAAATACTACACAAACTCCTCTACTATATTACCATTCCATGGCAAAGGATCATAACATAAAGCAAGTCAAACAGACTGGAGTTAGTGTATTTGTAAGAAAACTCTATGGCTTTAGCTGTCCAAATTTATTTTCTATCAAAAATTCTATATATCTCAAGTAAATCTAAATTTTCTTCTTATCCACAAGTATTACACTACTATATATCTAAAATATGGCTATGTGGACATAAGAGATAACAATAATATCGATGTTTACACATTTCTCTCCTACTTTCAATTATATGGGAAGGTGTTCTAGAAGTAATATGGAACCCAACACCTCCCCTTTCCCTTTCTTTATACTATTTATTGAAGCTTTTCTTCAATCCAATTCTATTTTCTACAGTCCATCAACACCAGCGCACCTACCCCACACCAACCCCCCCCCCCCAAAAAAAAGGAATAAGGATAAAGCATATAACTAATAACAACGTAAAAACTAAAAGTAATAAGTTTAAAATTAGTAAGTGAGAAAAAAATTTGTGTCCAAGTCAGAACGTTCTCTAGTTTAGATTCTTTGAAAAATTAAGAGATAATGAGTTGGACGATAAGTACATTACAATAATAGATGTCCAGAATAGGAAGACTAAACAAATGTTATCACATACCTATTTATTTAGTGCTTCTTTTAATTGTGAAACAATTGAGCCAATTCATTTGCCTGAACAACTTTAAGTTTCGTAATATACTATTTCAAAATATTTTCTTCCTCCTCCAGTTCTTTGGACAAGGTCTTTCTATTTGGATATTTTACAACAACACAAGATAATATGCTCTTAATTTCCAATAGTAATTTACAGGTAACAACTTTTGGGGGAAAAAAGTCATAAATAGATGTTTAATCTATTATTATATCAAGGTCTCAGTTATGTAATTTTCTTAATCTCATTGATGTTTGAGCAAACTTACTTATATCAGCCTATACAATTGAAAAATACAATTTCTATAGTATCCTATCCAAAAGGTTGGGAAAGATAGGTGCCAAACAAATATGACAGTTTAAATTTAAATTCGAATCTTCATGTTGTTATATTCATACCTCAAGCACCTTTCAATCCCTAAAAGATATGATTTTATTACTTTCAATCTGGGGAAGTTATGCAAAATCGATGAACTATCAGGAGATATAGCAAACTCTAAAAATCAGTCATATTTCACACGATAAAAAAAAATATATATATATATACTAACAAATTCACAAGACCACAGGAGAACACTATGCCACAACAATAAGGACAAATAGCCTCCTAAATCCTTGGACAATTATGTGATTTCAAATGTCAAGCAAGAACCACATGTGCTAGTACCATTAGCACCAATTAATGTTGCCAAAAGCTCTCCAACCTAATATGTATCTATATAATCATAAGAGATGTTGTCAAAGAGAATCATTGATGAAGTTCTCTTTTAATTTCTTAGCTTTGTAATAGTTTGGAACTTCCCCCCATTCTTGTTTTTCTCTTTTTTTAAAAGCTTGTCAACAATTTTCAACAATTCTAAGTTGCTTTGTAATTTTTAATACAAGTCAATCTGTTTCACATATCAAATTATTAAATAATAGAAGTGTCACACAAAGAACGTGCTTACATGAAATAAATGCAAAGTCAAAAATGATGAAAAGAGAATCAATGAAAGAAAAAAGTTCAAGACACAAAGTGAACATAATCGATCATCGAAAAATCAATGTGGATAGAAGAAAAGTGAAATAGTTATGTCAATTAATATTATACGTCTCGTCTCACCGTGACCTTTTCTCAAATTCTCAAAAAAGAAAACTATGGCTCCATCTCTGCAGGGACAGAATTAAGCCGTGATATATATCCTCTAGGAATAATTTTTCTCTTAATACTTTTAGTTTTTATCCTCTAAATAATCTTTATAATTTTCATAAAAAAAGGATTATATCATATATTTTTTAACTTGAAGGCAACTGTTCAACAACTTTTGATTTTAAATTGTACGTCAAAAATTAAAGAAGAAAAACCACCACAAAGGAGTGTGATTGAGAACTGAGGATGAATGAGATTTTTTAATCTTAATTATAAGTTTAATATGAACTTTAGAAATAGAAAAAATTATGATATGGAGTGCATCTCCTTCAATAAATTCTATATCGTGCAAATTCAAATAAATCGGATTAATTAATTCTATCTGATTTTTTTAAAAAAAGAAATAAAAACATCTTGGATGTGATGTTATAAATTCAATTTCTCTTATTTGAGCCCCAAAAATTTAAGCATAACATAATATAATTTCTTTAACAAAAATGTCAAGAACTATACCGACATTCACAATCTAGATGTATCATGTTATGCAAAATCATTATAATCTTTTGAATTCAATGTAGTCGAAGGGGATGGAGAACCTTCTTGGCAAATTTTAACTCTTTTTTTTTGTGTTCTGCTGCAGTTCACCAATTCGATTCCTCATCTCATCAATTATTTTGAGTTGATTATTTTAGACATAGTCTGAAACCTTATTTGTATTGAAGATGTTTTTTTTACAAATTCAATCATAAATAACGATATTTTATTTTGTATTATCTACATCATATCCATTCATCTACATGTTTAGCGGAAGAGAAACACTAAAATGATAAAATTGTTATGAAAGATATTTTTCAGGGAGAGTACTTATGGATTTGAAAGAAATAAGAGAGAAAGAAGAAGAGATCCGCCTGGTGGAAGAAGGAAAATAATCAAACCCTAATAAAAAGGACTGAATGCAACGACTAAAGAGGGCAACAATTAAATTTTTACAGTGAAAAAAGAAGATTGCTGAACACCTAAATTTTCTCTTTTGAATAACTTTTTTTTAAGAAACTTTTAAAGGGAAGATAGCCAAAAATTATGAAAAAAATAAGAGGCAATTCTTGAACAATGAAGGCTGCCACTTAGGCGGGTCTAAGACACTCTTATATATATATCCTCCTTCTTTGTGTTCATTGTAAGGAAGAATATATTTTTCACCTATAAATAGTGATGGTCTTACATTATATTGGGTACAAGAAAAATATAGAGTACATAAAAGTTAATTATAAAAGAATGTTTTATTTAATTAAAAGAAGGTGTTCGTTTGGTGGAGCTTTGGAATGAACTCTTGTTGGGACTTCGTTGAGTTATACACTATTATTGTGTTGTTGTATCATAGAGGGGCCAAGTCAAGAAGATTATTGCTAGATCGGTAAAATTTTACTGCATTAGGCTTGAATCTCCTTAAAGAGAGTGACATATTCACGCTCTAACCTGAAGATATTTTATTTTCTTGATTTTATATTGTTATTGTATTTTCACCAACATAATATTTAAATTTACATTTTTTTTTTAGATTATTCTTCAAATCTTGACAATTTTTGGAGAGTATATTGTGATCTAGAGCAGACACCTGAAATTTAAAACTATGTTGACATCCACATCATTACATGCTTTCTTCCTATATGATGATTGAGCATTTTCAAATGAGACATCCTTCTTTACACATGTAACTAAGACAAATTTAGCAGTTGACATGTTGATTTGGAGATTGATTTGGTGGTTTATGGAGTTAAAAATTCACTTTAAATTTCATAAATGACATTTCAAATTCTTTCGGTGAAAATCTTGAATCTAAATGCATGCTACCTGTTGTGTCAAAACGCATAAGGAAATGTACGAAGTCGTGCAAGTAATAAAGTGGTTCTTTTAGAAATTGAATGTCGAACCCACAGTGTAATGACTCGATTGGTAATTTTTAGTATTTTTCATGAAATTTACCATTTTGTCCCTCCTAAATTGTGACCCCGAGTTATTCTTGATTAAGTTTGGAAGATGGTTTTAAACTTTGAGTAAAAAGTTGATATTTTCGCAAGTTTTGAGTTTGAAAGGCTTAGTTGCTTAAAAGTGGGTTTTGATGTCTTTCGGGGTTCAGATGCTCGAATCAGAATTTTGAGAGTTTTGTTAAATTCGGGGGATGATTTTAGGCCTAGATGAAATCTTGGTTGATTTTGAGAGGTTTCGAGCTTGTTTTGGCCTTTTTAGACGTTATGTTAGTTTCATATAATTTTCACGGATGTTGGGTCAAGGAGACCTCATATTTATGTTTTGACGGTTTCATTGAGTCTGGAACGTTGAGTATAGTCGATTTGCATATTTGATTTATGTGTTCGGGGTTCCGAACAAATTTTGAGGGTTCTTTCGATGTTTGAGAGTTGACTGGTTTTTCTGGACCTTGTGTGCCTCGCGATTGCTTTCGTGAACCTCGCTTTTGCAACATGTTTTTGCGAAGGACAGATCACTTTCATGGAGGGTCAGGTGGAATGACATTCGTGATCGTGAAGGGCCTGTCGTGATCGCGAACTACGCTAAAGCGAAGACTGTTCGCTTTGCGATGCCCGAGATTTTTGAGGGGTTTGCTCACTTTTGCGATATCAGAGAGAGGTTTTGACCTGCAATTTTTGGGCTTAAGCCCCATTTTTCATTTTTGAGTTTGGCAAACCATTGGAGGCAGCTTTTGAAAGGATTTCTTGTGCTAAATTGATTGGGAAAGTCTTTTTAACCCTAAAACTTCATTTCCCTTTGATTTTTATGCCACGACCCAAAGTAGACCCTAGACGTGATATGGCGTATAAGACCCTGATTGGCCCTATACAAGCCACTTAGCATACATCATACAAGATAATAGAAAATCAAGAGATTTAAAAAGACAATTTAAAATCATAAGAGTTTATCAAATGTAGCGAAAGTCTAACATAGTCTCAAAGCCATCTAGTACATCAAGAGTGATCGGGACGTAACCTGTACATCACATACAATACTGAAAGGAAGTAAAGACAATAAGCAATAAAGTTTGGTCCTCGGAACATGAGGACTCACCAATCTTCAATGTCTACTAAGGCAATCTCCAGCCACGGGTGGATGGAGAGGAGTCGTCACGCCCTACATTAGCGAAACAATGTAGGCAAGAGTATGTGTTAGTACAAAGATGTACCAAGTATGACAGCAACGCATAGAGTTATAAAATCGTGCTAAAAGGGACATTTCATGTCATGCAAAGACCAAGTTAAAATCATAAAATAAGAGGTTAGAAAACATCATCGTAATCATGGTCAATGCAAGTAAATCTCATTTTTGAACACTTATGAGACACTTCTTGAAGTAACCTTAGTTCATCATTATTGTGGAAAGTAGCCTTAACCAACATAGAGACCATGTGAGTTATAACATGGAATTCGGTGTCTGTCCCACACCGAAAAGGGGTGTCCTACTTGCCAAGGTAAGACCATGAACTTCTAGCTTACTGGATCCACTAGCTAATGTCTATCTAAGACAATCATCCTATGGGGGCACATAGGTATGGGATGAGGAGATTGTTACTAGAAACCCGGCCTCAAGCTACGGGAGATCTTCCATCTCAATATCCTCTCGGTGCTAAGCATAAATCCCATGGAATAGTCATAATTCTTATTCATCTTATTATCCATGGAAAGGTACAACTAGAGTTACCAATCCAAGCTAAAGTTCATTAGTATTGACGTTTCATCTTCCATGGACTAGTCCAAGCTTACGTCATTTAGAATAGCTCCTTAGTCTTGATTCAAAGTTTAGTTGAGAAAACCTTTCAACTCTAAGAATCCTTATGTGAGAAAACCCTTTCATAACAACAACAACAACATTTATGCTTTACTCTCAAAGCAATCTTAAATCATTTTCATCAATTTTCATAAAGAACATGCATATCTTCATAAACTCACCTTTCATAGTTCAAAACCTACATTATATTATCATAGCTTAGAAAACATGGGTGATGCATGGGTTCATGGGGATTCATCTTAAAACAAATGGAATTATCTCAATTCTTGCATAATAGTTCATAAAACAATCAATTATATCAACATTGAAGGGACCATAACATGGAAGAAAACCCTAACTTCAATGGGAGATTTCTAACTTGAAAATTGGAGAATTTAGGAATCCTATGGAGGAAAGGGCTCCATAGGTGAAGACTATCATACCTTGATGCCAAAATTTTGAAATCAATGGTGAAATTGGAGACTTGATTTGTAACCCTAGCCTTCTTCTTCAACTTTAGAGAGAGAAATATTGGAGAGGATGTCTTGATCTTCTTTTGGGAAATTGAGAGAATGAATTCAATTGGGTGATTTTGGGGGTAAAATTTTTATATAGGGCTTTGGGTTGAAGGTAAAATGACGTAGTATTGAGTTAAAATAATTGGAAAAAGACCCAACATCCCCTGACTTAATAACTGCTGAACTGAGTTCAAGGAGGCCTTAAAGGCTCGTCTAGACCACCACGGCCCGTCTAACGGGTCGTGAAGAATTTCTGCCTGATAGGGCTTCACTATTTCAGGCATAAATTTTTACTTAAAACATCAAATGGATCAAAGGTGGCGTTTGAAAGAGGACTCAAAGATCTTTAATTTGATAGGTCACGAGCCACCTAATTCATTTTGTGCTAAAAGATATGATCGTTTGAAGTTGACCCTAAACTGTAAGTCTGACAAGTCTCCTTCACGGTCTGTGTGAAGCTTCACTGGCCGTTTAGATGTCTGTGGCCCTTTTCCAGTGACTTTGGGTCACATTCTACCACCTAGGTGACTTGTATGACCTACTTAAAGGGCCGTCAAGTCCACCATGGCCGTCTGGATCACCGTCAAGTGGCCCCTGCCTGAGGCAGGTTCTGGAAACTCTTCACGAGTGTCCTAACAGACTGTGGCCCCCTACACAGCCCATCTAGGGCTCCGTGAAGGGTTCCAAGGTCCATTTTTAGGTACTTAACATGCCCGCCTAGGCTTTCTCTAATCCGAGGTGTTACAATTTATGGAGTTTAACATCAAAATTTGGGATTTAGATTGGTTCATAGCAAGGTTTTTCAAGAACTCGAGTTCTAATCTAAAATGGTGATTATGACTTGATTTTAAATCCTTTTTCGAAATGGTTTTCACTAATGAGTTCCTGAAGCCTTGAATATCATTTTCAAGTATTGATTTTTGGATTCAAACCTCCTTTTTGAAATTAGGTTTTGAGTTGATTGACCCATTTCTCAAAGTAATTGATGTGGGTATTGTTATTTTTGGAAATTTATTGTGAATACTTGATTGATATAGATTGTGTGGCTTTGGAAGTGGTTTGGAAGGGGAAAAGTCAAGCTTCGGGTTGACTAATTGATTGCTTTAAGGCAAGTGATCTCTTAAACTTTGTAATCTAGTAGAATTGTCTACTTCTCTTCATTGTATGTGTGTTGGAAAATAATGGGGAAAGAGGTGAAAGATTTATTGATCCACTTGATTAATGTTAATAAACAAAAAGGGGATAAATGAAAAGGCTTCTTGATGATAATACTAAATGGTGAATTGCCTTGTTGTGACCCTATTTGATTGATTGACGAATCTCTTGAATATATGAAAGTGGACTTGAATTATACGAATTATTGTCTCTTCTCTAGGGTGTGATATTGCTTGTGTTCGTTGATTGTTGAACACCGTGACGAGGCATGTGAAAAAGTGGAAGAGAAATAGTTTTTGCTAGTGATATAAATGTCGAAGGAAAATAATTCCGGCAAGTGATATAGTGTGAAAGTCAAAGGAAAATGGTTCTGGCTAGTGATATGAATGCTGAAGGGAAATGGTTTCGGCAAGTGATATAATGTGAAAGTCGAAGGAAAATGATTCCGACTAGTGACATTGTGCCGAAGAGAAATGGTTTTCGGCAAGTGTTGACTTTGATGATCAATCTATTGATGCATGTGACTGAGTTATTTGGTGCATATGGTTGATCTATTTGGTGCATATAATTGATTCATTTGATGCACATGATTGAGCCAATTGGTGTATATGATTGGACTAATTGATGCATGAATTGAGCATGCTTTGTAATTATAATTGATCTACTTATTACTCATGATTGATCTACTTGTTGATTGTGATTGATGTACTTGATACTTGCACTTAAACTACTTGATTCGTGTTAGTTGTTGACTCGTGACTATTGGACGGTGAATATTGAGCCTTATGAACTGTGCTTTATAAAACTGTTAGGTTGGGCTGATTTCTATGCAGGTTGTAGTTGAGGAGGTTTGGTTGGGTTGGAAGGGGTATTCAATTTCTAGCTAGGTTGCCTTGTTTATTAGGTTGCTTGATGGTTACCGTGTTGTTGGTACTCACTCCTTGCTTCTACACTTGTGTAGGTTCTGAGTCCGGACCCGTGTGATCTTCTTCTTCTCTTCCTAATTTTGAGGCTCGTTGAAGGACTTTGAGAGGTAGTTGCTTGTCATTGTAGCCGACCCTTTTGTTCTTTTTCTTTATGCTTTGTTCGAAACAAAGATTTGAGACTTGTATTTATCTTTCAGATTTTGTTTTTACATTAGTGGCTTATACACGTGACAATCAGGTTTTGGGGGTTAATAGAATTAATATGTTTTTTTGGCTTTTATCCTATTCTTGTTTAGCTTTCCGCATTTCTTTCGTTTTGTTGGATTGAGGCTAACTTGTCTTGGTGGGAATAGATAAGTGTCATCACGTCCATTTTTGGATAGTGAGTGTCACGCCCTGAGCCTACACCCTGGATATGGCTGGTACTCAAGAACCATTTCTGATCCCCAAGCGAACCCTTGTCTTGGCTGACTACTTAGCGGAAGACTCACTCAAGAAAAAATAGGCTTAAAACAAAATTTGATCTCAAAATAAAACTCAACTAGAATATCTGAAAGTACTCATTTGCAATAATTATAATAGTTTGCAAAATATCTTTAAAGGGAAGAAAGTACTGAGAGACTCCTCGACTCTATCTATCTATAAAGCCTCTATTATTATAGAAGGATGTCCGGGCAAGACCCAAGACATCTCAAAACTACTAACTAGAAAGTAAATGTGAAGTCTTTCGGAATATAAGGAGGCTCACCAAAAGCTAGCTGGAGTGTAGAGTGATCTCAACGAAGCACCTATTGATGATCCTGAACACCTATATCTGCATCAAAAAGAGATGTAGGTCAAATGACATCAATACATTTGAATGTACAGGCATGTAATATAATCGAAGTAAAATAACTGAATGAAAGGACTGCAATAGGTAAAACTATACTCAAGCTGAATGTAAAGAAAAAAAGGAGTTAAATCATTTAAAGCTTTACAAATACATTCTCATCTCTGAACTCAACATAATAAGTGATATATTAAAATACACTTTAACTCTATTGGGGAGATTCTCTAACCGACAACCATCACTATGAGCTACATGATGATACAGCGTGTCGCCCATGCTGCCAGAATTGTCCTATACAGTGCCGAGGTATAGAACCCCTCAACTAAGTGGATCCACCAAGATATAAGGATTCATCTAAAAAGTATGATCCTTTACCCATGTTGGCCTACATGGTTTATGAGGATTTTGAGTTTTCTGAACTCATCCTCATATCGGTGCTCAATACTACACCCAATAAATATATACTCATGCTCAAATGTATAAAATAAACTCTTTCTCTGTTTTGAGGTAATTACTCAAAATATCCTCTTAAAAGACGTAATGCTCTGAAATATCTCTGAACTCATAAACTCATTTAGAAATCAAAGTTTCTCTTTATCAATATAACAAAATGATATATTTGGCTCTACTTAGTTCCTTTATACTCTTTCTCAAATCATTTTTCAAACTCTTTCTCAAGACTCATCTTTGCTTTATCAGAACTCAGTTTAAAACAATTATGTTTGTTTTAAAAGATTCTCAATAAGAATTCAATGAATACTTAGGGATAGGGTTCATACTGAAGAATAGATATGAACAATCAACTCAATAAATCTCAATGCACAATATACAACAATTCAATAATTAGGAACAGAAATTCAATAATCAGGAGCTCAAGAACTCAGAACTCAACATCAACTATCTCAAGAATACTCAAATCTAAGGATAGAACCGTAGATTACTCTTTTAGTGATTTGAAAGTAGATGTAGGGTGTGAGGACAAACTCAGTCCATCACTATGAATAACCTTACATACCTGATTATGAAGATTTTTGAACTAAAACTTTGGTGAAGACTTAATTTGTCTTGAGCTTGATATCTTAGGGCTTAATCTTGAGAGAAAAAACTCTTTTATGAAGTTCTTAGAGTGGAAGAATTTGGGTAAGCCTTAGATGGAAAGTTTCTCTTTGAATCTTGAATTTTTGACTTGAAGGTTTTAGGGTTCTTGATGGAGAAGAGGAACCCTAGGTAAGTTTTAAGAGAATTTCTAAATACTTGAATGTTTAGATTGATGATTTTGAGATGAAAACTAATTAGCTGAATGATATACTCAGTTAAAACACTCAAAAATGACTTAGAATAGGATTAAAAAGCTTGAGAGAGGACCAAATTAACCCTAGAAGGTGTGCAGGAAGTTGCTGAAAAAAGAGTGCAGCAAGCCTTCACGGAATGGTCTACCATTCGTGGAAATTTTGACCATCCGTAGATCCAGTCGTAGAACATCGACGGCCTGATAGGGCTTCACTTAAACGGGTATAACATTTTACTCTGAACTTGGAATGAGGCAAACTTGGTGGTTTTGGAAAGAAAATTCATGGAACTTTAATTTGATAGATCATGGGCTACCTAATTCATTATATGATGAGAGACATAGTCGTTTGAAGTTGACATAAGTGGAATCTTATTTCAAAACTTAATCGGTAAGGAAGCTTTCAACTCAACTTTGTGCTAGGGGATTCTAGTGACCTTAATTCATATCCAACTCAATTTCCAAACTAAAGAATTGACCTTCACACAAATGAGTAATTATAGAATCACCTGATATGACCTTACACATAAATAAAGAATAGTTCAGGTTTTAACTTAGAAATTTTTGAGGTGTAACAATATCTCCCCCTTGGGATCATTCGTCCTCGAATGGCTGTTAAACTAAGCATGTAAAGGAAATGAGTTACTCTTACTATCGTTTGACATATGAACTTGCCTACTAACATAGGTGGAATTGATTCATACTAAGAGTTTGGAACTGTGTATAGCACATAAGTCACGAATGATATGGGTTTGAACATAGTCACACTCTATCTGAAGCTATTTGACATGAAACATTTATATCTGGGTACAATATCAGAATATGACTACTATGCCTTAAGCAATACGACTGTTAGCTTTCAAGACTAGTACTATAACCACTGCATGGACTCCTCATAATCAATCTTTTTAAGAATTTCTCATTCTCTTATCATCCCTAGCAACTAAAATTTCACGCATTACTATCAGGAACTGACATAACTACCTCATCTAACTATTACTAAAACTTCATCTCATTCTTCCTCCAAATTTATATCCTTACATGAAATAAGCACACCATCACTACCACAATAAGAAATGTCAACCTTCTCCTATCATTACTCAACTACTATCATCAACATCACTATCAAAACTAAAAAGGATCACTGAATGAGCTTTAGGGAAAAAGATCATAAGTATGATATATGCATGACATAGCATTATGTTGCTAGCCATTGAGAGTAAATCATGTATTTACGAGACTGACCATACTATGAGACATGAATACTTATATGAAAAGGTTCATATCATAAGACCGATATCCATAACTTTATGGAGTAAGATTGAGATCAATAGGCTAAAGTATTTGCCCCTCATTCTGGGAACTAAGCATAGATGTGAATCTATCTAAAGTGTATGAGCATATGTCATGGACACAATTATGATATTAGAAACTTCAATAGGATATTGTAATGATTGAACTTTGAGGAATACGCTAGAGTATGAATGGATTGATATAACACTATAACTCTTTCTGAACACATCACTATCTGATGCTTAACACTTTACTTGGTTTCTCATCTTATAATCTCCCCCTTAGGTTTGAAGCAGATACTTTAAAGCTATGGATCTATTCCATTATCTCTAGACTAGTCTATATTTGCTTTAATTACTCAGAAAATGCTAATCTTATGGCTATTGAACTCTCCATGAGCATGCAATAAGATTCCTTCTAAGTCTTCTTTCTTAGATGCTTCTCGTAGCTTCTTTCGGCTTCTATAAAAGACATTCTATAACTGTTACCTACATTGACTTATAAAGCCGCTTAATCTAACTCTGAAGGGAAAAAAATAATGCTTACATCAACCTATTCCATATTGAAAGTTCAAATATACTATCTAAGCACACATGAAAAATCATAAATTTAATTGGAACCTCGTTTGACTACATACGATCTCGGGTACACCTCTTAATGCTCTTGTTACTCTAATTACTTAGCTGCACTTTATTACTCTCATCTAAAAGTCAGAATCCCACACTTGTACCACTCACATTCATTGCAACTAACATCTTAATTCCTCACCTACATTATATCAAACCAATAAGATCAGATCTTAACACTAACATCATCACCCTTATGTTGCCATACTTTTTTATATTACGACACTCATCTCCAATTCAAGCTTAGAGTCTTGTACCTAACATGTATATCAATATAACTGCTCACATACTATACTAACTTACGACTACTATATAAAATTAAGAAACGCTTGCCCACTAAGACCTCGTGACAAGTAGTCGATCTTTATCTCATAGCCTATCTATTTTACAAATTACCATCACATTCCCTTTCACAACTTAAGTACTATTTACCCACTTACTATATATCATTACTTAATTAGTTCTATAATCCTCTGAATACTATGAGGTTCTCCTTTCAAAATCATAAGCCTACCTTAGATCTATCACTTCATCTCTGCTCTTCTATTCAACACATATACTTGGTCTTCACTAATACAATGGCTTATCGACATAAACTCCCTTCTAGTTAAAGTATACTCTAACTCATCCTGACTAGTAACTATTACTCTACCTTCTGTCATGAAATCCACACAAGATTACGACTCCTTAGCCCACATCGAAGGTAAAAACTCCTCATTAATGACTTAGTAAGTACATAGCTACAACATACATACTCTATTAAATAACTATCCCCATCTCTTATGTTACTACACTTCCAAATGCATACTTCTAACTCTTGGTACTCAGACTTAAAAAGATGTTATGTCTCCAAAGCGTCAAATGCATACTTCTACATAGCATCTATGTTGTAGCATCTTTTTAAGGCTGATGCTTAAAAAGATGCTTCAAATTCTTGGGTACTCAGACTTCCCCTAATCTGCAAAAAACAAGACCAAAAGAAAAAAAAAAGTGACACTATAAAAAATAAAAAATAAAATAAAATAAGAAGCTACACTATAAATTGGGTTGCCTCCCAATAAGCGTCTAATTTAACATCGCGGCATGACACAAGTAAATTCACTACTTTTCTTTCCACTTTGAACTTATGAATTGTAGCCCTAGCTTTGCATCAACTTTTCTACTCCTCTCAAGGGGCGGTGGTATAAAGATAAAGGAACCAAGTAATAAATATTGCATCTTGCACTTCTTGGCCCTTATGTGAGGAATGTCGTTTTGTCTACGTGGATTAGAAAACTTTAGAATGTAGGGGCCTTGTTCCTCGTTTAGACACTCCTCTATTAGTTCAGATGACTCGAATTTCATGTCGTCATCTAAGCATAATGTAGAAAAATGTTTAGAATGAGGCCCAATATGCCCCAACTCCAAAGCAACATTATTTACAACATTCTCACTTTTGTACTCTTTCTCAACATCGACATTAAGGAATAAAGTATAGTTGAATGGTTGAAATTCCTCTTTTTGCTCCACTAGTTGGTCATCATCCACAACAATTGGTGATTGGGCATCAGACGCCTCAATCTTTTTGTTCAAGTGAGCCTCCAAGTCGTGAATATCTGAGCCAAATTGATCTATTTCTTGTGTGAGCTCAACTCTTTCTTCAATTAGTTGGGTTGTCATGTATGTCAGATCATCACAGATAGTCTCTTGAAACTTTAGAAGTTGAGTTTGTTCTTGTAGCCAAGATTGGCTCACTATTTCTGCTTCTTCACAACTTTCTCTTTGTTGGGATTCAATATCTTCCTCTATTTTTGCTAGGACTGCAATTTGCAATTCAATAGCGTCAAGCGTAGCCTGCATTTCTATGATCTTCGATTGCTCTAACACGTATTCAAACATTTGTTTCGAGATTATAAAATTAACTTTGTCTAGCATGTCCGTTCATTCCACAAATGAATTCACATTGCGAGCCTCTTGTTTTGCATTCTCCACTTCATCACCCCTGCCAACATCACTGATAACAGAAGAATCAGAATATAGTTTCGAGGGAGGGGAATATGAGTTAGGACAACCTTTCCAATGACCAAATTGACCACCACATATATGACATATAGGACACTTGATATCCAAGTGGGATCCATTACAATAATTACAAGGATACTTATAAGGATACTTCTCACCCAACCACGATTTATCCCAATCAGCCATATCAATAATAGTACCAAATTATTCAAAGGAAAAATAATTAGTTGTTCGGAAAAAAAATTAACTTAAAAAAACAAAACAAAAAAAAATAAAAAGAAAAAATATAACCTAGAAGAATAGTTAATTTCTAAGTCCCCGGCAACGGCGCAAAAAATTTGTTGCTCCCAATTGCACACGCAAGTGTACGTGATCGCGCAAGTAATATAGTGGCTCTAAAAGAGCCGAATTATCAAACCCACAGGGACTTGTCAATAAACTATTTACTAAATTAGACTAGTCTAATTATTTATTTAAGAGTGTCAAAAGAAATAAATGAATGCAAGAATTAAACACTAAGATTAACTTACAATGATTGGGACAATTCCAGGGCTGCAATATGCATAGGGTTTCATGTATCACATCTCATGCATGAATTAAATACGGTTATCAAATTACTGATTTACAGGGTTGATTTTATGATCATGATCTCTTGACCTCTAATCGCCTACTCCAACTAGCTGTCTAACTACATCGTTGAGCGGGGATAGGCAGTCCTAATTGGCGAGCATTTATATTTCATTATGTTTCGTAACCAAGCTTGGTGTTCGTCCGGGCGTCACTCCTAAACACAAATCTAAACAAGTGATATGCAAGTTAGATCAAGCTCTTTGCATTCTTTGGTCTATCTACCTCTTTATCTCTCGAGTCCAAGAATAGACAATAGATTTATCTCTATGGTGATCAGGCATGAAATACTAAAACAAGAACACAAAAGTAATTTAAGCGATAACCAACATTAATTCAAAACAATCGATGCTCAACAATTTCCCATAGCCGCAGCCCCAGAACAAGGGTCTTTAGCTACTAATACCTAAGAAAAGAAGAAGAAAAGAACCCTAAAAAGTATTGACAACTTTTCCTTCCACAATCTCCTCTTTAAAGTATCTCCAATACCCTCTAAATAATTATTCTTATGGACAATTTATAGATGTAAAACCCTAAATAAAAAAATTGAGTCCAAAACAAATTAGGAACCCAAAACCAAACAGAATTGGATTCCTATACGAGTGAAACCGCCTCAACAACTTCTGCCTGCGCCGACTTCAACAAGGAGATGTATTCATGTTGCCATGTGGCAACTTCAGGAAACACTTCAATTCAAATTCTTATTTCAACTGCAGTTCTATATATAATATATTATTAGATTCAATTTAATCCATTAAGCTGCCTGCTTGATTTCCTTCTATAATCTTCCATCTTTAATTCATTTTAGCTCCAAACTTTCTCAACTTTACACCAATAAACTCCTACAAATAAAATATATTATTTAGCACAGTCCATAAATTTCTTGCTCAAAAAGGACAAATACAAATACTAAATGAGAGGCAATTAACGATTAAAAATATATATTTTTGGCCTCACATCACGCCCCGATCCTACACCTTGGACATGACCGGCACTCAAGAATCATTTCTGATCCCCAAGAGAACCCTTAGCCTAGCTGACTACTTAGCGAAAGACTCACTCAAGCAATAGAAGGCTTAAAAAAATTTGATCTCTAAATAAAACTCAACTCGAATATATGAAAGTATCCATTGCAATAATTATATTAGAATGCAAAATATCTTTGAAGGAAAAAAAGTACTGAGAGATTTCTCGACTCTATCTATCTATGAAGCCTTACAATTAAAGAAGGATGTCGGGACAAGACCCACGACATCTCAAAACTACTAACTAGAAACTAAATGTGAAGTCCTCCAAAATACAAGGAGGCTCACCAAAAGATAGCTCGAGTGTAGAGTGATCTCAACGAAGAACCTGTTAATGATCCTGAACACTTGTATCTGCTTCATAAAAATATGTAGGTCAAATGACATCAGTACATTTGAATGTACAAGCATGTAATATAGCAGAAGAAAAATAACTGAATGAAAGGACAGTATGTCACGACCCGATTTCTCGAGTCATGATGACACCTACCACCCCACCAGTAGGCCAGCCGAAACCCTATCCCAGAACTGAATAGTAATGGAACTAAGGGTGAAAACTAACTTCAACTAAGCTGAAGCATCAAATAAAACACATAAGAGAAGGCTGAAGCGAAACCAAAACTATATATACAAGACACCTCCCGGAACCTGGAAATCACAAGTACAGAACTACTAACAAGAGTACAAGTCCCAAAAGTGGACCACAGAAACAAACTGTCTCGAAAGCAAAAGACAAGACAAAATATAAATATAGAAGGAGATAGGTAATCCCAGAACGGCATGTACTCACCCTCGTCTCCTGGACAGACAGCTGTAGGCTCGAACTCAACACTAAGAACTAGTGCTCGGACCTGCATCACAAAAATAGATGCAGAGTGTACCATGAGTACCAAACAACAGGTACCCAGTAGACATCATAGGTCGACTGAGCAAGAAAGGTAAAAACGAGCAGACAAGATAGAATCAACACAACAGAGGTCAACAGAACAGGAAAAGAGTAAACGGAAAGCAAAGCTAAGAATAACACACTAAATCCAACTGGGCCCCCCCATAAGACCCGCTAGGCACACTCAAGCACAAACAAGCAAGAACCCGAGTGGACCCCCTTAAGCCTGACAAGTACACAAAGAGAATCTACGCTACGGAACCAAGGGAACCCACCTCCAACAGCCTTAACGCCCATGGGTCTTGAACCCAATAAAAATAATACTTGGGCCTTGCCCAATCATCAGTCACGAGCTGGAAATAACAGAAACTAACCGCGTAACGTCAGCCTTGGACCAAAAATCACACATCTAGCTCAACGGTCTTGAGTTGGAAATAACGGACTCTAACCATGTAATGTTAGCCTCGGACTGGAGCTAAACAGCTACGCTCAACAGTCTTGCCCTGGAAATATCGAACGCTAGCCGGGTAACGTCAGTTGTGGGTTGGAACTAGCTGTCTATGCTCAACGGTCTCGCGCTGGAAATAACGGACTCTAACCGTGTAACGTCAGCTGCGAACTAGAGCTAGAAGCCTACGCCCAATAGTCTCACGCTGGAAATAGCAGACGCTAACCGGGTAACGTCAGCAGTGGCCTGGAATTAGTAGCCGAAGCTCAACAGTCTCGCGCTGGAAATACCGGGCTCTAACCAGGTAACGTCAACTGCGGACGGGAGCTAGCCGCCTCTAATCGAATAAAGACAGCACCAACCAACTCAACAAAAGGCTAGACACAATGGGATGCCAGCCCCATAAGGATAACAACCGAAGGCTCCCAGCCAATCACAACCCAACCGACAATCAGCACCATCGCTAAATCTTTCGGCAGTACCCCAGAATCGTAAAGATAAGAGAGAAAGAATAGAAGGATCCAAAAAGCCGCGAAATTGCCTAAACTAACGCACATACTATCAGACCCAAGTCTGCTATACCAGTCTACAAGGATCTAGTACATCCGAATCGACGTCGGATACATACTCAAGTCAATCAGGTGCATGGGACTAACGCAATACTACCCTTACCTATTCTAAGGTCGGAAAGAAATCACAGCAATCAATAGAGTACCAGAAAATTTCTCGAACCCACGCATGCAACAACAGATAACCACCCAACAGGTAACCCACAACAAATCATCGACAACCCCAAATCAGCAATCCCACACTAAGGCATGCTACTAACCCCGAACAGCCCAGAAATCAACTCAAAATGAAGAAAATCAAAGAAGAAGAACAGAAGTACTAACTACCCAACCCAGATTCACACAAGTCGACAAGTAATCACACATTCAAGCTTAATGTAGGAAGAAAGGAAGCCGTAAACTACCAGAAGGCAGATCACGCGCGCTCCAAGTCACTCTGTTGGAGCTTTGCCCTTCCGAAAGGCCTCAGACTGCTGCCATACTGCAAAAAAAAGACTCACAGCGTCAATACGGTCGTTTAGACACTAGAATCATCAAAATTGGAGACAGATCAATTTTGGAGTAAAAATTGGGAAATGTGGAACCCGCTCTGGATTTTTGGAATTGACTCCGTGAAAAGGTCCCAAACCCTCCCCCGAACTTGTATTCAAAAACGCAACACCTATCGGGGCTCGGATCAGCTCCAAACAGCCAACACAAGAAATACAAAACTTTACAACTACACGCCTAGGATAGCAACTTACGCCTCAAATTCACGAAAATCGAGGAACACCCAACACAAATCGAGCCAAGACCCACACTACCAACGAGAATCTGAATGCCTGGGACTTCGAATCACCGAAAACCGATATAAGATGAGTGAGATATGAAATTTTAAAGATTTCATCAAATGAGCCTCGACCTCACCTTTATAGCCACTGCAACCCGCTGACCACCACAAACGCGGCCAAGGCCCCGTGAATACAGAGGGAAATCAACATGTACTCCGCGAACGCAGCCAGGGGCCTGCAAACCCAAAGGGAAGGGACTCAGACCTCCACGAATGCGGAACCCTATCCGCGAACGCGGAGAGGAGAATCCCTCAGGCTCCCCAGACCTCTGCGAACGCGGAGAAGGAGATCACCCCACTCCACAAACATCCGCGAACGCGAAGCAACCTACACGAACACGGAGAGACCTCACATCTCCACGAACGCAGAGTAGAAACCCTTACACATCCGTGAACGCAGAGCCTATCCCGCAAACGTGGAGAGATGGGGTGTCTGCAGACACCAGCTGAACCAGCTATGTTTTGGACACTTCCGAAACTCCGACGGTGTGCTCGGAATTCATTCGGAACCCCGTGCACGCAAACGAGATATGCTACCCCATCAAATTTGACGTTTCAGACTTAATGGCGCAGTCAGAATTTCCATACGAGGTCATTTCGAGGAAAAGTGGGTCCCACACCCAATGGACCATTTTAGCCAACTTCTATCGGCGGCCTCAGAATTTGATCGGAAGTTCTCGAAGGGTCATTCTAGACCAAACTCAGCATTCCAGAACTAACCGCGCTGACGGAATTCTCATCCAAGTGAGTTTACCAAAAATGTTGAGGAAAGTCAACTTTAAGCCAAATTTCGAAGGCTAAAGTGCTAACTAGCTCCAAAATCACATCGAAAGTCCGGGACTCAAGCCAATCATGCTTCTAGCCTAATTTGGCCGTTCCATAGCTGATGGAACCGTCAAAATTCTCATCTGATGTTGTTTACTTGAAGTTATGACCAAAATTAACTTTTCAAGGTTCAAAAGCACTAGAATAGGAAAACAGGCATAAAACATAAACGAACGACCAGACGACCGAACCTAAAGTGCCAGCAAGTCAGAAATGACTTGGGGTTGCTACAGGTATGCTCTAAACGACAGGAAAGAGGCACAAACACGAAAATGACCTGAAGGATCATTACAACATCCACTACTAAAAGGACTTTCGTCCTCAAAAGTAAGAGTCAAGAAGTACCTTAGGGCTCAAATAAGTTGGAGAACTGCTCCCGCATCTCCCTCTCGCTCTCCCAGGTAGCCTCCTCAACTGGACGGCGCCTCCAACGAACCTTAATTACAGGAATGACTCTCGACCTCAGTTGCCTCATATCTCTGACCAAAATAGCAACTGGCTCCTCAATATAGGTCGGCGATCGTCCAACTCAACGGCATCATACTGGAGTACACGAGACTCATCTGAAACATACCGGCGCAGCATCGAAACATGGAATACTGGATGAATAACTTAGAATGTTGGAGGTAACTGTCCTCAAAATCTCAAAAGGCCAAATATACTTGGGGCTAAGCTTGCCCTGCCTCCCGAATCTCATCACACCCTTCATGGGCGATACTCGGAGGAATACTTTATCACCCACGGCAAATCTCAACGGTCGACGCCTAAGATCTGCATAGCTCTGTTGTCTACTCTGAGCCGTCCTGAGCCTATCCTGAATCAACCTCACATGCTCCAAGGTCTCCTGAAACAGATCTGTACCTCTTGGCCTAGGCTCCGTAGACTCAAACCAACAAACTGGAGTGCGACAACGCCTACCATATAAGGCCTTAAACGGGGCCATCTGAATGCTAGAATGGTAGTTGTTGTGTTACGTAAACTCCTCCAAATGAAAGAATTGGTCCCACTGGCCTCCAAAATCCATAACACAAGCCTGCAGCATATCCTCAAGAACCTGAATAGTATGCTCTGACTGGCCATCGATCTGCGGGTGAAAAGTTGTGCTAAGATCGACACTGGTGCCCAACTCGTCCTGAAGTATTCTCCAAAAGCTGGAAGTGAACTGTGAACCCCGGTCTGAAATGATTGAAACAGGCACACCATGTAGACGAACTATCTTCCGAATGTAGATACGAGCTAACCTCTCAGCGCTGAAGGAAGAATGAACTGGGATGAAGTATGATGACTTGGTCAATCGATCCACGATGACCCAAATGTTGTCAACACCTCTAGAAGTCTATGGCAATCCCACAACAAAGTCCATGGTGATGCGCTCCCACTTCCATTCAGGAATGGGTAATCTCTGCAACTCTCCACCAGGCCTCGAATGCTCGGCCTTCACCTGCTGGCAACAAAAACAACGGGACACATAGTCTGAGATGTCCCTCCTCATACCGCTCCACCAGTAGTGCTACCTCAAATCACGATACATCTTAGCTGTGCTCGGATGGATAGAATATCTGGAATCATGGGCCTCGCTAAGAATTAGCTGGATCAAATCACCAACTCTAGGAACACACAAACAGCCAGCAAACCTCAAAACTCCATCTGAATCTAGGGAAACCTGCCCTGCATCACCTGCCAAAACCCTGCCTCTGAGTGCCACCAGCGCATGATCCTCAAACTGACGACTACGAATCTGATCAAGTAGAGATGACTAAACCCCCACATAAGCTAACACCCTGTTGGAATCTGAAATATCAAGCCTGATCATTTGATTGGCTAAAAACTGAATGTCCATAGCCAAGGGTCGCTCCGACAAAGAAAGGAAGGCTAGACTACCCATACTCCCTGCCCTCTGACTTAAGGCGTCCGCTACTACATTCGCCTTGCCCGGGTGGTAGATAATAGAGAGGTCATAGTCCTTCAGGAGCTCAATCCAATGGCGCTACTTCGATTTAAGATCCCTCTGACTCATAATGCACTGAAGGCTATGGTGATCGGTATAGATCTCACAATGAACTCCATTAAGGTAATGCCTCCAGATCTTAAGTGTAAAAACTACCGCTGCCAACTCTAGATCATGAGTGGGGTAGTTGCGCTCATGCAGCTTAAGTTGCCTCGACGCATAAGCAATAACCCGACCCTGCTGCATTAGAACACAACCCAAACCAACGCCGGATGAGTCACAATACACCGTGAAGCCCTCGCCCTCAACTGGAAGAGTCAATATAGGAGCAGTGGTAAGCAACCCCTTAAACCTCAGAAAGCTCCTCTCACACTCCTCCGACCACACAAAGGGAACATCCTGGCGAGTCTACCGGGTCAGAGGTACTGCTATAGTGGAGAATCCCTCCACAAAGCGCCTATAGTACCCTGCCAATCCGATGAAGCTCCGAACCTCAGTCACAGAAGTGGGCCTAGATCAATCACGGATAACCTCGATCTTCGCCGGATCTACCATAATGCCATCCTTGGACACCACGTGCCCCAAGAATGCTACAGACTCAAGCCAGAACTTGCACTTTGAGAACTTGGCATAAAGCCGATGATCTCTCAAAGTCTGGAGCATTATCCTCAGATGTTGCTCATGCCCACCATGGCTCCGCAAGTATACCAAGATGTCATCGATAAAAACTATGACGAAGGAGTCCAGATACGGCCTGAATACACGAGTCATCAAGCCCATGAAAGCGGCAGGGGCATTAGTCAACCCAAAAGACATCACTAGGAACTCATAATGGCCGTAACGAGTTCTAAATGTTGTCTTAGGGATGTCCACTACTCTAACCCTCAACTGATGGTACCCAGATCTCAAGTCAATCTTCGAAAACACTGTGACACCCTGAAGCTAGTCAAAAAGATCATCAATATAATGTATGGGGTAACGGTTCCTCACTGTCACCTTATTCAGCTGCCTGTAGTCAATACATATCCGTATGGTGCCATCCTTCTTCTTTACAAACAAGACTGGGGCACCCCAAGGCGATACACTGGGCTGAATGAACCCCTTACCCAAGAGGTCTTGAAGCTGAACATTGAGCTCTTTGAGCTCTGCAGGTGCCATACGGTACGGTGGAATAGAAATAGGATGAGTACCCAGATCTAACTCAATGGTAAAGTCAATATCTCGCTCTGGCGGTAGGCCAGGAAGGTTTGCAAGAAACACATCAGCAAACTCTCGGACTATAGGAACTAAATCGATTGTAGGGCTCTCCCTACTAACATCTCTAACATATGCCAAGTATGCCAAACATCCGCCAGCCACTAGCCTCCAAGCCTGAATATAAGAAATCACTTCGATCGGTGCGCAACTACGAGAGCCCTGCCACACCACTGGCGGAATATCAGGCATGGCTAAAGTAACGGTCTTGGCATAGCAATCCAAGATGGCCCGATGAGGGGATAGCCAATCCATGCCTAGAATCACATCAAAATCCACCATACAAAGCACAATAAGATCAACCAGAGTATCTTGCACCCAAATAGTCACCAAACAGGATCTACAAACCCGATCCACTACTAAAGAATCTCCTACTGGGTTCGAAACACGCAAAGGCACAGATAAGGGCTCAAGACTCACTCCCAAACGAGGCACACAAAAAGCTGACACATACGAATAAGTAGAACCGGGATCAAATAAGGCTGAAGCAGACTGATGGCATAAAAGAATCGTACTTGTGATCACATGATCAGATGCCTCGGCCTTTGCTCTAGTTGGAGCTGCATAGAAATGGTTGTGGGCACCTCTACCCCACGCATCCACTCACTGACTGTCCTGCCTCCCCGAGAACCTCCCCGAGCACCCTGCTGCTGACCTCCTCCCCTAGCTGGTGGTGCTACCTCTGAAACCGATCTCGCCGCCTGAGGAGCTGGTAAAGCTAATATGGTGACAGGGCATTCCCTAGCCCAATGACCAAGCTCCACACAAGTGAAGTAACCCTGCGAAGATCTTCCCACTCCTGAAGGCCGGCCACCCCGACCTGATGAACCTTTCTGTAAACCACCTCGGCCGTCACTCGGGCCAGCACTATGCCCACTCTGACGGTGCAGGTCACTCTCTGCGATCTATAAAAAAGTCTGGAACGGCCAACTGGACTGACCTGGCTGGAACCTCTAATGTTCCCGATCTCGGGTATCCCTCGGCCTACGATGGGTCACGCAGAAGTTGTCATCTGGCCTACCCCTCATGCCGCTGCACCCGTGGGCCTCGTGACAAAGCTACTCAATAGTGAAGGAGTGTTCCACCACATCTAGAAAAAAAGGGCCCGCTGATAACATAGACTGCAACTCAATCTTCAACTGCATCCTTAACCCTCTAACAAAACATCGGCCCCGCTCCTCCTCTGTAGGCAAAATCATGGTGGAATGACGGGACAACTCCAGAAATCTAGCCTCGTACTCAAATACATTCATGGAGCCCTGCTCCAACCTCGAGAACTCATCACGAAGTCGATCCCTGATGCTCCGTGGAATAAATCGGGCTAGAAAAGCCTTTGAAAACTCTATCAACGATACCGGTGGTGACCTAGCTGGCCTGGTCTCGATAAAGGAATGCCACCACTGTCTGGCCGGTCCGTCTAACTGATATGCCATGAAGTCGGCTCCCCTCGACTCCACTATGCCAAAAGTCTGCAATAGCTCTCGGTAAACAGTGATAAACTCATGGGCGTCCTCTCCTACAGCCCCTGAGAACTTCGACGATGAGCGCCTGATAAACACCCCGAGCATCTTCTGCTCTCGGAGTGGCATAACCCTATCCAAAGGGTCCGAATGGACTGCGGCCGATGCTGGCGGCTGAAGAACCTCTGAAACCGCTAATGCAGGCTGGCCCTGTTATGCTGGAACCGGCTCTGGACTAGTGCTGGGGCCGGCTGCTACTGCAGCATACCCCTTATAGCAGCTAGGATCTGGGCAAGCATGCCCAGAAGATCAGGGGCGGTAGCTGGTGCGAGCGATGGCTGGGCTGGTCCCTGCCCCACCTGCTCAGGAGGGATCTTCTCTCTACGAGGCTCCGTCTCTGGCTCCGGAGTCCTCGCTCTATCGCGGTCTGCTGCCGCAGCACCACCTCAACCTCGGAGTCAACCTCTACTGCACGTGCGAGCCATCCTGCAACAGAGTGAAGCAAGTGAGATTTCATGAAACCAATAAGACCACGACGCATGAACAGGAATCATAACATAAAAACCTCTTAAGGACACCCTGTAGCCTCCCAAAGATAAGTCACGGACGGCTCTGCGTTGATCCACAGAACTCTACTAAATGCTAGCTCTGTACAAGTGAGACCAACGAACCTGGGCTCTGATACCAACTTGTCACGACCCGATTTCTCGAGTCATGATGGCGCCTACCACCCCACCAGTAGGCCAGCTGAAACCCTATCCTAAAACTGAACAGTAATGGGACTAAGGGTGGAAATTAACCTCAACTAAGCGGAAGCATCAAATAAAACACATAAGAGAAGGCTGAAGCGAAACAAAAACTATATATACAAGACACCTCCCAAAATTTGGAAGTCACAAGTACAGAACAACTAACAAGAGTACAAGTCCCAAAAGTGGATCATAGAAACAAACTCTCTCGAAAGCAAAAGACAAGTCAAAATATAAATACAGAAGGAGACAGGTAATCCCAGAATGCCATGTGCTCACCCTTGTCTCCTAGACAGACAACTGCAGGCTCGAACTCAACGCTGAGAACTGTTGCTCGGACTTGTGTCACGAAAATAGATGCAGAGTGTAGAATGAGTACCAAACAACAGGTATCCAGTAGGCATAGGCCGACTGAGCAAGAAAGGTAAAAACGAGCAGACAAGATAGAATCAACACAACAAAGGTCAACAGAACAGGAAAAGAGTAAACTGAAAGCAAAGCGAAGAATAACACAATAAACTCAATTGTGCCCCCCATAAGATCCACTAGGCACACTCAAGCACAGACAAGCAAGAACCCAAGCGGACCCCATAAGCTCGATAGGTACACACAGATAATCTATGCTACCGAACCAAGGGAACCCACCTCCAACTGCCTTAACACCCATGGGTCTTGAACCCAATAAAGATAATACATGGGCCCCGCCCAATCATCAATCACAAGCTGGAAATAACGGAAAGGAATTGTGTAACATCAGCCTCGGACCAAAAACACACCTCTCGCTCAACATTCTTGAGCTGGAAATAACGGACTCTAATCGTGTAACGTCAGCCTCGGACTGGAGCTAAACAGCCTATGCTCAACGGTCTCGCGCTGGAAATACCAGACGCTAACCAGGTAACATCAGATGCGGGCTGGGACTTGCAGCCTACGCTCAACGGTCTTGCGCTGGAAATACCGGACTCTAATCATGTAATGTCAGCTGCAGATTGGAGCTAGCAGCCTACGCCTAACAGTCTCGCGCTACAAATATCATACGCTAACCGGCTAACGTCAGCAGCGGCCTAGATACATACTCAAGTCAATCAGGTGCATGGGACTAAGGCAATACTACCCTAACCTATTATAAGGTCGAAAAGCAATCACAGCAATCAACAGAGTACCAGAAAATATCTCAAACCCATGCATGCAACAACAGATAACAACCCAACAGGTAACCCATAACAAGTCATCAACAACCCCAAATCAGCAATCCCAAACTAAGGCATGATACTAACCCCCAATAGCCTTGAAATTGACTCGAAATGAAGAAAATTGGAGAAGAAGAACAGAAGTACTAACTACCCAACCCAGATTCACACAAGTCGGCAAGTAATCACACATTCAAGCTCAATCTAGGAAGAAGGGAAGCCGCAACCTACTAGAAGTTTTATCATGCGCCCTCCAAGTCACTATACAGGAGCTTTTCCCTTTCGAACGGCCTCAGATTGCTGCCACGCTGCCAAAAATAGAGTGACAGCGTCAATACGGTTGTTTAGACACTAAAATCATAAAAATCAGAGACAAACCAATTTTGGAGTCAAAATCAGGAAATGTGGGATCCACTCTGGATTTTCCATAATTGACTCCGTGAAGAGGTCCCAAACCCTCCCCCGAACTTGTATTCCAGAACGAAACACCTATCAGGGCTCCGATTAGCTCCTAACAGCCAACACAAGAAATACAAAACTTTACAACTACGTGCCTACGATAGAAACTTATGCCTCGAATTTATGAGAATCGAGGAACACCAAACACAAACTGAGCAAAGACCCACACTGCCAATGAGAATCTGAACACTTGGGACTTCAAATCAGCGAAAACAGATATAAGATGAGGGAGATATGAAATTTTAAAGATTTCATCAAATAAGCCTCGACCTCACCTTTATAGCCACTGCAACCCGCTGACCTCCGTGAACGCGGCCAAGGCTCCGCGAACGCGGAGGGAAATCAATCTCTACTCCGCGAACGCGGCCAGGGGCCCGTGAACGCGGAGGGAAAGGACTCAGACATCCACGAATGTGGAACCCCATCCGTGAATGCGGAGAGAAGACTCCCCCTAGGCTCCCCAGACCTCCGCGAACGCAAAGCCCCATCCGTGAACGCAGAGAAGGAGATCATCCCACTCCACAGACCTCCGCAAATGTTGAGCAACCCACGCGAACGTTGAGAACAAGACCTCACACCTCCGCGAATGCGGCCTCTGGCCCGCAAATGCAGAGTAGACACCCTTACACCTCCGCGAACGCGGAACGTATCCCGCGAACACGGAGAGATAGGGTGTCTGCAGACATCAGCTGCACCAGCTGTGTTTTGGACACTTCCAAAACTTCGACGGGGTGCTCGAAATTCGTTCGGAACCCTGTGTACGTAAACGAGATATGCCACTCCATCAAATTTGACGTTTCGAACTCAATGGTGCAGTCAAAATTTCCATACAAGGTCGTTTCGATGAAAAGTGGATCCCACACCCAATGGGCCATTTTAGCCAACTTCTACCGGAGTCCTTAGAATTTGATCGAAAGCTCCTGAAAGTTCTCGAAGGGTCATTCTAGACCGAACTCAGCATTTCAGAACTAACCGCACTGACGGAATTCTCATCCGAGTGCGTTTACAAAGAATGTTAACCAAAGTCAACTTTAAGCCAAATTTCAAAGGCTAAAGGGCTAACTGGCTCCAAAATCACATCGAAAGCCCCGGGACTCAGGCCAACCATGCTTCTAGCCTTATTTGGCCGCTTCGGAGCTGATGGAACCATCAGAATTCCCATATGAGGTCGTTTACTTGAAGTTATGACCGAAATCAACTTTTCAACGTTCAGAACCTCTAGAACAGAAAAACAGGCATAAAATCCAAACGAACGACCAGGCGACCAAACCTACAGTGCCAGCAAGTCAGAAATTACTTGGGGTCACTACAGGAATGCTCTAAGCGACAAGAAAGAGGCACAAACCTCGCAAATGACCTGAAGGGTCATTGCACTGCAATAGGTAAAAATATACTCAAGATGAATGTATAGAAATAAAGGACTTAAATGGTTAAAAGCTTTACAAAATACTTACTCATCTTTGAACTCAACATAATAAGTGATATATTAAAATACACTTTAACTCTATTGGGGAGATTCTCTAACCGACAACCATCAGTATGAGCTACGTGATGATTCAACATCTCGTACGCCGCCAGAACTGTCCTATACCATGTCGGGGTATAGAACCTCTCAACTAAGTGGATCCACTAAGCAATAAGGATTCATCTAAAAAGTACGATCCTTTACCCATATTGGCAGACATGGTTTATGAGAATTTTGAGTTGTCTGAACTCATCCCCATATCGATGCTCAATACTACTCCTAATAAATATATACTCGTGCTCAAATGTATAAAATATATTCTTTCTCTACTTTGAGGTAATTACTCAAAATACCCTTTTAAAAGTGGTAGTGCTCTAAAATATCTCTAAACTCATAAACTCATTTAGAAATCAAAATTTCTCTTTCTCAATGTGACAAAATGATACATTTGGGACTACTTAGTTCCCTTATACTCTTTCTCAAATCATTTTTCAAACTCTTTCTCAAGACTCCTCTTTGCTTTCTCAAAACTCAATTTAAAGCAATTATGTTTGTTTTAATAGATTCTCAATAATAACTCAATGAATACTCAAGGATAGGGTTCATGCTGAAGAATAGATGTCACACACCGAGCCTACACCCTGGACATGTCCGGCACTCGAGAACCATTACTGGTCTCCAAGAGAACCCTTGGCCTGGCTAGCTACTTAGCGAAAGACTCACTCAAGCAATAATAGGCTTAAAAATAAATTTTGATCTCAAAATGAAACTCAACTCGAACATCATGAAAATACTCATTTCAATAATTATAATAGTTTGCAAAATATCTTTAAAGGAAAGAAAGCACTGAAAGACTCCCTGACTCTATATATCTATGAAGCCTCTAATGTTTAAGATAGATATAGGGACAAGGCCCACGACACCTGAAACAACTATACTAAAAGTATATATGATGTCCTTCAGAATGTAATAAGACTCACCAAAAGCTAGCTGGAGTGTAGACTGATCTCAACGAAGCGCCTGTTGATGATTTTGAACACCTGTATCTGCATCATAAAAAAGGATGCAGGTCGAATGACTTCAGTACATTGAATTTACAAGTATGTAATATAGCCGAAGAGAAATAGTTTAATGAAAGGACTACAATAGATATAACATACGTTCAACTGAATGTAAAGAATTAAAGGAATGAAATCAGTTAAACTTTACAAAATACTTACTCATCTCTGAAACTCAACAGAATAAGTGATATATAAAAATACACTTTAACTCTATTGGGAGATTCTCTAACCGACAACCATAACTATGAGCTAAGTAATGATACATCGTCTTATCCACGCTGCCAGAATTGTCCTATATCGTGTCGGAATATAGAACCTCTCAACTAAGTGGATCCACTAAGCAATAAGGATTCATCTAAAAATTATGATCATGTACCTATGTTGGCAAGACATGGTTTATGGAGGCTGTGAGTTGTCTAAACTCTCCCACATATCGTTGCTCAATACTACTCTTAATAATATATATACTCGTGCTCAAATGTATAAAACATACTCTTTCTATAGTTTGAGATAATTGCTCAAACTATCCTCTTAAAAGAGGTAACTACTCTAAAATATCTCTGAACTCATTACTCATTTAGAAAATAATGTTTCTCTTTGCTCAATATAAAAATACTTTCTCTGGGTTGAGATAATTACTCAAAAGGGCCTCTTTAAGAGGTAACTGCTCTGTACTCAGTCTTTCTAAAAACTCTTTTACTTTTTCTGAAACTCTGCTTTACTTTCTAAAAAAATAGTTTAAAACCATTGATTATCATGATATGATCATTGATGATTCGGGAAGCATAGTGCATAAATATTAATGGCATATCTAGATGTCATACTGCTTACACATTGATGGCATACTCATCAGTCATACTCATCATAAATCATAAATCATAATTCTCTTCTCAATGTAACAAAATGATACGTTTGGGACTACTTAGTTCCCTTAATACTCGTTCTCAAACTCCTCTTTACTTCTCAAAAACTCAATTTAAAGCAAAAATGTTGGCTTTAAAAGATTCTCAAAAATTATAACCCACAATAGGGTTCATGCTGAAATATAGACATGAACAACTCAACTCAAGAATCTCAATGCATAACATATAGCAATCTAATAATTAGGAATAGAATTTCAAAAAGAATCAAGAAATCAAGAACTCAGAAGTCAACATCAACTCATCTCAAGAATACTGAAATCTAAGGATAGAACCCTAGATTTACTCTTTTACTGATTTGAAAGTAGATGTAGGGTGTGAGGATGAACTAGTCCAACACTATGATAGCTTTACATACTTGATTATGAAGATTTTAGAATGAAAACTTTGGTGGAGACTAGATTTATCTTGAGTTTGAGGCGGAACGCTAGCTTTTTGGAGGAAACCTTTGATCTAGGCATCTTGCTGCTTGTTCTTGATAAAAGATACTCTTTTTTGAAGTTCTTAGAGTGGAAAAACAAGGGAAAAACCTTGGGTGGAAGGATTTTCTTTGTATCTTGGATTTTTTACTTGAAGGTTTTAGGGTTCTTGTTGGAGAAGAGGAACCCTAGGTAAGTCTAAAGAGAATTTCTAAATGCTTAAATGTTTTGATTGATGAAAACTAGTTAGTTGAATGATATACTCAGTTAAAACACTCAAAAATGACTTAGAATAGGGTTAAAAATGACATAAGGGAAAGATCAAAATGACCTTAACTCAAAAATTGACCGAGTACCTTAAAAGGGAGGTTTCACGGACCGTTTAAGGCTTCACGGCCCGTGAAACACTTCAAGGGCTGTATAGCCAGTCGTGAAACTTCACTTGCCTAATAGGGCTTCACTAAAATGGGTGTAACCTTTTACTCTGAACTCAAAATGAAGCAAACTTGGTGGCGTTGGAAAGAGGACTCAACGACCTTTAATTTGATAGTTGATGGGCCACCTAATTCATTATGAGTTGAGAGATATGGTCATTTGAATTTGATATAAGTAAAATCTCATATTGAAACTCAATCGGTAAGAAGGTTATCAACTCAGCTTTGTGCTAGGGGATTCTATTGACCTTAATTCATATCCAAAATCATTCCACACTAAATAATTGACCTTAACACCTGATAAAACTTAAGAATCACTCGGTACGACCTTATACACAAATGGAGAATAGTTCGGATCTTAGCTTTAAAAATTTCAGGGTGTAACAATATCTCTCACTTGGAATCATTCTTTCTCGAATGACGGTTAAACTGAGCATGGAAGGTAAAAGAGTCACTCTTACTATCTTTTGACTTATGAACTTGTCTACTAACATATGTGAAAAATATTCATACTAAGAGTTTTGAAACTGACTCTAGCACGCTTGGCACGAAGCTCACATAAGATTTCAAGATTACAAGCCAGGACATGAAACAAGAGTATTCGGGCACGAAGTAAGAATAAGAATACTATGCCTTGAGTGATATGACTGGTAGCTTTTAAGGTTAGCAACACTTCTCAACTATGCTCTCCTTTCTGATTACTACACTTCATTAGCTGCAACTCATAGCTTCTACTAGAGTATATGACTACTCACTCTTACAAATGTCTAAGTCAAATCGCTTGTTCTTACTATGTTCAAGCTTAATCTCTAAGTCACAAGGTACCAAAGATGAGATGGTTATAATTATCTAAACCATAAGATTCAGGTTCTATACCTCTATAGGGAATCTCATCCCAAGGATACTTCTCCTTATAGTTTCGACAAACCTCGAGCCCAAATCAAGAAACACCTAATGCATCATGCATTCATCCACATGTTATCAACACCACATTCAAACCTTGTACTATAACCACTCCATGGTCTCCTACTAACCAATCCTTATAAGAATTTCTCATTCTCTCATCACCTCTATCACCTGAAATTTTACGCATTACTACCTAAAAATTGACTAATTAATCTCATTTAACTATTACTCATCGTAAAACCTCATCTCCTTCTTCCTCTACAATTATAACCTTAGATGGAATAAACACACCATCACTATCACAATAAGAAACATCAATCCTCTCCTATCTATCATCACACAACTACTATCGACAACATCACTCTCAAAATTAAAAAGGATCATTGAAAGAGCTTTAAGGCAAAAGATTATAAGCACGGTTCATTTGAGAAATCTGATATAAGAATATGCATGACATAACGTTATGTTGCTAGCCATTGAGAGTATATCATGTATTTGTGAGACTAAGCATACTATGAGACATGAATGCTTATATGAAGAGGTTTATATCATGAGACTGATATCCATAACTTTATGGAGTAAGATTGAGATCAATGGGCTAAAGTTTTTACCCCTCATTCTGAAAACTGAGCATAGATGTGAATCTATCTAAAGTGTACGAGCATAGGTCATAAACACAATTTTTATATTAAAGACATCAACAGGATGTTGTAATGAATGAACTTTGAGAAATACGCTAGAGTATGAATGGATTGATATAAAACTATAACTCTTTCAGAACACATCACTACACTTGACTTGATTTCGCATCTTATCATCTCCCCCTTAGGTTTGAAGCTAACACTTTAAAGCTATGGATCTATTCCATCATCTCTAAACTAGTTTATATTTTCTTTACTTACTCGAAAAATGCTAATTTTATGGCTATTGAACTCTCCCGGCGCATGCACTAAGATTCCTTCTAAGTCTTCTTTCTCAAATGCTTCTCGTAACTTCTTTCAGCCTTTATAAAAAAACTTTCTATAACTTTTACCAGCATTGACTTATAAAGCCATTTAATCTAACTCTTAAGGGAAAAAATAATGCTTATATTAGTCTATTCCACATTGACAGATCAAATATACTATCTAGGCATACATGAAAAACCATAAACTTAATTGGAACCTCGTCTGACTACATACGATCTCGGGTACACCTCTTAATGTTTTTGTTACTCTAATGACTTAGCCACACTTTATTGCTCTCATCTAAAAGTCAGAATCCCACACTTGTACCACTCACATTCATTACAACTAACATCTTAATTCCTCACCTACTCTATGTCAAATCTACTAGATCAGATCTCAAAACTAACATCATCACCCTCATGTTGCTATCTTTTTTTATCATGACACTCATCTCACATTCAAGCTTAGTGTCCAGTACTAAACACAGATATCAATATAATTGCTCACCTACTATACTAACTTACAACTACTAGATAAAATTAAGAAACGCTGGCCCACTAAGACCTAATGACAAGTAGTCAATCTTTATCTCTCAGTCTACATACTTATAATTTACCGTCACATTCCATTTCACAACTTAAGTACTATTTACCCGTTCACTATACATCATTGCCAAATTAGTTCTATAATCCTCTGAATATCATGGGGATTTCCATTTAAAAATCATAGGTCTAGCTTAAATCAATTGCATCACGAATACTCGGCTCTTCTATTCAACGCTTATACTTGATCAATACTAATGCATTAACACCTCATTATAAACTTCTCTCTTGTTAAAGTATACTCTAATTCATCCATACTAGTAGCTCTTACTCTACCTTCTATCATGAAATCTACACCAGCTCATCACTTCTTAGTCTATCCATAAGGAAAAATTCATCATTAATAACTTATTGGGCGCATGACTGCAACAACGTAATTTACCTCATCACTATCTCCCTTTCTTAGATTACTATACCTCTGCATGCATTCATCTAACTCTGGGCACATCTACTACTTCTGGCTCATAACATCGTAACTAATGCTATCTTTTCGGGTGAAAATACTACACAAGCTCTAAAACACACTTCCTCATAAGGGTCTCAACTGAAACAAGGCTTAGAGAAGAGAGTCTGGGAGTACATTTCGCTTTTAGCTCGAACGCATGATTCATATGAATAAGAGTGCATTCTTTCAAATCTCAACACTTAAAGTCACTCACAAGCTTCACTCAAGCCCCTCTGCAGTCTCATGACTTTTTGAAGACTTTTGCTTAGAGCATCTCATCTTTAAGGATCTAGGCTTTGCTTTTCAACCACCTTGAGTATGAGGGGTAGTTGAATGGATCTAAGAAACACACGAGTTTGAATAAGTTCCTTATGACACAGTTCTAGTGCACGGTTTAGAGAATGAAAGAAGAGAAACTTTTATTAAATGTCAGTAGTCCCTCATTTATAGAAGTGGGGCCCTCACAACCATAAATAAGATCCTACTGACACGGCTTCATAGACACCCTAGGACACTTGAACCTTGTGCTCTGATACCAAGTTTGTCACGCCTCGAGCCTACACCCTGGACGTGGCCGACACTCGAAAACTATTGTTGATCCCCAAGTGAACCCTTCGCCT
This sequence comes from Solanum appendiculatum, assembly GCA_018342035.1. Classification (NCBI taxonomy): domain Eukaryota; kingdom Viridiplantae; phylum Streptophyta; class Magnoliopsida; order Solanales; family Solanaceae; genus Solanum; species Solanum appendiculatum. The sequence goes on along the minus strand of JAGDQO010000058.1, from coordinate 480,005 downwards.
GGCTGACTACTTAGGGGAAGACTCACTCAAGCAATAATAGGCTTAAACCAAATTTTGATCTCAAAATAAAGCTCAACTCAAATATCATGAAAATACATATTTTAATAATTATAATAGTTTGCAAAACATCTTTAAAGGAAAAAAAGTATTGAAAGACTCCTCGACTCTATATATCTATTAAGCCTCAAATGTTTAAGATAGATGTTGGGACAAGACCCACAATGCCTCAAACAACTAAACTGAAAGTAAATGTGAAGTCCTCCGGAATGCAAGGAGGCTCACCAAAAGCTAGATGAACTGTAGAGTGATCTCAACAAAGCGCCTATTGATGATCCTGAACACCTGTATCTACATCATAAAAAGGATGCTGGTCAAATGACGTCAGTACATTGAATGTACGAGTATGTAATATAGCCGAAGGGAAATAACTGAATGAAAGGACTGCAATAGATATAACATAAATTCAACTGAATGTAAAGAATAAAAGGAATGAAATCATTTAAACTTTACAAAATACTTACTCATCTCTGAAACTCAACATAATAAGTGATATATAAAAATACACTTTAACTCTATTGGGAGATTCTCTAACTGACAACCATCATTGTGAGCTAAGTGATGATACAGTGTCTTGTCCACACTGCTAAAAATGTCATAAATCGTGCCGGGATATAGAACCTCTCAACTAAGTGGATCCACTAAGCAATAAGGATTCATCTAAAAAGTATGATCCGGTACCCATGTTGGCAAGACATGGTTTATGGGGGCTGTGAATTGTCCGAACTCTCCCATATATCGGTACTCAATACTAGTCCCAATAATATATATATACTCATGCTAAAATGTATAACAGATACTCTTTCTCTGGTTTTAGATAATTGCTCAAACTATCCTCTTAAAAGAGGTAACTGCTATGAAATATCTCTGAACTCATTACTCATTTAGAAAACAATGTTTCTCTTTGATCAATATAAAAATACTTTCTCTGGGTTGAGATAATTACTCAAAAGGGCCTCTGTAAGAAGTAACTGCTCTATACTCAATCTTTCTGAAAACTCTTTTACTTTTCTGAAGCTCTGCTTTACTTTCTAAAAAAATAGTTTAAAACCATTGTTTATTGTGATCTGATCATTTATGACTCGGGAAGTCATTCTGCATAAACATTGATGACATATTTAGATGTCATGCTGCTTACACATTAATGGCATACTCGACTATCATACTAATCATGAATCATAGTTCTCTTCTCAATGTAACAAATTGGTACGTTCGGGACAACTTAGTTTCGTTATACTCTTTCTCAAACTTCTCTTTACTTTCTCAAAAACTCAGTTTATAGCAAAAATGTTGCCTTTAAAAGATTCTCAAAACTTATAACTTAAAATAGGGTTCATGTTGAAATATAAACATGAACAACTCAACTCAAGGATCTCAATGCATAACATATAGCAATCCAATAATTAGGAATAGAATTTCAAAAAGAATTAGGAACTCAAGAACTCAGAAGTCAACATCATTTCATCTCAAGAATACTGAAATCTAAGGATAGAACCCTAGATTTACTCTTTTACTGATTTGAAAGTAGATGTAGGGCATGAGGATGAACTAGTCCAACACTCTGATAGCCTTACATACCTGATTATGAAGATTTTAGAATGAAAATTTTGGTGGAGACTTGATTTATCTTGAGCTTGAGGAGGAACATTATCTTTTTGGAGGAAACATTTGATCTAGGCATCTTGGTGCTTGTTCTTGAAAAAATAAACTATTTTATGAAGTTCTTAGAGTGGAAGAACAAGGGGAAAACTTTGGGTGGAAGGATTTTCTTTGTATCTTTGATTTTTGACTTGAAGGTTTTAGGGTTCTTGTTAGAGAGGAGGAACCCTAGGTGAGTCTTAAGAGAATTTCTAAATACTTGAATATTTTTATTGATGAAAACTAGTTCGTTGAATGGTACACTCAGTTAAAACACTCAAAATGACTTAGAATAGGGTTAAAAATGACATAAGGGAAACACCAAAACGACCCCAACTTAAAAACTGATGGAGTGCCTTAAAAGGGAGGTTTCAAAAACCATTTAAGGCTTCACAGCCCGTGAAACACTTCAAGGGCCGTATAGCCTGTCGTGAAACTTCACTTGCCTGACAGGGCTTCACTAAAACAGGCATAACTTGTTAGTTTGAACTCGAAATGAAGCAAACTTGGTGGCGTTGGAAAGGGAACTCAAAGACCTTTAATGTGATAGGTCATGGGCCACCTAATTCATTATGAGCTGAGAGATATGGTCATTTACAGTTGACCTAAGTAAAATCTCATATTGAAACTCAATCAATAAGAAGGCTTTCAACTCAACTTTGTGCTAGGGGATTCTACTGACCTTAATTCATATCAAAAATCATTTCCACACTAAAGAATTGGCCTTAACACCTAATAACAATTAAGAACCACTCGGTACGACCTTATACACAAACAAAGAATAGTTCAAATCTTAACTTTAAAAATTTCGGGGTGTAACAATCAACTCAATAAATCTCAATGCACAATATACAATAATTCAATAATTAGGAAAAGAAATTCAATAATCAGGAACACAAGAACTCAGAACTCAACATCAACGCATCTCAAGAATACTCCAATATGAGGATAGAACCGTAGATTACTCTTTTACTGATTTGAAAGTCGATGTAGGGCGTGAGGACAAACTCAGTCCATCACTATGAATAGCCTTACATACCTGATTATGAAGATTTTTGAACAGAAACTTTGGTGGAGATTTGATTTATCTTGAGCTTGATATTTTGGGGCTTGATCTTGAGAGAAGAAACTCTTTTATGAGGTTCTTAGAGTGGAAGATTTGGGAAAACCTTGGATAGAAAGTTTCTCTTTGAATCTTGAATTTTTGACTTGAAGATTTTAGGGTTCTTGACGGAGAAGAGGAATCCTAGGTAAGTTTTAAGAGAGTATCTAAATACTTGAATGTTTAAATTGATGATTTTGAGATGAAAACTAATTAGTTGAATGATATACTCAGTTAAAGCACTCAAAACGACTTAGAATAGGGTTAAAAAGCTTGGGAAAGGACCAAAATAACCCTAGAACGCACGCAGGAAGTTGTTGAAAAAATGTGTAGCAAGCCTTCATGGAATGATCAACATTCGTGGAATTTTCGACCATCTATAGGTCCAGTCGTAGAAAATCGATTGCGTGACAGAGCTTCACTAAAATGGACATAACTTTTTACTCCGAACTCGGAATGAGGCAAACTTGGTGGCGTTGGAAATATGACTCATAGACCTTTAAGTTGATAGATAATGGGCCACCTAATTCATTATATGCTGAGAGATATGGTAATTTGAAGTTGACCTAAGTGGAATCTTATGTCAAAACTTAACGGTAAGGAAGCTTTCGACTCAACTTTGTGCTAGGGGATTTGCTAATTACTATTCGTAGCTACATGTTATAGGGGGGAGAGTGGCGAACGAGACTGGGAGAGAGAGGAGAGAGGCGAGCGAGAGAGGGTAGAGAGTGGAGAGAGGCGAATTGTATATGTATATCTGTCAAAATAATTGTATATATGTAACTGGTATACATGTGTATTTGTATATCTAGAGAGTGAGATTGGGAGAGAGAGGAGAGCGAGATTGGGAGAGGGAGGAGAGAGGCGAGCGAGATTAGGAGAGGGAGGAGAGAGGCGAGCGAGATTGAGAGAGGGAGGAGAGAGGCAATCGAGAGAGGGAAATAATTTGTATAATTCGCATCTCGTTTGTATAATTCGCGGGTACATTTGAATAATTCACTTGTTTTTGTATAATTGAGTAATGCAAAGTCTGGAATTATACAAATATGATAAAACTCGAAATAACGAATTAATACAGACATAAACATATGAACTTTAAATAGTTACACAAATTATATTATACAAATTACATTATATAAATTATATTATATAAAATCCGAAAACTACACGTTTATACAAACTTTTGAAAGTTATACAAAAAAAGATTGAATGTGTATGGTGATAAAACTGAAAAACCAAAGGAAATCATCGTCATATACAAATACAAACCATCACTTACAAATACAAATCAAACGACGAATTGTTAGTTGCGAATTATACAAATGTGGCAAATTATACAAATGGGGCTAATTATACAAACTCGAAGCTAGCCCACGTAATTAATGGTTAATGTTAGTCGCAAGTGTAATTATATCAAACTATAGCTATGATGACTAATTAAGTAGTATAAGTTTGCTTAACCGCGCAATTTCCCCTATAAAAATAGGAAACAAGAATCAATCCACTATTTATGTTATTATCATTGTAATTTTAGAAAAATAATCATCACTTTATTTTATTCCTCTATTCTTGAAATTATACAAATATATATATCTATGAGCACCAACAAGCCTTTCTCTAGCGGTTGAAGCAACTATGGCCAACCAGTAGTCTGTCATTATTGCCAAAAAAAAAATTGCCGAATAAAATGGTGGCTAGCACTGACCTTCTTTCTCTTCATTTTTTTCAGTTTTATTATCTTTCCATTATCTCCATCAAAAAAATTAAACGTCGATAATGGTAAATCCTACCATCGTAGTGATGAAGACGACAGGAGAAGCACGAGTCCGGGGTTTGATGATGACTTAACGGAGTACTCGTCTTGTGATAGTAAAGTGAAGTTTGAGAAATACTGCAATGTTGACTCACCCATGAACACTGCAACAAGCTTCAATGGTTGTTAATTAATGGTGTTTGAATTGATTTGGAAAAGATGAATCTTTTTCTATTAAGAATAATCCAATTTGCAATGTCACATGACTTTTTTATATTGGTTGGAGACTGTTTTTTAAAATACCCACGCGCCCTGGCAACGTGAGAACACATCAGGTGCAAAAATGGATAAAAATGATATATTTAGATTGGTTGAAAACTATTTAATGAGATAATAGGAGCCTACAAACTTTAAATGTCTACTTGAAAATAAGATATAAATTTAGGGTGGATTTTATATATTTTCTCATATATTGTCAGGGGCGGATCTATGAAGGCCCGTGGGGGTGCCACGCCACTCACAAGCTTCGACGGAAACTATATATATATATATATATATAGCAAACATATAAATAATATGCATGCCGTCTAGAGAAACAAAGCACTTTGTGGTGCCAGTGGTAAAGGGTTATATATTGTCTGTGGATGTCGCGGTATCGAATTCCGCTTATTGCTTCTTTTTTTATAAAAATTTGACAGCAACACACGGTCAGCACTAACAAATCTTTTCTTTTCTTTTCTTTTTGTTTCTAATTGTTATTGATTTATTATTAAGTATTAATAAATAATTATTTTTGACTAATTTAATTTATTAATCTTTGACTTTTCTTTTATTTCTTATTAGTTTATATTTATTTAAAGATATAAAAGCTAAAAATAAAAGTTTTGTTCTTTCTTCAAATTGAAAACCATGTCCATCTTCTTCCCCAAATATCAACCTACCTGCCCAATCGCCCGTTGTTGCTGCTTTCTTCGTCTAGCTTTGATTTACCAATTCGATACTTTCATAATTCATATGTGAGCTGGTAATTCCAAGTTTTTCAACTTGCAAGGAATTTGTGATTTGACAAAGGCATTTATTGAGACAAATTTTGTGAAAACTTATTCACTTGTGAAGTTGACTCTAATTTTACATGCTGATATGACAATTGTGAAGAGAACATTTCCATTCATGAAGCACATAAAAAATGAAGTGCGAAATAACATTGGTAATCAATCTTTAAATGATTGTTGAAGGTATTACATAGAGCGTAATATATTTATAAATGTAAGTAATGATGTCATCATTGACCGCTTTCAGAATATGAAAACTCGTCGAGACAATTGTAAATGAATGATGAATATTTTATGATATTAGTAATATTATTGAAACTTTTAGCTTTGTTCACTTCATGATCTTTGTCGAATGTGGAGTGCAAATTTGTAGTCTTTATACATAAATTGTCATCTTATTACTCTTCATATTTTGTTGTTGGGTTTGTCATATAGACCGAAAAGACGAATAATTTGATTCAACGCCTAAATGGATTTTAATCGATGAATGTACTTGGCACCCAGAGACTCTAAATCCTGGATCCGTCTCTGTATATTGTGTAAATATAATATTAGAATAATGTATATATACATATTATATAATTCTGCATATATATGATCCTACTGTGTATAAATTTATTTCACGTATATATTCCATTAGACTATATATATATATATTGATTATTCAACGTTGTTAACATTACATAATCTGAACTTTTATTAAACTAAAAATTTTGTTTTATGTTTGTTGCATTGACAATCTGTTTTTTGTATATTTGAAGTGAATCTTTTTTTCTTTTTATAGAAGTTGTCCTCTATTTTTGTTTTCTTTGGTATTGCATGAAGTGGTATCCCTTTAATGTTAGAATATGCAATGAAAGTACATATTTATATGTAATAATTCTTTTAATTTTGAAACTCTCTATTTGTGGATATTTTCCCTGTTAATTAACCATACAAAGAAAATAGTAATCTGTTGATTATTCTACATGAGCATCATTTTGTATGACAACTTGGTGCCTTCCTAGCCCGGTCTATTTTATTTATCTATCTTTTATATAGAATATCTGTTATTTCTTACTGGCACAGATACTAGGTAACTCTATTTACACTGATCTCAACTACCTCCCACCAGCACATAGGTGACTCTATCAACAAGGCCTATCAATATACCTAGTAGTATTTTTGCCTCCGCTTGAATATTAACCTTAGACCTTACAATTCTCAATCCACTTCAATAATCACTAGGACACACTCTTTGAATATTGCCTCGGATACACAAAAACTTGCTAGCAATTTTTTTATTTTTTTTTTATATCGAAGAAAACATGCTTTGTGGGCCTTTGTCCCTACTCCAGTTGGCGCACAGGCTCAAATGTCCGATATAGAGTCGCCCGCTCTCAACCAAAGTCTTGGAGTCCAGAAACCTGCTAGAAACTGACATATAAATGTAGAAATCGACATTAAAATTAGATAAGATGAAGATATAGTCAAATAAGTCCAAAAAATTGGATAATTTCAAATATATACAATCAAGTAAAGCTTATGGGCTGACATTTTGCATGATGTTCCCAAAAAAAAAAAAAAACTGATTTGACGAGACAACATGAGTACATTTGAAAACAATAACTTGGACACACCTAAATTACTAGATGCAGAAAGGGCCAAAGACACATATGAGGGAGAAACTTCGCTGGCAAACAGGAAACCATGGGAATTGTTCATAATGTTTACTTGTCAAAAGCACATCTCTTTTTTATCTGGATGACAATGGAAAAGTAAATAGACTGTCCCACACTGAAAGAATTCACAAATAATCCTCAGATATTATGGGACAATAATGTGTTGAAACAAATTAAACAGGATATACATGTGATCACATTGCACATGGAAATGGCTCAGAGCTAGTCAAGCTAACAATGAATATTTGAGAACATGCTTTTCAGATTTCTTTTAGCATTTCATTAGTGTGGAGTGTGGACCTATATTGCTCGGACGCATTGATCACACGTTTGTATTTGGTATGATTGAGTCGAAGTACTTGGTATAGGTAGGTCACCTTTTTAAGAAAATTTTGCGCGAAGTGGCCGCTCACTTATCGCACATGTTGGCCACAGGTATGTCAAGACAAATGGAGAATCCACACAATATAAAGGTGGACCATCTGATCAGATGGATTGACAGATAAGAAACAGGCATACCATGTTCATCCATAAATATCTCACATGAAAAAGATCTATGCTTGCTAGACATATTTCAGCAAAGTCCAGAGACATAATAAGACTCAATGATAGAAAAATTCATTTCATATCTAATATAATGGTCATATAACCAGAAAAAAGTGATTCACTGGCCTAGTGATCAATAAAGTGGTTGAGAGCCATAAGGTCTCAAGTTCAAACCACAGTGGAGACAAAAACATTAGGTGATTCTTGCCATCTGCCTTAGATTTGGTGGATCAAGTTACTTGGTACATGTTCCTTGAAGGATAGTGTAAACACAGACTTTACCCTACCTTGGGAGGTAGGAAGGTAGTATTTGATCCTATAGGAAGAGAGCAATTTTGAGTCATATCCTGAATTCAAAGTCCCCACCATTCATTGAAACAATACTATCTTGACATGATGTTGTACACCCTGACTTTTATATTCTAATCCCCATTCAAGTACAAACTGACTTGTATATTCCATCCTCATTCTAAACCAAAATTACACAGCTGAAAACTTAGCTATTGTTAGAAATCCAGAGTATGATCATTTTGAACAAGGGTTGTTTGGTATAGAGGAAAACATTATTCAGAAAAAGTTTTCTAACTTTTCCATATTCTGTTGGTCAAAATTTCTTTAAACTATTTTCTCTAGAAAAACAAATACCTTCAAAATTAAAAAAAAAAATGATTTCCCCATTAAAAGTAGGTAAAACAAGTTCCATGACGGCATTCCACATTGATTGTTTCCTTCCCACCCTTAACAAATCCCACTCCCACCCAATAGCCCCCATCTACAGCACCACACCCTCATAGTGTTTACCTAGATTATATACAAATATTTTTAGAATAATATTTTAACTTGCTTACAAAACACCACAAAATAAGTAAAAAGTCCACTTATTTTCTGCGAAATTTTCTTCATACACATTAGAAAAGACGTATTAATAATGGGTTATCAGTCTAGAGACAAGTAACAGATGGGCATAGCACCCTCACCTAATAATTCATGGTTTGAACTCTTGTAAGACTAAATTGAATGTCATTTCATGCTCATGCTCATAACACAGTACAAAGATGGAGCCCTGAGTTGCACAGTAAATACATTTTTCTGCTAAACCAGAAACAGATAATAATCCTTGGCCTGGATACAGCTACACTGTATTTCCTTAAGCTACAACATGAAGGAAATACTTCAATAAATTGGGATGGGACGGGTCCAAAGTATTATTATGTAAGACCTTTACAAACTGTTTCTAACTCTGCCTAAGCATAGAGTTCCAAACATCTGTATTCACAGTTCTCTTAGTAGGAAGACATAAACTTAATAGTTCCAACAATGTCCGTTCTGATATTTAAATGTAAGACAACTCCAGCTTTAATTATCAAAAAGACCTAAATCTTTATCTCGACACAAAACAATGATAATGTTTCCATGAAGTCTAGTCACCTTACCAGTACAAAAAGATTCCAAGCACCATTTTGGTGTGGGTAGAAGGCAAAGCAACAAACATCTCACCTTAACTAGGACTCGCAAGTTCCAAAAACTAAAATCTCTAGCAAAATTAGACAATAAAAATCGATCAGAAGTTGAGTCCTAAATTAGGACATAAGCAACGGAACATAATGGCATGATTATCAAAAGGCCTCTACCACTTGATCACTGGCAAAGCTGTTCAACTGCAGTAACAATCTGGGGAGGTTGGACAACAGTCCAGTTCTCTAACGTCCCAGCATATGGGGTTGGCACATCCTGTGATGACAGACATACAATTGGGGCATCTAGATAGTCGTGAAAGTTCTCAGTTATAGCGGCTGTCAAGCTGGCTCCAATACCTCCTGTGCGCATACATTCCTCAACAATGAGCACACGATGAGTCTTTTTCACTGACTTCCCGATGGTGTAAAGGTCAAACGGTTTCAGAGACCTAATATCAATGACCTCAGGATCATAACCCTTGTTCACAAGTGTCTTTGCAGCCTGCATCACGTGATACCTCATCCTGGAATAAGTGAGAATGGTTACATGCTCCCCAGGTCGTACCATCTCTGCTTCTTCAAGATTCAGCACATACTCTTCGTCTGGAATTCTCTCCTTGAGGTTGTAGAGCAAAACATGCTCAAACAGAATCACAGGGTTATCACTTCTGATAGCTGCCTTCATCAAGCCCTTGGCATTGTAGGGGGTTGAACAGGCAACCATCTGGATTCCAGGAATTGACTGGAAGTATGATTCAAGGCGTTGAGAGTGCTCTGCTCCAAGCTGTCGACCAACTCCACCAGGACCTCGGATGACAACTGGTATCTTAAACTGGCCACCAGATGTGTAGTGGAGCATACCGCAGTTGTTAGATATCTGGTTGAAGGCTAGAAGAAGAAATCCCATGTTCATTCCCTCAATAACTGGACGCAAGCCAGTCATTGCAGCTCCAATGCCCATACCAGTGAAAGAGTTCTCAGCAATAGGAGTGTCAAGAACCCTGAGATCACCATATTTTGGGGCAAGGCCTTTAGTTACCTTGTACGAACCTCCATAATGACCGACATCTTCACCCATTACACAAACAGTGGGATCTCTGTCCATCTCTTCTTCAAGGCCTTCGCGGAGGGCCTCAAAGAGCAACAGCTCATGCCTAAAGATGTACATTCAATCACACAAGTGGTGAGATCAAGTGACAAGAAAGCTGGATAAAGAACAATCAGTAAGCAAGCAGTTGGGCAGTAATTAATATAGTTCACACCATGATCAACGATAAAGAAAAATATGTGAAAAAGGTGCATATCCAACCAGCCAACAGAGATCCATTCAATGATGTAAGTTCAATGATTTTTTTTGATGAAGTAGATTCATTTAAAGGCATCAACAAGATGCTAGCTTACAAGGATAGATCATTTAAGCTCACAAAAAAAAGATTTGTAGCCTCTTTCTAAATTATAGAGCTAACAAAATCCAAGAAGAGTTCTAAAATTATTTACAGGGGTCAATTAGGACAGCTAAAAAGGCTAACTAGACATCTGCCTCACAAAAGATTTCTAGAAGTTGAAATTCCATCAAAGCATCTTTTGTTCCCTCTCTGTCCATAAACACCAAAAGAGAGCACCAGGGATCATCATCGACATACTCTTGATGGCTTTGTCAACTTCCCGTGAACTCCAACTTTCAAGAGCATCCCTAATAGAGAAAGGCATAACCCAGGATAGACCAAAAACAACAACAAAACACATTCCAGAGGTCTGAGGCAACTGGGCAGTGCAGTAGCAAGTGGTTGACGCTAAAGTTTAATGATTAAGTAAGCACCATTACAGAAAGTTCTTTTGAACATGGACGTAATTATCCCCATTAATTAGGAAGACACCATCAAGGAAGCACAGGTAACTCGTGTACATCCAAAGATAATGTTTGTTATGACCGCCATCAAAACTAAACGAGCTCTTCAGTCCTTAAACAAGAAGATAAGTAACAGAAATTCCTGGAATCCCACACCAGGAATCTTATGCATTAGGAAGAGAGAATGAAAAAGGGATCTCTTTACTAGCTTCTGCTGGCCCAAATAATTCATGTAATTAGAACCTCAAAATCCGACAAGGAAGAAAGAAAAAATCAAAGTCCAAAAGAGTTTGAATTAGGAAAGGGAGCCAAATTTCATATAAAAGATGTAAACCTTCCTTCAGAACAACTCCGCTCGACAAATATAAGATTGCTTAACCAGTTATTGTAGGAACATAGATCACGGCATCCACAGGGTAACATCTCCTCTGTCATACACTCATGGAATTCTAACTTCAGTTAATAGATTTACAAACACAAACCTTTGGTTCAGCCCATTGTTTTCCAAAAATTGAATTTTAGTTCTCCACAACTATCACATAATTGTGTTTCTACATTAACTGCCATGATTCAAAGGTAAAGTTCTGATTCCTATGCTTCTTTTGTTCCTCCTAGCAGCGTACTTGTTCTAGTGTGTTTCCAAGACCCATTCGGACATTTCTATTTTTCCACTTAGTACATTCTCTCATACATATACAAAGAGAACATTCTACTCTCGGAAGTACCAAAGCATCACCCATGCCCCAGGCCCATTAATTACTGCTCTAGTTCCCATCTCAGAGAGCACTCTTCATCTCATACACATACAGTGGCACCAAACTTTTCAAGGCTAGCAAACAACTTGCAGCACTAACCCTAACCATATGTAGCAGTTTCTAGAACTGCTTGGTCCCCTATCAGGTCAAATAATTGGTAAACACTTCTTCACAGAACTGCGAAAAGAATTTAATTTCAACTCAGCATCATTGATACAAGAAACAGAGGCCTCCATCATATCATAAATCTCTATTCTACGTTACACCAAGAAAGCAAACCTCAATGCACCTTTCTTAATGATACTTCTAAGTACATCTTCCACATGGATCATCAACTCTCCATTTTGCTTTATGTTGCTATAATTCCTAAATGTCTTTGACCTAAATTGAACTGATATGGTGTTGGCATTTTGCTTGTATTTTATGGTGCTTATGGATAGAGAGGAACAAAAGGTGTTTTGATGGCATCTCAACTCCCATTTCCTCTCTTAAGGCTAGTTGTTTGATTAGTCTTTTTAGTTGGGTCAACCACTCCTCTGTAATTACTGTTGAATCTTTCCTAGAATTTATTAGCTCCATAGAACTTTGTTGATAGTTGTGATAGCTTTTTTTTGCCTTCCTGGGAGCTGATAATCTCTTAATAATGCTCGCATCTTCTTGATGCTTTTTGCTAATGATATCCTTCTTATTTCATCAAAAAAAAAAAAAACAATGTTGAATCATCAAATTTGAATTGGAATAGATGAGTTTCTTTCTTAGAGGTATGACACACCAAAAAAAAAAAGATACAACTAATGGCAATTTTTGCAGGTTTTTGTTTTCTATTTTGCGCTAACTTTAGGAGTACAAAACCTCGATTGCATTTCTACAAGAATTAATAAATATTAGAAAGAGCTTGCATAAAAATGAAGTCTCATCAAGACAAGAAATACTTGGGCACAATTTTATTGCAAGTACACAACAATCACTACACATATTCTATGTGTACAAGTACAATAATACTTTATAGTTCATGTATGTGTGTGCATTTTGTACATACTGTAAAAATCTAGAACAAATAAAACAAGTAGGTAATAACTTGGCCTTTAAGTAAAGATCTAAAATAAATTAGGGTAGACAAACACTAACAAAGAGTTACTGACCTACATCCCCATACGTAAAAGTAGATTTGTGTTGGAGTTATAGGTCAGTAACTTGGTCATAGGTCAGTAAGAAGTTACAAATAAAACAAATAGGCAATAACTTGGCCTTCAAGTAAGGATCTAAAATAAACTAGGGTTGACAAACACTATTAGCAAGGGCCCCTATGAATCCATATAAAGTTGAAGAGAATTTGTTTATCAATAACAAATAGGAGATGATGAGATCCCAAAAGAGAGACACATTTCTTGTTGGTCTCAGGTGTTTCTCTTTGAGATCCTATAGTGGTATTCTTTCTCTTCTTTTTGTTTGCCAGTCACATGACAAGTTCTACGCAGCAAGCAGTAAAATGGAGTGCAAGGTAGAATGCATTCTAAGAATTCAATACAGTTGTGCCCTTATGGTAGCTGTCTGGTGTATATGAAATTAAATAAATGATAAGGACACAAACTAAAATTTCATCAGATCCTTACAAGCTTGAAATACGAATAAATCTTCGTAAAATAGTTGTATAGTTGCAGGCTCGCAGCAACATCTTAGGTTTATTTTTTTCTTTTTGGATAGTGAATCTCTTAGAGTTGAATAGTCAAATCAGTCTTTAAACACTCTCCAATTTCTCTCCTTCCAAAGAACTCACACTAGGGCTAAAGGTGCACCATGCCTATGTCTTCCCATCCTTCTTCTGAAAGTCCAGTTGCACAAAAAATTCTTTGATGTGCCCAACGTGGTCCATGGCATTTTGGACCAGTTCAGCCCCATTCACTACAATTAGTAGCAGCACGACACTGCAATAGGAGATGGTCCACATCTTCTTCTGGACAAGCACCAATTGACAGACAATCTTTTCTGCCTTGGATCCTCAGATGTCAATATTACCTCTCTTGTTGCTAGGCAAGAAGAGAAACACATCTTCCCTTCCTAGGATTCCAGGTTGTTAAGTGTGGAAAGTCAGACTCCTCTCTCACAAATATCTTGTGAGTGTATGACTTAACTTAGAAAAACTCCACCTATCACACCCTCTACCTCCGAAATGTCCAGGCTAGCATGTGTTGTATATTATTCTGTTGGGCACTTCAATCATTCATCACAATTCTTTTAGCCGTAGTGATGGACAAATTGACGTGGCATATTTAAGGGGAGGCATCCTGATGTATGTTATTCGCAAATGGCATAGTATTGATCTGTATTGATATCTAGAGGCGCATGGTGGAGTTAACGATAGACTAGAAGTTTGGTGACAGACCCTAGAATCTAAAGGTTTCAGGTCAAGGAGACGTAGGACTAAAATAGAGTACTTGGAGTGCAAGTTAAATGATGCAACGCCTATAGTGGAGGGGATGGAATTGAAGACCGATACACAAGTCATACCCAAGAGAGAAAGTTTCGAATATATTGGGTCTATAATCCAAGGAAACGGGAAGATTAACGATGAAATGGGCGCTTGCGCCTAGAGTACTGTGTGATAAAATGTATCACCAAGAGTGGTGGTTAGACCTAGACTGTTGTATGAGGTAGAGGGTTGGCTAGTCAAGAATGCACGGTAGCATAGATGAGGATGCCTAGATGGATATGCGGGCATAATAGGAGAGATGAGATTAGGAATGAAGTTACACAGGACAAGGCGAGAGTGGCCTCCGTGGAGGATAAGATGAGGGAAGCAAGACTGAGGTGGTTCAGACATGTGAAGAGGAAATGTGAGAGTTTGGTTAGAGGGCTAATCTCCTGGTCTCATCTTCTCCTTCATTAGTAATCTTATCTAGTATTTGCATAGTTCTTATTCTCCATTTTCTTACTACTACATATTACTTCATGTGCTTTATTTATCTTGCTATTTTGCGGTCGTTATTTTCTTTTCTATCATGCTTTGAATACACATCTTTTGAGCCGAGAGTCTATTGGAAACAACCTCTCTACTCCACAAAGATTGAGATAAGGTCGGAGTACATTTGCCCCTCCCTAGACCCACTTGTGGAATTACATGGGGTATGTTGTTGTTGTAATCTCTTGGGGGTCAGTTGGTATGAGGGATAAAGGATAATAATCCCCGGATAAACTGCAGAGTTATTTTATCATGCATTTTGTCAGGGATATTAATTAGTCTTGGAATTATTTATCCCACCATTTATACAACAACGATGGGATAAGTTTTCCTATATATATGATGGAAAAACTTTGTCTATCCCATCCCCAATACCAAACAATATAACTAGAAATCACTTTAATAAAATACTTATCAAAAATAGTGTCTTTGGAATGGCAATGTAAACCATTTCTTTTGACCATTAACATAGCAAAAAATTACGGCAAATAAGAACCTTCAAAATTTTGAGCAAATAATAAATGAAAATTGGAAGTACCACAAGAAGAAAAGTGAGAAAAGAGTAACTCTCTTTTTAAAGTCCACAGGAGACCTGTGTGGCTTAAAGATAAGATTTACTAAAAATGAATCTATGAACGCCTACTTTTGGTTGGAAACTAGGGTTGAACTTTTGTTCACCATGTAGCCCATCCTTTCTTTCTTTTCTTTTTTTTATTTATATCCCCAGCACTAATCCAAACAAAAAACCATATCACTCCCACCATCACTCTTTCTTTTGTTTCTGCTATTACAATTCAGAACGAGGAGAATTAGACATGTTCATCGAGGATGAATTAGCATCTTCTGAAGCAAAACAGCAACTGCTATTGACTTTTCTATTTCCTTTGACAACACCATCGAGATTAGCAGCTGAACTAAATCATACAATCAAAAAAAATCATAATCCTACCAGTCAACCTCCTTTTCAAGGCAAGATTGTAATGTTGCCCAACACAATGAAGATTTTTTTATAAAAAAAAAGTAATCTCATCTGCTGACAAGCCACTACGCGGACATGAAGTTTCATTAAACAAAAGTGATGATTAGAGCCCTAGAAGACCAACATTAGAAGAGACAAATGAAGTGGCAACCACAAGGAAACAATTTGAACTGTAAAAATATGCATGCACAACTCAGAGGAGAAGTAAATATACCCTGGCTTGGATGAAGTAGAAGCTGCAGCAGTATCTTCTTTTGCCTGTAAAAGAATTACATGCAACACCCAATCTCAAAGTCTAAAAGAGAATAAAATTTACTAATTTAAGCACATTTCTGCTAGTAAATAATCAATCATATGCATCACAATTATAATGAGAGAGTAAAGAATACTAACAGCAACAGCATTAGTAATTAATTGTTCAGCTCTTCCTCCACGTCCATTCAAACCACGCGCATCAGATCTAACCACAAATAACCTTCCTTTCCTCTCTGCAAACCAACAACACAAACCAACCATAAATTCCACAAAAATGGAAGATAAATGATTGAAATTTGGAGAGCAAACAATAACTAAATGGAAAATATAATATTCTTTTAGTGGACCAATTAATACTTCAGATCAGAAACAACCAAAAGACACAAAGATTAGATAAACCCAGAACCAAACAAACACAATCAACAAAAAAAGAGCATAACTTTAAGCAATACAAACAAACCCCAATATCGAATACTAGCTAAAAGATTCATAAATTACAACAAACCTGACAAAGATTTACGAGAATTAGCAAAAAGTGACTTGTTGGTATCCAAAGAATTGGCTGATGTTAGTGCAGTAGCAGCACCAATTCCTTGTATAATAGAAGCCATCTAGAAAACCCCACGAAGAAAATTGGCTTCTTTATTCAAACAAACGAACAGAAAATGCAGATCAGAATGAGGATTCAAATTTCCTTTATAACTATATATATATATATATATATATATTCACAGTGTGTAAAGAGAAAAAACTGAATTGGGGCGGAGAAAACAAGGGTTGGGGCGATTTAATCGAAGGAAGATTAGAAAAGAGCCAGACGGGGATGAAGTATGAAGTGAGAAGCTTTGAGCCACATGTTGGACATTGTGCTTGTTCCTTGTTGTATTGGTTGATTCTCTACATGCTCACTCATTGTAATATGATGCTTCTCTCTAATGAGAAGCTGACACGTGTTGATACGAAGGCTGAAAATGTTTTCTTCTTGGCTTAATTAAAAAACTCCCACGAACCCTTTAACTTGTCCTCAATTTTTATTTTGGCACTTTACCTCAATTTTATTTCATTTTAATTCTCTATTCTCATTTTATATGTATCATTTAAACACAAAATACTACGTTTTATGATTTTTTTTTATTATTTATGTTCTTCAACTGAAATTTTATATTTTAAAAAGTGGCGTCCGTTTGTTGCTTTTCATTAAGAAAAATTAAAATTGAGGGACGAACATGGATTGTTCTTAGAAAAATATTAATTTCTTTTTGGGAGTTTCTTTGCATTTTTGCTTCAAACACAATCAACGAAAGTGCGTCGATTTTCTTTCGAAATAAAAAACCAAATCAAAGAAACATAATATATATATAATTATCTTATTTTATACATATTAAAAGAACCAAAGCCACCTAAAACAAGTCGTGATGGCACCTGTCTCATCCCACCAAGACTGGTCAGCCTAAACCCAAAATAAACAGGATAAATGCAAAAGTAAGAACGAATAAAGGACTATCATAAAATGAATCATTTCGAAGAAACATAATATAACTCATAAAACCCCCCAAGACTAATGTCATGTGTACAAGCCTCTAAGTATTACAATAGATTCAAGATAAATACAAGTCTGAATGTCTTGTGTCTAGAACATGAAAAAAAACATAATGAAAGAGTAAGAGGTGTCCGCTGAGATGACAACCAGCTACCTCACAAACTCCTAATGTAAGCCTCAAACAAAGATGAGAAGAAGTGATCAAGACGATCTGAGCTCGTAATCTACACAAGTGTAGAAGCAAGGGAGTAAGTACCAAATAACAATGGTACTCAGCAAGCATCCCTACTAACTTTAAGTAAAGCATACAGAACACAAGTACTCCCAACACTCCAACCGAACCTCCACAAAACTACAACCTGCACAGAATCATACTAGCCCAACCTAGCAATTCACATTTATGTAGCACACAACACATAGAACATATAACATTACCACAACATATACAGGTCATCATCACACTATTTCATATTTAAAAACCACAATGTCCATGACAAAACACTCACAAAGATCATAGATGGTAATGATATGCAATGCAATGAAGTGCAATGTCATATATAGTGATACATATATGTCCTAATGATACACACGTGCAGAGACTCAGGCCGGGACCCATGGGGTGCTCACAAGGTCTATGTATCCGTCGAAATCATTTTCCTTTGGCATGATCATCAAAATAAACTTCATCATAGTGTTTCAAAACCAATGCAAATAGGTATGTTCACACAAATAATGAGAAGATGAGAATTTCCATATCAATACACAATTCATATCAACACAATCATGATACATCATCCATAATGAATCAATATAACCATTCAAATTAAGCACAACAACTCGCACATCAATATACCAACAAGTTTCCTTTTTATTCCCCTATTTCATCATTAGTGTCATCCAACCTATGCAAGTGATCACATATTTCGAACCCTTCGCCAATTCTCATTACTCCCCAACACACACACTAAGGCATACAAGATTCTATATACTTAACAAAGGGTCAAAAGATCCACTTGGTTCAAGAAAGCAAACAATCAACCTGGCACTTGATTCTTCCTTCTCCGATGGGTCTCCAAATCAACACAATCTAAACAAGTATGATATCATAATAAGAACACAAAACCAACAATACCTATATCAATGATTTTGAAAACCGAGACCAAAATGGTCCAAAAAGCTCATTCCCGAGAACTAGGGTTAAATCTGAAATTTTGTATAAAAATCATGTTACCCAAAGATTTTGAAACTCATTAGTGAAAACCACATCGAAAATCGAGTTGAAATTAGCCCTTAAGTCACTATTTTTCTTAAGCAACAAGTTCTTGTGAAAACTCCAAAGTTTGAGTTCAAAAATAATTATTAACTAACAAAATCATGAAATAATTAGTGAAAAATGAAGCGGGGAGTTAAAAATCGTTACTCAATTGAAGAATCTCAAAAATCACTTTGAAATCACCTCAACTGAGCTGCTAAAGTTCAAAAATAGTGAAATGAGGATGAAACTCTGACTTTTTGGAAAAAGTCATTGTTCACGTCACAAAAGCTCATCACGATCGTGACCCCAAGGCCACATGATCGTGATGAGTTAACACGGTCAACTCATTTATTTTGACCATCACGATCAGGACCAACGGATTGCGATGCCTGAAAGTCTAATCTTACGCAATCGCAACAGGCCACACGCAATCGCGACAAACAACAAAAGATCCCTACGCGATCACGAGAGGGAGTCTCGCGATTGTGATGAATAAACTAGCAGGCATAAGAACTCAGCAATTCAACAAATAACAAGGCTCAACAAAATCCCTGAATAGATCGTCGAGATTTGTTTGGAACTCTGAGTACACAAATCAGGTATGCTACCCTACTAAATTCGACATTCCAGACTCCATGGAACTATCAAAACACGGATCTGAGGTCTCCTCGACCCAAAATCCATGAAAGTCGTAATAATCTAACTTTAACTCAGAAATATCAAGATGCTCTCAAGACTCTAAAAATTCAACCAAGACCTAACCTATACCTAAAATTGTCCCCCGAATCCAACGGGATCGTCGAAAATTCGATTCGAGCGTCCAAACTCGGAATGTTGACAAAAGTCAACCTCTTGGTCTAATTTCACTTAAACTTCTCAAGAGTTCAATTCCACAAAAAGACTCTAAAACAGAAAACGACAACACCCCTAAACCAGATTCCGCATTTCGAAACTGATGAAACTGTTGGAATTCCTTTCTGAGACTCGTAACTTTGGTTGTTACCAAAAATCACTTTTAACAATTTTAAACCTCCAAACAAAATCTTCCAAAAATCACAATTTTTTTACAATCAAATTTCAAAAACTTTGTAAACTGATCAAACATGATTCGGGGCAACTATCCGGAGGGATAAAATGGTAATTTTCCATAAATTTTCAAAAATGACCTTTAGGGTCATTACATTATCTACCACTAAAACCATGTTCATCCTCGAACATAAAGTAAAAGAAAGTTTATGAAGCTTCGAAAAGCTGAGGATATGGTGCACGCATATCTGACTCCATCTCCCAAGTAGCCTCCTCGATCTAACGGTACTTTCGCTGCACCTTCACTAAAGCAATCTTTTTTGTCATTAGCTTTCTGACCTGCCTATCTAAGATAGCTATAGGATCCTCCTCAAATGCCAAGTCTACACTCAAAATCACATAATCAGGTGAAATCGCGTAGGATTCATCTGTTACATACTTCTGAAGCATGGAAACGTGGAAAACCACATGCATAGCTAAAAAGCTAGGTGGCGGGGCCAACTTTAGGCTGCCTTTCCAATCCACCCCAAAATCTCAAAAGGGCCAATAAACCTAGGGATAAGCTTGCCCATTTTCCTAAATCTCATCACACCCTTCATAGGTGACACCTTGAGCCAACATGATCACCCTCCATGAACTCCAAGGCTCGAACTCTCCTATTGGCACAACTCTTCTGTCGGCTCTGGGCTGTCAACAACCTACTCTGAATCAGATGGACCTTCTCTATAGCATCCCTAAGCAAGTTTGTATTTAATGCCTCCACCTTCATGTCATAAAACCAACCAATCAGAGATCTACACCTCTTATCCTCTTATCATACAACGCCTTAAATGGAGCCATCTGAATGCTGGAATGATAACTATTGTTGTAGGCAAACTTTGCTAAGGGAAAATGCTGATCCCAATGAGCACCAAAATTAATCACATACGCCCGAAACATGTCCTCTAATATTTGAATGTCTGTTCGAACTGTCCATCCATTTGGGGTTGAAAAGTTGTACTCATATCTAATAGGGTACCTAACCCATGCTGTAAAGCCCTCTAAAAGTGAGAAGTGGAGAGTGGACCTCAGTCAGAAACAATAGAAATAGGCACCCCATGCAATCGAACTATTTGACTAATGTAGATTCGAGCTAACTTCTCAGTTGCATACTTCACCGGAATTGGAATAAAATGAGAAAATTAAACTTGGTCAACCTATGGAATAAAATGAGAAAATTAAACTTGGTCAACCTATCAACAACCACCCAAATAGAATCATAACCATCCACAGTAGTCGGCAAACCCACTACGAAGTCCATAGTGATACAGTCCCACTTCTAAGTAGAAATGGGCATACTCTAAGACACGCCACCAGGCCGGTGATGCTCACACTTGACCTATTGGCAAGCCAATCACCTAGTCACAAAATCCATGATGTCCCTCTTCATATCGCACAACCAATAGTGCTGATTCAAATCGTGGTACATCTTGGCCGCTTCTAGATGGATAGAATACCTAGAGCAATGTGTCTCCTCCAAGATCAATCTGACAAACTTATCCACCTTGGGCACACAAATCCTGCCCCCTATCCTCAACACTCCATCAGAATCAAGTGTCACTTCCTTGGCCTCACCCTCAACACTTTGTCCTGAATAATACACAACTTCTCATCATCAAACTGCCTCTTTCTAATCTGCTCAATCAAAGAAGACTGGGTCTCTCGCCTTCTCTCAGGCCAGCAGTCTTCTACTTCTAGTCGACTGCTCTATGACGGGCTTCCCTCTTTCCTTGGCTCTGCTCGCTCGTCTACGCTCCGCCCCAGCAAGTAATAATTGAAAAATGATGTTTCCTTTCCTTACAGTCAAGTGGCTTTCCGCTCCTGCATTAAGATTGAAAACGAAAACTTATCGTCAAAAAAAAGGCAATCAATCAGAAAAAATAAAAAATATGGAAATAGTGAATCAAGATCTAGATAGATCCCTATCTTTATCTCTATCCACGGAGATACCTATCTATATGGAGAGAGATCTATCTATGAATCGGCCTAGACTATCCTCTATCGGGATAGATATGTCCCTATGAGCGACTACGCCGATCTTTATATGTTTTGGCCACGTCCCTTTCCACTCCGAAGAAGAAGGTTTGGATCTTTCAAACTCATGATCTCGAGTTGGCTGCTGTAGTATTTTGTTTGAAAATATGACGCCACTATCTCTATGGTGTTCATGTGGATGTGTTCACTGACCACAAGAGTCTCCAGTATGTTTTCAGTCAGAAGGAGCTCAATCTCAGACAAAGGAGGTGGTTAGAGTTGCTCAAGGATTACAACATGAGTATCCTCTATCACCCAGGTAAGGCTAATATTGTTGCTGATGCTTTGAGCATGTTGTCCTTGGGGAGCATTGCTCATGTTGAGGAAGGCAAGAAAGAGTTAGCAAGGGAATGCACAAACTTGCACAATTGGGTGTTTGATTGTTGGATTCCAGTGAAGGTGGAGTTGTTGTGATGAATGGAGCTGAGTCGTCATTAGTGGCAGAGGTAAAGGAGAAGCAATACAAAGACCCCATTTTGCTTGAATTGAAGGCAAATGTGCATATCCAGAAAGTGATGACTTTTGCACAAGGGGGAGATGGTGTGTTGAGATATCAAGGAAGGTTATGTGTTCCAAAGGTGGATGATCTCCAAGAGAGGATCATGGAAGAAGCTCACAGTTCCAGATATTCGATCCATCCGAGTTCCACAATGTCACGACCCAGGGTAGCCCCTAGATGTAACACGGCGTACAAGACCCCGAGAGGCCTCATACAAGCCCTTAGCATACATAACATACAAGATAATAGAGAAACAAGAATTACAAAGAGCATTATATAACAAAACAGCGGAAGTCTACAACTTATGTCTCAAGCCATCTAACATAACAGAATAGAAATGAAGGTTTGGGACGCAGCCCAGTACAATATCCAAAAAGAATATAATGGAAAGCATGAAAACGTAACAAGGTTAGGTCCTCAGACATAGAAGGCCTCACCAAGTCTTCACTATCACTGGAACTGACTAGCCACGAGTGGGATGAGAAGAACCGCCAAGTCCTACATCAATAGAATCAATGTAGGCAAAAGTATGCGTTAGTACAATCAAGTACCAAGTATGATAGCAATGCATAAAATGGCATATAAACCATGCTAGAATGACATATAATCATGACATGTAATGGCCAAGCTAAAACATGATAGAACATAAGAAACATGAAGCATAAAACATGGCCAAGACAAGCTATTCATCTTTCCTTTACTTTACTTTTAACCATCATCATGAGAACACTTGTTCATTAACTTGTGGGGAAATAGCCTTAACCGACATATAAGACTATGTGAGCTATCAACATGGAATCCGGTGTCTGCCCCACACTGAAAAGGGGTGTCCTACTTGCCAAGGTAAGACCATGAACTGCTTAGATTGTGTCTATCATAGACCATCACCCTATGGTGGCACATAGGTTATGGGACATGGGTAATCGCCACTTGTCCACTCGGTACTAAGCATATTTCCCACGAAATTATCATAGTTCATTTTATCTTAGGTAGACATGGGTAATCGCCTCTTGTCTACATTAGGGAACATGGGTAATCGCCTCTTGTCCCTTCATAGAATAGCTCCTTAAGAACATGGGTAATCACCACTTTTTCTTCTATTAGTCATGATTTCATTATTTGTAGACATGGGTAATCGCCTCTTGTCTACATTAAGGAACATTAGTAATCGCCTCTTGTCCCTTCATAGAATAGTTCATTAATCATGGATTCAAGCTTAGTTGAGCAAACTTTCAACAAGTTATGAATCATTACATGTGAGAAAACCTTTCACACTCATAGGTTGAGCATTACATGAGAAACCCTTTCACAACTCAACAAAATGCACTAACATATCATAAACTTCATAAAACATGCATGCGTTCACAAGCTTCATAATTACATAGCTCATCATGCTCTTAACTCATAAATCATGGGTTCATAAGCTTCTCCTCAAACATGCAATTCAATGTAAGCAATTACTTAGAAAGTCATAAATCAAGGCAATTTAGTCATAATTGTGGGAACCCACATAATAGAGGAAAATCATAGATTTTGATTCAACATGCATCTTTTCATAAAATATCCTCTTTTCATCATTCATAGTCTTACATGGAATTCATAGCTTGATAATCATGATCCTTAACTCACTTCACAAAGAGTTCATGCAATTCATCTTTTCTCAATCAACTCACAATCATAAGCATAATCATAAATTGGGGGATACTTAGCATAAGCTCATGGGATTCATCAAGTTGCATGTAAACCACGCTAAATCATGCACTAGCTTACTTTACCACGCTAGATCGTGCACTATCAACCATAACATCAACGATGGAAAGCATAATGAAGAACCCATAAGAATTTGTCAAACCCTAACTCTCTTGGGCAAGACTATACCTTGAAAACCTTAAGGAAAAGAGGACCCATTGGAGGAAAGACTCCAAATGGTAAATACTATCATACCTCAATGCCAATGCCTTGAAATAAAAGGGGATTGATGACCTTGATGAGAACCCTAGCTCTCTTCTTCTCCTTCTTGTTCTTCTAGAGAGAGAAATATTTTGGGAGATGAGAGTTGGAAAATGAAGGGGTTAGGGCTTAGAAAATATAAATAAGGCCAAGGTTAAGGGGCAAAATCGTCTAGTATATAAGGAATAAACATTTAGGGAAAAAGTCCAAAAAGCCCTTAAATAAACTGTCGGGGCCAATCAACGGACAAGACCTACGGTCCGTACATCCACTGACGGACCGTCCTGCTCTTCCGTCAATCAATTCAGAAAGTTCGTTTTGGATTGAAAATTTGGCTAAGTCTGGAAGGCATCTACGGAACCCATCTACGGCCCGTCAACCGAAGTACGAATCGTCTTGCTAATCCGTAGGTCAAGGTTCAGAAACTCAATTTATAAAGCTGGAAGGGCCATCGATGGTTACCATCTACGGCCCGTCACTCCACCTATGGTCCGTAGATGGCCTCCGTCGTCACTGGCACCAGAAAAATTTTAAAACTGCATTTTCTTTCTTTTCAAAAAAACAGGGGTGTTACACACAAAGATGTAGCATGACTTGAGAGAAGTCTATTGGTGGAATAGTATGAAGATGTGCATTGTAAAGTTTGTTTCTAAGTGCCCGAATTGCCAGCAGGTCAAGGTATAGCACCAAAGACCTGGTGGTGTGGCTCAGAACATAGCTCTTCCAGAATGGAAGTGGGAGATGATTAATATGGACTTCATTACAGGTTTACCGCGATCTCGTAGGTAGCATGATTCCATTTGGGTGATTGTGGATCGGATGACCAAATCAACCCACACTACAACAAATTCGATTATCAGGGACAAATTATTTCGTCATTTATAAATCATATTTCGTCACTAAAAATCTAGTGAGACGAAAAATATTTCGTCAATCCGTCGTCCCTAAATGTGTGTTGCTAAAAGTATACAAAGACGATTTAGTGCTTCGTTGCTAAAAGTATTATATTAACTACAGAAAGAAAAATCGTCCCCAAATGCATAAACATTTGTGACAAATTTATTTGTCATAAAAAGTGTAATTTTTTTTGTAGTTAATAGTATGCTTTGTCACTAAAAAGGTTATTACTACCGACAAAATTATATCGTCACTAATTATTTTACTTCAATCAGTGACGACATCAATTGTCTCTAAATTTATATGTATTTCGTAGTTGAACAAAATCTAATTTCGTCACTAATGACTATATTTTATATACAAAATATTATTTTGTCCATAAATGTATTAATTAGGGACAAATTTATTATTATAAAAAAGGTTAATAATTTTGTTGTTAAATCTATCATTTTGTCGATTTAATCGAATTATTCAATTGCAATTACAATACTTTTCACTTTCAAATACACATATAATTTCTTTTTTCCATATTTATCCCCTCCCAATTTTTTTAACCCCTTCCCCAGAACTCCCACATTATGCTTCCTTGGGGACTCAAACTCACAACCTTAAGGTTGGAAGTGAGGAATGCTTACCATCCGATCAACTCTCTCTTGTCTCTCATTTTTATTTTATTTTTAGCTTCATTCACTTTTTTCAAATTTAACTTCTATAGAAATAATATATTATATGATTATTTATACACATACACAAATGCATGAAATTTACCACCCACAATTCATTCAAATGTAGATTATATTTTATGTCTGCCAATATTTGGCAAGAGTTTGCACGACAATTTTTTTTTCAATATAAACCTCATATTGTATTTATCCGTATCCAAATAGATGAAAGTCATTCTCTCTTCTCATTTTACATTCTCTAAATCAAAGATGTATAGATGTGTTTGGTATGAGGAAAAATATTTATATATTTTTTCATTTTTGTGGGTTTATATGTTTGTGTATGTGTATATTTAAGTTTAACTTCTATCTTATTTTTTACTGTCAATATAGATAAATGAGTTTTAATTATCATTAATAAAATATTATTATGTAAAATTTACTTATCCTTTAAATAGATAATTTTTAAAATTTATAATAAAGTTCACTACTATTTTTATTCATTGAATTTTGTATTGCGTGGTTGAAACATATAGTGCAAATAATGGACCGAATACATTAGTAATAAAACTTTGAACTTACGTCCAAAATATTTATAAAAACAACAAAATTAGTAGAGACTACCAAGTTGCCACAAATCCTCTTTAGTGGCGATGATGTCGCCGCCAAAAGACTTTTTATAGCGATAATTTCTTCGTCGCAACCCAGTAATTTTTCAGGAATTTAGGATTATTTGTGACGACGGTGATTAAGTCCCCACTAATATGTTGTCTTTCGTGGCGATTTCAAGGGTCGCCACTAAAACTATACATTTTGTGGCAACATTTATAGGTCGCCACTGCTTCATCTCATTTTCTGGCGATAAGATAAGTGACTACGAATAGTTAAAGTACTAAAACTAGTAAGTGTATAGTCAAGGGACTAAAAATGACAAGTATTTAATTAAGAGACCAAACCTGGTAACATTTTGAATAGTTAAATAACTAAATCTGATAAATGTATAGTTAAGAGACTATTTTAGACATACTCCAATAGTTCAGGAACCATTTATGACATTTTCTTTAATTATGAACAATCGCAGCCAAAGAAAATTTTGTATTTACCTATGAACTCTCTCTGTAGCAAATAGTTGAATTATTCAACTACAAATTTTAAGTCGTTGCTATTTAACACCTTACATATTTTGTCACAATTTTTTTGTCACTGAATCACGGGTTGATTAAAGACAATAAAATGACTGTCACCAATTGTTTATATTATTAGTGACGAAAATAAATGTCACAATTAAATCTAAATTTTATAGCTAAAACTTATAATATTTAACTACAAACACTAATTTGTCACTATTGTAACAACATAGTTTTTTAGACGAAATTATTTTGTGTCAAAAAATTAATTAATTTTAAGATAAAAAATAATTTGTCACGAATTATATACATCATTAGTGACGAAATAATGTGTCATTACTAACTTTAAATTCGTGACTAACAGTACCCAATAAATGGCGCCAGTTTAATTTTTGGTGGGAAACTTTAGTGGACAAAACTTTGCTACAAACTTTTATGTTTCGTCACTAAAGTATCTATCTCATATATTTAAGCACGAAAAGTAATTTTTGTCACTAAAAATGAGTAATTAGTGACGAATTTCATGTCGTAACTAATAATTTCGTAGCTATATATCATATTTGTTGTAGTGCCACTTCTTACCAGTAAAGACTACCAATACAGTAGAAGAGTATGAAAACCTGTACATTTGTGAGATAGTTCGACTGCATGGAGTTCTCTTGTCCATCATCTTAGATAGGGGTGCTCAGTTTATCGCGCAGATTTGGAGGTCATTTCAGAAAGGTTTGGGTTCGAATGTAAACCTTAGTATTGTTTTTCATCCTCAGACTAATGGTCAAGCAAAGTGCACAGTTCAGACCTTAGAGGACATGTTGAGAGCTTGCATTCTGGATTTCAAAGGTATATGGGATGACAACTTTCCTCTTATTGAGTTCGCCTACAATAATAGTTACCATTCCAGTATTCAGCTGGCTCCGTATGAGGCTCTATATGGGAGAAGGTGTAGATCTCCCATTGGCTGGTTTGAGGTTGGTGAAGCTGAGTTGATAGGGCCAGGCTTGGTTGATCAAGCCACAGAGAAGGTGAAGATCATCCACGAAAGGCTAAAAACAACACAGTGTCGTCAGAAATCCTATACAGATGTTAGGAGAAGAGATTTTGAGTTTGAGGTTGATGATTGGGTCTATTTGAAGGTTTCACCCATGAAGGGTGTTATCAGATTTGGTGAAAAGGAGAATCTCAGTCCCCGATACATTGGCCCTTACCAGATATCCAAGAGAATTGGCAATGTAGCTTATGAGTTGGAGCTACCGTCAGAGTTAGCAGCAGTCCATCCGGTATTTCACATTTCCATGTTGAAGAAGTGTATAGGCGATCCTTCACTAGTAGTGCCTACCGAGAATATTGGTATTAAGGACAACCTATCTAATGAGGAAATGCCCGTTCAGATTCTTGATCGTCAGGTTCGCAAACTAAGAACCAAGGAGGTTACATCAGTCAAGGTCTTATGGAGGAATCAATTCATTAAGGAAGCTACTTGGGAGGCTGAGGAGGATATGAAGAGGAGATACCCACATCTCTTTTCTTCCGGAGAAATTACAAACCAAGGTACTAACTCTTTGTAAAGTACTCTTTAAGTCGATATACTGAGTTATATAAAATTGCATGTTATGTGATTGAGTTGGGGTTGTCAAATGTTTTCCACCCCTATTCTACTTAGTGTGATCTCATTCGAGGACGAATGTTCCCAAGGGGGAGATATTGTAACACCTCAGACTTCGATCAGTTTTGGGTCAACTTCAAATGACCATATCTTGTAGCACATAAAGATTTAGGTGGCCCATGAGATATCAAATCGAAGGAATTTGAGTCCTCTTTACAATGCCACCAAGTTTGCTAAATTTCAAGCTTAGAGTGAGAAGTTATGTCCATTTCAATAAAGCCTCTCTAGTTAAGACTTTTTATCCATTTAAGAAAATGGTATTTTGGTCTTTTCCTTACCCCTATAGGCCTACCCACGTTTTTACTCACCCAATTTAGGGTTCTAATCAGACTCAAAGTTATTTTTCATATTTTTAAACACTTAGAATTTTAGGGCGAAGTTTCAAGAAGAGGAAAAGAGGGTTTTCAAGCGTTCATTCAATGGTTGAGGAATTTCGCCAAGAACAATCGTTCTTTTCAGGTATGTGAGGCTTCCCATAGTGAAGGACTTGTTTGTCCTCAGGCCAAACATGCAATTCTTTCATTAATTCACCCATATAATAGTTTATCTAAATATTCTTGAAGGGTTCTTGAGTTTTAAGCTTCATTCTTTATCAATGGAGGTTTTGACTTCTTGAGATGAGGGTTTTGCAAATAAGTGGTGGTTCTTGATAGAATTTGAGTGGGATTTTAATAATTTCGTGTTGGGTTTGTGAATCAAAGAAGTTTGGAAGAAACCAATATATTCTAGATGAGTTAGGACCCGGAATTGAGCAAGAAAATTTGTCAAAATTCTGGGCAGGGGTGTGGGGTGGCACGCCATGAAGGCACTAGAGCTGGCCTTCAGTAGTTTGGGGCCTGGCGCCCCACGCTAGTAGTGTGGCCCAAACTTTTCTCTGAAGTTTGGGGCCTGGCGCCCCACGCCAGCAGTGCGCCACGGGTCGCCAGGGCCCATTTCTTCTCTGTTCATTTGGGCGTGTTCCTTTAAATTGTGGCTATGCTTTCCCACTCTATATTAGCTCGTATATGCTCCATTTATCATTGAAAACTCATGCATTATCCTACTCATATGTCTTAATGCATTTTCAAAACTAAAGTTAGTTTAAGAGAAGAGTCAAGAGCTATTATTGAGAAAGTAAAGAGAAGTTTAAGAATCTTTTTAGAACAAATGCTTTGTCTTTAAAATTGATTCTGAGAAAAAGTAAAAAATGAGTTTTGAGAAAAGTATAGGGAACTAAGTAATTCCCTAAGATAATAGTTTTAATTCAAGAAAAGAGAAACTTTGCTTTCTAATTGAGTTATGAGTACAGAGATACTCCAGAGCAGTTACCTCTATTAAGAGGATAGTTTGAGTAATTACCTCAAACCAGAGAAAAAATAATGTTTTATACATTTGTGCAACAATATATATATCATTGAGAGTAGTATTGAGCACCGATATGGGGGAGAATTTAGACAACTCACAGCCCCCATAAACCATGTCTTGCCAACATGGGTTCATGATCATACTTTTTAGATAAATCCTTATAGCTTAGTGGATCCACTTAGTTGAGAGGTTCTATATCCCGGCACGATATAGGATAGTTTTGGTAACGTGGACAAGACGTTGTATCATCACATAGCTCACTGTGATGGTTGTCGGTTAGAGAATCTCCCAATAAAGTTAAAGCATATTTTTCACATAACACTTCTTATGTTGAGTTAAGAGATGAGTAAGTATTTTGTAAAGATAAATGATTTCATTCCTTTAATCCTTTACATTCAGTTGAGTTCATGTTATATCTGTTGCAGTCATTTAGTTCAATTATTTATTTCTCTTTAGCCATATTACATACTCGTACATTCCATGTACTGATGTCATTTGACCTGCATCTTATTATGATGCAGACACAGGTGTTCAGGGTCATCAGCAGGCGCTTCGTTAATACCATTCGCACTCCAGCTAGCTTTGGTGAGCCTCCTTGCTTTTCGGAAGGCTT
Source organism: Solanum appendiculatum (assembly GCA_018342035.1). Lineage (NCBI taxonomy): Eukaryota > Viridiplantae > Streptophyta > Magnoliopsida > Solanales > Solanaceae > Solanum > Solanum appendiculatum. The sequence goes on along the minus strand of JAGDQO010000058.1, from coordinate 449,293 downwards.
TACACTAATTTCCCACTTTTGTTAAGTTGTCGTGGGTTCTGTCCCGACATTTATCTTAGTACTAGAGACTTCATAAATAGTTAGAAATTGAGGAGTCTCTCTATTTTCCTTGTTAATGTTTTAAGACCTTGAGTCGATTACTTATGTTTATTTAAGTATTTCCAGATATTCATTGAGTTAAGTTGTTTTGAGATATGTTGAGTTTAATTATGCATTTGGAGTTCCCATTTTGCTTGAGTAAGTCTTCTGCTAAGTAGTCATCCAGGACGATGGTTCGCTTGGGGACCAGCGATGGTTTTCTAATGTCGGCAACGTCTAGGGTTTAGTCTCGGGGCATGACACGTTAGCTGAGTTCGCCAACCACATTGGGTGAATCGACCATCTTTCTTCTATTCCCCATTTTTCTTGCTTCAGTCTTCAGGTGTTTCAGCCTTATTCAGCAATCCCATTTGAGTTCATTTTTTTCAAGTTAGTGTATCACCGATTGCCACTCCATGTCGCCCTTTGGACCATCATTTTATCTTCCAGCACTGTCATATTCAACGACATTCACTCACTTCGCCTTTTCTCTTTTGGTGGATCGCCGTTCTTGTCTCACTTCACCAATTAACCTTGAGAGTTGACTCAATGCATTGTCAACGAAGGCGATATCAGGTTTATTTGGCGATTCGCCCTTCTTGTTAGGCGATTAACAATGTGTAGTTTGCACTTCTTTTTGTATGCATTTTTGGTCATTCTTTCAAACATCAATCCTTGCTTGTCCAATTGCCTTCATAACTACAAATCATCAATATTTTATTAGAATAGGACAAAATTAGGCATTGGAGATACTAATTATTAAGCTAAATGGACCTTAAATGAGTGCAAATCTACCACTCATCAACCATAAATGACTTAGTTTAATTAGGCTTTATGTGCTTATTTTACTTGTCATAAACTCTTTTTACATGCTATCAATTGTTTATTTGCTCTATATTATTTTCACATTCTATCAATAATTTATTTACTATAAATTATTTTTTTACATGTTATTAATTGCTTTTTTGCTATAAACTGTTTATGTGTTACTATTTTTCTTAACTGTCTTTCCGTTCATGTTTCTCCACTTCTTAGAATTTCACACTATCACACGTACATGCAAGGTGTGTTTTACGCACCCACAGATTTCTTTCAAAATTTCATAAATTAGAAGAGTTGGCATATGCGCGGGGTGTCCATATCTTTTATCATGTGACCGCGTAGCCTTCTCACTCGAATAGTCCACTTGGAAACCTTGTGTCTAGTAAATCCACTCTTAGTTTACCTAGAATAGAGCTAAACCAACACACTTTACAAGGAACATGCATCATTTCATAACCTAAAAGGCTTAATACCCTTGGCGTATTAATTCCATTAGTCGACTTTACCTAAAATGTCCAAGTGGATTTTCGACCCCAAGTGACGATATACCACTCCCTTCAACTGAGAAGTGGCCAAGTTTTCACTCTCAATCGGAGTGACACCCATAATCTCAATAATCTTCTGAATACCCTCAATAAACTCTTGTGGATCTTCTTCCATCTTAGAACCATGAAACTCTAGAGGATTCATTCAAGTGAAGTCCTCGACTCTAGTAGCAGTTGTATCCACATTCGAGTTGACTGGGGCCATAACTTCTCGATTGGCCTAAGCAGTCATAGCTTGGGCTAGAACTTGGAAAGCAGTCCTAAGTTCAGCATGAATGACCTGTTCAACCAAAGGGTCAACTGAAGCTGGAGGTGCTTGTTGCTCCTTCTGACATAAGCTCTTCTAGGAGGCATGATGCTAAAAACGTGTAAAGGTTGAGTTAGAAGGAAGCTATATGAAGCTTTACTCTATCGCATGACTTATAATGGAAGTATCTATACAGATTTAAGACTGAAGATAATTATCAATGCAACTATTAATGTGATTATTCCAACTATATTAAGTATCATACATGTAAGACATGTAAGAATTATAGTAGGGATCTTCGTCCCTAAATCCATTATTCAGATAACTCGAGTTTTGATAACTAGAAAAAGAACTTTCTAGTTCACTCAGAAAAGAATGGTCGTTGTCAATCTCAAAAATATGATTTTCAATATGAAAATATATGGAATAACTGTCTCCATTCCTATCACTAACTAAAAAGTATTTTTTAAACGTTTCATAGCTTCTTATTCATGGATGTGACGAGCTTCACACCCATGGACAATACTCTACTTAGCACGACTTTTAGATACCCTAAGATACTTGAACCTGATGCTCTGATACCAAATTTGTCACGTTCCGAGACTACCCCTTAAGAGTGACATGGTACTTAGTTCCATAAGTGACCCCAAGCTAACCTCATAGAATGGCATGACACTAAGATAACATAAATCAACAAAAAATTGGAACATATACATGGAAGCTAAAACTGAAATATATGGATAGAACCCATAATACTAAGATGGATAGTATCTGAAAGGCAACATAACATGGAATCTAACTAACTATCTGAAAAACCTCTACTGACATGAGTGGTAGGCCAAACCTCTAGCTCATTTTAACTATTTGAACTGAAAGAAAAATACTGAAAGAAAATCATAATGGTTTTCCTCGGATAGATGAGGACTCACCAACTCGGTTGCTAGCTGATCGGATCTGTACTAGCCGCAGGCCTGATGATATGTGTCAAAGCCTATATTATCAAAAAAATATAGGTAGAAATTATGCGGTCAGTACTTTGAATGTACTGAGTATGAGGAATATGCATAATAAACATGATATCTGAATATACTGAATCAATAAAACATGTTGATTCCATGACCATGTAAAATCACATGAAGCCGAGACATGTTGATCTAAATACATAGTTACAAGGTCATGCTATAACTAAAAATCTAATTGTGGAAGATATTAATAAACGATATAAACTATGTGGACTACAACATGGAGTTTGGTGTACTACTCCCACATTGAAAAGAGACTGTCAATACTTGCCATCATAAGGGACCTGATAATAGAGCTAAGGTGAATCCACTAGCTAATATCTATCTGAGATAAAATTCTATGGAGGCACGTAGTTCTGAGACTTAGGAATCACTACTAAAGGTCCACGAATGCTTAACGAAAACCTTCATCTTATAAGGCCACTTGGTTCTAAGTATTCTCCCAACGAAATTATGCATAATATGAAAACACTAATAATCTGTACTACTAAATCATACTAATAACTGATACATATTGAGTATCTCCTAAATTATGAAACTAAAATCATAATAAGGGATACTTTATTGGAAAGCATCATATATATCACGATAATCTGAAAATAGTCTGGAAGATATTTTATCTGAAAGCATCTAATTCATGAAAATCTGATTATATGATATATATATATATATGCATATGAAAATAGTATAATTTTGATCATTAAATTACTTACATGTTATGGGTTCATGAAAATATCATTGAAAACATTTAATTATGATTAAAATTATGCAATTGATGATCAATCATGAAGAAGAAACTGAATTTCAATAAGAACCCATGAAAATCATAGAAACCTAGTTTTCAAGAAATCATAACTTGAGAAATTGAGGTTTCTTTGGGACTCAATGAGAGAATAAGGACCCATTGATGAAGTTCCCACATACATGGAGTAGAAACCTTGACTTGATTCTTAGAATGGAGACTTGAAGCTTTGAACCCTAGTTCTTGATTGAGAGAAGAAATTGATTTGGGGAGGTTATGAGTGTAAGAGAGGGTTTAGGTTGATAAAAGTCCTTTAATCCCACTTATAATAGGTCAAAATGACATAGTATAGGAATTAAAAGAGTGGAGAAAAACATAATTAAATAACCCTGACTTAAAATTGATGGAGCCCACTCACGGACACCTTCCACAGCCCGTATATCACTCCACTGTCCGTGGAAGTGCTCGTAAATGGAAAGAAATTTCTGAGTTATGAGGGTCACTCCACAGACCCTTCCACAGTCTATAGAACTCCATACAGCTTGTAAAACCACCCGTTTTCATAAGGAAATTCTGGACTTCTGACGTCTTGTTCTACGGATCAGTCTATAGCCCGTGAAAGCTTCCACAGTCCGTAGAATGGTATGTGAACCTCTCTTGCAAAATTTCCAATCCTAAGCTCAGGTCTACGGATCCCTTCACAGTCCGTGAAAAGGTCCGTACAAAACCTTTTTTCTACAACATTTAGGTCCTTCTGATTTCCAAGGTCTGATCTGGGTTTAGAAACTTTTGGGGTGTTACAAAGCACGAAGGAGCCTTCCCCACATTGTGCTTGTCCCGAACTAGAGATTCAGAGACACAAATTTCATGCAATGAACTTGCAACGCATAAAGAAAGTAGTTGGAGTTTGAAATGGACCCCGTACCGCGACCCCCTTGTCTACCAAACTAAAGTTGACCAAGTAAAACTAGAGTTAAGAAGAATTAGAATTCTGACCCTACTATTATAAATATGTAATTAAGACGATGTTTTTATGGGAAATGAATTATTCTTGTGGACAACCATTAGTGATAGAAGTAAGGAATTACTCATAGCATAGAAAATTGATTGTTCTTCAGTTTTTAGGGTTTAATTATAGTATTATTAGAAGATTATTGTAGAACGAACAAGATTCTCTTCTAAGAGCTGCATTAATCAAAGGTGTTATTTACTTTATTTTACAGTAATGTTATTTAAGTTTAAAATATAATATTTATCGTTTACAACTAGTTATGTGTAGCTAAACTTATAACTAGGGTTATGAAACTTAGAGTAGGGATGATGATAATATTTTTTTTACATTAAAATCATTTTCATAATGGGTGATCATTGTGCTTTAAGGTTCTTTCGTGAAATTTTTTTAATGGCTGCAAACATTGAAAACTCGTCTGTATTTTGACTTACTTGACAAAAGAGGTTAACATTAGAAAAAAATTCATTAACCAAGATTTAGAGTTATTAGCCTCCATCTAATGGCTTGAAATATAGATAGGATAGCCAAACTGAGGCTTTTGATGGATGGAAAATTAACCCGACATCCAAGTGACAACAATGACTTAGAGTGATGTTATCCTAATTGGACCGAGAGGCTTTAGGAGACATATAGATTCGTTGATTTTGCAAAATGAACACCCCTAAATGAGTTGATAGTAAATTATATATTTAAGTTTTGATATCTAAGAATCGTAACCCTAGTTTTTCTTTATTATTAATTAAACTCCATGTAGTTAAAGTAATTACTAATTCCCCACTCAAACCCTCACCTCTAATACTAGTTACTAATTTGAGTTTCTATAGTAAATTATAAAGATCTCTAACAATGCCCATTGTGGGATTTGACTTCAACCTAGTTGGGTTATAATATTTGATGTTGCTCCCAATTGCACACCCAAGTGTATGTGATCGCAGAAGTAATAAGTGGGTCATTTAGAACTGAGTTGTTATACCCAAGGGACTTACAATCAATTTGTATTCAATTCTATCAAATCTATAAAGTAACACAAGTGAATTAGGAACTTAAGATTTTCTATACTACTACTGCAATAATTTGAAAAATAAAAGTAACTAATTCGGACAACTTAAATTTTTGGTGTTTTAAACAAGTAAGAGACAATTCGAGGGCTGCAGCATGCTTTGGGTTTCACGTATCACATCTCATTTAATGAATCGACTATGGTTATTAAATTACTGATTTACAGGGTTAATGTTATGATCATGATCTCTTGACCTTTAATCGCCTACTCCAACTAACTGTCTAACTATATTGTTGAGTGGGGATAGGCAGTCCTAATTGGAAAACATTTATATTTCATCATATTTCTTAACCAAGCTTGATCTTCGTCCGGGCGTCACTCCTAAACACGAATCTAGACAAGTGATATGCAAGTTAGATCAAGCTTTTTATATTCTTAGGTCTATCTACCTCTTTATCTCTCGAGTCCAAGAATAGACAAGATATTTCTCTCTATGGTGGCCAATAATGAAATACTAAAATAAGAATACAAAAGTTATTTAAGTGATAACCAATAATCAATTCAAACACAATTCGATGTTCAACAATAACCCGTAGCTACAGCCCCAGAATAAGGGCGTTTAGCCACTCATAATGTTCATAAACTCAAAAACAATAGTTTTCATCAAATTCAAACTTAAAGAAGAAGTAGAGAATTGAAACCTAAGATGAATTGTAATCTCTTGCTCTTGCACACCAAAAAGTAGTCGACCCCTTACAAAATAACCCTAGGGTCCTATATATAGAGTTCCAAAAATAGTTTTCCAAATTTAGAATGAATAGGAGTCCTAATTTGACCAAAAGTTGTTGCAAAAGTCAGGCAAAGGCTGGCGTGGGGCGCCAATATCGCGCCAGTGACAATGCTTAGTAGTTTTAGGCCTGGCGTGGGGCGCCACCAGTACGCCAACTGCATATCTCTATAGTTTTGGGCTTGGCGTGGGGTGCCAGCAGTGCGCCAAGGGTTGCCAGGCCTGATTTTTCTTCTCTTCGTTTCATTCGGCACGTGCTTCCTTGACTTGTGTTCATACTTCCTTCTTTGCGCTTTCCATAGACTCCATTTTTCTTTGGAAACTCCTGCATACTCTAATCACATGTCTTAGTACACAATCATTGCAAGTTACTCAAAACACAATGAATAGCTTAAAGATTATTCTTAAATACAAGACTAATGTGGGTAATTATTGGTTAACTGGCATATAAATATGCCTAATATCACCACCCCACACTTAAACTCTTGTTCGTACTCGAACAAACTTTTCACTATCACCTTTTCATCACTACCTTTGGACTTATCTACCCGCCTCGAAATCAACCAAACATATTTAATCATGCTTTTGTAGTACACAATTATGCAATACCCAACATTTTTAACTCTTTATGCTAGCACCCCTATCAACAACACATAACCTCAATGGATGACTCTTTTTCCATAATTCCGGGCTAATGCAATCATATAAAATCACACCAAACAACAACACACCCAAACATGTACAAGGATGCCCTCACCACATTTTTAGTATAGCCTTCACTTCTGCAAATATTACATTCGCACATTTATTTCAATAAAAGGCCTTTTTTTCAAAAAATTTCAACATTAAACGCTCACTCTCACAAATGGAATTCTTACATATCCTAACATGCCATAAGCTTTCCCTTAATGTACATCAATTTTCACAAAGTATTCATCATGGAATCAAGAGGACTTGCATTTGGTTGTAATATCGGCTTAAGGTAAGGGAGGATACATTTAGGATAAAATTAGTGACTATTCCTCCCTAATGCACATGTTTTATTTTTACGACATACTTCTTCATCCACTTCTTCTTCTCTTGTGGTACATCCCTCACTAAAATCCTTCATGTTTCAAGTGTTTCAAGCTTTGCCCATTTGTTTTTGTTTATTTACGCACTTGTTTCTAATTTATTTATTCATTTTTTTTCAAGCAATATAATTTTTTTTCTTTTTCTCATCACAAGTGCTTTTATATTTGAAGATCATGGGTCATCTTTTTTTATCACCTCTTTTCTTGGAGTCCACCACACACCAATATTTTCACTCTATTTCACTTCTACCATTCTTTGCATTTTACTTCTTAACATAATGCATTAAGGATCAAATTTTGGATCAAACAAAGTCATGGTATCAATAAAAATGGATTAGGCTCAATATGTGGTTTAGTAAAAAAATCGAGGCTAAGAGGCTCAAAGGGGCTTAACTAAGGATCATTCATTTGGAAGCATACAGAAGAGTGAGAATTGGCTATTCAAAGAAACACCTCAATCATGTTCCATAATTCATACAAGTTACTTATTAAGCACACATGGGGCAAGTTCTAGATGCCATTCAATGCAAGAACTAAGCAATAGCTCACCACGCATGGCATCGCGACTCAAGTAAGGATACAATCATTTTTTAGCATGCTCATATACATTGCATTACGATATTTCCACACAATTAAGCCCAACTTTATTAATTCAGAGTCAAACAAAGAACCCATAGTTGTTTTAAGGCTACCATTTCAATTCAAGTTGCATATACAAGTGTGACTACTCATGATGTCTGGTTAACTTTTAAGAAAAGTTTTCAAAATACCAAAAGGTCAGTTTCTTATTCACCTACTCCTAGTGACTAATTATCCCTTAAGATGGTCGTCATCCATCCATTATTGGGAACAGTCACTTCTACGGCTCTACGACTCAATCATACTAAAACAAAAAGACTAGTCCTAGTCGGTTCAAAGGGACAATCCTCAGGAAAAGTACCAAAAACAAAAGCCGAGGAACCCACCTAAAAATACAAAAAGACTCGATAAAATAGTAAAATATTTACAAGTAAGTTCATCTTCCACCCCACACTTAAAGATAGCACTATCCCCAGTGCACAATATAACACGAAGTATAGAGTTAGAGAAAAACTCCCTTAGGCCTCTAGGCCTCGTCGTCATCATCAGGATGACCATCCGCCACAGATGTGGCACCATCTACTGCCATAAATTCTGTACCGGCCTCATCACCATCATCATCATCCTCATCCTCAAGCTCCTCATCAACAGTGGCCTCGTCATCATCTATCGGCTCTTGAAAAGCCGGGCCCATTTTGCACATGTACGTGGAACTATCCATCAGTGGATAGCGCTTGGCCAATGTCTCCGTCTCCTTGTCCGTGATAGGGCGACCTCCAATGTGAAGTTGTAGTTCCGCGATGCCAAACATTCACCCCATCCAACTATCATCTCTCGCTTGCCTATCAGCAGTAGATAAAACCGGCCCATGCGACACATCCTGTACATTTGTGCGAGTCACATCTACAAGATTACAAACTAGGTATGGGGCCCTAGCTAGGTCCATGTCATGAAACTCCTCTTCAATGCCTTCCGCTCTCAAAAATCGCGTCATCAAGCTGCCATAACAAAAGCGCCACCGCTTGTTATTTCTGAACGTCATCATGTTCTGTCGTAGTATAGACCCCACATTGATCGACATCCCCTTCATCAACATGTACACTAGCACAACTCGGTCTCGAGTCACCTCCGTTGTATTCTTGCAAGGTAACAACACATTACACATAATTTTCAACCATACCCTCGCCTCTTGATTGACATGAGAATAATTGAGGTGGGCATGGCGACCTGTATCTTTGCTGCGTTCCCACCTGGCCGTGGGGTCAACCCCACACAAGGTATGCCTAATATCCCTATAGGGAGGGGTGTCTTTCAACCGATTATAATCAGAAGCATCACAATGGGGTGTGCCCAAAAATAAATTAAGCATTTAGAAGTAAAATGAATCGTCTGCCCCCGAACATCCACCGAATGATGAAACCACTACTCAGTTACCCAGTTAGCATAGAATTCACAAACAAGGGTAAGATTACAATCCCCTTGATCAACAAAATGTACTTCAGCCCAAGATCATAGATAGTTTCATAAATGCCGAGAAATTCAAGTTGCAATCTTACCTCATTGACATGTTCATCCCTGAGGTACTTGGCCTCCTTTTGGCACTCAAACCAATCCACACCATAGCGCTCCACCACTTGCTTCAAAAACCACCTAGATGGAGGTTGTGTACTAGATGTTCCGGGGGTAGTTCCTTTTCGTGACCGCTTGCTCCCCGTGCCAACCTCTAAATTTTTACCCTTAGGTGCCATTAGAACTAAAAGAGATTAAGAAAAGGGAAGAAAAAAATTATGGGGAAGGGTAGGGGTGGGTTGGGTATGGCAGTGGAGGTGTGGGTTTTTTTGGGGTTTTGAGTTTTGCTTGGTAGTTTGTGGGTTTGGGGTGTTGGGGATGGAGGAATATGGTTTAGAAGAAGCTTGGGGGAAGGATTAATGGAGGATTTGAGAGTTTGGGGAAGAAAGTGAGTGAGAAAAAGAAGAAACTTTTATGGAGAAGATGAAAGAAATTGGGGGAATTCGGTTGGGTAGGGGTTTAGAGAGAGAGAGAGTGAGATGAAAATTTAGAGGGTCTAAGAATTTAAGAGGAAAATAGGAGGTGTGGGTCGGGTGTTTTGGGTTTGTCGGGTGGGGGTCTGGGGTGGGGCGCCTGGGTCGCGCCTAAAAAGTCTTGCAGCAATTTTGCGGGTGGCGTGGAGCGCCAACAGCGCGCCCCCTTCCTGAAGACCTCCTAGCGCGGCACATCGTGAAAGCGCATGTTAAGGCTTGCAGCAGTTTTGGTGTTGGCGTGGGGTGCCACAAACACGCTTGGAAATCACTTCAGCAGTTCGACCATTGGCGTGGGGTACCAGCAGTGCGCCCCTTCTGGAGAATAGCCTGGCGCGATGCGCCACTAAGGCACCTGGGGTGGTGGCAGTAGTTTTGCCCTTGGCGTGGGGTGCCAACAGTACGCTCACCTGGGAAAATACTTGGCGCTCTGCACCACTTCTTTAGGCATGGTGTGCTATACATTCCGTTATCCCTGTAAAACAATGAACATACCATGTTAGATGAATGGTGGGTTGCCTCCCACCCAGAGCCTTAGTTTTGGTCGTGGCACGACTCATCTTTTTGTATTTCTCTCAATTTTCATATTTCCTAGCTATTACAAATGAGTCAACATCAACTAAAATCCTATCAAATGAAGAAAATGCAACTAAATCCCAGAAAACTTAAACTAACTAAAAATTGAAAAATCAAACTATGGCAGAAACTAACTAATTATTACATGTTGCCTCCCGTGGAGCGCCTGGTTTAACGTCGCGGCTCGACCCAGCTTGGATCATTCATCATTTAGCTCAAGAGCTTCACGATCTCGATCCGTATCTTCTCCAAAGTAGTGCTTGACCCTTTGACCATTCACCCAGAATGAAGGACCCTTTTTATCTTTAAGTTCTACCGCTCCATGTTGTGTCATCCTCACCACTTCAAAAAGGCCCACTCCATTTAGACCTTAGTTTTCCTAGAAACAATCTAAGTCTAGAGTTAAAGAGCAATACCTTTTGCCCCGGAGTGAAAGTGCGAGGGATTATGTGTTTGTCATGACATCTCTTGGTCTTCTCTTTGTAAATCTTGGCATTCTCATAAGCATGGAGCCTAAACTCCTCGAGTTCGTGCAATTGACCAATTCTTTTCCTACAGGCTAGCTTAGGATCGAGATTCAACTTTTTTATCACCCAGTATGCTTGGTGCTCTAACTCTGTCGGAAGATGACATGCTTTGCCGAACACCATGTGATAGGGAGAAGTGCCAATGGGTGTTTTGTATGCCGTCCTATATGCCCATAATGCATCATCAAGCTTCTCCAATCAATCTTTCGATGTGCATTCACTGTTTTCTATAATATTTACTTCACCTCACGATTTGACACTTCGGCTTGACCACTAGTTTGGGGGTGATAAGCTGTAGCTACCTTATGCCAGATACCATACTTAGTAAGAAGATTTTTCACTAGATGATTAATAAAGTGCTTACTTCCATCACTTATGAACGCCCTTGGAGTACCGAAACGAGTGAAAATGTGCTTCTTGATGAACTTAATCAACACTCTTGAGTCATTCATGGGAAGAGCTACAGCCTCAACCCATTTAACCACATAATCAACCGCCACAAGAATATATTGGTTTCCTCTCGACGGTGGGAAGGGACCCATGAAGTCAATACCCCACACATCAAAGATTTCCACCTCAAGATTATTATTTAGGGGCATCTCATGTCTTCTCGATATAGTGCCCAACCTTTGGCATTGATCACACCCCTTTACATAAGCCATAGAATCTTTAAAAAGAGAGGGCCAAAAAAGCCGAATTGCAATACCTTGTGAGTCGTGCGCTCTCCTCCATGGTAACCTCCATAAGGACTTGCATGACAACTCTCGAGCACTTGTTTGACCTCATTCTCCGGAATGCATCTTCGTACCACTCAGTCCACTCCTTGTTTGAACAAGAATGGTTCATCCCATATATAAAATTTAGCATCATGCATGTGTCACCTTCTTTCTCTGTTGGGTTGTTGCGCCCGGTGGGAACACTCCACTCACCAATAAATTCACTATATCGGCATACCACGGCACTTGGGAGATGTCCAAGGCCATCAATTGCTCATCCAGAAACTCTTCACATATTTGTTCCCCTTCATGCACATGAGAAAAGTCTTATAACCTTGACAAATGATCAGCTATTTGATTTTCAGTGCCCTTCCGGTCTTTGATCTCAAGGTCAAATTCTTGGAGAAGCAATATCCACCGAATTAGCCGTGGCTTAGCATCCTTCTTGTTGAATAGGTACCTAATAGCTGCATGGTCAGTGTAAACAATAACCATGGTACCTACCACATACGATCTGAACTTGTCAAAGGCGAACATTAGAGCCATCATCTCCTTCTCAGTCACTGTGTAATTAGCTTGAGTAGCATCAAGGGTCTTGCTTGAATAATAGATTGAATGGAACACTTTATCTTTTCTTTGCCCCAAGACTGCACCTACTGCCACATCGCTTGCATCACACATGAGTTCAAATGGTAGCTCCCAATTGGGAGCAATCAAGATTGGAGCTTCAATTAAGTTCTGCTTCAGCACCTCAAACGCCTTTAGACACATCTCATCGAACTCGAATTTCACCTCCTTCTCTAAGGACTGCACATAGGTCGAGCAGTCTTGGAGAAATCTTTGATGAATCTCCGGTAAAAACATGCATGCCCTAAGAAACTTCTTACCCCTTTGATAGAAATAGGAGGGGGCAATTTTTCAATAACCTCCACCTTAGCTTTTTCCACCTCGAGTCCTGCTTAGACACTTTATGACCCAAAACTATGCCTTCTCGGACCAAGAAGTGGCATTTCTCCCAATTAAGCACCAAGTTAGTATCTTCGCAACTAGCGAGTACTCTATCAAGACTTCAAAGACATACCTCAAAGGACTTCCCAAAGACGGAGAAGTCATCCATGAATACCTCTACAAAGTCCTCCACTATATCATGGAAAATAGCCATCATGCACCACTAGAACGTGGCAGGAGCATTGCAAAGCCCAAATGGCATGCGTTTAATTGCATATGTTCCATAGGGACAAGTGAAAGTGGTCTTTTCCTAATCCTCAAGTGCAATCAAGATTTGGTTGTATCTCGAATACCCATCTAAGAAGCAATAGTACTTCTGCCCTGCTAAGCGGTCAAGCATTTTATCAATGAAAGGGACAGGATAGTGATCCTTCCTAGTGGCATCATTCAATTTCTGGTAGTCCATGTAGATCCTTCATCCGGTAACAGTTCTTGTGGGAATCAACTCATTCTTTTCATTCTTCACCACTATCATCCTACCTTTCTTTGGCACACACTGCACAAGACTTATCCATTTACTATCGGAGATAGGGTACACAATGTCATCATCTAACCACTTGATCACTTCTTTTCTCACTACTTCCTTCATTAATGGATTTAGCCGACATTTGTGTTGTGCACTCGGCTTGTGGTCTTCCTCCATGTAGATTTTGTGCATACACAACGCCGGACTAATCCCATGAATATCAACCATCTGCCACCCAATAGCTTTCTTACTCCGCTTGAATATCATCAATGCCGCATCAACCTATGCTTCAGATAGTTCTGCAGAAAGTATCACATGTAAAGTTTCATTGTTGCCCAAATATGCATAACTTAAGTGAGCCGGAAGAGATTTTAGCTCAAGTTTAGCTCCATAAGAGATTAAAACTTGTTGCTCCCAATTGCACACACAAGTGTACGTGGTCGCAGAAGTAATAAGTGACTCTTTTAGAATCGGGTTGTCGTACCCAAGGGACTTACAATCAATTTGTATTCAATTCTATCTAATCTATAAAGTAACACAAGTGAATTAGGAACTTAAGATTTTCTATACTACTACTGCAATAATTTGAAAAGTAAAAGTAACTAAATCAGACAACTTAAATTTTTGGTGTTTTATACAAGTAAGAGACAATTCCAGGGCTGCAGCATGCTTTGGGTTTCATGTATCACATCTCATGCAATGAATCGACTATGGTTATTAAATTACTGATTTACAGGGTTAATATTATGATCATGATCTCTCGACCTCTAATCGCCTACTCCAACTAGCTGTTTAACTATATCGTTGAGCGGGGATAAGCAGTCCTAATTGGTGATCATTTATATTTCATCCTGTTTTGTAACCAAGCTTGGTGTTCATCTGGGCGTCACTCCTAAACACGAATCTAGACAAGTGATATGCAAGTTAGATCAAACTTTTTATATTCTTTGGTCTATCTACCTCTTCATCTCTCAAGTCCAAGAATAGACAAGATATTTATCTCTATGGTGGCCAATCATGAAATACTAAACTAGGAATACAAAAGTAATTTAAGCGATAACCAATAAACAATTCAAATGCAATTTGATGTTCAACAACAACCCGTAGCTACAACGCCAAAACAAGGGCGTTTAGCCACTCATAATTTTCATAAACTCAAAAACAATAGTTCTCATCAAATTAAAAATTAAAGAAGTAGAGGATTGAAACCTAAGATGAATTGTAATCTCTTCCTCTTGCACACCAAAAAGTAGTTGATCCCTTATAAAATAACCCTAGGGTCCTATATATAGAGTTCCAAGAGTCCTAATTTGACCAAATTTCACTGCAAAAGTCGGGCAAAGGCTGGCGTGGGGCGCCAGTATCGCGCCAGTGACAATGCTCAGTAGTTTTAGGCCTGGCGTGGGGCGCCACAATACCCCAGCTACATATCTCTGTAGTTTTGGGCCTGGCGTGGGGCTTCAACAGTGCGCCAAGGGTTGCCAAGCCTAATTTTTCTTCTCTTCGTTTCATCTGGCACGGGCTTCCTTGACTTGTGTTCATACTTCCTTCTTTGCACTTTCCATAGACTCCATTATTCTTTAGAAACTCCTGCATACTCTAATCACATGTCTTAGTGCACAAATATTGCAAGTTACTCAAAACACAACGAATAGCTTAAAGATTATTCTTAAACACAAGACTAATGTGGGTAATTATTGATAAATTGACATATAAATATGCCTAAGATCATTTGGCATCGACCTTTTTAATCCCAATTAAGGGTATGGTTTGGGTGACATCACTTGTCACGACTCAAACAGTCATGACTATTACCAATCAATGAATAATAAGTTACCAAACAATACAATAATGATTAACACTCTATCAAACACAAAAAGTCACAAGAATCATGGAAATCATATTCGATCTTGTCCTTGCAGTTGTATAATCTCTGCATCTTACAGGACACCTCTAGCACTGTCTCACTAAATAACAAGTATGTATCTCATCAATACGCACATGTTAAGAGGTATTTAATTTTGCCCATCTAGTCATGACTTGTAAGGGACACCCTAGGTGTCCATGTACTCTATCGATTTTGTACATGATGGAAGCACCCATACCACCGCTTGTCCATAAGCTTACATCAGACTCGAGCTACTCATCATCAAAATAGTAAATATATTCTTACTATATTTCATATCTCAATATGCTCACTGTACAAGTTACCCCTCATGATAACCCAACAAGTATAGAATAAACACAAGTTCACATTAAAACCATCACTCATAAAAGAAAGTTAAACATTAATACTTATTCATACGAGCCACTCTAACTCAACTGAACTACAAATATCGAGGACTAATCAATATGTTTAACAACTCATAACACATATAAGAAACTAAGCAAAGTCCACTCCAAATAAATGATAACCTATCTGATACGTCCAAATTACACCTTTAATTAAGAAGTATAATGTGGTTTTTATCAAATATAGAACCCAACTAGGTTGGAGTTAAATCCGCAAGAAATAGGGTGAAAACTAAGTCGTATATGGTTATATTACTATTAGTCACTTATTTCTATGAAAGGGAGTTTGTAGAAATTATTTATCTTTCAATATCAATTGTAACTCATTAACAATATCAATATTTTAACCAAAGAGGAGTTAATTAATAGAATAAACTAGTGTAGAGATCACCATGACCTTATGATTGAATTGAATGATTAACAGTAATAGAATCTTCTAGTGTTAGATCTGCAAGCTATTGAATAAAATATTTCACCTAGTTAGACAAATGTCACTCTTATTCTTTCAAACTAACAGTGATGACAGTATGAATTTTGATTATTTTCCTAAGTAAGTCAATCTTATCACAGTTAATCGTAAAATGAGGATTCGAAATCCCGAATCCTTGTTGTTGATTTTTTTCCTAGTTTTATACTCCCTTACTCAATCAAGTTACATTTAAGACAGTTTCTAAAATCTGCAACCATTATAAATCAATTTACATGAAAGAATCAATAATACACATGTTTACATTCTACGAATCTACACTGAAAATAATCAAAAAGATGTCAAATTGCTATGGATCACATAACCCCCAGTTATGGGGTTTAGACACTCACAGTGTTTAAAACCAATAAAGATTTTGCATTCATAGAAGAAGATTCAACTTACAAAAGAGAAGACAAAATCCCTACTTGAATTTCAAAACCAAGTTAATTCACTCAAAAACTCAAAAGTAACATATAATATTCTATTTTCTTTGCTAGAACGATTGATGATGAAAATAACCTTAGAATCCATTATTTGTTGGTTTAGGAAAAATTTAAATTAATCATTAAACTCAGAGTCTCGTTCGCACAAGCGTGCTAGTCCGTCACTTGGGTCGTCGCCCTTAGTGTAACATGGTCTCATATATATATATGTGTGTGTGTGTGTGTGTGTGTATGTATATATATATGTGTGTGTTTGTATGTATGTATGTATGTATGTATATATATATATATATATATATATATATAATTAAATTTTTGGGAGAAGTTACTATAACTTAATAGCTAAAAACTATTTATATGTTAAAGGAACATAGAAAGAGAGAGTACTGAGTAGGATTTTACAAAATTGATAAAAACAAAAAGCCTTTATAAATCAGAATATCAGAATTTTGAGAAATTTTTGAAAATTTAATTTTAATCTAAGTGTAATTATTATTTGGTATCAGAGTTGTAAGATTCTAGTTGGACAAAATATTAAAAATATATGAGACTTCATAGATATTATTCATATATAAAATTGCATAATCTTTTAGCATTTAGAGAAAAAGAACAAGTTAGAAAATTAGAAGCTTTAAGAAAAGAATTTATAAAGATAGCAGAGACTATAGAAAAAACTTTAGATAAAAACCATCCAGAATATAAATTAGTAAAAGACTTTGCTAATATATAATTAAATAATATAAATTATGATATAAATATCCGTAAAAAATTAAGAAAGCATTTTCTAAAAAGAGTAAAGAATTATCCATTAGGGTAAAGTTTATGAGATTACATAGATATTATAAATATATACGTATTCATCACCTTTTAGCATATACTCAACAAAAAGAAATTAAAAGATTGAAGAAAGTTAAATTAGACTTTATAAAAATATATCAAGAAATAGAAGAAAACCTATATCCACAAGATCCAAGACTAAATCAAGTAAAAATCCATAGAGATTGGGAATTACATAATATAATATACGATATAAGGACTAGATTAAGAGTTAAAAAACAATATATTAATAAAATAAAATATTACCCTTTAGGATAAATAATTTTCTATGAAAAGACATCCTTTAGTTAGACAAATAGCTTTTAATTATTGGATTTATCATAAAGATTTACAAGATATAAAAGAAACTAAATTTAAAATAAAAAAGTTGATAGAATTAAAGAACATAATAGGAGAATTATTAATAAAAGATATATATAATAAATTTAGAGAAAGAGTTGTTAGTTACGACGAAGTAGCAGAAAGAATAATTTCAAATTTAAATTGGGAGATACAAGGTTTAGAAAGAAGATTAGAAATAACAAAACAAAGAATAGATTTTCAAAAGCAAAGACCTATTTGGATTCCATTGGGATAAATGGGAAAAAATAAAATACAAAAATTAAGAAAAAGAATTGATTTACTTTACCCAGAATATATAAATCTAAACAAAACTAAAGAAGATAATAACAGACTAGAATATCTTATTACAAGAATATCTATTTTAGAAGCAAAATATATAAAGAAGTTAAAAATTAAAAGAAATATATATAAAAAAGTTAATAAGGAAAATTAAAAAATAAACAAAATAGCTAAATTAAGGGAATTAGAGTATTTAGACTTAAAAATAACCCCAAAAAAGAAAAATAGAAAATTAAAAGACGAATCCTTATTAAGGTGTAATTTTAATTCTGGAGAACATCAGTTACATGGTGCAGATCAACAACTAAATAGTATTACAGATTTAATTATAAATTTAGGAGAAACAGTACAAATAGAACAAGAGAAAATAATAAAAAAATCTAGAAAATCTTAAAGACCTGCAAACAAAACAAAACAAATTGTTAGAAAAGTTAGAAAAGAATCTAGAATACTTAAAAGTACAGCAAACAGATATAGAAAGAAAAATTTTAAGTATAAAAAATCAAGATATAAATCCCCAAGAAGATTGTAAAATAAACAATTTTAATCTTAAAAAGGAAATAAACGAGTTAAAAGGAGAAATAAGCACAGTAAAAAATATAGTACTTTCATGAACAATCCATTATATAAAGAAATATTAAAGAAAGCTGCAGAAATATCACCTAGTCCAGAAGGTTTATCAAACCATAGGCCATTAGGTAAAGCAGACGATACTACAATAAAACAAAATAATATAATAAGTTTATTATTATTGGAATTAAATGATAAATTAGATAAACTTTTTAAAGAACAAGTAAAAGAACAAAAACAGGTTATACAAGAGAATAATATAGACGAATTAATTGACCAGTTAAAAAGAATAGAAATAACTCCAAAAGAAGATAGAAAAATACATATAAAAAAACAATGGAAATTTTTCCGTTTAAAAGAAGAACAACAGACAGACCCAGATCAAGTTTCTCCCAAGACAGTTTGAGAGGAGGAATTTTGGCAAAAATTTTAGAATCATCAAAAAATAAAGAAGGTTCTTCTAGCCAACAACTAGAAGAGGTAATAGATGTAGATAGAGACATTCAAATTTTTCAACAAAACAGACTAAAATTATTAAATCCAAAAATTTTATATAACACAGGTTTCTTTACAGGACAAGCTCAGTTATATAAACATTACAGAGAAGAACAATTGTGTGTAATAGGTAAAGACAGTAAAAGTTTAGGGTTAATTAGTTCAGAATCTTTAAGACAAATAAAGCACCAAAATATGAATCTCATGCACATGGGATTAATAGTTATAGGATTAAAAGGTTTAACTAGAAAGAATTTGAGAACTAAAGTTTTAATAACTATTTATGATGATAGATGGAGTGAATTAAAGAAATCTATAATAGGTTTAACAGAAGTAGACATGACTAACAATGGAGGATTATTCTATTGTAGTCCAGACTTTATGATAAGTACTACAGATTTTGCTGATCATATTAAAATTGGTATACAGACAAAAGGTTATGAAGAAATGATAGGAGGTAATAATTTATTAATATGCATAGGATTTATTGGGAAAATAGCCACAAATAGTAATACAAAATTTAAATTAAAAGTGGAAGACGTAGTAGGTTTAATGGGAAATAAAGGTATAAAAGTAATGAAACTATTAAAAATAGACTCGGAAGAATATGCAGGATTAGAATGGAATTTAGAAAATTTGAGTAAAAAAGAAATTTTAAAACCAAAAGATCACTTAATGTATACAAACAGTAAAGGACAGACTTCTATTCGTTTTACAGACTATAGTTATACTGATCAAAAAGAAATGGATGAAGAAGATGTTGATAATCAAGAAACCATGAATAAAGAAATCATAGAAGAAGAAGAATTTGAGGTAGATGAATCTATAAAGAAAGCTCAAAAAATACATAATAAAAACAAAAATACAGTTTTTAAATGTAAAGGCTGTAAAAAATCAAGAATACAGTTTGAAAAAGTAGAAGGACATTTCAAAAATTGTAGACTAAGACAAGATAATTATGGATATAGAAAACAGAAAGAAGAAGAAGAAGAATCCATAATAAGTGAAACCAGTTTAAGTATAAAAGAATTAATGGAAAGTGCTTCAAGTAGCAGTAGTCCTTTCCAAAAAACTAGCACAATGCAACCAGTACAGACAAGCACTGGTAATTTACCAAGATATAGAGTATACAAAGTAAACCCAGATATACAAACAGAAAATTTAAAGCCAAAAGGAAAGAGACAACCTATAGAAGAACCAATTAGACTCCAAGAAGGGGGTAATAAAGGAAAAATTCTTAATATAGCTGCACATGACCCTCAGTTATGGAATTCAGTAATAGATATATGGAAAAACATAGTAGTAGCAGATTATATACAAACAAATCAAGAAAATGATGCAGAAACTATGTATAGATACATGGAGACTTTTTTAGGAGAATCAACAAAAGGATTATGGGAAGCATATAAGACAGAATTTCCTGAAGAATTTCAAGGAATGGTTAATATGGGACCAAATCCTTATAATTTTACAAATAAAATACATAGTTTAATAACAGGAGAAGACCCAAATAGTGGTTTAATAACACTACAAAGAAATGCAGTAATAAAATTAGAACAATTAAGTATAAGTAATTGGTTCAGTATAAAAGAATTTTTAAATGAATATTTTTATTATGTAGCATAAGCGGAAATGCTTTTGATACAAGTTTAGGTAAAAAACTTTTTAATAAACTACCAGGAGCATTAGGAAGAGAAATAGAAGAAAAATGGTACAAAAGAGAAGGTGTAGTACAGAATCCAGAAGGAAAATGGTCAATAGGCCAGAGAATACAACATATAATGTCTATATTGCAAGAAAAATGTACAAATATACAAATACAGAAACAATTAAAACAAAATGAGACAAATTTCTACAAAAGTATTTATACAACCCAAAGTTATGATAAAGAACATATACCTAGAAGATATAAAAAGAATAAAAATTTTAAAAATAAATATTCAAAAAGAAAATATTATCTAAGAAAATCTAATGCCAGAAAGCCATACTTAGATAAATATAGACATGTTAGAAAATATAATACAAGTAGGAATTACAAAAATAGACTAGAATGTTTTACTTGTGGAAGTCAAGAACATTTGGCAAATACTTGCCCTAAAAGAATTAATAGTAGAACAAGAAATGCTCAATTAATTGAGGATTTTCAAGAAACTTTAATAAATGTAGATGAATACATGTCAGATAATGAAAGTATATATTCCATAGTAAGTATGGAAGTAAATGAAGAAGAAAAGAAAGAATCTTCAGATTCAGAACAAGATGAATTAATTAATGATATAGGTTTAGAACAATTAAATATAACAGAAATAGAACATCAAGATATGGTAAATATATCCTTAACCTGTGAACATGAATTGGAACAGGGTAAAGGACTGGATAGTAATCAATGTCATATATGTCATTGGTATCCAGGAAGACAAAAAAGAGCAAAATGTAAAAAATGCTTTATTGAAGGATGTTTACCATGTATAGAAAAAATGTATACGGTAAAAGAAGAAGAAGCCAATATAAAAAATAAACCTATAGAAATTGGAAAATCAAATAAAAAAGTAGATTTAGAAGAAGAAATAAAAGAATTTAGAAAAAGAGTAGAAATTCTAGAATATAAAATAGAAAAAATAGATAAAGGAAAAGAAAAAATAGAAGAGGAACCAGAGAAATTAGTAGATTCAGAGGAAGAATTGATAAATACGAGTAGTTTAATTTGTAATGAAGACAAAAAGATAAGTACTATAAAATTTTTAGCAAGAATAAGAATTCAAGATTATGAATTAGAAACTCTAGCTTTAGTAGATTCGGGATGTACAAAGAGTATAATAAATAAGAAAGTCATACCACCAAATCTAATTAAAGAATTACCAAGTCCACAAATTTCTATGCAAATGGATGGATCTTATAATACATATAAACATTATGTAAGTAAAGCAACAATAAGTTTTATAAATACTTGTACAGATTTTTATAAACCCACTTACAAATTAGAAAAAATTTGGGTAAGAGATTTAAATATAAAGGTAGATTTTGTATTAGGATTAGATTTTCTATTACATAATAATGGAAGTTGTTTATTAACAAGAGATGGAGTAATTCTGTCAAAAAATATCACTCAAACAGCAGTGGTAACCATACCTGTAGAAAACAGATTTAGATACATCAAAATAAAAGATGATAAAAAAGTCAAAGCAGCAGAAATTAAATGTAATAAAGAAGATTGTAAATGTGAAACTTGTGGAAAATTAGAAGAAGAATTAGAATTAATAAAAATAGAAGAAAATGAGAAAGAATACTCTTTAATAGAAACAAGCATGGAATTATATGATTTTAAAAGAGGAATACAAAAAATAGGAATAATAAAAGACCAGAAAGATTTAGAAAGAATAATACATATTTTAGATGAATTAGAAATAATAGGGGAAAAACCTCTAAAACATTGGGAAGCAAACAAGATAAAATGTAAATTAGACATAATAAACCCAGAATATATTGTAAAAACCGCTTCTATAGAATCAACTAATGAAGACTTAATAGAATTTGAGACTCAGATAAAAGAATTAATGAATTTAGGAGTAATAAGAAGATCCAGATCTAAACATAGATCTGCAGCCTTTATAGTAAGAAATCATAGTGAGATAATTAGAGGAAAGGCAAGAATGGTAATAAACTATAAAAGACTGAATGATAATACTAGAATGGATGGATATAAACTCCCAGACAAGACAGAATTAATTAATAGAATACAAGGAAGAAATTTTTTTAGTAAATTTGATTGTAAATCAGGATACTGGCAGATAAAAATGTCAGATGAAAGTATAGAATGGACAACTTTCACTTGTCCAGAAGGACATTTCGAATGGTTAGTAATGCCTTTTGGATTAAAAACTGCTCCTCCTATATTTCAAAGAAAAATGGATGACATCTTTAGAGAATACAAGAGTTTTATTATTGTTTATGTAGATGATATCTTAGTATTTAGCAAAAATATGAGAGAACATCTAGGACATTTACAACAGACTTTTAAATTATTTGTAGATAATGGAATAATAATAAGTAAAAAGAAAATGAAATTATGTAAGACTCACATAAAATTTTTAGGAGTAATAATAGGTGAAGGAAAAATAACTTTGCAATCACATATAGCAAAGAAGATTTTGGAAATGCCAGACAGATTAGATAAAACTAAAGAATTACAGAAGTTTTTAGGAATTCTAAATTATACTAGAAATTTTATAAAGGATTTAGGAAAAGTAGCAGGACCTTTATATTCAAAAACAGGACCAAAAGGTCAGAAGACTTATAATATAGAAGATATAAAATTAGTAAAACAACTAAAAGAAATGATAAAAGATATCCCAGACCTTGTGTTACCTTTAGAAACAGATTATTTAATAGTAGAAACAGATGGAGGTCTAGAAGGATGGGGAGCTGTATTAAAAACAAGACCAAATAAGTATAGCAATAAAACAGAAGAAAGAATTTGTGCATACCAAAGTGGAAAATACAAGGAGAAAGGAAATTTAAATAGTATAGATGCAGAAATATTAGTTATAATATATGGATTAGATAGTTTTAAGTTATATATTTTAAATAAAACTGAAATTTTAATAAGAACTGATTGTGAAGCTATAGTAAAATTTTATCAAAAGATAAATGAGAAAAAGAGCAGTAAAAGAAGATGGTTGAATTTTTTAGATGCTACTTCCATTTATAACATAAAAATTGAACATATATCAGGAAAAGATAATAATCTAGCTGATCAATTGAGCAGGATTATTAAGAAATGAACTATTTTTTGTTATATAGAATTAATGCAGGAAAAGACTCTTCAGGAAAAGACAAAGGAAAGATGGATGAATCTTCATCTTCAGATAAGTATAAAGACTTATATTTAAAAAGTTTATTACAAAATACCCAATATAAGCCTCAAGCTATGTTGGAAAAACAAAATCTAGAAAGAATACATTTTGGTCCAGAAAGCATGTTAGTTTATACTGCATGTAATTTAACCTTCAGACTCAAAGACAATACCAGAATTGACAAACCACAGAAGTGTTTAATAGACAATCTATGGATATCTTACAATAAGAATCCTAGAAATAACAGCTATTTCATTTCTACTTTAAACGCTTTGAGCCATTATTTCACAGAGAAAAACCAGACAAATAAATTCAAATTTTATGCAGTGATACAAGGCCAGAAACCAGGTCTATTTCATACTTGGATTGAAGTAGTAGACGCAGTAAAAAACCATCCAACTCCTTTATACAAAGGTTTCAATGATTTCACTGAAGCTTTAGACTATACAAGAGCCAAGTTAGGACGAAACTATTATATGAGTCCAAGCTTAAGAAACCAAAATACCAATATCCCTCAATACCTTATACAAAAAGACACAAATAAAATTATTTTCTGTGATCATTGTTCAACCATGACGGAAGCTTTTAAACGTCTGAATAATGAAAATGAAAGACTCAAAAAAGAAAAAGAAAATTTGTTAGAAAAAATCCAAGTTCTTCAAGACAAAGAAAAAACTCTTTATTATGAGTTATACCAGTTGAGCAGAAATCAGAGTTGTCCATCTCCTAATAAAATGGATAAGATGGGTGTACATTCTCCAATGAATGTAAAGAAATCTACTATATCAGATTTAGATATAGCTAGTCCAGCTCAAACGGTAGCTGGTAAAGACAAATCAAATCCGTTAATGGCTGACACTTTGCCAAAAAGTGTAAGAATACTACCAGAAAGTTTTCAGACAGGTGAATCCTCTTCATTGAATACTCAGACTAAGAAAGGAATAAAATCAAGAAAAACAAGACAAAAAAAAATAGAACATATGATTGAAATTGCTGTAAAAAAGGTTTTAAAAGAAAATATAAAAGAAATGGTAATAGAACATCCAAGACCAGAATCAGAATCCGAGAGTTCTGGGTACAATCCAACAATGGAGCAATTTGCTCAAGATCCTAATGAAGATGATGACTCAGGCATGAGTTTTGATACAGAAGCTTTACATAATTTAGACACATAATCAAGGATGGACAGGTGTACATATGTAAGCAATGACGTAAGAATAGAGTATACGTAAGGAATGAGGAAAGCAAGCATTAAAAAGAGATAGATTGATAAGGAAGCATGTGACGATGGGGCCCATAGCGCACCCGGCAGATTCTTTTTTCAATTTGAAATCCAGAGTTTGAAGTCCAAAAAATTGTCTATATATACTTCATTCCTAAGAGAGACAGAGTAAGAGAGAGAGCAAGAAAGAGCAAGAGCAAAAGAAAAGCAAGAAAAATTATTAAGATTTTTGTGAGAAATTTTTGAGAGTTTGTATGATATAAAAAAAAAAAATAAAAAAAAGAGTTCAAGTTTTATTTTTTCAGTTCGGGACTCCCGAAAGGGAAATCTCTTTCTCCTAAAACATGTAAGTAGTTTATGCTTTTAAAGTTTATGTAACTTATCTCCCTTTATGTATAATTATGTTTAATTTATGAAACAAAGTAAATATGTTTGTTCATATGTGTTTATATGATTGTAATAATTGTTTAACTTTGAAGTAAACAGTTCTCTAAACAGTTTTAAATAGTGTCAATGGACTAACCTGTAAATTCCTAGGAATTGTTGAATGTCCGTTGAAGCCAGTTGTGCTGTTAGGACATCGTTATCCAGGGTGTGGTTAAAATTTTTGGGAGAAGTTACTATAACTTAATAGCTAAAAACTATTTATATGTTAAAGGAACATAGAAAGAGAGTACTGAGTAGGATTTTACAAAATTGATAAAAACTAGAAAATTTGAGTAAAAAAGAAATTTTAAAACCAAAAGATCATATATATATATATATGTGTGTGTGTGTGTGTGTGTGTGTGTGTGTGTGTGTGTGTGTGTGTGTGTGTGTATGTATATGTATGTATATATAGATATATAGACACACACACACATATATATATATATATATACATATATATATGTGTGTGTGTATATATATATATATATATACATATACATACACACATATATGTAACACCTCAGAAGTGTAAAAAGTCAATTGGAAGTTGGAATGAGAAAAGATAGTTAAGATCTGTGAAAGTGGACTTGTAAGGAAGGGTTCACAGACGAGTTCACGGATGCTGAAAGGGTCCACGGTCAGTGTACCCATTCTTGGACCTGAACCTTGTGGAAAATAATCTAAGGCAAGAGTCTATGGATGGGTTGACGGATGGTGAAGTGATTGACGATCCGTGAAAGGCTTCCGTAGAGGGTGTTTCGGTAATTTTTAAGTCAGGTCTATTTGGGTCTTTTCTCATTCTTTTAACCTACACTATCTCATTTTTACCTATTCTAAATGAGTATAAATGATTTCTAAAGATCCTAATCCACCCATTCCCTCTCATTCACTCAGAACCCTAAAATTTCTCCAATCTTCTTCTCTAAGTTTTCTCCCTAGGGTTCAAGAGATTTAAGGGATCTTCAAGCTTCAAGTCTCCTCTTTCAATTCTAAATCTATGATTCTTCAAGGTATGTGAGAATTCACTAATGAATTTCATTAATCCATTAGATCCCAAAAGATCTCAGTTTTACAATTCAATTTCACCCAATTTAATTAGGATTTATGTCAATCTTCATAGGTCCTATTTGATTATGATTCAATTGTTTGATTTCAATCAAATATTTTTAAATTGATTTCATGTGGATCCATGCATTATTCATGAATTTATGAAGATATGAATTGTGATTTACGAAAGCTAAGCATGTTTTATGAAAAGAATGTTTTATGAATTAAGGATGCTTTTAAGATAAGTATCAATGAAATTATGAAAGGTTTTTTCACATATTATTAAATCATGATTGTGAAAGATTTTTTTATATATACATAAATCATGATTTAGAGGAGGGAGTTTATTTCGTAGGATCATCGTCAGCTTGGGTGAGGTTGCCCCATGATTGGTAGGGGTGTCACTCAGTCTAACAAGGGCAGCGGTCAGGAAGGTAAATGTGGTACTCAGCGAGAGAAAGTCAATATGATATTTGTGTTGGTTTTTCCAACGAAACTAGGCACTTTTCTTCTTTCTCATTCGGATAACGGTGATGCCTAGGCTTTCCTAGATAGGCATATAAGTCGCCTGATGTATTGATCACAAGTACCCTTCTTTTTTGTGACCGGATGGCTACATTCATAGTTGATCAGAGCTCTACCTTTTCTTATGTATCTACTTACTTTGTTGTCGGTCTATATATGATACATGGGGCTCTTGATATTCATGTTCATGTTTCTACTCTAGTTGTTGATACTATTTATCATTCCTTCAAGGTGACGCTTAAGGGTTATAAGCCTTGAGTGGATTCAGTGATCCTAGATATGATAGGTTTTAATGTCATTCTGGGAATGAGTTGGTTGTCTCCATATCATGTTATCCTAGACTGTCATGCAAAAACTATCTCTATCTTCATGCCTGGGATGTCTAGGTTATAGGTGGAAGGAGAATTGTAATCCTTCTCGTAAAAAGATCATATACTATATTTGTGCAAAAAAGTTAGTAGAGAGGGGATGTTTAGCATTTCTGGCTCATCTCTGGGATACTAGTGTAGAGGTTCTTTCCATTGGGTTAGTTCTAGTGGTGTGTGAGTTCCTAAAGGTGTTTCCTATTGACTTACCTAGTATGCCATCAGACATTGATTTTGCTATTGACTTAGAATTGAGGACTCGTCCCATTTCTATTCCTCTACATCGAATGACACCAGTTGAGTTGAGGGAGTTGCAGGGTTAGTTGCAAGATTTTCTCAATTAGGAGTTTATTCGTATGAGTGTATCTCCTTGGGTGCTCTTATATTGTTTGTGAAGAAGAAAAATGGGTGTATGTGAATGTGTATTGACTACCACCAGTTGAACAAGATTACTATTCGGAATAAGTATCCTCTTCCCCGTATAAATGACTTGTTTGATTAATTGTAGGGTGTGTTAGTCTTCTCTAAGATTGACTTGAGATCTGAATATCATCATATTAAGATTCGGGTTGAGGATATTTTCAAGACAGGCTTTTGAACCAGGTATGAACATTATGAGATTTTGGTTATATCTTTTGGATTTACTAATACTCCTACAACTTTTATGAACTTTATGAATGTTGTTTCAAAATTATATCTAGATTAATTTATTATCGTGTTCATTAATGATATCCTGGTGTATTTTATGAGTAAAGAGGAACATGAGAATAACCTTAGAATTGTGTTGGGATTACTGAAGGAGAAGCAGTTGTATACTAAATTTTCTAGGTGTGAATTCTGGTTATTTAATTTTTAGTGTTCTTTTTGGGGCATGTAATTTCTAAATAAGGAGGGATGGTTGATCCCCAGAAGATAGAAGTGGTTAAGAATTGGTCTAGTCGTACTTCGATTTCAAAGATTCGCATTTTCATAAGACTATGCAGTTATTATTGCAAGTTTGTGAAGGGGTTTGCTTCTATAGCTTCTAAGTTGACTTGTTTGACTTGGAAAGAGGTTTCATTCCAATAATCTGCTGAATGTGAGGAGAGCTTTCAAAGTTCAAGACTTTTCTAACCACGATATCTATTCTAGCTCTACCTATGGAAGGTAAAGATTTTGTAGTTTATTGTGATGCTTCACATTCTGATTTGGGTGCTATTTTGATGAAGTATAAGCAAGTCATTGCACATGCCTCTAGAAAGTTAAAGATTTATGAGAAGATCTATCCCACTCATGATCTGGAATTGATAGCTGTAGTTTTTCCTCTAAAAATTAAAAATTTGGAGGCATTATATTTATGGTGTCCACTGTAAGGTATTCGCTGATCATCACAACCTTCAACATATGTTCATTAAGAGGGATCTGAATTTGAAACAGTAGAGATGGATGAAGTTGGTTAAGGACTATAACGTGACTATTTTGTATCATCTTGGTAAGGCTATTGTGGTGGTTGATGCATTGAGCATGAAGACTAAGAATGACAATAATGTTGAATAATTGTTTTTTAGTATTACATTGGTTTAGACATTTAAAATACATAACCTAATTTATTTTTCTTTAATGTTTAATCATGTAATTAATACTTATTAAACTTATTTTAGCATGATTTAGTATTATAAACTTATGATCATTTTCATTATGAATTAAGTATTAATTTGCAATATTTATTTTGTGCGATTTCATTATTTATTTATTTTTTAATATTTTAGTGTCATCACTCATCTCATATTTTGTGTTATTTTCTTAAGAAATACCTTAAATAGTTGTATTTTGATAGGACTAAAGAAATATTTGGAGCACAAGTTAAATTATATGTTTGTATGAATAAAAACCCGAAAATCCAAAATTCCAAGCTAGAGTTTGTTTTTTGTTCCTTTTCTTGGGCTGTACATTTTTCCATTTGGTAAATAAAATCTTTTAGTTACCAAAAAAAAAAAAAACCGAAAACCGGAAAATTTTTGAGGTTGAAAACCCCGAATTTTATTAGTTTAGTTTGATTTATAAATCTAAAAATTCAACACAAATAATTTGGTTTGATATTTGAAAAATCCGTACCAACTCGGTGATGTACACCCCTATTGATGGCACCGAAACCGTGTTACCACAATATCCACACTCGGCCAGTGTTGACCACTAGGGGTGGGCATGGAATGGTATTTGAAAGTTTTGATACCGTAATTTCGGTATTCGGTTTTTAAAACATTATACCATTACCATACCAATTTAATTCGGTATGGTTCGGTATATTGAAGTTCGGTTTCGGTATTTTATGGTAAGGTAAATCGATAACCATAATTTGTTCAACTTCGACTAATATATACTCGTATAATAGAGTATTGTGACTTCGACAATTAAAAAAAAGTCTTAATGGTATTATGCTAACACATTACACATGTAGAAATATATATGCAAAATAAAGTACACACAACTCCTTTTGTTAATCAATTACAATTCAAATACATTTCAATCAAAATAGAGTAGTCAAAGTTTTAACTTCTAAACATTTAGTTTATACTAATACTAGGTTGCATATTTGTTAGTATTTTAATAATATATATGTTATTTATGTAACGATATATTTCGGTATGGTATTCGGTATTTCGATATGTTATATCTAAATACCAAATACCGTATCGAATACCAAAAAAAATTAAAATATATAGCATATACCACACCAAATACCATAATATCAAAATCACGGTATTAAAAAATTCAGTATGGTATGGTATCTTGGTATATACCATACCATGCCCTCCCCTATTAATGAACCACACTGTCGCCAGAACTCGGCCTATGCTGGCTGCACTGTTATAGTGTTTCAAAAATTCTCAACTTGATTCAGTTATGCCGTCATTCATCTCAGCCCCTCATATTCCAACTCAAATTATACGAACAAGTCTCAAATCATACCAACAAGTGCGTCAAATGATAAAAATAAGTCTCAAAATATAATTTTAAGCATAAAGGTTTAAAAGAAGAAGAAGAAGAATTGAATTGTTACAAAAAGAATGAGTCTAAGCAAAATTAATATTAAAGATCACAAATAGACAATGGGACCATTGTTAATAGACGTTGGAAAAGGTCAATACCATTGTTCAAAATTTATATGAATGACCGGCCTGACGGATATTACTTAATCGTAGTTACCAACCAACCGTTTAACTTTTAGCATATGGCATCATTTACCAATTGGAACATGAGCCTTATAAATTTGAACATGTCCAGAGAAGAAAGTATCCTCCAAACATTACTGTGGGATTTCATTAAATATGTTATTGTTTCTTTTTATTTCTTATAACACCCAGTAAAATTCGTAGTCGCTACTCTTTGAGTGCGCATTAAATAAATCCGCATGTTGATCGTTTAAGTAGAAAGAAATTTAAAAAAAGGGGACAAATATAATTAATGAGATTTTGTAATTAGCCTAAGGTAACCTCTATAAAAGGACTTATTTAACCACATCATGTAGTATACTTATAATAATCAATTTTTTCTTTCTCTAATTTGTGTGTGTCCATAAAACATTTGAGTGGAGATGGAGAAGGGAAATAATAGGAGCCGTGCTAGCTATCGAACGGCAGGGGTGCCAGTGTCTTCGCTTCTGACCTTGTTTGCACATTTATTGTTCATAGCAATCACAACCCTACTCTTGGTCTGGTTGCTACACTTCAGAGAGGGACTTTCTTTCACTTCAACCAACAACATCAAGCTTTTCAATGTAACGTTTCTCCATCTATTATTACTCTCTCCATCTTAATTTAAGTGTTTTTTTTTCTATGTTCAGTAAGTTTTTTTCAATTTCAGCATTATATTCCACATAACAAGTTAATTAAAACTATGAGATTTAAAGAACTATATACATCTTTAATTTAATATCACAAAATTCAAAAATTTCTTTTTAATTTCTTACCCTTTATGCTCAGTCAAACTATGACTATTAAATTGGAGGGAAGGAGTATATTACATTCCTTAAATTTTCGCGATTACTCCTTCCAATTCCTTGTTTCGTTTTATTTTATGGGACGCAATTTTAAGGTTAAAAAAAAAGGCTTTCATCACACAGTACGATGTACTCGTTGAACTTGTTATCTTACATATTCCATGAAATTTTTGTAGCATAAAAGTGTCATGTGTGGTATAGAGGCGGAGCTAGGTGGGGATTCGTGGGTTCGGACGAACTCATTGGCTTTTCGTAGACTTTGTATTTGTATTAATTAGAAAATTAAATAAATATATATGTTTATTAACTAGTGAACCTCCTAACAAAATTGATTGATAGCTCAATGGTAAGAAAGGTGCGGTAGAAATGTCTTTCACTCTAGTGTTGTGGGTTCAAAACTCACTATCAATCTTCTATCCTAAGCTTCTAAAATATAAAAAGAGTGAGGACCAAGAGAAGTCTTCCCGGAGGAGCAATTTTCAATGCTCTCCAAGACAACAGAGTCATCGTGGAGGTTAAAGAGCATCTAATAATAACGCAAAGCGGCCTTTCATTTTCTTGTTTCATCGTGCCTCCCCCAACTTAGGGGACCAGAAAACGTCTTCATTTTTCACTCTTCGTCGGTCTTTGCCACCTTCCTTAACAAGTCCTCAAACCTCCTTTGCGATGCCGGATTCATAGAAGTTATTATTTGGAATAAATAACTAAAAAGGAAAAAAAGAGTGTGACATAAGATGAAATAGATGTAATATAGTTTTTAGTATTGTACTTATAATAGAATATGTGTAGAGAAAGAAAGCTTTTTGAAAGAGTTGGATATGAATTTGTCAGCTGCTTTTGTTGAGTTCTAGTGCTCAACGAGTATAAATGCGGGTTGAATGTATTGGTGAATTAAGAGTTCAAGGAAATTAGAGGCACTTGAATTGAGAAGGATAAAATAACTTCTCATATATAAGTTTTGTGTCGTTTTATTTTATTTTTTTAGGCCTGCCTCTTTTGTGTAGTTAGCCAATTTTTATTAACAAAAAATTAGAGAAAGAAGGAATCGAAGCATCGAACTTAACTAAAGATAGGGTGGAGGAAAACAAACATTCTAGGCCAAGGTCTAATGGCTTATCGTTCATTAATATATTAATAATCAAAACAAAGATGAAGAGTACATCTATCTTCAAAATATATATATAGGAACTTGTTAAAATAAGATAAGCTATGCCTACTATGTGTGATTACATCATGTTAAAAAAAATTTCCATTCATAGCAAAATTTGTATGTGATAATTGTAGATAATAAAAAATAGAAGATTTTCGAAAAAATAATCTCTCATTCCTATCAATTTGAGTGTCTTAATTATTATTTTTATAATTTTTTTTAAAGTCTCTTTAGAAAATGTTTTCTTCTGTAAATTACTAGGAGTACTATTTAGAAGAATCTAGGAATTATCAGGTCTTTATCAACATGCTTGCTTCTTAGATAAGGATAATTTGGTAATTTAATCAGTAGTTTTTCTATTTTAATTTGTTTTTATTACTTATTTAGTCTATTATATGTTTGAAAATTACGTAGTTAATATTATTAATCACAATAATTAACAGCTTAAAATATTTAAAAAATCATATAAAAAAAATTTAGTTGACTCATGAAATTCTATTAGTGCCACATAAAATAGGACATAGTAAATAACATATATTATTTGAAAAATGACGTAAAAAGTACTATAAATCACAATAATTAACAACTTAAAAAATTTAAAAGACATATAAAAAAAGTTTGGTTGAGTCTCTAAGTTCTATGAATGCCACATAAATTGGAACAGAGGAAATAACATATATTATTTAAAAATTACATTAAAATTGATTAATTTTTTAAATTCTATCTGTGCCACATAAATTGGGACAAAGAGAGTAATATATATATTATTTGAAAATTATGTTAAAAGTAGTATAAATCACAATAACTAACATTTTAAAATATTTAAAAATCATATAAAAATTTGAATAATTTGTCAAATTCGATTGATATCACATAAATTGAGACAAAGAAAATAACATATATTGGATGCTGGCACAAGCTCTAATATGTCTAGTATTTTTAGAAGAACCTTATAGCCTCATTGTCCATGTCTTGTGTTGTCTCTAGCCATGAGTCATGTATATATATACCTCATTCTGAATTCTAGATAGTAAAAGCTCTCCCTCTTATTTCTATTCACATTTATCAAATTACTTCATATTAGCCTTTTGCCTCCGATATTAATTTCTCTTCTAAATAAAGTTATCTTCCCATGTGCACTCAAAGCCTTGTTGACCTTGTTCAAAGTATGCAGGTAAATCTCAAAGTTTTTCTTTCCTTCACACAATATTACATTGAATTCTGCACCTATCAATCACGGTGGAATTTGGTTAAATGACAAAAATAACTCACATACATAGGAGTTGGCACAAAATTAGCAAAACCCATGTATTATGTATATACAACAATAACAACATACTCAGTGTAGTGTGGCGCAAAAATATCTAGAGTTAATTCCTCTTTATGTTTTGCTTCATGAGTTGAATACTATGATGATTGAGACCACCTTACTTGTTATGATGCTTATCAACCTGTTATACAAAATATTTTCATTCAAATTAGTGATGCTAACTTAACTCCCTCTGCATGCAGCTTCATCCATTCTTTATGATCATTGGATTTGTCCTAATTTCCGGAGAAGGTAAATGCTCCTTATTTTGTTCCCCCTTCTCCGGTTGTTATACAAAACATTACTTCTTGTTACTCATGACTCATGTGAAAAAACATTTTTCTTGCTTATATGTGATATATACGCATCCTATTTAGAGGTGTTAAATAAGCGGATCAAATTAAATTTAGATGGGTTAAAATGTTTGAGCTAATAAATGAATGAGTTATTAACCTGTTCAAAATTTATCTGGAGTAATTTGAGTCAAAGTGTTGGTCATAACTCAAATCATCCAATTTTAACTAGTTCTTCCTTCGTTTAAAAAAGAACGAACAAGTTTGACTTCACACCAAGTTTAAGAAAATAAATAAGACTTTTTAATCTTGTGGTCCTAAATTAAAGTTATGGAAAGTGTACCAAAATGTCCATTAATCTTGTGACCTTAAACATGCTATATGAAAAGCTAAAACTAAAATATTGTCAAAAAAGGAAAGGGGTCATTTTTTTTATGCAGACCAAAAAGGAAAGTAGGTCATTCTTTTTGAACAGAGGGAGTAAGTTTTAATTGTTGCTTTGTTTGTTTTTTTATAACTTTTTTAATACCTAATAAAATTATTTTCTTATCTCATACCAAATAAAAAATAATTCTTTTTTAAAAATAGTTTGACAAGATTAATCATGTGTCAGTTTCAACTACATTTATCAAACCAATTTTCGATTGACTGAAATAAATTGAGCTTATAAATGGGTGCATCAATAACCTGCCTAAACTTGGGCGGGTTGAATAAGTTATATTTTCATGGACTAATTGTGTGATCTCTAATCTTAGCCTACCATACCCTTGTTAACTTCCTACATAATTGGTTTTAAAAATAAAATAAACTTTCAAGAATGCCAATTGGTTTAGACTAAATTATGAATGTGGTTTTGTTACAGCTATAATGGCATTTACCACTATCCCAACAAGGAGGAGGACAAGAAAATACTTCCACATGTTTCTGCATTTTATTGGTCTTGGTTCTAGCATTGTTGGCCTATTTGCAATTTTCAAATTTCAGCATGATACTGGAAAAGTTGACCTTCTTACCTTGCATTCCTGGATTGGCATTTCCACCGTTAGCTTATATGCCTTGCTGGTAAGAAATAAAAAAAACGAGTCAAATATTAATTGTGATTAATTATCATATAATTAATCAGGAGGTTTATTTTTATTTGGTGCACATATGAATTGTTTATTGTGATTAATTATCAAATAATAACTTAATTAACTCAACTCTAAGACTGAGTTAAAGATGCATTTCTAATGTTCTTAAGCTTTTTTCATCTTTATCTCATCATGCATATGGAACACAAGATCTACATTGATACTATTCAATAATAAAATAAGGCATATATAATACATAAATATGACCCTTAACTTGACTTCAGCCGATAACCATGACCTTTAATTTTGGGTGTGCACAATTAGACACTTAAACTTGTATAAAATTGAACAAATAGACACATTCGTCCTACATGACAATTTTGTGTCCTACGTGGCTTCCTATGTGTATTATGCCACGAAAGACACATGTGTCTACTTGTTCAATGTTATACAAGTCTAACTGTCTATTTGTGTACATCCAAAGTTGGAGAGCATAGATGTCAGCTGAAGTCAAGTTAAAGGGCATATTTATGTATTATGCCATAAAAAAAAGATCATGTCCTGACAAAAATCTTAATTTGTTTACAGTACTTTGTTTCCTTCTTGATCTTTTTCTTCCCTGGGGCACAAAATTGGAGAAGGGCAAGGTTGGCTCCATGGCATGTTCTTTATGGAATTACAATTTTTTTCATGGCAATAGTTAGTGCAGAGACTGGTTTGATTGAGAAATTCATGGCATTAGGACTTCTAAAGGGCCAAGAAGCACTCATAATTAATTTCACTGGCTTATTAGTTCTTCTATTTGGGATCTCTATTGGCCTGATTGTTCTTCTCCCAGTTTCATATTATTAGTTTGATCCTTTTGTTATTATTATTTATTGTATTTATTTTTGTAAGTTGAATTGTGCAATAAGGTATGTATTTTTAGAGAATAGTTTTCCTTGCTTGATTATTTGCATTTTTATGATGTTTTCACTTTTTTAGAATTTCTAGGAAGCCTAAGAGTGGATCTAATACACTATATTCTGTTCATATCCCAATTTCAATTTATTTTCTCCTAATTTTTCAATAGGTATGCTGCCTATATTGTGGTGCATTGACCACCTCTAAATTGTATGCAGTGTGCAGGATCTCTATATCACTGTGTCTTATCCGTCGTTAGTATATTGACTACCTGTTTGACCTCTCTAGCACGATGAATTTGTAACATGTCTTGCATGGATAGAAAAATAATACCAAGCAAGTATATAAATCAAAATTGGTAATAAATATCTTATAAATCATACTTATGTTAAAAATTGTTAGGTTTAGGGTCTTTTTCCCTTTTTATGTGAATAAATAAAAGTCTTATTTGGATCATCCCATTTTTTCCATAAGCTCAATATTATGTGGCATATATAAGGCTTATTTAGGTCTTATTTCCAGACATATAAGAGAGAAAAATCAAGAGAGAGTTGTCTTAGATTGAGAGAAAGAGAGAAAGAGAGAAAAATTTCATTTTACTTCAACAAATTTCCGCTCAGGCAATCTGCTTTAAACAAAGTTTTATGCTTCGTAAACTGTTGGATCATTCTCAAATTAGAAATGGGAGTTCTCTGGTTCTTGCATTTCAAAGGTGGAGATCGGATTTGATTTTCTGTAGCTTCTGATTTTGGGGCGTGAACTGTAGCTCATTTTTGAGTGAATTCTCTCCTTTAAATCTCTAGTTTTAGTGCAATCTTGTTTCGTTGTTTGGCACTTGTTTTGTGGCCAATTTTGGAGAACAATATTCTAATTCTTGGTGATTATAGTGGAGCTTTTGATCCCGTAATTTTTTATTGTAATACCCAATAATTTAAGCTGAGGGCAAATAATTCATTAGCAACTTTGTCACGATCCAATTTAGGAACGTGATCGGCGCTAAGGGGGAGAATCTATCAATGATCTAATTGCCACGCAATAATACCAATTCATCTTTAAATATGAAAAAGAAGTTCAAAACTAGTCACTTGACTACAATACGAAGGAATAATCATGACTCAAATAAAAGGAATGACAAATGGAGCAACTCTAAGAGTTTTTAAAGAACAAAATAAACCATAGCAATTCAGTAAGTCTCTTGCCACGTGAAGCAATGCGAGGCTCACCAGATACTATCAATTCACACTCTCTAATTAATGAAATCTTCTCCAATGTCACCTGAAGTTCTCTGTATAAACATTTAGCGAGGAGTAAGACACTAGCTCCGTGAGTAATAATACTTAACCACAAACATTTTAATGAGGGACAAGTCAGAAAATATGCTAGTATAATAATCAAAATGATGAAATCAATGCCATTTCAGAAACGGTAACAATATTCAATCACTACAAGAAATAGGATCTATAGCGACGGCTTTTTGTAGCGACTCACATAGTTGCCACAAAATATATGGTTTCTGTGGCGACTCAATATGGTTGCCACAAAATGTGATAGTGTTAGTGGCAACAAGTATTATCTCTACTAAAAAGAACCATTTAGCGGAGAATTTTCTTAGATCGCCACTAATATCTATCTAATAATATATGGACGAAGAAGTATTTGTGGCGACACATATGAAGACGTCACTAAGAACGTGTTTGTGGCGACAAGCTAGCCTCTAAAGGAGGATCTTTTGTGGCAACTTTGAGGTCGTCCCTAATTCTTTTGTTTTGATATTTATTATTATTATTTTTATGTAAATTCAAATTAATATATTGTTGTAATAATATTTATGTATATTTGGTCTTTTTATTGTTGCTAAATACGTAAATAATTTATATTTGTAAGAATCTTTTTTTAAACAAGTAATCATATATAGCAAAATTTTAATGATTATAGAGTTATTTAAATAAGTATTTGGAATTTTTATATATCTAATGATACTTGTACCAAATAAGTACTTATATATTGAATGTCTTTGTGCACTACAAAAAAATAATTAATTTTAGGATATTTTATTATTTTGTAATTAAAAGTGGATATATCCCTCATTGAAAAATTAGCGCATATGTACCCTCGTCATCTAATAAATTGTGTATATTTACCTTTTGCATTAATACATTTAATTTTTTTAAAAAAATCTTAAAACTATTTTTTCAATTTAAAAAGAGAAAATGGCCAAAAGTCCCCTCCAATCTATGGTCAGATTTCCAACTACACACTCATACTTCACGGGGGTCCTATTACCCCCCTAAACTATTTTAAAAGAAAATAAATTTCAACCTAAAATGACATAGTCACTCAAGTATATTGTGGTGTAACACACACACATGCCATGTCAGCGCCATGTCAATGCCACATAATAAATTAATTATTTTCCTCACTTTTTCTTTTCTTTTATTATATGTCAATTACAAACCCACCATTATCACCAAGAATATCACCATTATCAAACCCACTTGTCCTCCATTGACATTCCGGCAAGAGAAAAGACGATGAATTTTTCCGACAAGTAAAAGTCTCTATGGCCGATATCTTTGATTTAGAATTTTACTTATAAATGAAATTTAGTCCAATATAAATGAATATAGAACAAGGAAAGGAATAACCTACATAGAACATCAAAGGAAATTTTTATTTTATTACTTTGATCGGGGAAAGGAAATTTTTTTTTATTACTTTGATTGGGGAGTGATAACTAAATTTATTTAAAGGTGTTTTGATTATGGGTAAGAGAGGATTAATATGTAGAATTTCTGAAGAAATTCGTAGAAATTTGTGATGAAAAAAAAATAAAGCAAAGGGTGAAGAAGAAGAAGAAGTATGGGGGGGGGGGGTGAAGAAGAAGAAGTGAGGAGGTGGTTGGGGTGGAGGATATTATTTTTGATTTAATTAGAAAGAGAGAAAAATAAAAATAAAAGCAGATTTTACTCTCTTTTCACTCTCTCAAAGAGAGTGAAATGCACTTTCTTAGCCAACTCAGCATTAAGGGTTTATTTATTTTCTTTTAAAATAGATCAGGGGGGTGATAGGACACCCGTGAAGTTAGAGTGTGTAGTTGAGATTTCGAGTATAGATTGGAGGGGCTTTAGACCATTTTCTCATTTAAAAAATGTCACTTTGGTTTAAAAATTTACCTCATCCATTTTTGGAATTAAAGTATAACTTTATTAACTAAGTAAATATATGTCTATTTAACGAAAAATGTAAATATACATGAGAAAATATAGGCATAATACATAAATATGACCCTTAAATTGGCTTCAGTGGACAACTATGCCCTCCAACTTTGAGTGTGCACAAGTAGACACTTAAACTTGTATAAAACTGAACAAGTAGGCACACACGTCCTACATGGCATAATACACGTAGGACGCCATGTAGGACACAAAATTGCCATGTAGGGTGCCATGTAGGACAAATGTGTCTATTTGTTCAATTTTATACAAGTTTAAGTGTCTATTTGTGCACACCCAAAGTTAAAGGTCATAGTTGCAAGCTAGCACCAAGTTAAGGGTCATGTTTATGTATTATGCCGAAAATATATATGTACCACTTTTTAAATAATGGATATATATATGATTATATTCGCTCTAAATAGCTACAAGTGTCCCTTTTTCCTGATATCAATTCTTTTGCTTTTCTTTATTTGATGAATTAGTAAGAAAGTCACATTCAATTTCTTAATTTTAGATAACATAAACAAAAAGGAAAAAAACAAAAGAAATTGATAATGAATAAAAAGGAAAACCTAAATTCAATTCGTTCCCGAGTCTAAAAATTGATTTTCGCCCTTTCAAATCTATAACCCACTTCATTCGACTGCCTTATCTTCAACCTTGGTTCCCCGCATCCCCTCTTAGGTTTCATATTATAGAAGTTGTTGCTCAGATCTCGGCGTAGTTGGGCGAACTTGCTCTTACCGTCCCATTTTTTAACTCAGAGCGTTGAATTCTTCTTTCTCTCACAAGGCGAGTATCCTCATCTCTTTTATATATTATGATGGAATACTTTGTTGTCTTGGTTTATGTTTCTGCTATGTAACTTAAATCTTGTGTGTACCAAATTTTTACGAACTCGAGGTATTTGGATTGGTTCTGCTAATTCATTGTGCAATCAAAATTTAGAAAAGTAATTTATCAGCGAAGATGGATCTCAGTGTTGGCAGCTTACATTTAAGTTGATGTAGAGGTCAAATTTGCAAGCTGTAACTTCAGTTATTTCATTAATTTACTTGGCTCTAGTCCCACATTCACCTAGAAGTCAAAGTTAAATACCTAATAAGAGCTGATGAACCTTGATTTAGGTTCCATATTAACTGTGTATTAGATCCCTATCAATGGAAAATAGACAATTTGCTTTATAACATCGAGGAGGGTAGGGTATATGCATACCTTACCTCTACTTCGAGGAGGGAGAAAGGCTATTTTTGAAAGAATTTGGTGAATATAACATCGTAAAAGCCTAATTAGCTAGAACCGCAATAAGAATGTTGTTTCTTTTTTCTTTTGCATGAATATTGGTGCTTCAACTAATGATTATGAAAGATTTTTCCTAAAGCAATTGGTCTAGAGTGTGCTTATGCACAGAGGGTTAAGTAATGTTGATTATAATCAATCTAGCTATCTCTATGACAACAAATTAATAAAAGATGTTGGGGAAAAGCTCACTGGGCTACAATATTAAAAGCCTGATGGTTTAGGCAGTTTAGAACCAATAGTTAGTTGATATTGGGAAAGAAACTTAGTTATAGTTTGCTGGTTTAATTAGCTAGTTTTGAACAATACTTGAGTTTTATGTATGTCATATACCAACTATCTTAGTGAATATCGTTGTCTATCAAATAATAAATTTTGAGTGATAAAAATCATTGTGTTAAATCCATAAGGTTCTCAACTTCTCTAGTATATTTGTTGGTATAGAGGGGTACTAGAAGACCTTAGAAGAGCTAGACATTTTTTGGGAAAGGACCGTACTAAATCATTGCGTCTGATATATACATTTCTGGCATTTTGGTACTTTTTTTTCTAAAAGAGGAAGGTGTTCTTTGAGGGATTACAGTTTGATTGACCTTTTAGAGTTAGATTGCTCTGGCCGCTTGCAGAACAATGTTCTACTGGAACTTAGGAGGATGAAAAAGATGATGAGTATTTGGCTCATGCAGTATTCGCACATTATCCCCAACGAGGAGGTATGCGTTTTATTATAAAAATCAAAAGAACAAAAGGTAGTCAATTAATTGTAATGTGCATGATCATGTTCCTTACCTGTTACAATAACATACACTGGAACAAAACAACATGTTCCTTGCCTGTTTATTTTTTTAATTAGCAAAACATCTTTGCTAGTTGACTCTCTTTTATTCTTAAAAAGAGGAAATGAGAACACTATCAGTTCATCATTAGAGGCAGTAAATAGAAAAACAACATGCCTAAGAATGAGGATAAATGTCTTTAAAGTCCAAGAGAAGAAGAGAATAAATTACTGATATAATATCTACTCATGGTGTCTTTTTATTTCAAAATGGAGCAGGTTCAAACACATATTGCTGAGCATGAGAACCTTCACTTACTAAGATAAGTTTACTATAATTAAGGATGGTAGTTTCACTTGCTACTTTTGTTTCTCTATACCTCTTTGTGACTTTCAACTTATATGTTGCTTCATATGGTCTACTTA
Organism: Solanum appendiculatum; assembly: GCA_018342035.1. Taxonomy (NCBI): domain Eukaryota; kingdom Viridiplantae; phylum Streptophyta; class Magnoliopsida; order Solanales; family Solanaceae; genus Solanum; species Solanum appendiculatum. Next base: position 407,467 of record JAGDQO010000058.1, on the reverse strand, counting down.
TATCTTGCTTTATATAATAGTACAGTTTGTTCTTTGTATTCTTGCAAACTAGATTTTATTGTTTGCCAAATTTTTAGTTCAAGAATCATTTAAGAAATTTTTACATAGAATGGTATACTTATTAAAAAAAATAGATCTATTTTAAGGAAAAAATGATAGTGTGATGATTAGTGTACAATAAGAGGATGTGGAGAGTAGTAAGAAACTAAGGATTGTAAAGTTTAAGTTATAGAATCATTTTTAAAAAGAAAGGTACTTTGTTAAACTCCTCTTCAATTTTTCTTTATTTTTACGCTTTTCATGTTCATGATCATTTTTCTTGCATATCAGAATCTTGAAATCAAGAAATTTAATGGTGTGAAAAAAGTAATCGTGATAGCTATTAATTGATGCCTTGTAGATATCCATTTGAAAATATTATGACATTAATGTTCCCAGCTAAAACATCAGTATGCTTTTCATTTAGAGATATTTACTGTTTACATTATTGTTTGAGGCAATTTTAACGTGAAGCTTTACCTTCGACTCCCTATTATTTCTAACGAAAATGCCAATGATGATCTATTGGTTGAGATAGAAGTGTTGAAACGTGAAAAGAGTTAGATTCTGATCTCATTAATGTTTAGAATGATATATGTCTTAACTTATTTAATTTTATGACCCTTAGCAAATACTGAGCACTAGTTTTCAAAGTTGGACATATTGAACTTCCCAAGGATCCAATATATGTCGTCGCCAAGAGTAGTAAATCACTAAATCAGTATATATGAGTATTTCAGACTACATACTTTTATGAGATCCATAGGTGTAGCATGGCTTTGCACAAAATATTGAAATGGTTTCACTTGAAGTCCGAAACCAAGCTGGAGTGAGACGTATTTTATCCTTCTAATAATTTAGTTCACAGACTTTTTAACTGATAGAATAATTAAGTTACAAAATAAGCCTACTCATAAAAATTGATATGTGCCTAATCAAGCAAAGTGATGAAAATTGTGTGAAACTCTCTTATCTTAATTGGCGTGTTATGCTTTTTGAGAGAATTTTTTTTTGTTAATAATACGGTTGTACTCCTTGCACTGGTGCTTGAAATATCTAGAATTTGTTTCAAGTATTCAAATAAAAAGTAGCTGAAGGCCACTTCACAAAACCTGAAATTTATCTCATGCCATTGAATTCCCTGTTAACTTTTATCTTTCACTAACATATCATCTAAATGTGTGGTCTAACAATTCTTCTTGAATTTCCTTTGTAGATAGTAATTGATCTATCCAAGTATGCATAAAGATTAATGATGTACCTTTCTATAAAGGACTCACACTTGGGGAGGAGCTGGGGAGATTAGAAATTGCATTCAAAGCAAAGCTAAAGAACATTTTTTTTTTTGTGTTTGTATTTTCCATGTGTATACACAACTACTATATGCTATGGGTTATGAAAAGTTCTGGTATCATTAATTGGGAAATAGATCTAGTCGTGTCTCTTTTATTGTCGATGGGTTGTAATATAATTGTGTACTATCAATAGAAATATTGATGCTGCATATTTTTTTTAAAAAAGAAAAAGGTATTTGTGGCGACTAAGGTCGTCACAAATACTCACTTATTGTGGCGATAACACTTGCTACAGAAAGGATATTTGTTACAGTGGCGACCAAATGTCGCCACTAAAAGCCATATCATAAGGATATTTGGTTACTTTTAGAGGCGATTAAGTCACCACTAAATATGAACCTTTTGTGGCGACACAAGAAGTCGTCACTAATACCTTTTAGTTATGGAGTACTTGCCACGCCACTAAATGGTTTTAGTGGCAACTCTCTGGCCTTTTGTAGCAACTCTTGGCGCCACAAAATGTCAGATTTCTTGTAGTGAATCTTATTTGTCTCATATAGCAAAATAATGTGAACATTTTGAAATAAACTCAAAAAAACACTTGCATAGAAAATCTTATATTTGGGATGTTTCCTAGGATGAATCATGTAATCAGTGTGGCCTTCTTCTTTAATAAGTAACCAATAACAGTGAGCTTCTCATAAAGGAGTTAAATATTCATATCGGTAGATCCCTACTTGAGGGTTATCAGTAACGGTATGCTAGTTCTACCTTCCCACTAGCAAGGGCTATATCGGTAATCTAAAACTACAAGGTGCACTAGGTCTAACGAACCCGCTGTTAGCTACGGGATTCATCAAGGTCTACTCCTATTTATACTTTTCTTGTAATCAGTAGAAACATTTCAAAATGGTATAAGACATTTAAGTTCTTATCAAATCATAGTATATAAAACTTTAATAAAAAACATATGTCAAAATACTTATTCTCAAGTAAGTAACAAAACTTTTCCATAACGGTAATCATATCTCAAGTATCAACAAACATTTCTTATAAAAGCGGGTTCATCTCAAATAACTATCTCGATATCATATCAAGTAAAACACTTGTCCCATATGCAAGTTCAAAATATTCGGTAAAACATTCACTTTATAAACCATGTATAAATCATGAAAGTGAGATTACTACTCACAGCACTCGTGCTGAAATACTAAGCTTGCCACTCGAGTAATCCATATGAATCCCTTTGGTCAATCTATTATAACATTCATATCAATTTCGTGTTAACTTCTTCGTTTAAGGTAATTCATACTACATTAAAATACCCAGGCCTAGAGGTTCCTTGAGTGACTCAAAATCTGTCCAATCACCTAATTAGTGCTTTAATCACACAAAACAACCTCATCTTGATTAAATTCACATTGTAATAAACAAATAAAACTTTACTGCCCACCTTCTTTTACTTCATATATGCCAAAATACAAGGTTTACAGTTCAAATCATTAACTGTATTCACTTGGTTCATAAGAATTTAACAAATTTCCTCTTTTTCTTCTAAACCCATGATTCTCAAATTCTTAATCCCTAAACTTATAGCCATGGAATTTACAAATTCAATCTTTAAACTAAGTTAAGAAACTTACTTTGTTCTTCTGCTTTTCTCTTTAGTTTAAGAAAATAAAGCCTCCGATTTTTTTCTTCTTCACTCGGTTTTATCGCTCCCTCCCTTTTTTTTCTTTTTGTTTGCTGAGATTTATGTATGCAGACTGCTTGGGGCTTTTAGCCCAATCTCTCTTTTTTTTTAAAAATAAAATAAATAACTAATGACTTATTTGCCCCCAGCTTAAATTATAGGGTATTACATTCTCCCCACCTTAAGAAATTATGTCCTCGAATTTAAAGTAAGTGTGTACCTGTATACTGAAACAAGAGAGGATACTGGACTCGCATATCATTTTTCAACTCCCAAGTACGTAGCAGCTTCTTCAATGGTATGATTTCTCCATAAAACTTTCACGGACACAATTTCTTTTGACCTTAACTTTCTGAATTGTTTGTCAACAATAGCCACAGGTTCCTCTTCATATGTTAAGTTCTCATCAATCTGTATAGTCGGTCCTTCAAGCACATGAAAGGAGTCTAATATATATATTCTTAACATAGAAACATGGAACACCGGATGGATGAAAGACATATTAGGAGGAAGTGCCAAGCGATAGGCCACTCCTCTTACCCGGTCAAGTATCTCATAGGGTCCTATATACCGCAGGCTCAATTTACCTCTTTTGCCGAACCGCATCACACCTTTTCATAGGAGAGACTCGTAGATAAACTTTGTTCCCAACTATGAACACTAGATCTCTTCTCCTATTATCCGCATAAGACTTTTATCTACTTTGAGTTATGAGCAACCTCTTTCTAATTAACTGGACCTTGTCCATAGCTTCTTGAACCAAGTCTAGTCCCAAACACATTGGCCTCCCCAACTTCAAACCACCCTATAGGAGAATGACATCACCTACCATACAAGGCTTCATATGGAGCCATCTGAATACTAGACTGAAAGCTATTGTTGTAAGCAAATTCAGCTAAGGGCAAGTAAGCATCCAAAGTACCTCCAAAATCAAGAATGCAAGCTCTCGAACATATCCTCTAAGATCTGTATAGTACACTCAAATTGTCCGTCTGTCTATGGATGAAATGCAGTACTAAGATATACTCGGATACCCAAAGCTTCTTGAAAGGATCTCCAAAAGTGTGAAGTGAATTGTGACCCTCTATTAGAGATGATGGATATTGGCACTCCGTGAAGTTGAACGATTTCATTCATAAATATCTGGGCATATCTCATTCCACCATATGCAGTCTTTACTGGCAAGAAGTGTGCTGGTTTTTTTAGGCGGTCTACAATTACCCATACAAAGTCATGTCCTTTAAGGGTTTGTGGTAGACCAACCACAAAATCCATAGTAACTCTTTCCCATTTCCACTCTGGAATCTGGATCTCTTGTAGTAATCCTGCAGGTCACTAATGCTCTACTTTAACCTGTTGGCAAGTCAAACAGCTGGAAACAAAGATAGCAATATCTTTCTTCATACCTTCCCACCAATACAATTGCTTCAGGTTAAGATATATCTTAGTGGAACCAGGGTGCATAGTATACCTGTAGTTGTGAGCTTCCTCAAGAACAACTCTCCTTAACCTACCTATGCCTAATACACATAACTGATTACCTAGTCGAAGCATACCATCACAGCCGACAATCATCTTCTTACTTTTACCAGCTATGACCTCCCCTCGATGTCTGCAAAGCTGCCCGTCCTCATATTGAGTAGCCTTAATGTGCTCTACTAATGAAGATTCATCTTGTACACAAGCAAACAATGTCTCTGAATTTCCCACTCTAAATATATCTGTGCCTTCGAGTTTCTGCATATCCTTCGGCAACTGTCTCTTTTCAGGAGCGATATGTGTTAAACTATCCATAGATTTTCTGCTCAATGCATCAGCTACAATGTTGGCTTTTCCAGGATGATACAAGATAACACAATCATAATCCTTGAGTAGCTCCATCCACCGATGCTATCGGAGGTTTAGATCTCTTTGTTAAAAAATATACTTTAAGCTATTATGGTCGGTTATATCTCGCAAGTTTCTCCGTATAGATAATGCCTCCAAATTTTAAGAGCAAATATCACTACGGCAATCTCCAAATCATGTGTAGGATAGTTCTGCTTGTGTCTCTTCAATTATTTTGAAGCATAGGCAATCACACAACTATTTTGCATAAGAACACATCCTAGACCTACCCTGGAAGCATCACAAAATATCGTAAAACCTCCAATACCCGATGGTAAGGACAATATTGGCGCTGTTGTCAAGTACGTTTTGAGTTTCTGGAAGCTTTGCTCACATTCTTCTGTCCACTAAAACTTTACATTTTTCTATGTCAACTTGGTCAATGGAGATGCTATTTTGGAGAAATCCTGCACAAAACGCCTATAGTAATTCGCCAAACCCACAAAGTTTTGAATTTCTGTAGGCCAAGTAGGTCTGGGCCATTTCTGCATGACTTATGTCTTTTTAGAGTCTACCTTGATTCCATCTTTAAACACAACATGCCCCAAAAATGCTACCGAGTCTAGCCAAAATTCGCACTTTTAGAACTTAGCGTAAAGCTTATGTTCTCGCAAAGTCTGTAACACGGTCTTCAGATGGTTCTCGTGTTATTCCTGGCTACAAGAATATATCATCAATAAATACTATTACAAACCTGTCTAGAAATGGCCTGAATACCCTATTCATTAAGTCCATGAATGCTGCTAGAGCATTGGTTAATCCGTAAGGCATCACAAGGAACTCATAGTGCCTATATTGAGTCCTGAATGCTATTTTGGAAATATCTTCCTCCCTGATTCTAAGTTGATGATAACCATATCGAAGATCAATCTTAGAAAAGTGGACATTCCCTGTAATTAAAATAGGTCCTCTATACGAGGTAAATGATACTTATTACGTATTGTTACCTTGTTCAACTACCTGTAGTCGATGCACATTCTTAGAGACCCATCTTTCTTCTTTACGAACAAGACTGGTGCGCCCCATGGAGATATACTCGGTCGGATAAAACTCATATAGAGTAAGTCTTGCAACTGTTATTTGAGCTACTTCAGCTCTACTGGTGCCATACGATAAGGGGCTATAGATATTGGCAATGTGTCAGGAGTCAAATCAATACCATAGTCTATCGCTCATACTAGAGGTAATCTTGGCAAATCCTCAGGATATACGTATGAAAATTCATTCACCACTGGTATTTTCTCCAAGATAAGTGTTCCTTCTGTGGTGTTCCTTACCATAGCTAAGAGACCCATACAACCTTTCTACAGTAATCTCCGAGCCTTCATAAGAGATATGATATTTCCAAACTCTAGGACTTGACCCCCTTTTAATACAAAAATAGGCTCATCGAGTATTTCAAACTTGACTATCTTCGCATGGTAATCAACAATAGCATAGCAAGGAGAACCAACCCATTCCCATCAACACATCAAAATCAATCATATCAAGTACAATTAGATTAGCTAGAGTATCCCTACCCTCAACTCTAATATGGCAATCACGATACTCATACTCAACTATCAGAGAATCCCCCATAGGAGTAGAAACAAGAAAACGATGATTCAACATCTCTGTTGTCTATCAAATCTCAAAGCAAAGTATGATGACACATAGGAGTGGGTAGATCCTAGATCAATCAAAGCATATGCATCAAATGAACAAACTAAAAGAATACATGTAACCATCGCATTTGAAGCTTGAACATCCTGTCTAGTAAGTGTAGAAACTCTTTCCTGGCCTCTACCAGCATTCCCTTGTCCTTGATTTCCAGTGACACGATCTCCAGCACCTCGATCTCTATTTCCTGTACCAGTATTACCTGAACCGTTACAAGTAGTCTGAGTTGGTGCAGCAATCTGAGTAGAAGTTTGTGTAGGTTTTCTCAGAGTTAGAGGACAATCCCTAAGGCGATGTCCCAAATGATCACACCGAAAGCACCCTCATGTCAAAACACGACACTGGCCTACATGTGATCTACCACAAGTCTGACAAGATGGAGCAGTGGCGTATAATTTCTCACAATTACAGTGTCCCTATGATGATGACCGTGCTTGAATACCCTATCTAAAATGTGGCTTGTATGTAGACTGAGACTCTGTATACATCCCTATTTGAGAGCCCTGTTATTGTCTTCCCTGATTTCCTGTTTTGTTATTTGCACTCAAGTCACCACAGTAAGATCCCCCTATCTTGGCCTTCTTACGTACATCATAGGTTGCACGTTTCTTACGGCCCTTGTCTTCAATCTTTCTAGCCAGAGTAACTGCATTCGAGTAGGTCATAGTACTCATATTTGGGGCTAGGTCATTGAATAGATGACCAACCAACTCATTCACAAATTTATGAATTCTAGCTGCTTCATTAGGTACTAAGTAAGGAGCATATCTAGCCAGCTTACATAATTTGTTGTTATAGGTTGACACATCCATATTTGGAGTTTGTAGCAATCTCTTAAACTGAGTTGCATACTTCTGCCTCAGACTGTTAGGAAGAAAATTATCCATGAACAACTTAGTGAACTCATCCCACTTCAGTGGTGTTGCTCTAGTAGGTTGACCTAACAATACAATCTCATACCATGTGTTAGCCATGTTCTCTAGTTTGTATGCTGCAAGCTCCACAGCTCTCACATTAGAACATCCTAGCACCCGTAATACATTGAATATCCCATCTAAGAAACTTTTAGGATCGGCTGAACTATCAGAACCTGTGAATTTTTGTGATTTCAACTTCAAGAATTCCTGCAAGGATACCTCTTTATTCCCAAAAGTATAAGTTTGTGCAGGTGCCTGATGTTGTGCATGTGCCTGAGTAGTAACAACATTATGCTGACTATCCCTTTCTTGTCTGTCCATTCTATTGACCAAACTCTTTATGGCTCTCTGCATGGAGGTAAGTACCTCAGTAGTAGCATTCTCATGTGATCATGGAGGTGGGCTAACACTCATTTCAGGAGTGACCTCTCTTGATATTCTAGTAGTAGCATTGAAGTTCCCTGTGGTAGCACTACGAACCCTACCTCGACCAGTTCTGCGAGCTCTACCCCTCCCCCAAGTTGAGGAAGGTGGCTGCCTGACCGAGGTGACATTAGGTGCTTGAGGAACACCTGTCGTAGCTCTATCATTAGATAATCAAGTTTGAGCCATCTAGTTAATAGAAACAAATGATGTCAAATTCATCTAGTTTGCCCTAAACGTCACACCCATAAGTAGGAATAAGAAAGAAAGACAGACACATCCTATCACGTCCTCGCAAAATCATGATTATAGGAATGACCGGCAACATAACCATAATTGAGATTCTACTACTAACGTGTGCTTCATAAGTCACATGAATTATCTTAGCTCTGATACCAACATTGTCATGACCAAATTTAGAAACGTGACCGAAGCTAAGGGAGAGACTCCCAAAGAAAGCCCTAGAATAATTCTACAGAAAATCAAGCAGAGTTTCCTTTGTTTTGGGCCTATCCTAAATTTTCCCTGTCTCAGAAATCCACAACACAACTAATGCCAACTATAAGTCAAGACATAATATTCATCGATGATCTAATTGCCATGCAATAATACCAATTTATCTTTAAATATGAAAAAGAAGTTCAAAACTAGTCACTTGACTACAATACGAAGGAATAATCATGACTCAAATAAAAGGACTCACAAATGGAGCGACTCTAAGAGTTTTTAAAGAACAAAATAAACCATAGCAATTCAATAAGTCTCTTGCCACGTGAAGCATTACGAGGCTCACCAGATACTATCAATTCACACTCTCTAATTAATGAAATCTTCTCCAATGTCATCTGAATTCTCTGTAAAAAATATTTAGCGAAGAGTGAAACACTAGCTCAGTAAGTAATAATACAAAAACCACAAACGTTTTAATGAGGGACTAGTCAGAATATATGCTAGTATAATATTCAAAATGATGAAATCAATGCCCTTTCTGAAACAATAACAATATTCAATCTTATTTGTCTCATATAGCAAAATCAATGTGAACATTTAGAAATAAACTCAGAAAAATACTTTCATAGAAAATCTTATATTTGGGAGGTTTTCTAGGATGAATCATATAATTAGTGTGGCCTTCTTATTGAAGAAGTAATTAACAACAGTGAACTCTTCATAAAAGAATTAAATATTTATATCGGTAGATCCCTACTCGAGGGATATCGATAACGGCATGCGAGTACTACCTTCCCACTAGCAAGGGCTATATCAGTAATCTGTAACTAAAAAGTGCATCAGGTCTAACGAACCCGCCGTAAGCTACGAAATTTATCAAGGTCTACTTCCATTTTTGTTTTTCTTGTAATCAGTAGAAACATTTCAAAATGGTATAAGACATTTAAGTTCTTAGCAAATTATAATATATAAAACTTTAACCAAAAACATATGTCAAAATGCTTATTCTCAAGTAACTAACAAAATTTTCCCATAAGGGTAATCATATCTCAAGTATCAATAAATATTTCTTATAAAAGCATGTTCATCTCAAATAACTATTTCGGTATCATATCAAGTAAAATACTTGTCCCATATGCAAGTTCAAAACATTTGGTAAAACATTCAATTTATAAACCATGTATAAATCTTGAAAGTTATAAAATATCAAGTGTTGTAAGATTACTACTCACAGTACTCGGCTGAAATACCAAGCTAGCCACTTGAGTAATCCATATGAATCCCTTTGGTCAATCTATAATCACATTCATATGAATTTCATGTTAAATTCTTCATTTAAGGTAATTCATACAATATAAAAATACCTAGCCCTAGAGGTTCCATGAATGACTCAAAATCTGTCCAATCACCTAATTAGTGCTTTAATCACATAAAACAACCTCATCTTGATTAATTTTACATTGTAATAAATTAACAAAACTTTACTGCCCACCATCTTTTACTTCATATATGCAAAAATACAAAGGTTTACTATTCAAATCATTAACTATATTTACTTGGTTCATAAGAATTTAACAAATTTTCTCTATTTCTTTTAAACCTATGTTTCTCAAATTCTCAATCCCTAAACTTATAGCCATGGAATTTACAAATTCAATCTTTAAACAAAGTTAAGAAACTTACCTTCTTCTTCCTCTTCTCTCTTTAGTTTAAGAAAACAAAGCCTCCAATGTTTTTCTTCATCTTCGTTTAGTTTTATCGTTCGCTTGCTCGCTCCCTTTTTCTTTCTTTTTGTTTGCTGAGGTTGCTGTACGCAAACTGCTTAGGGCTTTTAGCCCAATCTCTTTTTTCTAAAAAAACAAATAACTAATAACTTATTTTCCCTTAACTTAAATTATAGGGTATTACATTTACTCTTATCATCGAAAGGTTTTTCACATAAATCTTTGTATCTTATGTGATTGGTTTATTCTGGTCTTATTGTTTTTATTTGGTTGATACACTTGTTGTCCATTCTTCGTAGTGCTTGATTTAGTTTATTTTCTCTTGGTTCAAATTGAAAGGGAAAATTTAGACTTGGGTATTATTCCGCTACTATCTTGTTGGATATTCTTTATTAGTGCCTTGCCTTTCCCAACAAAATGGTATAAGAGCGTTGGTTATTGTTGATTATCGATTTGAATGATGGAGGCAAATATGAGCAAGATGATTTGTTTGAATGGTAGTAAATATCATACTTGAAAAGACAAGATGAAAGATCTTCTATTTGTCAAGAAGATGAATTTACATGTGTTTGTTTCTAATAAACCTCAGTCCATGGCAGATGAGAAATGGGAATTTGAGCACTTGTAGGTTTGTGGCTATATCGATAATGAGTTGAAGATAATTTTAGAAATCACATAGTGAATGAGACACATACTAGAAGTTTGTGGGACAAGCTCGAGACACTTTATGTTTCAAAGACCGGCAACAATAAGTTGTTTCTATTGAAATAATTGATGAACATCAGGTATAAAGAGGGCACAACTATTTCTGATTGTATTAATGACTTTCAGGGTGTTCTTGACCAGCTGTCTGGAATGAGTGTAAATGTTTGATGAAGAAATATAGGGACCTTGGCTTCATAATTCTGCTCCTAGTGGTATTATAACTATGAAATATGCTAAGAGTGGTGTCTTGAATAAAGAGATGAGAAGAAGATCTCAGGCCTCATCTTCTTCAACTTCACACTCCGATATTTTGGTTACTGAAGCTAGGGGGAGAAACAAGTTCAGAGGTCAGAATGATAGAGGTAAAAAGTAGAAGCAAGTCGAAGTCCAAATACATTAATAGTACATGTGATTATTGCCACAGGAATGGACATATCATGAAATATTGTTACAAGCACAAGAGAGACATGAGACAACAAAAGAAACAAGATGATAATGAAAATCGTGTTGTTGTTGCTGATAATGATGATCTTCTTGTTTCTTGTGGTGAAATTGCTATTAATCTTGTTCATGATGAGTCTAGTTGGTTTGTGGATTCTGGTGCTACTTCTCATGTCACGCCAAAGAAGGAATTATTTTCTTCTTATAATCCAAGTAATTTTGGGATGCTAAAAATGAGCAATAATCATGAGGATGTAGTTCTTGGCATTGGGATGCTGAAAGTTACAATGGTTTCAAACTAGTTCTCAATAATGTCAAGCATGCTCTAGATGTCCGCTTGAATTTAATTTCTATGGGATACCTTGATGATGAGGGTTATGTTAATACCCTTGGTGCTGGCCAATGGAAGCTTACTAGAGGTTTGATGGTTGGGGCTCGTGTTTGTCTAACTTGTATGTATTTCAGGGCTCCATCTTTAGAGACTCAATAAACTTGGTGGAGAATGATACTTCATCAAAGTTATGTCATAGAAGGCTGAGTCATATGAGTGAGAAGGAAATTTATAGTTTGGCTAAGAAAATTTTGCTTTCTGGAGTGAAACAAGCAAAGTTGAAGAACTGTGTTCATTGCTTAGCCGATAAACAAAAATGAGTTTCTTTCCTGAGTCATCCGCCTTCGAGGAAGCTTGATTTGCTAGAGTTGTTATATTCTGATTTGTGTGGTCCTTTTAAGGTAAGGGCTTATGGTGGTGCACTTTACTTTAAGACTTTTATTGATGATGGTTCTCACAAACTCTGGGTATTTTCTTTGTAGTCCAAGGATCAAGTCATTGATGTGTTCAAGAGTTTTCAAGCCTTGGTTGAGAGACAGACATGGAAGAAATTAAAATGCATCCGCTAAGATAATGGTGGTGAGTATATTTGTCATTTTGATAGATATTGCAGAGAGCAGAGTATTCGGCATCAGAAAACTCCTCCAAGTCTCCTCAGTTAAATGGTTTAGCAGAGAGGATGAAAAAAACTCTAGTTGAGAGGGGATGCTAAGTTGCCAGATTCTTTTTGGGCAGAAGCACTTAATACTGTTGCTCATGTTATCAATTTATCTCCTACTGTTACTTTGGATGGTGATGTCCCTGACAGAGTTTGATTGGGTAAGAATATTTCTTATGATCATTGATGTGAGGCCAAAAATATATCTTCTTATCATTATTTGCTTCACATTTATTATTTGTATTTGTCCGTTTTGAGCATGAATTTTATGAATTGTGCTGAATAACATATTTTATTTGTAGGATTAAATTGGTGTGAAGATAAAGAAGTATGAGGCTAAAATGAATTAAAAATAGAAGATTCTAGAACGAAAATCAAGCAGTCAGCTTAATGGATTAAATTGAATATAATAATATATTATATATTAAGGTGCAAACGGTGGCAGAAATCAACATTTGAAATTTGTTTTCAATTACCTTACTGCCACGTGGCACAAATTGAAGACCCCTCAAATTGTTGAGCGGATTCGCGCAAACAGGCGTACAACAGTTCCAATTTAATTGGGTTTTTGTTTTGGACTCAATTATTTTATTTTTTGGGTTCTTATATCTATAAATAGGGCATAAAAAATTATTCTTTAGAAAAATCCATGAAACCAAAAAACAATACACAACATAGAATTTAGAACTTTATAGTTTAGGAAATTTGGAAGAGCTGCCGTGGAGGCCAGAGAATTTTAATTTATTCTTTCTTCTCCTTAATTATTTATTTGTATTCATGATTATTGAAAGATATTTTAGCTATTGTTCTTAAATTTTTATGATTAACACAAGCATATTTATTTTAATAAATTTTGATTGTTTTTTTGAGATAATGAGTAACTAAATTTCATAACTAGGGTTGTGGGTACCATGATGAATTATTAAAGTAAGTTAATGTGAAAAAGGTGATTCTTGATTGATTTTTATGCATGTATTGTTAATCACTTCGTTTTGATTGCTTTTTAACGGTGACCAACGTTAGAACTCGCCTTATTCCTACTTGCCGGACCAAGGAAGTAACGAATGGGAAAAGAGATTAAACAACGGAGATTTAGCGAGATATTCCGCTATCTAATAGTTTGAACCACATACATAGAGGGCTAATCTGGGTCAAAGGTAAGGGTTAGTAAAGCATACACCCATAGACGGACCAGGTTGCGCGGTGAAATTCCCTATTTGAAGGACCAATCACTTAGGAGGTACATAACTTACCGACTTTGCATGCTAAAAATTGAAATAGATCACTAGTACAATATTCTTGCTATGTTATGAAATCATGGGGAACACATTCCTACTTATTTCTAATAATTTAAATACAAATAAATACTTAGTTCCAAGCTATTGTTATTTTTTTTTAATTTTTTTTTTGTTTCAATTTAAATCCCCCTTTTAAATAACGACTACCTAGTTAAATATTTGCTATTGACAATATTCTTCCATATTCTCTGTGGGATCGACCCCGACTCATAGTTGGGTAAATATATTGCATACGACTGTATATATTTCTTTTCAAGAAGTATTTTTGGACGTTATCAAAAATGGCGTCGTTGTCGGGGAATGTGGCTTAGAAATTGTCTTTAGTATTTATTTTGACTTGTAGTCCTCTTTTGTTCTTTGGCGAAATGGTCTAGTGGACCTTGTACTTGTATCGATTTGTATTGTAGACCCTTCTACTTATCCATTTGTCATCTAGACCCCTGAACCCATCCAAACCCAATATTTTAAACACATTTTTTGATGTGGCATCCTATGTGGCAAGAGTCCACACGGAGCGTGTGAAACACACAAAGCAGGAGCGTGAGACATTCCAAAAAGGCATTAATGGTCCTTTTTGAGACATTAAAGTTGTCTCTTCTTCCTCATTTGCATTCATCACTATTGTTGGGCAAATTGAAGCTTTTTTTTTTCTCTTCTCGATCTTGTCTCTCCAAATTTCTTCTCCTTTATTTTTTTCCTTCAATTTAAAGGCATCTCTTCTTCCTCTTTGTGCGATTCTATTGTATTTTTGTTGGTTTGATTTAAATGCTTCAAGCTCAATTCCAAATAGTAGTCCTCCTATCTTAAATTAAAAACTAAAAAACAACAATCTCTTCAAGAATTTCTTGAAGCATCAGAAAACTAGGGCAAAACAAAGCTCATCACGAAAAACCCTTCACAAAAGATAAAAACCCAAAGCAACTCCACCAATAAACTTCGATCTTCACAACGCCGCCAGCCCCAAACTCCGGCAAGATTGTGAATAGCCAGGCCACCCAACAAATCCCCACTCTTCCTCAATGCAACCAGTCACCACCAAAATCCCAACCCAACAGAACCCAAAATCAACTCCGAGTTCTGGGGAGACTGTGAACAACAAGAAATCATTCCGATATTTTTTCTTCAATGGAAATAGTAGAAGAGGTTGGGAAAGGAAAAGTGTAAGGAAGATGAGAGAGAGAGAAATGGAATGAAATTGTGGGAATAAGAATAGGTATAGAGGAAAATAAAAATTGGAAAAAGAAGTACATATACATTAATCAAATATAATAAAAGGAAAAGATGATGTGGAGGGGTTATATATACATTTGTCATTTTATAATCATACATGTCAATTTATAATTATTTTAAAAATTATGTGTCAAGCGTTTGTGATACACACACAGCTGAGTAGGAAAAAATATGTTTAAAATGTTGCGTTTGGATGAGTTCTAGGGTCCAGATGACAAAGGAGTAAGTAGAAGGGTCCACAATACAAACTGATACAAGTACAAGGGTCCACCAGACCATTTCACCTTGTTTTTTTAGGATTAGTTTTGATTTACTTTTGTTTATTATTATTATTATTTTTACTCTTCTTGAGATGACATCTGAAAAAGTATGTAGTGATATTAAGGATTTTTATGGGTTAATTTTTTCTCATCAAGATAAGTTGTATGGGGACATGGAAGATTTGCTGATACTCTCCAATAAATCAATAATTAAGCGCATGCCATGGTTGATATGTTTGACTTGGATATTTAGAAATTAAATGCTGAGTTGAATGTAAAGATTGATGCGTATAACACCCAACAATTTAGTAATAACATATGTGAGGAAGAAAAGATGCTGATAAGACAACTTGAGGAGCTAAAATTGGAGGGCGAATTACTTGATCATACTTTTATTGATGTTGTTACTGTTGAGGCTAGTACACTAGAGTTATTTAATGAAGTAGATAATATTATTTTTAAAAACTCTAGTGTGTGTAAATATGAGGGTGTAAATAATAGTAGAATTCATGAGTTAGGACGCATTGGACCTCATTCAAATCATTTTCCACATTATGTTTAGATGATGAGATATTAATCGAGTCATCTGAGCCTATAGAAGAGTGTATGGAGGAGGAACAGTGTGTCTATATTCTTGAATTTATTGTTCCAAAATTGGAGAATTACATTCCTCACTTAGGATCCAAAAAGTGCTAATGCGATATCTATTACTTGAGACCTTTATTTTTGTACCACCACCTCTTGAGCGGAATAGAAAAGTTGATGCAAAAGTGGGGGTGCAATTCATATCCTCAAAGTGGAAGGAAAAATGAAAAAATTAAAGGTGTGGTGCTGTGATGCTAAATCAAGCGCTTATTGGGAGGCAACTCAATTCGTAGTGTAGCTTCTTTTTTTTTTAGTGCCACTTTTTTTTGTTGTTTTTTGTTTTTGCAGATTTAGGGGAAGTCTGAGTACCCAACTTTGAATCTAAGGAACACGTTTTGAGCTTAAGTGTGAGGTGCGCATGACCCTTTATGAATGGAGAGAAAACATGTTCTTAGTTAGGTCATAGAGAGCCCGAGGGAGTATTTCTCACCCTTCTTCTTCTTCTTTTTTCTATAAATTGCTTTGGAGACAAAGCATGATTTTTAGTGTGGGGTGAAAATTCTTCTGATAGTTGTGAGCATAAGAGTGAATATGACATAGGATTTATTTTATTTGAAAAAAATACATAAAGATTTTCTTTATTATTTGTTATTTTATTAAAAAAATAAAAATACAAAAAGATTTTTCTATTATTCTTTTATTGTAGTTTTTAGTGGCATATTTCATCCACCCCTTGGTTTTTTTTCTTATGGCCTCGGTTCTTTTACGAGGGGGCGCCCTTTGAATCGGGTAAATTTTTTTACTTTATTTTATTTTATTTGGAGTGAAAAGAAAAAACCTTTTTGACTTGTTTGATATTAGAAATTTAAGCCTGAGTTGAGTAGTACTTTTCTGTGAGTGCTTGAGAATAAAATTTAAAATAGACTTTTTGACACCTAAGCTCATGATTGTGACTTTTTAATTGTCACGCCCCTAGCCTACTCATGGACATGGCCGGCACTCGAGAACCCTTTCTGGTCCCCAAGCGAACCCCTTGGCCTGGCTGACTACTTAACGGAAGATTCACTCAAGCATTAACAAGATTAGAATTAATATTTAAGACATTTAAACTCCAACAATTTCTAAACTCAAACTGTCTGAAAACACTTAAGTTCAACAATGAAAATACTTTGCAAAATAGTTTCAAAACATCTTGTCAAAAGGAAATATACTGAGAGACTCCTCAACACTAACTATCTATGAAGCCTCTAAATATTAAGATAGATGTCGGGACAGGACCCTCGACAACTCAACAAAGCAGGAAACATAGTGTGAAGTCCTCCGGAAAGCAAGAAGGCTCACCAAAGCTAGCTGGGGTGCAATTGGTATCAACGAAGCGCCTATTGATGACCCTGAACACATGTATCTGCATCATAAAAAGATGCAGGTCGAATGACATCAGTACATTGAATGCAAGGGTATGTAAAATGGATGAGTAAAACAATAACTGAACTGATAAGGCTACAAGACTACTCACCTCAACTCAACTCAACTCAATGCAAAACAATAATAAGAGATGATATATTTAAAGCTTTGGAAATAAAAGATACTAACTCTAGGATATATATATATATATAAATACAAAAAATTCACTCTTTACTCTTATTTGGGAGATTCTCTAATCGACAACCATCACTATGAGCTAAGTGATGATACAACGTCTCGCCCACGTTGCCAGAACTGTCCTATACCTTACCGGGTATAGAACGCCTCAACTAAGTGGATCAGCTAAGCTCTACCCGAAGGCATAAGGAAATCATCTAAAAAGTATGAATCCTTTACCCATGTTGGCATACATGGTTTATGAGGATTTCGAGTTGTCTGAACTCATCCCCATATCGGTGCTCAATACTAATCCCAATAATTATATATATACTCATGCTCAAGTAGAAATACACTTTCTCTGTTTTGAGGTAATTAATCAAAAGGTACTCTTTAAGAGGCAATGTCTCAATTATCTCTCGAAACTCCCTTAACTCTTTATAAAAATTAAAGTTCTCTTTCTCAATGTAAAGATGATAAATTTGGAAATCAATAATTCCCTTAACTTTATTCAAAATGTCTCTTTAAATTTTCCTCAAAACCTCTCTTTATTTTCTCAGAAAAGTCAATTTAAGATAGTCATTCGGTTCAAGAGATTCTCAATAATAACTCAATGAATACTCAAATTATAGGGTTCATGCAGAAAATTAGTCATGAACAGTCAACTCAATAAGTAGGGTTCATACCAAAAAATGTAGACATGAACAATATCACAATAATACTCAATGATATGGATACAAAAACTCAAGAATTGAATTAGAATTCAACAATAGGCTTAACTCGAAATTTCTCAAAAACAAGGAATAAAACCCTAGATTTCTCTTTTCTGAAATTCTGATATATGTAGGGCGTGTGGACTCACTAGTCCAATACTATGAAAGCCTTACATACCTGGGTTGATGATTATCTAAGCGGAACTCGAAGGTCATGCATGAAACTCTTGAACCCTAGCTTTTCTCCTTCTCTCTAATTCTTGCTCTCAAAAGATTCTAAGTGTTAATGAGAGAAAAAGCACATTGGGTACTGATAAGGGACTAATTTTAGTCCTAAAACGTCTGGGTTTTAATTATAAAAGGGTGGGAAAAGATTAAAATGCCCCTCTTTAAAACTGCCGAAATGACCTACGAGGTCACCTATGGCTCGTAGTTCGACCTACAGACTGCAGGAACCATCCGTAGGTCTTGGATCCCAAAAATTGAGTTTTCTAACCTTTTTAACGACTTGACAAAACTACCTACGAGACCTACCTACGGTTCATCGTTCAAAGGACGGACAGTAAGTTAGATCCATCGTTCACAGACTCAGAATTCTGATATGACAAGTCTCTGGTAAAATGGCCATAACATTTTTACTCCGAGCTCAAAAAAGGCAAACTTGGTGGCGTTGGAAAGAGGACTCAAAGACCTTTAAGCTGATAGGTCATGGGCCACCTAATTCATTATGTGCTGGGAGATATAATTGTTTGAAGCTGACCTAAGTAGAATCTTATGTCAAGACTTAGTCGAAAATGAAGTTTTCAACTCAACTTTGTGCTAGGGGGTCCTTGTGACCTCAAGTCATATTCAAATCCATTCTAACACAAAAGAAATGACCTTACAAATATGAGCAATTTATGAATCACCCGATACAATTCCTACATTCAAACAAAGAATGGTCCGGGCCTTAGCTTAGAAATTTTCGGAGTACTACAATATCTCCCCCTTGGAATCATTCATCCTCGAATGATGGATGAAATGAGAATGAAGAGGGTAGGGAAATGTTTAACAGCCCAAACTTTGAAATACACATAAATTCATGAACTCGAAATAGTGAAGGAGGGACTTAATTGAATGAGTACTTTAGGAAGAGTAAATACCTGGGATTGGAGCTAAATCAGAGGTAAAGAGATGAGGGTATCTCTTCTTCATATCTTCCTGGGCCTTCCATGTAGCCTCCTTTTCAAACTAATTCCTCCACAAGACATTTTTTGATGCAACCTCTTTCGTTATCAACTTGCGAACCTGACGATCAAGAATCTGAACGGGAATCTTCTCATAAGATAGGCTGTCCTTGATACCAATATTCTCGGTAGGCACAATAAGTGAAGGATCTCCCAAACACTTCTTTAGCGTAGAGATGTAAAATACCGGATGGACTGCTGCTAACTCTGACGGTAGCTCCAACTCATACGCTACATTGCCAACTCTCTTGGATATCCTATAATGACCAATATATCGGGGACTGAGCTTTCCCTTCTTACCAAATCTCATAACTCCCTTCATAGGTGAAACCTTCAAATAGACCCAATCATTAACCTCAAACTCCAAGTCTCTTCTTCTCACATCTGTATAGGATTTCATACGACTTTGCGTTGTTTTCAACCTTTCTTGAATAGTCTTAACCTTCTCCATGGCTTAATGAACCAAATTTGGTCCTATCAACTCAGCTTCTCCAACCTCAAACCAGCCAATGGGCGATCTACACCTTCGCATAGAGCCTCATACGGAGCCATCTGAATGCTGGAATGGTAACTATTATTGTAGGCAAACTCGATAAGTGGAAAATGATCATCCTAATTACCTTTGAAATCAAGAACACAAGCTCTCAACATGTCCTCTAGGGTCTGAATGGTGCGCTCTGCTTGACCATCAGTCTGAGGATGAAAAGTAGTACTAAGGTTCACCTTCGAACCCAAACCTTTCTGAAATGACTTCCAAAACTTCGCAGTAAACTGAGCACCCCTATTTGAGATGATTGACAAGGGGACTCCATGCAGTCGAACTATCTCGCGAATGTCTAGGTTTGCATACTCTTCTGCTGTATTGTTAGTCTTTACTTGTAAGAAGTGGGCGGATTTGGTCATCTGATCCACAATCACCCAAATGGAATCATGCTGCCTGTGAGATCGCGGTAAACCTGTAATAAAGTTCATATTAATCATCTCCCACTTCCAATCCTGAAGGGGTATATTTTGGGCCAAACCACACGACCTTTGATGTTCGGCTTTAACTTGCTGGCAATTTGGGCACTTAGCAACGAACTCTACAATACACCTCGTCATACTACTCCATCAATAGACTTCTCTCAAGTCATGGTACATCTTCGTGGGACCAAGATGAATCAAATATCTGGAACTGTGATCTTCTTCCATAATCCTCTCTTGGAGATCTTCCACCTTTGGAACACATAACCTTCTTTGGTATCTCAACACATCATCTCCCCCTTGTGCAAAAGCCATCACTTTATGCTTATGCACGTTTGCCTTCAACTCAAGCAAAATGGGTTCTTTGTCTTGCTTCTCCTTTACCTCTGCCACTAATGAAGACTCGGCTCCATTCATCACGAAAACTCCGCCTTCGCTGGAATCCAACAATCGAACACCCAACCGTGCAAGCCTGTGCACTTCCTTAGCTAGTTCCTTCTTGCCTTCCTCAACATGAGCAATACTCCCCATGGACAACCTGCTCAAAGCATCAGCAAAAACATTAGCCTTACCTGGGTGATAAATGATACTCATGTCGTAATCCTTGAGCAACTCTAATCACCTCCTTTGTCTGAGATTGAGCTCCTTCTGACTGAAAACATACTAGAGACTCTTGTGGTCTGTGAACACATCCACATGAGCACCATAGAGATAATGACGCCATATTTTGAGAGCAAAAACCACTGCTTCCAACTTGAGATCACTAGTCGGGTAGTTCCTCTCGTGAATCTTAAGCTGTCTAGAGGCATAGACTATAACCTTACCATTCTGCATCAATACACAACCAAGTCCAACTTTGGACGCATCACAATAAACAACAAAACCCTTGTACCTTCTGGTAGGGTCAACACTGGAGTTGTACGAGTTTTCAATTCCTGAAAGCTTTTATCACAAGCTTAAGACCATTGAAACTTAGTTATTTTCTGAGTCAACTTAGTTAAACGGAGTCGAAATAGATGAGAACCCCTCGACAAACCTTCTGTAGTAACCAGCCAACCCCAAGAAACTCCTTATATCAGTTGGAGATGTGGGTCTTGGCCTGTAACACCCCAAAAAGTTCTAAAGTTAAGACCCGAACCATTCTTGAATTGCGTATTAGGTCGTACCGGGTGATTCTTAATTGTTCTAAGATTATAAGGTCAATTCATTAGTGTGGAAATGATTTTGGATATCAATTCGGGTCACTAGAACCCCCTAGCACAAAGTTGAGTTGAAAGCTTTCATACCGAGTGAGTTTTGACCTAAGGTTCTAATTAGTTCAACTTCAAATAATCATATATTTCAACACATAACGATTTAGGTGGCCCATCAGATATCACATTGAAGCTCTTTGAGTCCTCTTTCCAACGCCACCAAGTTTGCTCCATTTGAAGCTAGGAGTAAGAAGTTATGCCCGTTTGAGTGAAGCCTCTCTAGTTAAGGCTTTTCATCCGTTTAGGGAAAGGGTAGTGTGGTCTTTTCCTTACCCCAATAGGCCTACCCACATTTTTCCTCACCAATTAAGGGTCTAATCAGATTCCAAACCACTCTTGTGCGTTCCCAAACCCTTAGAAAAATAAGAGAAGAGCTCAAGAGGAGAAAGAGCTAAGTGTTTGAGCGTTCGTCAAGATCCCGTCGATTCTCGCAAAGAACATCGTTCTTTCCAAGTATGTAAGGATTTCCATAGTGATGGATTTGTTCATCCTCACGCCAAGCATGTAAATCTTTCGTTAAGTCACTCATATAATAGTTTATGTAGGCATTCTTGAAGAGTTCTTGAGTTTTAACCTTCATTCTTTATCAATGGAGGTTTTGAGTTCTTGAGGTGAGAGTATTGCGAATGAGTGGTGTTTATTGATAGAATTTGAGTGGGATTTTAATAATTTCATGTTGCTCTGTGAATCAAAGAAAGTTTGGAAGAAATCAATCGATTCTAGATGAGTTAGGACCCGAAATTGAGCAAGAATATTGGTCAAAAATTCTGGGTAAGGGGCTGGCGTGGCATGCCACCATAGCGCTAGAGAGTTTCTTCTGAATTTTGGGGCCTGGTGCCCCGCGCTAGCAGTGCACCCCAAATTTTATTCTGAAGTTTGGGGCCTGGCGCCCCCCGCCAGCAGTGCGCTAGGGTTTGCCAGGCCCCATTTCTTCTCCGTTCTTTTTGGTGTGTTCCTTTAAGTTGTGGCTATGCATTCCCACTCTATATTAACTCCTATAAGCTCCATTTATCATTGAAAATTCATGCATTATCCTATTCACATGTCTTAATTTACATTCCAAACTAAAGTAAGTTTAGGATGAAAGTTTAAGAGGTCTTTTTGAGTCATTTTGAGAATTCTTTTGTAATTATCAATGGTTTTGAACTAAGTCTTGAGAAAGTAAATATGAGAATGAGAAGAGTTGTATTCACGATTGAAAAAGAGTATAAGGGAACTAAGAAGTCCCAAATGTATCATTTTGTTACATTGAAAAGAGAACTATGATTTATGATTAGTATGACAGTCGAGTATGCCATCAATGTGTAAGCAGTATGACATCTAGATATCTCATCAATGTTTATGCAGTATGACTTCCCGAGTCATCAATGATCAGATCACAATAAAAATTTGTTTTAAATTATTTTATGAGAAAGTAAAGCAGAGTTTGAGTAGAGTTTAAAGTGAATTTTTGAGTAAAGTATAAGGGAACTAATTGATTCCCAAATGTATTAATTTTACATTGAGAAAGAGAAACTTCGTTTTCTAAATGAGTTATGAGTACAGAGATACTTCAGAGCAGTTACCTCTTTTAAGAAAATCTTTTGAGTAATTACCTCAAATTGAGAAAAGAGAATATTTTAATAATTTGAGCATGAGTATATTGTTAGGTGTAGTATTGAGCACCGATATGGGGATTAGTTCAGAAAACTCAAAATCCTCATAAACCATGTCTGCCAACATGGGTAAAGGATCATACTTTTTAGATGAATCCTTAGTGCCTTCGGGCAGAGCTTAGTGGATCCACTTAGTTGAGAGGTTCTATACCCCGGCAAGGTATAGGACAGTTCTAGCAGTGTGGGAGAGACGTTGTATCATCACGTAGCTCAAGTGATGGTTGTCGGTTAGAGAAACTCCCAAATAGAGTAAAGAGTACTTTCATTATATTTTTGCATATTATTTTCTTTGAATTATTATATTATACTTTGTGGAGCTTAAAATGATATTATCTCTATTTATGTTTTATGTCGAGTTGAGTTGAGCTGAGTCGAGTCGATTTTAGTCGAGTTGAGTTGAGTTTAGTTGAGTGGAGTATTTCTTTCAGCCTGGTCAGTTCAGTATATGCTTTTATTGCATCCTTTTGGTAAGAGTTTAAATGAGTTTTTCTATCATGATCTATATTATATTTCAGTTGAGTTGCTGCCAGAGTTTCAGTTAAGTTATTTTGTTATTCAGCAATATTACATACTCGTACATTCAATGTACTGACGTCATTCGACCTGCATCTTTTAATGATGCAGATACAGGTACTTAGGATCATCAACAGGAGTTCCGTTGAGACCACTTCATCCGCTATCAGCTTTTGAGTAAGGCCTCCTTGGTTCCGTAGGACTCCAATTATATAGGTTGTCAGTAGTAGCTCTTTGAGGTGTCGTGGGTCTTGTCTCGATATCCTTCCTTAATAGTAGAGGCTTCATAGATAGACAGAGTCGAGGTGTTTCTCAGCATTTACCTTCTTTTGTGTTGTTTTATAAACTATAAGTACTGCTATTAAGTATTTTCCAAACTTTATGAGTTGAGTATTTGAGTTCAATGGATTTCATTCGGTTTTAAGCTTATTATTGCTTGAGTTAGTTTTTTGCTTGTAGTCAGCCAGGATGAGGGTTCGATTGGGGACCAACAATGGTTCTCGAGTGCCGGCCATGTCCAGGGTTTAGGATCGAGTCGTGACAAACTTGGTATCAGAGCACAGAGTGCAAGTGTCCTAGGGTGTCTATGAAGTTGTGTCAGTAGGATCTTATTTATGGTTGTGAGGGCCCAACTTCTATAAATGAGGGACTACAGACATTTAAGAAAAGTTTCCCTTCTTTCATACTCTGAATCGTGCACTAGAACTGTGCATAAGGAACTTATTCGTACTCGTGCGTTTCTCAAATTTATTCAACTACCCCTCATACCCTAGGTAGTTGAAAAGCAAAGCCCAGATCCTTATCAATGAGTTGCTCCCAGCAAAAGTCTTGAGAAAGTCATGAGACTGCAGAGGGGCTTGAGAGAAGCCCATGAGTGAGCTTAAGTGTTTGAAGTTGGAAGAATGCACTCTTATTCTTATGAATAGTGCGTTCGAGCTAAAAGCGGGATGTACTCCCAGACTGTCTTCTCTAAGCCTTGTTTTAGTTGAGACCTTTACGAGAAAGTATGTTTTAGAGCTTGGGTAGTATTTTCATCCAGAAAGATTGTATGATTACGACGTTATAAGCAGAAGCAATAGAAGTTCCTAGAGTTAGAAGTATGCATGCAGAGG
Organism: Solanum appendiculatum; assembly: GCA_018342035.1. Classification (NCBI taxonomy): domain Eukaryota; kingdom Viridiplantae; phylum Streptophyta; class Magnoliopsida; order Solanales; family Solanaceae; genus Solanum; species Solanum appendiculatum. The sequence continues at coordinate 382,856 of JAGDQO010000058.1, read as the reverse complement.
TATAGTAATCTAAGAAAGGGAGATAATGATGAGGAAAATTACATTATTGCAATCATGCACCCAGTAAGTTATTAATGAGGAGTTTTCCCTTATGGGTAGACTAAGAAGTGATGAGTTTGTGTAGGTTTCATGATTGAAGGTAGAGTAATAGTTACTAGTTAGGATGAGTTAAGAGTATACTTTAACCAGAAGAGAGTTTATGTAAATATCATTGTGTTGGTGAAGGCTAAGAATAAGTGTTGAATAATAGAGCAGAGTATTTATGAGGTGATAGATCTAAGCTAGGCTTATGACTTTTGAAAGGAGAACCGATAGTATTTAGAGGATTATAGAACTAAGTAAGTAATGATGTATAGTAAGTGGGTAAATAGTACTGAAGCTGTGAAAGAAGAATGTGGCAGTAATCTGTAAATATGTGGAGGAGAGATGAAGATTTACTTCTTGTCATGAGGTCTTAGTGAGTGAGTGTTCCTTAATTTTATTTGGCAGTCTTAAGTAGTAAAAGATGTGAGCAGTTATATTGATATATGTGCTTAGTACTAGCCACTAAGCTTGAATTTGAGATGAGTATCGTGATAAAAGGGTGGCAATATGAGGGTAATGCTGTTAGTTTGAGATTTGATCTAGTAGGATTGACATAGGGTATGTGAGGTAATAAGGTGTTACTTTTGATAAGTGTGAGTGGTGTAAGTGTGGTATTATGAATCTTAGATGAGAGCAAGGGAGTGTGGCTAAGTCATTAGATTAACAAGAGCATTAAGAGGTGTACCTGAGATTGTATGTAGTTAGACGAGGTTCCAATTAAGTTCATGATTTTTCATGTGTGCCTAGATAGTATATTTGAATTATCAATGTGGAGTAGGCTGATGTAAGCATTCTTTATTACCCTAAGAGTTGGTCGGAGAGATCATATATAGTCAATGACGAGCCTCTTAAATATAGTTCCAAGTTTCACCCAGTTAGGTTGATACGAACCTAGGAGGATGTTATTACTGAGATAAGAAGGAGAAGTCAGATTATTAATAGTTAGATTAAGTGGCCTTGTAAGCCAATGAGGAGAAGGGAAGAGAGTTCAATAGTCATAAGATTTGCATCTTCTGAGTAAGAAAAGCGAATGTAGACCAATTTTAGAGATGATAAAATATATCCATGGCTTTAAAGTGTCAGCTTCAGACCTAAGGGGGAGATGATAAGATGAGGAACCATGTCAAGTGTTAAGAATCAGATAGTGATGTGTTAGAGAGAGTTATGGTGATATATCAAACCATTCATACTCTAGCGTATTCCTCAAAGTTCAGTTGTTCCAATATCTTATTGATGTCTCTTATATCAAAGTTGTGTTCATGAGTTATGCTCATACACTTCAGAGAGATTCACATTCATGCTCAGTTCGCAGAATGAGGGGCAAATACTTGAGCCCATTAATCTCAATCTTACTCCATAAATTTATGGATATCAGCCTCGTAATATGAACCTATTTCGATAAGCACTCCTGTCTCATAGTATGTTCAGTATCGCAAATTCATGCTTTACTCTCAATGGCTAACAAAATAATGTTATATCATGTATATTCTTATTTCAGAGCTCTCGAATGAATCATGCTTATGATCTTTCACCCTAAAACTCTTTCAGTAACCTTTTTAGTTAAGAGGTTGATGTCGATGATAATAGTTGAGTGATAATAGAAGGGAGAGGTTGATGTTTCTTATGTTAGTAGCAGTAGTGTGCTTATACCATATAAGATTATTAAAGTGGAGGAAGGATGAATGAGGTTTTACTTCGGGTAATAGTTAGGTGAGAGTAGTTAGATAGTTCCGATAGTAATGCATGAAATTTCAGTTGGTATAGATGATGAGAGAGTGAGAAATACTGAAAAGGATTGGTCAGTAGGAGTTCATGGAGTGGTTATAGTTCTAGGCTTGAATGCGGTATTATTAACATGTGGATAAATATATAATGCGTTAGGTGTTTCTTGATATGGGCTCAAGGTCTTGGGAGGAGATTCCCTATAGAGGTATAGCACCTAAATCTTGTGGTTTAAGTAAGTATAACCACCTTATATTTCGCACCTTGTGAATAAGATATTAGGCTTGAACACAATAAGTGCAAGAGATTTAACTTAGACGTTTGTAAGAGTAGTCATATACTCTAGTGGGAGCTATAAGTTGCAGATTATGAAGTGTAGTAATCAGAAAGGAAAGCATAGTTGAGAAGTGTTGCTAAGCTTAAAAGTTGCCAGTCGTGTCACTCAATGTGTAGTATTCCTATTCTTACTTCGTACCCGGATACTCTTGTTTCATGTCATGGCCTATGATCTTGAAACCTTATCTGAGCTTCGGGCCAAGTGTGCTCGAGTCCAATCTCAAAATTCTTGGTATGAACCAGTTCCGCCTATGTTAGTAGGCAAGTTCAGAAGTCAGAAAGATAGTAAGAGTAAAATCCTTTCCTTTCCATTCTCAGTCCAACCGTCATTCGAGGACGAATGATCTCAAGGGGGAGATATTGTAACACCCAAAAAATTTCTAAAGTTAAGACCCGAACCATTCTTGAATTGAGGTATAAGGTCGTATCGAGTGATTCTTAATTGTTCTTAGATTATAAGGTCAATTCATTAGTGTGGAAATGATTTTGGATATCAATTCGGGTCACTAGAACCCCCTAGCACAAAGTTGAGTTGAAAGTTATCCTACCGAGTGAGTTTTGACCTAAGATTCTACTTAGGTCAACTTCAATTGATCATATCTTTCAGCACATAATGAGTTAGGTGGCCCATAGATATCAAATCGAAGGTCTTTGAGTCCTCTTTCCAACGCCACCAAGTTTGCTCCATTTGAAGCTAGGAGTAAAAAGTTATGCCCGTTTGAGTGAAGCCTCTCTAGTTAAGGCTTTTCATCCGTTTAGGGAAAGGGTAGTGTGGTATTTTCCTTACCCCAATAGGCCTACCCACGTTTTTTCTCACCAATTAAGGGTCTAATAGGATGCTAAACCACTCTTGTGCGTTCCCAAACCCTTAGAAAAATAAGAGAAGAGTTCAAGAGGAGAAAGAGCTAGGTGCTTGAGCGTTCGTCAAGATCCCGTCGATTCTCGCCAAGAACATCGTTCTTTCCAAGTATGTAAGGCTTTCCATAGTGAAGTATTTGTTCAGCCTCATGCCAAGCATGTAAATCTTTCGTTAAGTCGCTCATATAATCGTTTATGTAGGCATTCTTAAAGCGTTCTTGAGTTTTAAGCTTCATTCTTTATCAATGGAGGTTTTGGGTTCTTGAGGTGAGAGTATTGCGAATGAGTGGTGTTATTTGATAGAATTTGAGTGGGATTTTGATAATTTCATGTTGGGCTGTGAATCAAAGAGAGTTTGGAAGAAATCATTCGATTCTAGATGAGTTAGGACCCGAAATTGAGCAAGAAAATTCGTCAAAAATTCTAGGTAGAGGGCTGGTGTGGCATGCCACTATAGCGCTAGAGAGTTTCTTCTAAAGTTTGGGGCCTGGCGCCCCACGCCAGCAGTGTGCCACGGTTCACCAGGGCGCATTTCTTCTCCGTTCTTTTGGATGTGTTCCTTTAAGTTGTGGCTTTGCTTTCCCACTCTATATTAACTCCTATAAGCTCCATTCATCATTGAAAATTCATGCATTATCCTACTCACATGTCTTAATTTACATTCCAAACTAAAGTAAGTTTAGGATGAAAGTTCAAGAAGTCTTTTTGAGTCATTTTGAGAATTCTTTTGTAATTATCAATGGTTTTGAACTAAGTCTTGAGAAAGTAATTATGAGAATGAGAAGAGTTGTATTCACGATTGAAAAAGAGTATAAGGGAACTAAGTATTCCCAAATGTATCATTTTGTTATATTGAAAAGAGAACTATGATTCATGATTAGTATGACAGTCGAGTATGCCATCAATGTGTAAGCAATATGACATCTAGATATCTCATCAATGTTTATGCAGTATGACTTCCCGAGTCATCAATGATCAGATCACAATAAACATTTGTTTTAAATTATTTTATGAGAAAGTAAAGCAAAGTTTGAGTAGAGTTTAAAGAGAATTTTTGAGTAAAGTATAAGGAAAGTAATTGATTCCCAAATATATTAATTTTACATTGAGAAAGAGAAACTTTGTTTTCTAAATGAATTATGAGTACAGAGATACCACAGAGCAGTTACCTCTTTTAAGAAAATCTTTAGAGTAATTACCTCAAATTGAGAAAAGAGAATATTTTATACATTTGACCATGAGTATATTATTGGGTGTAGTATTGAGCACCGATATGGGGATGAGTTCAGAAAACTCAAAATCCTCATAAACCATATCTGCCAACATGGGTAAAGGATCATACTTTTTAGATGAATCCTTAGTGCCTTCGGGCTGAGCTTAGTGGATCCACTTAGTTGAGAGGTTCTATACCCCGGCAAGGTATAGGACAGTTCTGGCAGCGTGGGCGAGACACTGTATCATCACGTAGCTCAAGTGATGGTTGTCGGTTAGAGAAACTCCCAAATAGAGTAAAGAGTACTTTCATTATATTTTCGCATATTATTTTCTTTGAATTATTATATTATTCTTTGTGGAGCTTAAGATGATATTATCTCTATTTATGTTTTACGTCGATTTGAGTTGAGTCGAGTTGAGTTAAGCTTAGTCGTGTAGAGTTGAGTCGAGTTGAGTTGAGTTTAGTTGAGTGGAGTATTTTTTTCAGCCTGGTCAGTTAGGTATATGCTTTTATTGCATCCTTTCGGTAAGAGTTTAAATGAGTTTTTCCATCATGATCTATATTATATTTCAGTTGAGTTGCTGCCAGAGTTTCAGTTTAGTTATTTTGTTATTCAGCTATATTACATACTCGTACATTCAATGTACTGATGTCATTCCAATTATATAGGTTGTCAGTAGTAGCTCTTTGAGGTGTCGTGGGTCTTGTCTCGATATCCTTCCTTAATAGTAGCGGCTTCATAGATAGACAGAGTCGAGGTGTTTCTCAGCATTTACCTTCTTTTGTGTTGTTTTATAAACTATAAGTATTGCTATTAAGTATTTTCCAGAATTTATGAGTTGAGTATTTGAGTTCAATGGATTTCATTCGGTTTTAAGCTTATTATTGCTTGAGTTAGTTTTGCGCTTGTAGCCAGCCAGGATGAGGGTTCGCTTGGGGACCAGCAATGGTTCTCGAGTGCCGGCCACGTATAGGGTGTAGGCTCGGGTCGTGACATGGCCAATTCTGCACTGCCTTAATCTTCTGTGTGTGGACTCGAATTCCTTCGCCAGACACAATGTGGCCTAAGAATGCCACATATTTGAGCCAGAATTCACACTTAGAAAACTTGGGATACAGCTCTCGATCTTTGAGAGTTTGAAGGACTATTCTTAGATGACTAGCATGGTCCTCTTGATTCCTCAAATAAATCAGTATGTCATCAATTACCACGATAACAAACATGTCCAGGTATGGCTTAAATACCCTGTTCATAAGATCCATGAATGCTACAAGAGCATTAGTTAGACCAAAGGACATAACAAGGAACTCATAATGACTGTAACGGGCCCTGAAAGTTGTCTTCAGGATGTCACTTTCTCTCACTCTCAATTGATGATAGCCAGATCTTAGGTCTATCTTAGAGAAACAAGTGGCACCCAAAAATTGGTCGAAAAGGTCATCCATTCTCAGAAGGGGATATTTATTCTTTATGGTGACCTTGTTCAACTGGCGGTAATCGATACACATCCTAAGGGAACCATCTTTCTTCCTCACGAATAAGACCGGAGCGCCCCAAGGTGAGACGCTTGGTCGGATAAAACCCTTATCAAGAAGATCTCTCAACTGCTCTTTTAACTCGGCTAGAGCCATTCTATACGGTGGAATAGAGATGGGTTGAGTATCAGGAAGAATATCTATTCCAAAGTCTATTTCTCTCTAAGGAGGGACTCCGAAAAGATCATCTGGAAAGACCTCTGGAAACTCACTCACACCTGAAACTGACTGAATAGGCGGTGTCTCAACACTAGAGTCATTAACTCGGACTAAGTGATAGATGCACCCTTTGGAAACTAACTTTCTGGCCTGAAGGTATGAGATGAAATGACCCTTAGGCATTGCTCAACTACTCCTCCACTCTAAAACTGGCTCATTAGGAAATTGAAACTTGACTAATCGAGTTCTAGAATCGACTGAGGCATAACAAGCATGAAGCCAGTCCATACCTAGAATAACATCAAAGTCTACCATATCTAGCTTAACTAAGTCAGCCATGGTATCCTTGTGATAGACAGAGATGGTACTATCACAGTAGACTCTTTCTACTAGAATAGACTTACCAACATGTGTGAAAACACTGAAAGGCTCAAGAAGTTGTTCGGGGGAATACCGAACTTCATGGCTACATAAGGAGTCACAAAAGACAGACTCGCACTTGGATCAATTAAGGCATAAACATCGAAAGTAAAAACTTTAAGCATAGTAGTGACAACATCTGGTGAGTCCTCCTGATCCTGGCAACGAGTCACAGCATACAAACGGTTTGCTCCTCCGCCTGTCCCTGAAGTAGCTCCTCTCTGGGTATTTTTATCTGCTGGAGCTGCTGAAGACGATTGGGCTCTATTGCCCCCATTACCCTACTTGTTCTTAGGGAACTCTCTCATAAAGTGACCCGTATGACCACACTTGAAGCAACCACTTGAACCATCACGACTCTCTCCTGGGTGGTTCCTACCATACTTGGTACATATGGGGGTCCAATTAGCCCCTTAAGCCACGCTACCCTGAGACTGAGTAGGTCGATCTCTGAAATTCTGGGAGTTCTGGTTCTTGAATTCATTTCTTTTCTTTGGTGCAGGTGCACTAGCTGATGATGGAGCAGGTCCAGGTGACCTTTGCCGAAAAGATGACCGATTCACATTCCCGACCTTCTGTTGGCTGGATTCATGATTTGCTGTCTTAGCCCTCTTACTGCGGAACTCTTCCCTGTCTTTCAATTTATCCTCGTCAACTTGTTGCACATGGATCATGAGTCTTGCTATGTCCATGTCCCCTATTAACATAGCCGCCTTACCTTCCTTACTTGATAAGCGGGATAGCCCAAACACAAACAAGCTCATCCTGCTCCTCATATCAGCCACCATCTTTGGAGCATAGTGAGATAGGTGAGTGAACTTGAGGCTGTACTCTTGCACACTCATAGATTCCTGCTTCAGATTCAGAAACTCCCTTACCTTTACTTCCCTTAGTTCTAGGGGAAAGAAGCACCCCAAGAAAGCATCTTCAAACACCGCCCAACTCAAAGGTGGTGCTCCTTCTGCTATGTTCTTCTTCCATTGTTCATGCCATATTCTAGAAACACCCTTGAGTTGATACGAAACTAACTTCACACGCTCTGCATTAGCAACACGCATAACTTCAAACACTTTTTGAAGTTCCTCCACAAAGTTCTGTGGATCCTCTGTGATATTCTACTCTGTGAACTCTGGATTCATCCAAAAGAATTCACTGATTCTTGATGTATCAGCCACATCCTGACAACCCACTCTTTGTTAACCAGCCTGATTTGTCACAACCTGAGTCAGCATCTGAATAGCATTCCTAAATTCAGCATTGGTGACATCTGCTTGAGAGGATTGCACTTCTGGTGCATTGGGAACTTCCTGACCTTAAGGATTCACATTCCTCCTAGTAGGACGTCCTCGAGTAGCTCTTCATGGAGGTATGATCTGAAAAGACACGCATAAGCACAAGTTAGAGGAAACTTTCATAGAGTTGAAATCTATCGCACGAACATGAATAAGAAAAGTGAAAGTTCCTAAATGTCGTAGCCTCCTAGTAATAGATGTGGCATGCTTCACACTGATAAGAAGGATTCTGTAGACGGCTTCATAGACACCCTAGGACTCTTGAACTCTGTGCTTTGATACCAAGTTTGTCACGCCCCAAGCCTACACCCTGGAAGTGGTCGGCAATCGAGAACCATTTCTGGTCCCCAAGCAAACCCCTTGGCCTGGCTGACTACTTAGCGAAAGATTCACTCAAGCATTAACAAGCTTAGAATTAATATTTAATACATCTAAACTCCAACAGTTTCTAAACTCAAACTGTCTGAAAACACTTAAGTTCAACAATGAAAATACTTTGCAAAACAGTGTCAAAACGTCTTATCAAAAGGAAATATACTGAGAGACTCCTCAACACTAAGTATCTATGAAGCCTCTAAATACTAAGATAGATGTCGGGACCGGACCCTCGACAACTCAACAAAATAGGAAACATAGTGTGAAGTCCTCCGGAAAGCAAGGAGGCTCACCAAAGCTAGCTGGGGTGCAATTGGTATCAACGAAGCGCCTTTTGATGACCCTAAACACCTATATCTACATCATAAAAAGATGAAGGTCGAATGACACAAGTACATTGAATGCATGAGTATGTAAAATGGCTGAGTAAAACAATAATTGAACTAATAAGGCTAGGAGACTACTCACCTCAACTCAACTCAACTCAATGCAAAGTAATAATAAGAGATGCCATATGTAAAGCTTTTTAAATAAAATATACTAACTCTAGGATATATATATATATATATAAATACTAAAATTTTACTCTTTACTCTTATTTGAGAGATTCTCTAATCGACAACCATCACTATGAGCTAAGTGATGAAACAACGTCTCACCCACGCTGCCAGAACTGTCATATACCTTGTCGGGGTATAGAACACCTCAACTAAGTGGATCCACTAAGCTCTACCTGAAGGCATAAGAAAATCATCTAAAAAGTATGAATCCTTTACCCATGTTGGCATACATGGTTTATGAGGAATTCGAGTTGTCTGAACTCATCCCCATATCGGTGCTCAATACAACTCCCAATAATTATTTATATACACATGCTCAAGTAGAAATATTATTTCTCTATTTTGAGGTAATTAATCAAAAGGTACTCTTTAAGAGGCAATGTCTCAATTATCTCTCGAAACTCCCTTAACTCTTCATAAAAATCAAAGTTCTCTTTCTCACTGTAAAGATGATAAATTTGGAAATCAATAGTTCCCTTAAAATTTACTCAAAATGTCTCTTTAAACTTTCCTCAAAACTCCTCTTTATTTTCTCATAAAAGGCAATTTAAGATAGTCATTCGGTTCAAGAGATTCTCAATAATAACTCAATGAATACTCACATTATAGGGTTCATGCAGAAAATTAGTCATGAACAATCAACACAATAAGTAGGGTTCATACCGAAATGTAGACATGAACAATATCACAATAATACTCAATGATATGGATACAAAAACTCAAGAATTGAATTAGAATTCAACAATAGGCTTAACTCGAAATTTCTCAAAAACAAGGAATAAAACCCTAGATTTCTCTTTTCTGAAATTCTGATATATGTAGGGCGTGTGGACTCACTAGTCCAATACTATGAAAGCCTTACATACCTGGGATGATGATTATCTAAGCGGAACTCGAAGGTCATGCATGAAACTCTTGAACCCTAGCTTTTCTCCTTCTCTCTAATTCTTGCTCTCAAAAGATTCTAAGTGTTAATGAGAGAAAAAGCACATTGGGTACTGATAAGGGACTAATTTTAGTCCTAAAACGTCTGGGTTTTAATTATAAAAGGGTGGGAAAAGATTAAAATGCCCCTCTTTAAAACTGCCGAAATGACCTACGAGGTCACCTATGGCTCGTAGTTCGACCTACAGACTGCAGGTACCATCCGTAGGTCTTGGATCCCAAAAATTGAGTTTTCTAACCTTTTTAACGACTTGACAAAACTACCTACGAGACCTACCTACGGTTCATCGTTCAAAGGACGGACAGTAAGTTAGATCCATCGTTCACAGACTCAGAATTCTGATATGACAAGTCTCTGGTAAAATGGCCTTAACATTTTTACTCCGAGCTCAAAAAAAGGCAAACTTGGTGGCGTTGGAAAGAGGACTCAAAGACCTTTAAGTTGATAGGTCATGGGCCACCTAATTCATTATGTGCTGGGAGATATAATTGTTTGAAGTTGACCTAAGTAGAATCTTATGTCAAGACTTAGTCGAAAATGAAGTTTTCAACTCAACTTTGTGCTATGGGGTCCTTGTGACTTCAAGTAATATTCAAATCCATTCTAACACAAAAGAAATGACCTTACAAATATGAGAAATTTACGAATCACTCGATACGATTCCTACATTCAAACAAAGAATGGTCCGGGCCTTAGTTTAGAAATTTTCAGAGTGTTACAGTAAATAACCTATTCTTATTTTATAGGTTGTAATGACCCTATCCCTCTTAGAAGTAGAATTGATCAATCTTTATTGAGACTTGTGCCATGTGTGGTGAGGTTGTTTGCATATATTCCATATTCTGCATCTTAGTCTAGAACTTGTCCTGCATGTTATTGAAGTGAAATAAATAGTATTGCTCTTTTTAGAAGATGATAATAGACTTTCTTTGATTTGTCTTGTAAATTTTAGCCTTTTTCAGATATTATATCACTAGTAACCCCTTTGAGCTTATAGCCTTTCGTTTGGTAGCCTTATATTTATCTTGATCCATTTTTTTTGAATCCCTAATTTTTGCATCCTGCTTCCTTGAGCATTGTAGAATAAATTATGATACAATTATTAAATCTGGAGAAAAGGGATGGTTGAGTAAAAAAAAGAAAAAAAAAGGGTGACCAATGATAGTTACTTGTGATGAGAAGGCCCTCTTAGAAAAAGTGTGACATGAAAAATAAAATTTTTTTGCTTGAAAAAGAAAAAAAAATTAAGCATTCTTGATATGATGAGAATTACTTGTGAAAATAATTAAAGGGAGAGCTGAAAAAGAAAGTGATGAAAATAATGGGTGGTGAAACAAATACCAAAAGTTCTTAGGGAAGTTTTGACTCACTATTATATAGTTTCCTACATGTCCCTTAGACAACATTACAACCCGTTAAAGTCCTATTTGATTCTATTCAAGCATACTTAATTAGTGGAGATGTACATAATGGGCAAGCCTATGGTTCTTTATGCATACATGTGAATTCTTTTGTGAGTGAGAGAGTTGTTCTTTGATGCTTAGTCCTTAATTTATATTCAATTCTTTAAATTGAGTGTGTGGACTATTTATTCTTGTGAGGGCACTTGTTTCATGATACATATGTGATTTTATTAGCTTTCTTTTACGAAATAGGAGAACAAACCTAATTTGGTGAGTAGAGTCTGTCTTTGAGGTTTGGAGGTTAGAAGTTTGTTGTTTTATTCAATATCTTGCATAATGATTGGAAGAGTACTTGATATTATGATTTGTAATATGACTTAACTGTTTGTATCAATTAAAGTGGTGGTATTCCGAGTTCAATTTTTTTGAGATGAGCTTTAATGTTTGCTCGAGGACGAACAAAAGTTTAAGTGTGGGGTGTTGATGTGAGGCCAAAAATATATATTCTTATCATTATTTGCCTCACATTTATTATTTGTATTTGTCCGTTTGGAGCATAAATTCTATGGATTGTGCTAAATATTATATTTTATTTGTAGGATTAAATTGGTGTGAAGATGAAGAAGTATGGACCTAAAACGAATTAAAAATAGAAGATTCTAGAAGAAAAATCAAGCAGGCAACTTAATGGATTAAATTGAATATAATAATCTATTATATATTAAGGTGCAAAAGGCGGCATAAATCAACAATTGAAATTTTGTTTCAATTGCCTTACTGCCATGTGGCACAAATTGAAGACCCCTCAAATTGTTGAGGCAGTTTTGCGCAGACAGGCATACAACAGTTCCAATTTAATTGGGTTTTTACTTTGGACTCAATGACTTTATTTTTTCGATTTTTATATCTATAAATAGGTCATAAAAAATTGTTCTTTAGAGAAAGCTAGGAACCCAAGAAACAATACACAACATAGAATTTAGAACTTTGGAAGAGCCGCCGTGGAGGCCGGAGAATTTTGATTTATTCTTTCTTCTCCTTTATTATTTATTTGTATTCGTGATTATTGAAAGATATTTTAGCTATTGTTCTTATATTTTTATGATTAACACAAGCATATTTATTTTAATGAATTTTAATTGTGTTTTTGAGATAATGAGTACCTAAATTTCATAAATAAGGTGATTCTTGATTGATTTTTATGCATGTATAATTAATCTCTTTGTTTTGATTGCTTTTTAACGGTGGCCAACGTTAGAACTCTCCTTATTCCTACTTGCCGGACCAAGGAAGTAATGAATGTGAAAAGAGATTAAACAACGGAGATTTAGCATGATACTCCACTATCTAATAGTCTGAACCACATACATAGAGGGCTAATTTGGGTCAAAGGTAAGGGTTAGTAAAACATACACCCGTAGACAGACCAAGTTGCATGGTGAAATTCCCTATTTGGAGGACCATTCACTTAGGAGATACATAACTTATTGACTTTGCATGCTAAAAATTGAAATAGATCACTAGTACAATATTCTTGCTATGTTATGAAATCACGGGGAACACATTCCTAGTTATTTCTACTAATATAAATACAAATAAATACTTAGTTCCAAGCTATTGTTATTCTTTATTTTATTTTATTTTTGTTTCAATTTAAATCCCCCCTTTTAAATAATGACTACCTAGTTAAATATTTGCTATTCACAATATTCTTCCATATTCTCTGTGGGATCGACCCCGACTCATAGTTGGGTAAATATATTGCATACGACCGTATATATTTTGTTTAAGAAGTATATTTGGACGCTATCAATCATCTTAGAGTCTTGAGTTGTAAAGCCTTTGTGCATGTTCCTATTGGATGAAAGGTCAAAATTGGATATTAAAACTAGGCAGTGTATTTTCATTGATTATGGTCTTGATGAATTTGGCTATCGTTTCTATGATCAAGTTGAGAAGAAACTTGTTAAAAGTCATGATGTTGTGTTCCTTGAAGACCAAATAGTTAAAGATTTTGACAAGACAAAGAAAGTTGATTCTTAGAGTAGTGAGAGTTTAGTTGGTGTTGATCCAGTTCCTTTCACTATTGCACTTGAAGAAAATCTTCTTAATGATTAAAATCAAGTTGCTAATAAAGATGGTGATCATGTTCAGAATGACCAGTATGATGTTGTTGATGCTCCAGTGCAAGATGATGCAGTTAATCTCCAACCAATTATTGATGCTCCGAAGAGTTTTCTCAAACGATATGCTAGAGAGAGAATTCCTTCATTTCGTTATCCTCCTAATGAGTATGTACTCTTGACTGATAGAGGAGAATCTGAGAGTCTTGATGAGCCATGAAAAGTGAAGAAAAAGAAAGGTAGTTTGATACAATGGAAGATGAGATTAAATTCTTACATGATAATCATACCATTGATTTGATTATATTACCTAAAGATCGAAAAGCTTTGAAAAACAAGTTGGTTTTCTAGGTGAATCATGAAGATGGTAATCCAGTTTCACCATACAAAGCTAGATTAGTTGTGAAGGGATTTAACTAGAGAAAGGGAGTTGATTTTGATGAGATATTCTCTCCAATTGTGAATATGTCATTCATTCATGTGGTTCTAGGATTCGCTGCAAGTCTAGATTTAGAGGTTGAGCAAATAGAAGTTAAAACTGCTTTTCTCCATGGTGACATAGATGAAGAAATTTATATGGAGCAACCAGAAGGTTTTGAAGTCAAGGATTTAGAGAATTATATTTTCAAATTGAAGAAGCGCTCATATGGTTTGAAATAAGCTCCTAGACAGTGGTACTGGAAGTTTGGTTCTTTTACGAGTCAGTAGGGCTTCAATAAGACTTCTTCGGACCATTGTATTTTTGTGCAAAAATTCTCTGATGATGACTTTATAATTGTGTTGCTTTATGTTGATGACATGCTTGTTGGTGGTTATAATACTTGTAGAATTTAGAAGTTGAAGCAATAGTTGAGTAAGGTTTTTGCTATGAAAGACTTAGGACCGGCAAGGCAGATTCTTGGCATACAAATTGTCCGTAATAGAAAGGCCAAGAATTTGTGGTTATCACAAGAGAAGTACATTTAGAAAGTACTTCGCAGATTTAACATGGACAAAGCTTAGGTTGTCAGTATACCTTTAGCTATGCATTTTAAATTGAGCACGAAGTAGTGTCCTTCTAGTAATGATGAGAAGAAAGATATGAAAAAGTTACTTATGCTTCAGTTGTTGGTTAGTTTGATGTATGTGATGGTTTGTACAAGACCGGATATTGCTCATGTTGTTGGTGTTGTTAGCCATTTTCTTTCTAATCTAGGAAGAGAAAATTGGAATGCTGCGAAGTGGGTTATGAGATATCTTTGTGGCACTTCTAGTTTCAGTTTGTGTTTTGGTATAGGGAATCCTATTCTTTGTGGTTATACTGTATCAAACATGGCTGGTGATGTTGATACTCACAAGTGTACTTTAGGGTACTTGGTTACTTTTGCAGGGGGAGCTGGGTCTTGGCAATCTAGATTGTAAAAATGTGTTACTCTATCTACTACATAAGTTGAGCTTATTGCTGCCATTGAAGCTTGTAAAAAGTTGCTTTGGATGAAATATTCTTGGGGGAATTTAGTTGTGCTCAAGAGAGGTATGTGCTTTATTGCGACAGCCAAAGTGCTATATATCTTGGCAAGAATTCTATATTTCATGGTCGGTCTAAACACATTGATGTGAGATACCATTGGATTCGAGATGTGGTGGATTCTAAGTTGATTGAGCTTGAGGAATTCATACAAATGACAATGGTTCCGTTATGATGACTAAAGCTTTGCCAAGAGGGAAGTTTGAAGATTATTGCATGATCATCGGGATGGCGGTCTCCTCTACATAGTTGTGAGAGGGAGAATAGTTGGGTTTAGAGTCTTTTTCCATTCCTATGTGGATAAATAAAAGTCTTATTTGGACCAGCCTACTTTTGCCCATAAGCCCAATATTATGTGGCCTATATAAGGCTTGTTTAGGTTTTATTTTCAGATACACAAGAGAGAAAAATCAAGAGAGAGCCATATTAGAGATTGAGAGAAAGAGAGAAAATTTTCATTTTGCTTCAGGAAATTTCTGCTCAAATAGTCCGCTTTAAACATCGTGTGCCACTTTGTTAACGATTGGATCATGCTCAAATTTAGAATGAGCGTTCTCAGCATATGGTTCTTGCATTTCAACGGTGGAGATCGAATTGGATAATCTGTAGCTTCTACTTTTAGGGCCTGAACAGTAGCTATTTTTGGGTGAATTCTCTCCTTTTTTGTTATGAAAAACATTTTATTGATCTCCACACCAATAGTTACATTTTAGCCAAAAAGAAAATCTAAAACTATATGTAGTCTATTGTGCTCTATATATCAAGCACTACATCTATATATTAGATATTAAATCTATTTGAGTATGTCCTCTATCCATTCTCTTTGCCTTTGATTCCACTTCCTATACAAAAAGGTATCTTTGCGCATCCTGCACTCCTATTTTATTTGTTCTGTTATCACTTGTGGTAAAACTAGTTTGAGTTCCCATAGAGTAGTGTTACGAGTCGTCCGGATCCTATATATTAGTGAAGTTATAACCTCCATCAGAGTTCTGCATCCTCTTCCTTTAGTACTTTTATCGAGTCTTCTCCGTATACGCTTCCGTTCCCATCTATGAATTCCATTACCAAGCCATTGGAGGATTACCCACAGACATGTTTTTTGAATATATGCATTCAAAAAATAAGTAATCCACTATTTCTCTCTCATCTCCACATATTAGGCATTTATCATCTTGGCTAAGTCCTAGTTCACAAAGCCTATCTTTTGTGAGTAGTCTTCCATGTAAGGTCAACCAACTAATGAAGCTATCCTTTAGGAGGACTCCTTTGCCCCATATCCATCTGCTCCATGGCCACTTCTCGTGATCCCCACATCTCCATTTATACCCACTTCCTATAGTGTACTTTCCTTTGTGTGTAAGCCAACCATTTTGTATGTATCCAGGAGAAAATTTGTCTTTAATGTGACAAATTTTCTTCCAGTACCAACAACTATTGCTTGGGCTGACATACTGCCACATTCTCCGTCTTTCAGGTAGATATGGTTTACCCATTTTACCCATTTTACCCAGAGGTTATCTACCTTTTGAGCTATGTTCCATACATATTTCTCCATAGCTGCCTTATTCCATTGTACGCACTCAGTCAGTCCCATTCCTCCCTCACTTGATGTTTGACACATCACATCCAGGCAATCAATGGAGGTCTGTTAGTGTGGAGCTTTCCTGTCTATAGGAAATTCCTACATATAGCAGTTATACGTTTAAGCATATGTTTTGGCATGATGAACATTGTAGACCAATAGCTATGTATATGAAGGAGGACAACATTGATTAAGGTTACTCTCCCTGCATAAGAGAGATGCCTAGAGCCCCAACTCCTTACTCGAGCAGTCAGTTTATCAACCAGTGTTTCACAGTCAATTTTGGAGATTTTCCTTACTGAAATGGGTACTCCTAAGTACCTAAAAGGCAGAGCTCCACTCTAATATCTAGTCAGCTCACATACATCCTCAATACATTGTCTCTCCATATTTGCACAATAAATGATACACTTATCGGCATTTGTGTTTACTCTTGATGTGCTGGGAAAGATTTTGAGGCTCCTTAGCATCAGTAGTATGGACTGAAAATCTCCTTTACGGAACATGAGCACATCATCTACAAAACATAATTGGTTAAGTTTTAGGCTTTTGAATTGTATGTGGTATGAAAATTCTTCCTGGGTAGCAGCTACGTTCATCAATCTCGTGAAGTATTCCATGCAAACGACAAATATTAGTGAGGATATAGGGTCACCCTACCTCACTCCTCTTCTCCCTTGGATGTTACCATATAAGCCTCCATTAATACCAATAGTGTAGTGGGGGGTTGTTAAGCATTCCATGGTCCATTTGGTGAACTGCGGTGGAAAATTCATTACATGTAGCATTTCCCTTACAAACTCCCATTCCACTGTGTCTTATGCTTTCCTCAGATCAATTTTGATCAGACAACTTTTCATAGTCTTTTTTCCTGTTGTACAACCATACCAGGGCTTGACAAATGAGGACATTTGAGAAATTGTTCTCCTAGTTACAAATGCACTTTGATTATCAGAAATAATAGTGGGGAGAGTGAGTCATAGTCTATTGCATAACACTTTGGAGATTACTTTGCATATATTCTTATAGCAAGCTATAAGCCTGTAGTCTCCTACCCCTTCAACATGTTACTTTTTTGACACTAATGTTATTACAATCTTGTTCCACACTTTAAACATTTTCCCCTTCCTGAAGAATTCTAGTACTGCTGTAGTGAGATCTTCTTTGACAATATCTCAAGAGTCTTTGAAGAATTGGCTACCATAACCATCTGGTCATGGGCTTTTATCCCCAGAAATTGCACTAAAGCTTCTTTTATCTCGTACGCTGTTACTTCTCTTTCCAATGTAATTCTTTGCTTAGTGTTCACCAGAGCACCCTATTGTACCACCCTACTGCATACAACATCCCTGTCACTACTAGAGGAGCCTAGAAGGTTCGTATAGAAGCTGATAAATGATTAAGCAATACCATCCATGTCTGCATGTATGCTTAATGTGGAGTCCTTGATAGCGAATATTTTATTGGTGCTTCCCCTAACCTTGATCATATGGTGAAAGAAGTTAGTGTTGAAGTACCCATATCTTAGCCATTGACATTTACATCTTTGTTGGAGATATTTAATCCTGGCCATATTCTATCTTAGCCATTGACATTTACATCTTTGTTGGAGATATTTAATCCTGGCCATATTCTATCTCTGATAATCCCTGTTGTATTTGACCTCTTCTTGGATTAGTATACTATTTAGGGGTTCCTTTTGCAATATAAGTTGACATTCCGCGAGTAGTTCTTGGGCCTTCTCTGTACTTCTTTCAATATCATTGAATCTTTCTCTGTTAAGATCTCTTAGAGTTGTCTTGAGCCTATTTAATTTCCCCACCAGCTGATATATTTTAGATCCTGTAATAGGTCTTTCCCAATTCTTTTCCACCCTGCTCTTAAACTCTGGAGCAAGGCTCCACAAGTTGAAATATCTAAACTTTGGCATAATCTTTGGTGCCCCGACCCGATAAATGATGGCCGGACAGTGATCATACTGGCCCTGAGTTCCAAAGTGCACCTCTGAGTCAGGCATTGTTCTATTCCAATCCTCATTCACCAGCACCTTGTCAATCCTATTATATACTTGGCCGGTCCCCCTTGTTTGTTGTTCCATGTGAAGAATTCTCCCAAGGACTTGAAGTCTCTTAGTTCACATAGCCAATACATTGTCGAAAGTCTTTAATCTCTGCCATCGTAACTGGATTCCCTATTCTTTCATCTCTGTTTGCTACACAATTGAAATCTCTCATCACACCCCATACCCCTCTTATTGTGGCATGTATTTCAGTCCGTTCTTTCCATAAGTATCTTTGTAGACCTTGGTCATTGAAGCCATATACTATGGATGCATCAAATCTTTTCTTAGTACCCCTGTGCATCACCTCACAATGCATCAGTTGCGAGGTGACCTTAGTGATATTCACCTCATACAGTTGTGGCTTCCATAAGATCCATATCCTACCTCTAGGATGTTGTGACAAGTTTGTGTTAAATGGCCAACCCTTACACAAGTTAAGAGAAGCTCCTTGACCTTTTGCTCTCTTAACCTTAGTCTCCATGAGTCTAAACAGTCCAACTTTGCTATTATGCAGGAATAAATTCATCTCTTTTTGCTTCCTTGATTTGCTTAGGCCCATGGTGTTCTAGAATCCAATATTATCCATTTGGTGGGGGTTCCCTCCTCCCCTTCCATGTCCTAACCCTGCTCCAACTATTCTCTCCTTAGGAGAAGAAGGAGTAGTTTTTCTTGACGTGTCTATATCCTTTCCTGTATTTTTACCCTTGTTTGTCTACATTTGTGAAGTCTCCTCCATTCTGTTTCCATGCCCATACTCTTCCAGTGCAACAAATGTATTGCTTGTTGTCATGGTTTGTAGAACTGGCCCTTGTATGCTTTTTTTGGGTTGCACTTTTTCCTTCCCCTTGTCCAGTCCTTTATCTTGATATTCATTTGCCCGTATTGGTTGCTTGCCTTCCTTGAATTCCCCCTTCTTGGCGAATTTCCTACAAATGTTGTTCATGTCCGTAGTTTCTGAAATGCGTACACAACACTGGTTTCCATTCATATTCCACCTCTTTCTCCACAATGCATCCATTTTCATTCTCGAACATAATGGATTGGGGAAGTTTTTGATTCATAGATCTTCTATCATTATTCAAGCAAACATTAACTTTTCCTTGGTTGTAATGGCACTACCTACTATAATTGGTTTTCCCACAAGACCTACAATTTTTGTGAGTGCTGCCTTGCCCTAATACTTAAGGTCTAGGTTTGTTAGTCTAATCCATTTTGGGACCTTATCCACCATTTTTTTGTTCATCTCAATCCTAGTTTTCCATGGCTGAATCACCATTGGCTTTTGATCGAACATCTTGTCTCCCTCCTCAACCACCTTATCTCTATTTTGTATGTTGTGAAAGTGAACAATGAATATATCTTTACTTGTTTGTGCATTTTTTTCTATTCCTTTAGATCCCCATATTCGTTCAAAGAATCCCTCCATTATCATCAATGGCGAGTTGGATCCTAGGATATAACATACTACAGTTGAGTTCTAATATACCACTTCATCTTTGATATCCTCTATTATAATTTTCACATTGACATTTTGTTCATCCCCGTCACTCAGATTTAGATCCCCTATTATCGGTGTTTCCACTACTAAGCTCCATGGTGTTCTGTTCATTGTAGGGTTTTGCATCTTCCCTACCGACGGTGCTATTGCATCCTCTAATTCAACTAGATCTGTCCATGAAGTTGAGCTTGACCCCTGTGTTGCTTCTTGTTTGATTGTTACCTGCAGTGTGGTTGTGTCTGACGAGAATTGTTTCAGATCAAGTGGCACAACTCCTTGTAGAATATTGATGCTTTTTATCTTCTTCGCATCCCCAATTTGCGGTATTGCTTTCCAACCATCTATGGTGCACTGCTTGTTCATCTGCTTTTTTCCCTCTCCCCCTAACCTTTGATTTCTGAGCCATCATCAACTTTCACTGATTGGAGATCTCATTCTAGAGAGCTTTTGGACTATCCAAGTGATAATTACGCTCAACAACAAAGTTTCTCCTTTAATTCTAACCTTGTTTCATTGTTGCTCTTTGTTTGACACTTTTTTGTGGCCAATTTTGAAGAACAATATCGTAAATCTTGGTGATTTATAGTGGATATTTTGGTCCCGTGATTTTTTACTCTTCACATCGAAGGGTTTTCCACGTAAATCTTTGTGTCTTGTGTGATTGGTTTATTCATGTATTCTAATTTCATACTTTAAAATAACTATTCTTGATCATGCTCGTCCAGCACACAAACAAGAAAGTTGAAATGCATATACTCATCGCATATAATATGCTTTTAATGAAAAGTAAATAATCACTAGTGATAAAATGAATATCAGAAAAGATGCAACTTAATATGAGTACAATATCAAAAGTACTCACTAGACATCTAGGCCAGTCGAGCAAAGAGAATAACTATATCACATAAGAATATTAATAACTCAATATCATGGAATATTAATAACTCTGAATGTTGTATAGTCCCAATAATTTTAATAATAAAAGTAATAAGAGGCAATACAACATCTAATAAAATAAAATGCAGTGCAATACAATGGCCAATAATTCTACTAGTATACGTCTAATCTTCTCAATCGCTCTATTGTGAAGTGAAACTATGGAGGACTCACATTGTTCATTTACCTACCCAAAATATTTTTTCTTGGGCATGTGGATCAGTATTTATCCTCGATATCATCAATATGAATTCACCCAAAAAGTTTTCCTCGGGCATGATATTGTTTTTTCAAAAATATTGCTTCCATACTACAAATCAGTGATCCATGAGAATGAGTGAGTATGTATGATACAGTTTAGAAGTCTTAAACCATTTACCAATCGAAACTCCATTTTGAGTATCACAACATCAAATCATCTCTTTTAGTACTTCAACCCAACATTCTGCACAATCCATAATATGCTTTATACAGTAAATTACCACCCAAACTAAGTAGAAGAAGAGTAAGTCATAACCTGCCTCAAAGGTTGGAAAAATATGCCACGAACCTGACAACACCATTTTTCCTTTCCGTTGAGCCTTGAAATGCTCTCATTCTATCAAAAATGTGATATAAAAGTGAAAATACATCCATCGATATTCATATTAGAATATAAAAATCCGATTCAAAATCGGGTAAAAAAGACAACCCTAGAACCATCATCAAAAATGAAATTTTACTTTGAGATACATTCATCCATAAAATAAGGAACTCAAATCTTAAATTTTGTCACAAAAATGATTTGAATCACATCTCAAATTATCAAAAATCGATTCAAAAACTTAGGGGCAAAAATCCCCAATTTCAAATCCTCAAACACTGATTAAGCTAAAAATCTAAGATAAAATCTCAGAAAAATATCAAATTTAATGGTTCTGAACTTACCCCTTTTGAATAACGAAGAAATGGCATTCGAAAACATTCAATTCCGAACTCAAAAAGTCCAAAGATGGTAGAATAAAAGGGAAAGATCGCATAATCTCAGGTTTTAGCTTCTGAACCCTGCTTGGCACCATCACACTCCATTAGCGTGATCGCGTGACAGACGAAAACCCAAGGATGTAGAATAACACTCAATCCTCATCTATAATTAAGGGTGATTTCTTCATCAAGCGCGGTTGTGCTGCCCACCCGCCAACCTCTCTTACACGATCGCGCCCTATGGTGCCGATAGATCTAACCACCAACTTTCTCTTGCGTAATTGCATACCCTTGTGCTATTGTGCTTGCACTAGACACTATAAAGATTTGGTGTTTTTCAATTATGGTCTTAACACCCGGAACACATACGATAACCCCCAAACACAAACTAATTGTACAAAATGATCATAAAACATATTTTGGACTTGTTGGAATCAGCAAATCATCATTTTGAGGTTGTCTTGATCGAATGTTGATCATTGTCAACTTCAAACTTAATAAACTCTAGAATTTTATCCAAGGATCCAAATCACTCTCGAATTCCTTAAGACCTTTGCAAATCATTCAGCCAAGTAACAAATCACCCTTCGAATCACTTAGTGGAATCATCAAAACTCGAAAACGAATTTATTAACACATGCAACTCCAAACTTACAAACTCTCCCCAAAACACATGCAACCCCTTCAAAAGACTGTCACCTATCCGTGTCAGCCACAAATAGCTAACCATAACTGTGGGGAGGGTTAAATTGGGGAAAAAGCGAAAATCACCAAATAATTTCAACGGTCCTTACAAAATGATTTTAAATTTTTACATTTTTAAAGATGCAGCATCATTAATTAATGCTGAAATTATGGTTGAAAGTATTTCTGCACATGTAGTATACGTAGCTTGAAAATAGTCTTCATTATCATCATATTTGTTGCAACTTGATATGAATTCATCTTGAATATGTCTTCAACCCCGCTGAACCATTGGCTCAGATAACACTTGTTGGATTGAACTAATTAGGACGTCATGTGGAAGCTAACTATTGAAAACCATGGTGTCAACAAATCAAACGACAAAGAAAATTATACTTAAAAAATATGAAGATTGATATGGTTTGGTCCAGTGAACTACATATTGAAAAACTAATATTAAAAAGACATAAAAATCTATTGAGAGAATAATCCCCTCCTCAACAAAACACTTTAAACTACTAAATTGTGGATGATATTATCTTCATTATGAGATTGTATTTGTACAATTCCAAGAAAATATTAGATATTGTAGAGTCCTTTTTCACTAACAAAATATTTTTGAATTAAAACACAATTATGATAGAGATGAAATAAGGTAAGAAATTCAAGACAAACGCTAATACAGACCTAAAAGGAAAAAGATGAAAAATATAACTCTCAATTTAACAGTAATATCACTACTGTAATTAGAAGAATTTTATAGATGTATTTTTAGGAGGAAAAAAATAATTTTCAAACAACCAACCATATAGATTAAAAGTGAACAATACATAGAAGTGATCAGTACACAATTAAGGAGTTAGAGTTAGATTTAGCCTTTTTGAAAGTAGTTGATTTTGTTAGGCAGTGAAAGTAGTTAGACAGTTATAACTGATTTATGTTAGATTAGTGAATCAATAGTTGTATATTTCAGTCATTTAATTACTACATAGCTTATAATCAACTCATTGTATAATCATATATGAAAACACATAATTCCTCTCTCTTCCTAAACTCTCTTCTTCTCTCTTAATTCTTTTTCTTCTTCAACTATCTTCTCGAGGTTACTCCTGAAATAATAATTCGATCCTCGAATTCATTGAGAATTCCTGTAATCAAGTAACAATATTACCTTGAAAAAACAGTAAGAGGGCTTCCTTGAAAAAACAGTAGTAGATAGACTCAACAAATATGACCATTTCCTTCTACTCAAACACTCTTATACAACTTAATCTCTTATTAAGGTGTTTTTGGACATTGTTAGGCTACATGGATTTTCTGATGCTACTACTAGTGATAGAGATGGTGTTTTTTTTTGAGTTCCTTTTGACAGGAACTTTTTATATTGCAAGGGGTTCTTTTGCATATTTCTTCAGCATATCACTCTCTGTCTGATGGACAAACTGAGGTGCTCAATAGATGCTTAGATACCTATTTAAGGTATTATTGCAATGATGATGCTTCAAACTGGTTTTCTTTATTACCAATGACTGAGTGTTGGCATAATACATGTCATCATTCAGCAATCAAAACAACTCCTTATGAAGCTCTATATGGTAAACATCCCCGCTACATCTCCCTTATCTACAAGGTGAATCATGTAACACCCTAAAAATTTCTAAGCTAACAACCGAACAATTTTCATTTACGTATAAGGTCGTGCCGGGTAATTCTTAAATTATACTTAGGTGTTAAGGTCAATTCTTTAGTGTGAGAATAAATTTGGAGATGAATTAAGGTCACAAGAAACCCCTAGCAGAAAGTTGAGTTGAAAGTTTCATTACCGATTAAGTTTTGACATAAGATTCTACTTAGGTCAACTTCAAATGATCATATCTCCAAGCATATAATGAATGAGGTGAATCATAATCTACTAAATGGAAGTTCTTTGAGTCCTCTTTCCAACCCCACCAAGTTTGCCTCATTTCGACCCTTCTTAATTAGTTGAAAAATATTATTTTACGTTCTTTAACACTTCAAAGGCTTAGAGCAACGATTCAAGAGGAGAAAAGCTAGGTTTTTCTAGAGTTCTTCAAATTTTATCGATTTCACCAAGAACTTTGTTCTTCCTGGGTATGTAAGGCTATCATAGTGTTGGACCACTTCATCCTCACGCCCTATATCTCAATTCAAATCAGTAAAAGAGTAATCTAGGGTTTTATCCTTATATTTGAGTATTCTTGAGATGAGTAATATCGTTGAGTTTTGAGTTCTTGATTATTGAATTTCTATTCCTAATTATTGAATTGTTGTATATTGTGCATTTAGATTTATTGAGTTGATTGTTCATATCTATTTTTTAGTATGAACCCTATCCCTTAGTATTCTTTGAGTTCTTATTAGAATCTTTTAAACAAACATAAATGTTTTAAATTGAGTTCTGAGAAAGTAAAGAGGAGTCTTGAGAAAGAGTTTGAAAAATAATTTGAGAAAGAGTATAAGGGAACTAAGTAGTCCCATATGTATCATTTTGTTACATTGAGAAGAGAACTATGATTCATGATAAGTATGACAGTCGAGTATCAATGTATAAGTAGTATGACATCTAGATATGCCATCAATGTTTATGCAGTATGACTTTTCAAGTAATCAATGATCTGATCACAATAAATATTTGTTTTAAACCTTTTTTTAAAGAAAGCAAAGCATAGTTTAAAGAGAATTTTTGAGTAAAGTTTAAGTGAACTAATTGATTTCCAAATGTATTATTTTTACATTGAGAAAAAGGAACTTTGATTTCTAAATGAGTTTATGAGTTCAGAGATACTTCAGAACATTACCTCTTTTAAGAGGGTATTTTGAGTAATTACCTCAAAAAAGAGAAAGAGTTTATTTTATACATTTGAGAGTATATATATATATATATATATTATTGGGAGTAGTATTGAGCACCGATATGGGGATGAGTTCAGACAACTCAAAATCCTCATAAACCATGTCTTGCCAACATGGGTACAGGATTGTACTTTTTAGATGAATCCTTATTGCTTAGTGGATCCACTTAGTTGAGAGGTTCTATATATCCCGGCACGGTATATGACAGTTCTTGCATCGTGGGTGGGACATTGTATCATCATATAGCTCATAGTGATGATTGTCGGTTAGAGAATCTCCCGATAGAGTTAAAGTGTATTTTTATATATCACTTATTATGTTGAGTTTCAGAGATAAGTAAGTATTTTATAAAGTTTAAATGATTTCATTCCTTTAATTCTTTACATTCAGTTGAGTTTATGTTATATCTATTGCAGTCCTTTCATTCAGTTATTATGCTTCAGCTATATTACATACTTGTACATTCAATGTAATGAGGTCATTCGACCTGCATCCTTTTTATGATGCAGATACAGATGTTCAGGATCATCAACAAGTGCTTCGTTGAGATCACTCTACACTCCAGCTAGCTTTTGGTGAGCCTCCTTGCATTTTGAAAGACTTCACATTTACTTTCAGTTTAGTTGTTTGAGGCGTTGTAGGTCTTGTCTCGATACCTATCTTAAATATTAGTAGCTTTATAGATAGATATATTCGAGGAGTCTCTTAGTACATTCTTTCCCTTAAAGATGTTTTTCAAACTATAATAATTATTGCAATAAGTACTTTCAGATATTCGAGTTGAGTTTTATTTTGAGATAAAATTTAGTCGTTAAGCCTATTATCGCTTGAGTAAGTCTTCCACTAAGTAGTTAGCTAGGCCAAGGTTCGCTTGGGGACCAGCAATGGTTCTCAAGTGCCGGCCACGTCCAAGGTGTAGGCTCTGGGTGTGACAAATCACCTTCTGCTGAAGTTAATGGTACATTGGTGAATAAAGAGCTTAAACTTCAACTATTGACACATCACTAAAGGAGGGCTCAGCTCAGAATGAAGCAACAAGCTGACTCTCATAGAAGTGACAAAAATTTTGATGTAAGGGATAGGGTGTATTTCAAAGTTAAGCTTTACAAGCAAGCTACAATCTCTAACCATTCTCCCCCCAAGTTAGCTGCTAAGTATTATGGCCCATTCTAAATTATTAGGAGAGTTGGTCCAGTAGCTTACACTCTCTTGTTTCCTACTTCTCTCAAAATACATCCTACTGTTCTGTGTCATTGTTAAAAAGATACTATGAAGTGCCTTCTCAAATATCTCATCCTCCTACTATTGATTTGGCAAATCCGCATTGTCCTGGCCTTGAGATGGTGTTGCAAAGGAGAATTGTGAAGAGGGGAAAGAAGGTTGTAGCTCTATTGTTAGTGAAATGGTCTAGACTACTTATAGATGTTGCTGTAGATAGTGAAGTTTTATTAATAAATCTATATTAAATTTGAATTAAATTTTAAATTCATGATACGTTGACCAAGTCGAATTAATATTTAAGTCAAAGTTATATGACTTAAATCAAGTCCAAATTACATTTGGGCCAGTCCATTAAGTTGACTGTCATGACCTATAGTACCCCCTAGACATGACATGGCGTATAAGACCCCGAAAGGCCCCATACTAGCCACCTAACATACATCATATAAGATAATAGTAGTTGAGTTTAAAAGACAGTTTTCATATCAAAGAGTTTGACAAAATAGCGAAAGTCTAACATAGTCTCAAAGCCATCTAATACATCAATAGAATGAAATATTGGGACGTAACCCATACAATTTCAAAGGTAAAAAGACATAAAGCTATAAACTTGGCATTGTTCTCAAAGTATGAGGACTCACTAAGTCTTCTTAGTCACAAATACAACGATCTAGCCACGAGTGGATGGAGAGGAGTCGTCACGCCCTACATTAGTGAAACAATGTAGGCAAGAGTATGCGTTAGTACATAGAATGTACCAAGTATTATAAATATGCATAAAAGTTACAAAATCATGCTAAAAAGGAGATATACATAAAATACGATGACCAATGCTAAATCGTAAAATAACATGATGGAAAGCATGAGTTAAAAGTCATGGTCAATGCAAGTAAATCACCTTAGACAAGACATAGTTGAAATACCTTTTAGGAAATAATCTTAGTTAATTATGTGGGAAATTAGCCTTAACCGACATAGACCATGTGAGCTATAACATGGAATCCAGTGTTTACACCACACCGAAAAGAGGTGTCCTTACTTGTGGTAAGAACCATTACTTCTAGCTTCAGTGGATCCACTAGCTAATGTCTATCTAAGACAGTCATCCTATGGTGGCACATATTTTATGGGACATGGTTAATCACCACTTGTCCACTCGGTGCTAAGCATAAATCCCTCGGAATAGTCATAATTCATAACTTATCTTATCATTAGTAGACATGGGTAATCGCCTCTTGTCTCATAAATCATTGAAGGCACATCAAATAGCCAATCCAAGCTAAAGTTCAATATAATAGCTCCTTAATTCTTGATTTAAAGTTTAGTTGAGAAAACCTTTCAACCCTTATGAATCCTTTAAGTTAGAAAATCCTTTCACATTCATGTTTTGAGTAATATATGAGAAATCGTTCCTTAACATAACAACAACAACAACATTGATGCTTCACTCTCAAAGCAACCTTAAATCATTTATCTCAATTTCATAAAGAACATGCATATCTTCATAATTTTCATCTTTCAAAGTTTAAACCTCATTATAAGATCAAAGTATAGAAATCATAGATCATGCATGGGTTCATGGTAATTCAACTTCAAATCATGCAATTAACTCAATTCATGCATAAAAAGACTTAAATCAATCAATTAGATCATAATTTGAAAGAACACATAAGAGAGAAAAAAACCCTAATTTCAATTGGAAAATTCTAACTTACAAAATTGGAGAATTTAGAAACCCTATGGAGGAAAGGACTCCGCAGGTGAAAGACATCATACCTAGGAGTTCAATGCCCACAATCAATGGAGAATTGGAGACTTGACTTGAATCCCTAGGCTTCTTCTTCAAACTTTAGAGAGAGAAATATTTGGGGAAATATTTGAAGGGATTTGGGTGAATTTGAAGATTGATTAGAAAAAGGTTGATTTTTAGACTTGGAAGACTTATATAGGGTCTAGGATTAGGACTAAACCAATTTAGATTAGGTATAAGTAAACCAATTTAGATTAGGTATAAGTCAATTAGGAAAAAAAACAAAAGCCCTTAAAATAGCTGTCTAAAATCAGACCTACAGTCTACGGACCGTCCAGGCCAACCGTAGAAAAGTTCAGAGACTATTTAAATTTGTTCTTCCAATGAAGGTTTCCATGTACGGTCCATTGGTCCACTTACTGGCCGTACATACTAACCGTAGTTTCCAACTTTGACCTATAACTTTACTAAGTCTGGGAGTGACCTACGAGGCCTATCTATGGTCCGTAGAAGCAATGATGGACCGTCCTGTTGAGTCATAGAAAGGATCCTAAAATTTGACATTTTGAAATTATTTTTCCTTGCCATCTATGGTTCCCACCTATGGCCCATAAGTCAACCTACGGTCTGTAGATGGCTTCCATCAGTACTAGCACCTGTTTTGAAAACCTAAAATTTCCTTCTTTTTCAAATTTGAGGTGTTACATTAACAAGACGAACCAAACTCATGTTCTTCAAGCCCAAGAGCCAAAATTGCTTGGACAAAAATACCCCTAAAACCCGAGCTCTATCCTATATAAAGAGGTTTTCATAAGACCAAAAAAAGACACAGAAATACATAGAAAATCCTTGCTCTTCAGTGGTGATCTGCAAGTCTTCTGTATATAAAGAAGTCTTCGCTTCAAGAGTTGAGCCGCAAGTATTCCATCAAATCAAGAACAGTCGTGAAGAGAAGAATCAGGGGATTACATATCTTTTCTTAAATATTTCATAAAGATTATAACCTTCGCATAAATTCAAATCCAAAGTCTATTGTTTGCTTGCCATTTTCCTTTCTTGAGTGTTATATTCCAAGATTGAAATTTTAGACGCATACAAATTGGCACGCCCAGTGGGACCATCTTTGCCTCTCATCTCTTCTCTTTGAAAATCAAAGTTCAAGAACATTGAGATGGCTTCAAAGAAGATCAACTCAAAATCTGCATCTGCATCCGCATCCGCATCTGTATCCGTATCCACATCTACATCTGCATCCGTAAAAATTGATGGATCCAAATTCTGCATTGCTGTGGAAAACATCCTTGATGTTACTACGGGAAGCGTGGGACCTATCACAAGGAACCAAGACAAATTGCTAGGACAACAAGCCTCACGAGTGCCATCTGAATCTGCTATTGTCTTTGATTCATCTCCAAAAGGTATGGAGTCTCTTGCAAAAGCCACAAAAGAAGATATTGCCGAAATGGTTGAGAGGGTTCTTGCCCAATTAAGCCTATCTACATCCAAAAAGCCCTACACTTCATCCGACAATGATGTCTTAAGCAATGAATCTACTCCACATAACATATATGCATCTCATGTTTGGGAAACTCGATGTCATTCTCCATCATTTACGATGGTGATGCACGCGATGGTGACTAATGCTTTTCTTGTAGAAGAACAACTTGTGAGCTTGATAAGAGCAATTGAAGGCTTGACCAAATATGTTCAAGATCAAGATGCTTGAATTGTTAAGTATTGGCCACTTGTGCTCATGATATGGAATTAAGCATTGTATCAGTCAGAATTGAAACACCGTATGTCCACGAACTCCGCAAAGGAAAAGAAAAGAAAGAATTCAAGAAAATAGGATATTTGTCCAAGGCTAAAAATAAGGAATCCATGAACGTTAATGCTTCTCCTTTGAAATTCACCACAAAGGTAGGCAATATGTAGAGCACAAAAGTGACTTATTTTGAAGGAAGGACAAGCCAAAAGATGAAAGGGCAAGCATTGGCAGACTTCTTAGTAGACCACCCGATACCTAATGATTGGGAACTTACTCATGAACTACCTGATGAAGATGCAATGGTCATTGAAATTCAACCACCTTGGAAGATGTATTTTGATGGGGCCTCACATCAATATGGAGCCGGCGCTGGGGTGATATTTGTGACTTCTCAAGAGCCTATCTTGCCATATTCCTTCACCGTAACACAATGTTGCTCCAATAATGTTACATAATATTAAGCCCTAATACTTGGGCTTGAAATGGCGGTTGATATGAAGCAATTGCAATAACAAGTTTTTAGAAACTCTGAATTGGTGATCAATCAATTGTTGGGTAGCTATGAAGTCAAAAAGTCAGAATTGCGACTCTATCATGACTATGCACATAAGTTGATTAGATGGCTTAGAGATGTAACTCTTCAACATGTCCCAATAAAGGAGAATAAGAAAGTTGATGCCTTAGCTGCTTTAGCTTCAACATTGACTCTGTCTGACCAAGCACAAATCACTATCTGCCAAAAATGGATAGTACCACCAGAGTAGGAGGATGAGGATGAAGAAAACAAGCTTGAGCATCTTTTAGCCGTTTCACAAGTTGACTTAGTCGATTGGAGACATGCCCTTATCTATTACTTGTGTTACAATATACTTTTAGAAGATCCAAAGAGAAAGACTGAAATTCGTCGTCGTGCTCCTCGATTTCTTTACTATAAAGATACTTTATATCGAAGATCATTCGAGGGAGTCCTCTTGCGTTGTTTTGGGGAAGAAGAAGCAATTCAAGCTATGCAAGAAGCACATTCTGAAGTTTGTGGATCACATCAATCTAGGGCAAAGTTACACTTTCATATAAAAAGAATGAGGTATTATTGGCCAACAATGGTAAACGGTTGTTTGGATTATGCTCGAAGATGTCAAGCATGCCAATTTCATGCAAACTTTATGCACCAGCCTCCTGATGTATTGCATTCGACTATTGCATCTTGGGCATTTGATGCTTAGGGGCTAGACGTGGTTGGACCACTACCAAAATCTTCTGGTGGCCACTTGTACATCTTAGCTGCGACAAATTACTTCTTAAAATGGACTAAGGCTATAGCACTCAAAGAAGTAAAGAAGGAAAATGTTGCAAACTTCATTAGGATGAACATATCTATCATTTTGGCATTCTTAGTTATATACTAACAAATGATGAAAAGTCGTTCACCAATAAATTGATGGATAAGATCTGCGACCTCTTTGGCTTCACGCAATGTAATTCATCAATGTATTATGCTGCAACAAAAGGACTAGCTAAGGCATTTAACAAGACCTTGTGCAACTTGTTAAAGAAGGTCGTCTCCAAATCTAAAAGAGATTGGCATGATAGAATGGAAGAAGCTCTTTGGGCATACCGGATGACTCATTGCACACCAACTCAAGCGACTCCTTATTCTCTTATTTTTGGAACTGAAGCAGTCCTTTCACTTGAACAACAAATACCGTCATTGAGGCTTGCCTTCCAAGAGGGACTAACTGAAGAAGAAAATGCTCGCCTGCGCCTTCAAGATTTAGAGTCTCTCGATGAGAAAAGGTTGGAGGCCCAGCAATGTCTTGAATGTTATCAAGCTTGTCTTTCTCGTGCTTTCAATAAAAAGGTTCGCCTAAGGTCCTTCCAAGTTAGTGATCAAGTCCTTGCAGTAAGAAGACCAATTATCATATCTCATAAATCGGGAAGCAAGTTCACCTCAAAATGGGATGGATCATACGTCATCCAAGAAGTCTATTCAAGCGGGGTTTACAAACTTGTGGATGCAGACGTCTTGTGGATTGGTCCCATCAATGGATTATTCTTGAAGGAATACTATCCTTGAAGCAGCGTCATACTCCTGGCCCGCAAGAGTAGAAACTGTGAACAGCTTCCCTATTAAAAAAGTCCGCTAGGTTGAAAATCTCGAAAGAGGCGGCCTAGGCAAAAGTTAGGACACAAAAAGTTTGCTAGGTTGAAAATCTCGAAAGAGGTGGCCTAGGCAAAAGTTAGGGTACAAAAAAAAATTAAAAGCTCACTTTTTGAACTACGTTATGACTTGATCCTCTTAACCGAGGTACGTAGCCAACTTAGAGTATTATTACTCTAGGTTCAATAAGAAGAAGAAAAACACCATCGCCATGTGAATGTCATGCTAATTCTTTCAAATGAAGAGTCATACGGAGCTAAAAACAAGAAGAAGAAGAAGAGAGTCTAGGTTTTGAAAGTGGTAGAAGCGAGAAAGGGTTGCAACTTGTATTAAACTCCATCAAGCTCGGATTGTAACATTTGAAAGTTGATTTCTGCAAGAGCGAGTAGGCGGTGAATCGAAAGCTCCAAGATCAAGTTAAGATTTTTTTTCCGGTTAGAGTGCGCAAAAAAACTATAAAGCTAAGTCTGAAAGATTTTCAGGCAACTTCAAAGGAAAATTTGTACAAATCTATAAACCCATGACTATGATTTTTATACGGATTGAAGATATTGGAGTCATCTTTCCAATAAAAAAATCTCTTTATTTCGGCGCTTCTACTCCAACTTATGAGTTTTCTTCCACATGTGTGCAAAGCTGAAGAAAGCTGAAGAGTCAAGAATGCTAGATTTTGAAATGATTTTAAAGACAAATCTGTACTAATCCGCAAAGCCTATGGACGTAATTTTTATACAGCTTGAAGGTCTAGAAGTCATCTTTCCAACAAAAAAAGAAGCTCGTTATTTCGGCACTCCTACTCCAAGTTATGAATTTTCTTCCACGTGTGCACAAAGCTGAAGAAAGCTGAAGAGTCAAGCACGCCAAATTTTGAGCTAACTTCAAAGACAAATCTGTACTAATCTGTAAAGCCTATGAACGTGATTTTTATACAGCTTCAAGATCTAGAAGTTATTTTTCAAACAAAAATAGAAGCTCATTATTTCGGCACTCCTACTTCAAGTTATGATTTTTTTCCATGTGTGCACAAAGCTGAAGAAAAATGAAGAGTCAAGCACGTCAAGTTTTGAGATGACTTCAAAGACAAATCTGTACTAATTCGTAAAGCCTATGGATGTGATTTTTAAAAAGATTGAAGATATAGAAGTTATCTTTCCAACAAAAAAAGAAGCTCACTATTTCAATGCTACTACTCAAAGTTATAAATTTTCTTCTATAGAAGCACAAAGCTGAAAAGTTAACCTTTGGCTGCGATTTTCACATAAATTCTAGCTTTTGGAATCCTCTTTCCAATAAAAAGGGGCTCGTGATTATATAAATGAACGAGATAATCAAAATTCAAGAGAAGAAGATTCTTATTGAAATATAATTCACCATTTTATTGCTTCAAAAATAATCTCAACACCATAACAAACGAATTAATAAATACTAAGCAAAAACAAAAAAAATAACAAAAATCTAACTACGGAAAGAGTTTGAAGCTAATGATTTCTTGGCGACTTGTCTCAATCGCCCCTTCTAGTTTGCCTAATCTTTCCACTTCATCATTAGACAACATATGATTCGCCTCAATGGTATAAATATCGCCCTCTATAATGGTGACATTCTCTTGACTTTTGGACAACTTCTCTTGATATTTATTAAGGAGCGTAATGATCATCTTTTTTTTGGAGGTCAAAGCTTCTAAGTCTCTCCCCACATCTACTAGAGTTGCTTGAATCTTCCCCATGGATCCATCCAACTTTTCATGTGCCAACTTCGCACCATCAAGACGTCATTGTGCATCAAAGAGGCCCTTTTCATATGGTTCTTTAGTCATCTTCGATGATCTCAAAGCATCATATTTTGCGTACGACTTGAAGAAATTCTCAACAAGATTCTTCATAACATAATTATCAATAATATCCACTTTTCTAATCTCCTCAAGAGTAGAAGCAATGCTTGAATCCAACTCTGTAATACCATCTAAAGAACCTAAGGAAAATTGTGTAATACATCCACACAAGGCGCTCCACATCTCAGAAATAAAGGTTGATTTGACACGAAAAATAGTTTCGTGTGGCTCAAAAGTAGGAGCACCAGGTCGCAATGGCCATGAAGAAGGCTTGAATGATTTCGTACGCGTAATCTGATTGACGACAACTTTAGTCGCATTAATACCATTTGGTTGCATTGACTTCTTGTCATCCGAAGAAGTAGAAGGTGACTTTCTTGGTGGAACCACTTCCGATGAAGGCATCACGTCATTAAGGGAAGAATGAAAACCTTTTGCAGCCGCATCAAGATCATTAAGATCTATGGTGAAATCTGCAATCACGTCATTACCAAGGTTGTCGTCGTATAATTCCTGAAGGTGCACCTAAAAAAAAGGGAGAACAAAAAGATCATTAGATTAAAAACTTTAAAAAATAATAGTATGAAAAAAAAGGGAGAGGACCATACTTGTTTTGCTAATTCAGACAATGATGCCGAGATTGGATCCTCATTCACAAAGTCATTATCGTCAATGACAATTGTATCTAAAATATCGATACCACAACAGGCATTATCTAGCTCTTGTGCCTTTCTTTTTGGATGATTCTAGTGACGATCCTCACTCTCTGTTGGTCTAGAAAGTGCATTGGTTCAACCAACACCATTCGGTGAAGAATACATATGGGTAATTTCATCACAAGGTGCCTCAAGGTTTGATGTTTTGTCATTACCGTTGTCCGATGAAACATGCGGTTCATTTGTTCTAAAAGAACCATGGCCAACTTCGGAAGCAGTGGAAGTCACCTTTGAGGCTAATGGGAGGTGCCTCAATATTAATTTTGGAGGCCCGTCCCCCTCTTTCGAGGTTTTGGACTTGGATAAGGTCTTGGCGGTTTGTGGAGCATCATTTTCTTTCACTTCAGACTTGGAAGAAGGACGTGACTTTTGTTTTGGTTGATCAGAAGCCCCTTTAGATGACATAGATGTAGAGCCTTGCTTCGATTTCTTCAAAATAATGCAGAGGTTTCCTTGTGAAGGATTCATCCTATGGGATGACCGCCAGTCCACATACTCACAGGTCATTAAAGAAGCACCCTCTGATGGGCACATTGGAATCATGACTTTAGAAAAGGTATCAAGTCGAAAAGAAGAATTCCAAAGTTGCACTAATGTCAAAAGTGTACCATCGTAAGGTCGCTTCATAAGATCTCACGGAATATCTTGACGAAAACCAAATTGTCGACTAAACCTGTTAGGGTTGTAGGACTTCACGATGAAATTTGAATCATGCCTGAGGGTTACATAGCCCGAACGAAGGCTTACGATAAATTCGTTCCATGAATTTGAAAGTTTGCCATTATTAGTAAGGTATAAATCTCTGCCTTGCAGCATTGCCAAATGATGGAGACGACGGACATCATTCTGATGAAATAACTTTTGGGTGTCAGTAAAATTGAAACATTTGGCCATCTTCTCACCATAAATCATGCATAGGGGTATAAATCGATGCGAGTGATTGGCATAATGATGAGTCCTAAAGTATTCCCCAAGCCAACCATATACATAGTGTATGGGGAAAATTATATTTGCAACACTCAAGTTTGGAGAAGTAGAGATTTCTCTCAAGCCGCGATATATGCTTGCAAGAACAGAGACTGCCAAGGAGAATTTCTTTCCATGATCCATCAAGCTCGCCACTTTAAAAACACTAGCACACACATAGTTGGCTTTCTTATTCGGAAGCACAAATTTGCAAAGCCAACTATTAAAGTAAGTTGTCAAACTAGTTTCATCTCTAAGTGATTCTTCCACATCTAGATGGACAAAGGGGGCATTCTCCTCGTCAGTCCGCGGTAGGAAGTTCGAATCAATATGTCCGGAAGGATTATTGTTCAACCTTGGCTTTGTGGCTCGTACCTTTGACACCTTTTGCGGAGGCTCGACATATCTATTAGGTTCTTTAAACCAGAACTTCAATCAATCATGGATGGACACCTCATCGCAAATCTATAGAAGGCCGAAAACAAATATTGACTACTTTTGGGAAGAAGCAATTCTCCTTGAGTATCAATCTGCGTCAATTCTTTCACTGAGAAACGACTTCATCATAAAAGTACCCTTGTACGGGAAGACCTCCAATTGCTTGTAAGTCCCAAAGTGATATGGACATCTCTCCAATGAAAGAAGAAAGCGTGTTGGTGGATGGACGCCAAAGCTCACAAAAAGCATGGAGCACGTTGTCGTCATAGTCGTATGTGAACAAAGAAGTATATATAGCATCATAAACCTTGATGAGCTCCAAAATCTCCTTGTGGTGGGGCAGCACATCCTCTACCCATTCCCAGTAACCAGCTGTGTAGTAGACATTGCCAAAGTTAGAAGAAGGAACACTCCATTTGTCGAAACTTCCATCAGAATGTGAAGATTTGGATGATGCTACGTCGTCATGAATTGCGGATTTCAGTAAAGGAACTTTCGTACGAGTAGCCTTGCTCAAGAAGTTTCTCATGACGTCTTTGCTATTTATTTTTGACCATTCATTAAGGAGAAGAGATTCATCAGATGTCCCACTAACAAGGGAGAAGACGCCGATAGCTAGAGGCTGAACCTCCAAAAGTTGAACTTTAGCATTCGGATTTTGTTGGCCACCCACTACTTCAAGAAGAGGATGTGGCGAATCTCGATCGCGTAAGTGCATCATGTTGCGGGATCGAAGTCGTATTGCTCTATCAAAAATCTTCAAAAAAAGTTATTAAAAGGAAAAAGTTAGATTCGTAAGAACATGTCCAAAGAAAAGAGGGTAACCTCAAATTTTTTGCGGTTGGTGGAAGGCTGATTTCAAATAGAAAACTGAACGAGTACAGACACAATCTAATTGTGGTTTTAGTATATGATGTATCCCTATGAGTTATCTTTCCAACGCCGCAAACCGCTCGTGATTTCGTTATTCCTACGTCGAGATATGATTTTTTTTCGTGAAGTTGCACAAAGATGGTGCCGTCAGTTCATCAGAACTTTAAGTCGATTTCAAAAAATTACCTGAGTGAATTCGGGCGTTTCCTGATCATGGTTTTTGGATATGTTGTAGCTCTACAAGTCTAGTTTCTGAAAAATCAAACGGATTATGATTTCGTTATTCCTATATTGAGATATGATTTTTTTCGTGAAGCCGCACAAAGCTGATGTATTCAGTTCATCAGAATTTTAAGCTAATTTCAAAAAATCACCTGAGTGAATTCGGAAGTCATCTGATCGTGATTTTCGGATATGTTGTAGCTCTATGTGTCTAGTTTTTGTAAAATCAAACAGATCATGATTTAGATGTTCCTACAACGAGATATGAGTTTTCTATCAAAGTCGCGCTGAGCTGATGAAAAAGTGACGAAAATCAGAGTTGGGAAAAGAACTTACTCGAGAGAGAAGGACTCAATTGAACGTGATAATGCAACAATGCGATATACAGTCACTAGATGGAATGTGGGTACATATAGATTTCAAAATATTAAGACATTAATTTGATTCCTACGAATTATGAAAAATTATAATGATGGAAAGTTTAGTTCCTACAAATTATGGAAATTATGGTAAGTTTTCATAAAAATTAAACTATGGAAATTTTCCATAGGAATCAAGTTATGGAAATTTCATAGAACCAAATTATGGTAAGTTTCCATAGTAATCAAATTATGGAAATTATGGTAAGTTTCCATACGAATCAAGTTATGAAAATTCTATCGGAATCAAATTATAGTAAGTTTCCATAGGAACCAAGTTATGGAAATTCAATCGGAATCAAACATGGAAAAAACATGCCCCGAATGAGGATAGATTCGCGTAATGCAAATTTGAAGTCCTTACATTTTATTCTAGTGATCGAGCAAAATTGAAAAAAAAACCACCGGCAGGACGTTCAACCCCAAGGAAAGCAATGCCTAAAATTTGCGCCGAAATCACAAGCTCTGTATCACCAAGTCAAGCTCATAGAGGCAATCCTTGCTCATCGAATTGACAATCATTTTGTAGTTGATGACCCAAATAAAATCATCAAACTACAAAGAAATTTCATGCGATAAGTCTTTATGAGCTGAAAACACTTCAAATAAAAAATGAGTTGATAAACAACTGAAAGTCAAATAATCTCTTACAAATTAGAGAATTTTGTCAGAAAGACTCTGGAATATGTTGATTTGGATGACCTCAACATATCGACATAGTCATTTCTCATGAAGTTTCAAATGTTTCGCGAAAGATCAACTACGTGAAAAAAAAACATTTGCTTCACATATATTTCAAGGCCTGTCTTTACAAGTTCGACCAATCGAGCACCCCAACAAGCCTCGAAGCAGGGGGCATTTGTAGACAGTGAAGTTTTATTGATAAATTCATATTAAATTTGGATTAAATCTTAAATTCATGATACGTTGATCAAGTCAAATTATTGGTTAATAAAATCGAATTAATATTTAATTAAAAATTATATGACTTAAATCAAGTCCAAATTACATTTGGGACATTCCATTAAGTTGACAAGACGAGCTCAACTCATGTTCTTCAAGCCCAAGGGCCAAAATTGCTTGGACCAAAATACCCCTAAAACCCTAGCTCAAGCCTATATAAAGAGGTCTTCATAAAACCAGAAAAAAGACACAGAAATACACAGAGAATCCTTGTTCTTCATTGGTGATCTGCATACAAAAAAGTCTTCGCTCCAAGAGTTAACCCGCAAGTATTCCATCAAATCAAGAACAACCGTGAAGAGAAGAATTAGGGGATTACATATCTTTTCTAAAAGATTTCATAAAGATTGTAACCTTCGCATAAATTCAAATTCAAATTCAAATACTATTGTTTGCTTGCTATTTTCCTTTCTTGATTGTTATATTTCAGGATTGAAACTTTAAACGCATATAGTTACTACTTGGGAGTTTGCTACTGTTTTGAAGACAAGATTTTCCTTGTTTGATCCTTGAGGACAAGGATCTTTTATTAGGAGGGAGTACTGATACACAATTAAGGAGTTAGAGTTAGATGTAGCCTTTCAGATAGTAGTTAATTCTGTTAGGCAGCTACAGTGGAAGCAGTTATAACTGATTTATGCTAGATTAGTGAATCAACAGTTGTACATTTTAGTTATTCAATTGTTATATAGCTTGTAATCAATTCATTCTACAATCATATATGAAAATACATAATTCTTTTCTCTTTCTTAAACTCTTTTCTTCTCACTTAATTCTTCTTCTTCTTCAATTGTCTTCTCGAGATTACTTCTGAAACAGTAATTTGATCCTCGAATTCATTAAGAATTTCTGCAATCAAGTAACGATTTTACCTTGAAAAAACAGTGAGAGGGCTTCTTAAATATTACAATTGTACAACGATGAAAAGAGAAGAAGTAAGGCTAGAGGCTAACAAATCATATCCAATTTATGTTGTCATTGATAATATTTATTTACATAAATAATAAAACATTATGAATTTAGTGCATAAGCTACAAGGAGTGCACAAAGTCATTAACAACGAACAAAACTCTCTATATTCTCAAGGCATAAAAGGGTTACTTTCTCAATTTGTGAATTATTTTTAAAATATATCTGCTAATGAAAGGAAACTTACAACTAAAATTTGCCCGTGAACTATTCTAAGTTGAATAACATAATGCTTTCCTTGATATTACATAAACCATATATAATGTAACAAAGAAAAGAGTTTTACCGTCAGACATAAATCATAATGTCTTACACGACTAAAAAAATTGTTAGAGTGGAAAACCTAACCCCCAATGTGGAGGTAGAGAATATTATATATTGACAAAATATTATCTAAGTATTACATAAGTGGTACAGAAGAATAAGTAAATTACAATATGTGTACAAATAGGTTAAGTAACTCTAATACCCCCCTTCAAGCGAAACGGTGGTGGACGAAGGCCAAGCATTGCGCGGAAAGATTCAAACTGAGGCCGAGGAAGACTCTTGGTAAAGATGTCAGCCACCTGAAGCGTGGTCGGGACAAACTTAGTGTAGAGTTTACCAGACGACACAAGCTCCCGAATGAAGTGATAGTCCAGATCAATGTGTTTCGCCCTCTTATGAGACACAGGATTTTGTGTGAGAAAGAGTGCACTCCGATTGTCACATAGCAGCGTGGGGCGATCAGGAGGCAAGGCATGGAGCTCGCGAAGCAAGTGAGTGATCCATACAATTTCAGCCGCAGTATTCGCCATGGCTCGATACTCCGATTCACAACTGGAGCGGGAGACAGTCGGTTG
Source organism: Solanum appendiculatum (assembly GCA_018342035.1). Lineage (NCBI taxonomy): Eukaryota > Viridiplantae > Streptophyta > Magnoliopsida > Solanales > Solanaceae > Solanum > Solanum appendiculatum. The sequence continues at coordinate 342,581 of JAGDQO010000058.1, read as the reverse complement.
TTTCTTAGCACTCCAGGATACTAAGTTTCCACCAAGGAAAATAGAGTAGCCATAAGTAGAACGGCGAGTTTCGAGACATCTGGCCCAATCAGCATCCGAGTAACCAAGAATAGAGACATTATGCGGCTTGGTGAACAACAGGCCATAGGCAAGTGTGCCTTTGACATACCGAAGAATGCGCTTGACACACTGGAAATGAAAAACAGTCGGTGTCTGTAAGAATTGACTAACCTGGTTCACTGCATAGGACAGATCCGGACGAGTAATGGTAAGGTACTGCAATGCTCCGACTAGAGACCGATAATGAGTTGGATCCTGAAAAGGATCACCAGCGGTGATGAAGGACTCATGAGGAGCTAAGGGGGTGTGCACAGGCTTAGAATCAAGCAAAGCAGCACGTTCAAGGATATCACGAGCATACTTGGATTGGCTGAGAAATAACCCATTATCAGTATAGGTCACTTCAAGACCAAGAAAATAATTGAGAGCTCCAAGATCTTTAATAGCAAACTCCTGGTGTAGACGAGAGATAAACGCAACCATGAGGTCAGTTCGGTTTCCAGTGAGGATTAAATCATCAACATAGACGAGCAGGTACATAATGCAGGAGGAGCGTTTGAAAACAAACAGAGATGTATCTGAGCGACTGCACGTAAAACCATAGTTGAGAAGGAAGGAACTTAATCGCTGAAACCAAGCACGCGGAGCCTGCTTGAGGCCGTATAACGCTTTGTTCAAGCGACACACATGATCAGGAAACCGAGAGTCTGCAAAGCCAGGGGGTTGTTCCATATGAACAACTTCATTCAGATGACCATGCAAGAAGGCATTTTTGACATCAAGCTGATGAAGCTTCCAATTGTTGATAACGGCAAGAGATAAGACAATTCGTACCGTAGAAGCCTTAACCACCGGACTAAAGGTGTGGGAATAATCTAAGCCAGGGATTTGAGTGAAGCCTTGAGCCACCAGTCGCGCTTTGAAACGTTCAACAGACCCGTCTGAGTTGTACTTAGTGCGAAAAACCCATTTGGAACCAACAACATTACTGGATTGCGGACGAGGCACCAAAGTCCACGTAGCATTTTGAGTTAGAGCGGACATTTCCTCATGCATTGCAGCCATCCACTGTGGGTGCTTAGCAGCCGACTTGAACCCTCTTGGTTCAGAAGAAGCAAATAAAGCGCTAAAGAGGCGATGAGTTTCAAGATGAGCTAAGTTGGCTTGATGTCGAGTGGAAGGTTTAAAAATGCCTGCCTTGGACCGAGTTACCATGGGATGAACTGCTGGAGTGGACACTGATGCAGGGAGCTGAGGTGGAGCCAAAGAATCACCTAAATCGGCAGCCATAGTCGGCAGAGATGGGGCAGCAGGTTGTTGCGAGGGAAGGCCGACCCGAGACGATGTGGAAGGAACAAGGACTGGCGGCACTGCAGCGGGTGAAACATCAGACGGAGCAGCATGTAATGGCTGGGATACTGCCGGGTTATCACTGTGAAAACCATCCAAACAAGGAGGACATAGAGAAGGCAAATGCGTTGAGGCTGGCGAAGACGAAGAACTAGTGATCACGGAGGATTCTGCCGGCATGGAAGACGGCTCCAAAAAGGTTGAGAGATGCAAGGAGTTTAAGTCCGTTGATGAAGTAACGCCCGAAAAAGGTAAAGAGTGCTCATCAAAACGAGCATGGCGAGTAACATAGATGCGAGACGTTGCCGGATCAAGACACCGATAACCTTTGTATTGAGAGCTATAACCGATGAAGATGCACGGAAGACTTCTTGGAGATAACTTGTGATTTGTATAGTCTCGAAGATATGGAAATACTCGGCAGCCATAGACCTTGAAGGTACGATAATTGGGCTTCTCAGAAAACAAGAGCTCAAAAGGAGACTTGTTGTTCAAAACCTTCGAAGGTAGACGATTGATGATATAAACAGCGGAGCTGAACGCATCTACCCAATAAGAGGTAGGAGCATTTGCATTAAAAATCATGGCCAAACCAGTCTCCACGATGTGACGGTGTTTTCTCTCAACTCTGCCGTTTTGCTGGGGCGTATACGGACAAGATAACCTGTGAAAAGTGCCATTTTCTTCAAATAGTCGACGAGCAGTGTGATTAACAAACTCTGTGCCTCCATCACTTTGAAAAACCTTAATTTTTCGAGAAAATTGAGTTTGCACAAACTTCATGAAAACAGACAAAATAGCAGCAAATCCAGACTTGGTTTTGAGAGGATAAAACCAAGTGAAGCGAGAGTAGTCATCAACAAAGGCCACATAATACCTATAGTTATCAGTAGATGTAAGGCGCAGGGCCCCACAAATCACAGTGTATTAAGTCCAAAGGATGCAAAGATCGTTTATTATTTAAATCAAATGACAAACGGTGTCCTTTAGAGAGTTGACAAGAAGAGCAAATGACTGGTTTGGGTAAAATAGAAGTAATAGACAAAGAACCTAACTTATGTAAAAGTAAAACAGTATCAAAGGCAACATGCCCTAAACGACTATGCCAAAGTTCATAAGATGCCTTCAAACTTGAATTTGTAGTAGCCGCCAAAGCTTGATGTTCATTATGCAAAACATATAGCCCATTCTCACATTTGCCTCGAGTTAGAACCTGTTTCGTTTTTCTGTCCTGAATCTGAAAAAACGATTTGGAGAACAAAACATCCACCGGATTATCATGTGTTAGTTTACTAATGGACAAAAGATTCTTGGCAAGATGTGGAACAACCAGAACATCACGCAAGTGCAGATTATTAGAAACAGTAGAGGAACCCGTATGAGTGATAGGAAGAGCAGTACCATTTCCAAATGTCACGTTAGCATTGCCGGAGTATGGAGAAGCATGAGGAACACTTGGTGAAGACGAAGTCATGTGATCAGTGGCCCCGGAATCAACATACCAATCAGGGGCAGCAGTAGTGACATGACATTGGGCATTGAACGCTTGAGCCAAGTTTGCGTCACGAGAGGCAGCTTGAGCGGCAAAGGTAGCAAGAGTGGGACAAGCACTTGCATAGTGGCCATCAGTACGACATAATTGGCAGTGAGGGGGCCTGCGGCCACGACCACGACCACCCGAACCACCACCGCCTCTGTTAGAGCGACCACGGCCGCTGACGAGAGAGGACTGCCGAGGCGACTGGGCAGTGAAGGCAGCAGGCAGCGAGGATGCGGCACCATGAAGGGATTTGAGAAAAAGTTCATGACTCTCCGCCTGTGAGAGTAAGTCGCGAAAGGTAGGCGCCGGTTTGGTGGCACGAATGGCAGTGGAGAAAGTCTCAAAAGAGGCTCCTAAGCCGCATAAAAACCAATGAAGTTTATCGATATCATCAACAGGCTGACCAATGGCAGCCAACTGATCACAAACGGATTTAAATTGACGACCAAATTCAGCAACAGATAATGAACCTTTGACCAATTGACGAAGTTGATCGCGCAGATTATGGACGCGTTCAACAGAAGAATTGCTATAGGCAGATTCAAGCGCAACCCAGATTTGGCGGGCTGTTGTGAGACCCAAAATTTCAGAGACCGCCTCTTCCGTAAGGGAAGAATTAAGGATAATGACAGCCCGTTGATCAATGGCAAGCCAGGCATCATAAAGAGGATTCAGAACCTCTTTGCCATCCGTAAGAAGAGACGATGGAGGAGCTACGGAGGACCCATCAACATGATCCAATAAGCGTTGATAAGAAAGTAGGGGCAGCATCTGATTTTTCCAATAGAGATAATTGGTGGAGGAGAGCTTAATTGTAATCATGTGTAAAACAGTGGCAATGGGAAGAGTGGCATCGCTGGTGGAGGAGGCAGCCATGATCGAATGGAGAAGAGGGGAGAGGAAAAGCGAAGGAAGAAGAAGAAGAGAGGAGGCAGCAGCGAGAGAGGAGCGGCGGCGGGAGGGTAGAAGTAGGAAAGATTAGGCTGATACCATGTTAGAGTGGAAAACCTAACCCCCAATGTGGAGGTAGAGAATATTATATATTGACAAAATATTATCTAAGTATTACATAAGTGGTACAGAAGAATAAGTAAATTACAATATGTGTACAAATAGGTTAAGTAACTCTAATAAAAATACATAAACCATATATAGTGTAACAAAGAAAAGAATTTTATCGTCAGACATAAATCATAATGTCTTGCACGACTAAAAAAAAATAGCAATGATTGATAATCAGATACTTTGAAAATTAGAAACCGTCAATAACATTAGTAACTAATGTGAAGGGTTACACCCCTTCAAATAAATTTGATATTTTTTTTAATAAGTTAATATTTAAACTAATAAGAAAGATATTTTAGTAATTTAATATTTAATTTATGGGATTTCAGCTAATATAATATAAGTAGATGTAGAAAATCGTCTTTAGTACATCTACAAATAAATTGAGATGAGGTATTCCTCTTTCTTACTTCCTTTCGATTCTAAACATTACAACTTATTCCCAAATGTCGCAATTAGTATACTCCTCCGTTTTAAGTTATTTGTCTTGTTTTGACTTGACATAGAGTTACAAAAAATAACGAAAACTTTTGAATATTATCATCTTAAATTTGAAATATATAAATTTTATAACGTTAAACATATTACGTGAAAAATTAAAAATTTAAAAGTTATCTTTAAAAAATAGGCATTATTTTAAATAAATTATAAAAAAGGATAAACAAATAGAAGTCGAGAGAATATATTTTTCTTAATTGTTGTAATTAATACTCTTTATTTGTTTGGTGCAAGATAGTTGTCAGCCAGAGTAAATTATTAGACGTACTGTGTCTGGTTGCCACATAATTTGTCTTTTGTTTTTGAAGGTATGAGAAGAGGGACCAAAACTTTCTTTCAACCTATTAGAGTTGGATTAAATTTGAATGCAAAAATCACATAATAATTTATTTTTAGATGTGACATTCTTTATGAGATGTTTTTTTAATTTCTAGAGACTCTAATTCAAAAATTGTGATTAAAAATAAAAGAATATACCACAACTCGGATTGATCTACTCTCTTTTTGTTTACTTTGTGGCTCTTCAAATGTGCAATAAAACTCTCTTGTTTAGTATCTTAAAATCATTATTTCTTACGATTACTCACAGTCACATACTATCTAATTATTATCTCTTTTTTACTAAAACATTTTAAGGAGATTGAAACTGTTCTTGTATGGCCTTTTCTCTTAAGCAAGAAAAAGCTAAGCAATATTTGAATAAACTTTGGAACTTTGTGATTTTCTTGAAGTAAATTTTAAAAATCTAGGAAAAAGATGTTAAGAAAAAAGATAATTATGAGAGGGAGTGAATGCAATGTTCTTGTAAGTTCTTATCATATTGATTTAATTATTGTACTTCGCTTGACAAAACTCAATTTAGAGGTCACAGACAAAGTCGGATCTCCACTTCTGCTGTGTGAAATAATTGATAAGTTGTTTTCATGGGCCATATAATTTGAAGACTCATAGTTAATGTCGGTATCACTTCTTAAGATTACAAAAAATTCTTATTCTATTATTTCTCCTTGTCTGGTCTAGTTCATATCGCATTTATCTCGACACATCATTTTGTGATTGAATATAATTTCTATAGTCGCGCGTTATAAATTTATTAGAAAAATCAAATCAAAATAATTCTTTTTGTCGAAATATTCAAATAAAAGATTCTGCATCTGTCTTAAAATATCTCACTTCAAATTTTTTAAAATATTTTAAAATTGTTTGTTAATAGATTATAATTCATTTTTAAAGGATAAATGTAATAACTATAAATTCTAATTTAATTGAAAGTATAAACAATTTACGTGAGTGACATGTATTTCTTTTAATATAAATTAATTTTTATATATGTATTTTGCACGTATATCTTTTTTTAATCAAGCTATGCTTTTAGAAAGATAATATCTCTTCACCTTTTTCAATGTCAAGTTTTTTTTTTTGCTTTTGTCAATTTCTGTTTCATGATATTTTATTTGTCTTTATGAAAGAAGGCAAATGTTTCTTGGGAACTTATATGTACGTTGTAAAATTGCGGGTTTGTGTTGCTCCCGTGTTTGTAAAATATATTTTTGGAAAAAGGGTTAAATATACCTAGTTATATTAATTAAGCTTGTCCTTAATTATATTATAGATTATAGAATCAACGGAAAAGGGTTATATTTGCCCTTGTACTCTCAGAAAAGGGTTATATTTGTCTTTCGTCATACTTTTTGGATATATTTGTGTCACGCCCTGAGCCTACACCCTGGACGTGGCCGGCACTCGAGAACCATTTCTGATCCCCAAACGAACCCTTGGCCTGGCTAACTACTTAGCGGAAGTCTACTCAAGCGATAAAAGGCTTAAAAACATAATTTATCTCAATGTAACTCAACTGAAATATCTGAAAATACTTATTTGCAATAATCATAATAGTTTGCAAAACAATTTAACAATAACTCCGGGGACATCTCAAATCTAACTATCTATGAAGCCTCTAAGTTCAACAAGAACGTCAAGACAAGACCCTCAACGCCCCAAAATAAATACTGAAATGAAAAGAATGTGGCCCTCCGAAATGCAAGGAGGACTCACCAAAACTCTCAAAGGAAAAGTGCAAAGAGATCTCAACGAAGCGCCTATTGATTATCCTGAACACCTGTAGCTGCATCATAAAACAAGACGCAGGTCGAAAGACATCAGTACATTGAATATACGAGTATGTAATAAAGCGGAATGAATAAATAACTGAACTGATAAGGCTAGGAGAATACTCACCTCAACTCAACTCAATGCAAAGCAATATTAAGAGACGACATATTTAAAACTTTGTAAACAAAATATACTAACTCAAGGATGTATATAAAAATAAAATAAATTACTCTTTACTCTTATTTGGGAGATTCTCTAACCGACAACCATCACTATGAGCTAAGTGATGATACAACGTCTTGCCCACGCTGCCAGAACTGTCCTCTACCTTGCCGGGGTATAGAAGAACCTCAACTAAGTTGATCCACTAAGCTCTGCCCGAAGGCACTAAGGATTCATCTAAAAAGTATGATCATGTACCATGTTGCCTACATGGTTTATGGGGATTTTGAGTTGTCTGAACTCATCCCATATCGGTGCTCAATACTACTCCCAATAAATATATATACTTGTGCTCAAGTAGAAATACTCTTTCTCTGTTTTGAGGTAATTACTCAAAAGATACTCTTTAAGAGGCAATGTCTCAATTATCTCTCAGAACTCCTTTAACTCTTTATGCAAATCAAAGTTCTCTTTCTCACTGTAAAAATGATGAATTTGGAAATCAATAGTTCCCTTAAACTTTACTCAAAATGTCTCTTTAAACTTTCCTCAAAACTCCTCTTTACTCTCTCAGAAAAATCAATTTAAGATAATTGTTCGGTTAAAAAGATTCTCAATTATAACTCAATAAATACTCAAATAATAGGGTTCTTGTTGCAAATTAGACATGAACAATCAACTCAAAAATCTCAATGCATAATATGTAGCAACTCAAAATTTAGGAATAGCAACTCAGAATTCAACGACAAAACTCATCTCAAGAATTATCAAAACTAAGGATGTAACCCTAGATTATTCTTTACTGATAGAGAATAGGTGTAGAGCGTGAGGACGAACTCAATCCATCACTATGATATCCTTACATACCTGGGAAAAACAAAGTTCTTGGCGAAACTCGAAGGATCTTGAATAATGTTTAGAAACCCTAGTTGTTCTCCTCTAGGAACTTTGCTCTGAATCTTCTAAGTGTTAAAGAACGTAAAAGAATGTTTTAACACTGTTTAGACCCTTAATTAGGTGTAAAAACGTCGTGGGTTAGGCTTAGAAGGGGTGGGAAAAGACTGAACTAGCCCTCTTTAAAATCTGATAAAAACTGTCCACGGGACCATCTATAGTTCGTGGTTTGATCTATGGACCGTAGATCCCATCTGTGGAATTGATATTGAAAATTTTCAGCTCTAAACTTCATCCTGCGGGTCCAATCTACGACCCGTTAAAGTTCCTACGGACCATAGATCCAATCCGTAGACTTAATACTAAATTTCGAGCTCAAAAGTTCATTTACGGGTCCAATCTACGGCCCGTAGAAGTTCCTACGACCCGTAGAATGGATCCGTAGAAGAGGGACCCAAAAAATTGATTCTCTGAACTTTTTGACAACTTGCCAGTATGGTTCGTAGTTCCATCTACGGCCCATACATTAGACCCGTAGTTCACAGACTCAGAAAACTCTAATATGATAGTCTCTGGTAAAATGGCCATAACCTTTTACTCCAAGCTCGTAAAAAGGTAAACTAGGTGGAGTTTGAAAGAAGACTCATAGACCTTTAATATGATAGGTTACAGGCCACCTAATTCATTATTTGCTGGGAGATATGATTATTTGAAGTTGACCTAAGTAGAATTTTATGTCAAAACTTAATCGAAAATGAAGTTTTCAACTCAACTTTGTGCTAGGGGGTCCTTGTGACCTTAAGTCATGTCCAAATCCATTCGAACACTAAAGAAATGAGCTTTACACATATGAGCAATTTAAGAATCACCCGATATGAATTTACATGCAAATAAAGAGTGGTTCGGGCCTTAGTTTAGAAGTTTTCGGGGTGTTACAATATCTCCCCCTTGGAATCATTCGTCCTTGAATGATGGATGAACTGAGAATGAAGAGGGCAGGGAATTGTTTAACATCCCAATTTAATTCAAAATACGCATAAAACTCATGAACTCAAAATAGTGAAAGAAGGACTGAATTGAATGGGCACTTTAAGAAGAGTTAATACCTTGGATTGGAACTAAATTGGAGGTAAAGAGATGAGGGTATCTCTTCTTCATATCTTTCTCGGCCTCCCATGTAGTCTCCTCAACAAACTGATTTCTCCACAAGACTTTGACTGATGTAACCTCTTTGGTTCTCAACTTGCGAACTTGACGATCAAGAATCTGAATGGGAATCTCCTCATAAGACAGGTTGTCCTTGATACCAATATCCTCAGTAGGCACAATAAGTGAAGGATCACCCAAACACTTCTTTAGCATAGAGATGTGAAATATCGGATGGAATGCTGCTAACTCTGACGGTAGCTCTAACTCATAAGCTACATTGCCAACTCTTTTGGATATTCTGTAAGGACCAATGTATCGGGGACTGAGCTTTCCCTTCTTACCGAATCTCATAACACACTTCATAGGTGAAACCTTCAAATAGACCCAATCATTAACCTCAAACTCCAAGTCTCTCTTTCTCACATCTGTACAGGATTTCTGACGACTTTACGCTGTTTTCAACCTCTCCTGAATAGTCTTCACATTCTCCATGGCTTGATGAACCAAATCTGGTCTTATCAACTCAGCTTCACCATCCTCAAACCAGCCAATGGGAGATCTACACATTCGCCCATATAGAGCCTCATACGGAGCTATTTGAATGCTGGAACGGTAACTATTATTGTATGCGAACTCGATAAGAGGCAAGTGGTCATTCCAATTACCTTTAAAATCGAGAACACAAGCTCTCAACATGTCCTCTAAGGTCTGAATGGTGCGCTCTGCTTGACCATTAGTTTGAGGATGAAAAGTAGTACTAAGGTTCACCTTCGAACCCAAACCTTTCTGAAATGACTTCCAAAACTGCGTGGTAAACTGAGCACCCCTATCTGAGATGATGGACAAGGGGACTCCATGCAGTCTAACTATCTCGCAAATGTACAGGTTTGCATACTCTTCTGTTGTGTTGGTAGTCTTTACTGGTAAGAAGTGGGCTGATTTGGTCATCCGATCCACAATCACCCAAATGGAATCATGCTGCCTGCAAGATCGCGGTAAACCTGTAATGAAGTCCATATTAATCATCTCCCACTTCCATTCCGGAAGGGGTATATTCTGAGCCACACCACACGGTCTTTGATGCTCAGCTTTGACTTGCTGGCAATTTGGGCACTTAGTAACAGACTATACAATACACCTCTTCATACTACTCCACCAATAGACTTCTCTCAAGTCATGGTACATCTTTGCGGAACCCGGATGAATTGAATATCTGAAACTGTGCGCTTCTTCCATAATCCTCTCTTGGAGATCACCCACCTCTGGAACACATAAACTTCCTTAATATCTCAACACACCATCTCCCCCTTGTGCAAAAGACATCACTTTCTGCTTATGCACATTTGCCTTCAACTCAAGCAAAATGGGGTCTTTGTCTTGCTTCTCTTTTACTTCTGCTACTAATGAAGACTCAACTCCATTTATCACAACAACTCCACCTTCATTGGAGTTTAACAATCGAACACCCAACCATGCAAGTCTGTGCACTTCCTTAGCTAAATCTTTCTTGCCTTCCTAAACATGAGCAGTGCTCCCCGTGGACAACCTGCTCAAAGCATCAGCAACAACATTAGCCTTACCTGGGTGATAGAGGATACTCATGTCATAATCCTTGAGCAACTCTAACCACCTTCTTTGTCTGAGATTGGGCTCCTTCTGACTGAAAACATACTAGAGACTTTTGTGGTCTGTGAACACATCCACGTGAACACCATAGAGATAATGGCGCCATATTTTGAGAGCAAAAACCATTGCTGCCAACTCGAGATCATGAATCAGGTAGTTCATCTCGTGAATCTTAAGCTGTCTGGAGGCATAGGCTATAACCTTACCATTCTGCATCAATACACAACCAAGTTCAACTCTGGACGCATCACAGTAGATGACAAAACCCTCTATACCTTCTAGTAGGGTCAACACTGGAGCAGTAGTTAACCGAGTTTTCAATTCTTGAAAGCTTTTCTTATAAGCTTCAGACCATTGAAACTTAGCTATTTTCTGAGTCAACTTAGTCAATGGAGATGAAATAGATGAGAATCCCTCGACAAACCTTCTGTAGTAACCAGCTAACCCAAGAAACTTTATATCAGTTGGAGATATGGGTCTTGGCCAATTCTGCACTGCCTCAATCTTCTGAGTGTCAACTCAAATTCCTTCGGCAGATACAATGTGGCCTAAGAATGCCATGGATTTGAGCCAAAACTCTCACTTAGAAAGCTTGACATATAACTCTCGATCTTTGAGAGTTTGGAGGACTATTCTGAGACGACTAGCATGGTCCTCCTCATTTCTTGAATAAATCAGTATGCCATCAATGATCACGATAACAAACATATCCAGATATGGCTTAAATACTTTGTTCAAAAGATCCATGAATGCTGCAGGAGCGTTAGTCAAACCAAAGGACATAACGAGGCACTCATAATGACCGTAACGGGTCCTGAAAGCTGTCTTCAGGATATCACTTTCTCTCACTCTCAATTGATGATAGCCAGATCTGAGGTCTATCTTAGAGAAACAAGTGGCACCCTGAAGTTGGTCGAAAAGGTCATCAATTCTCGAAAGGGGATACTTATTCTTTATGGTAACCTTATTCAACTGGCGGTAATCGATACACATCCTAAGGGAACCATCTTTCTTTCTCACGAATAAGACCAGAGCGCCCCAGGGCAAGACACTTGGTCGGATGAAACCCTTATCAAGAAGATCTCTTAACTGCTCTTTTAACTCGGCTGGAGCCATTCTATATGGCGGAATAGAGATGGGTTGAGTATCAGGAAGAATATCTATTTCGAAGTCTATTTCTCTCTCAAAAGGGACTCCGAGAAGATCGTTTGGAAAGACCTCCGGAAACTTACTCACAACTAGAACTGATTGAATAGGCGGTGTCGCAACACTAAAGTCAATAACTCGGACTACGTGATAGATGCACCCTTTGGAAATTAATTTTCTGGCCTTAAGGTATGAGATGAAATGACCCTTAGGCACTGGTAAACTACTCCTCCACTCTAAAACTGGCTCATTAGGAAATTGAAACTTCACTACTCGAGTTCTACAATTAACTGAGGCATAACAAGCATGAAGCCAGTCCATACCTAGAATAACATCAAAGTCCACCATATCTAGCTCAACTAAGTCTGCTATGGTGTCCTTGTGATAGACATGGATGGTACAATCATAGTAGACTCTTTCTGCTAGAAAAGACTCACCAACTGGTGTGGAAACACCGAAAGGCTCAAGAAGTTGTTCGGGGGAAATGACGAACTTCATGGCTACATAAGGAGTCACAAAAGACAGACTCGCACCTGGATCAATTAAGGTATAAAAATCAAAAGTAAAAACTTTAAGCATACCAATGACAACATCTAATGAGTTCTTCTGATCCTGGCGACTAGTTATAGCATACAGATGGTTTGCTCCTTCGCCTATCCCTGAAGTAGCTCCTCTCTGGTATTTCTATCTGCTGGAACTGCTGAAGAAGATTGGGCTCTATTGCCCCCATTACCCTGCTTGGTCTTGGGGCACTCTCTCGTAAAGTGACCCATCTGACCACCTTAAAGAAGCCACTTGAGCCATCACGACACTCTCCTGGGTGGTTCCTACCAAACTTGGTACAGGTAGGGGTCCAATTAGCCACTTGTGCCACGCTACCCTGAGACTGAGTAGGTCGAGCTCTGAAATTCTGGGAGTTCTGGCTCTTGATTTCATTTCTGTTCTTTGGTGCAGGTGCACTAGCTGATGATGGAGCAGGTCCAGGTTACCTTTGCCGAAAAGATGACCGGTTCGCATTCCCGACCTTCTGCTGGCCGGATTCATGATTTGTTGTCTTACCCCTCTTACTACGGAACTCTTCCCTGTCTTTCAATTTATCCTCCTAAACTTATTGCACATGGATCATGAGTCTGGCTATGTCTATGTCCCCTATCAACATAGCTGCCTTACCTTCCTTACTTGACAAGCGGGATAGCCGAGACATAAACAAGCTCATCCTGCTCCTCATATCAGCCACCATCTCTGGAGCATAGCGAGATAGCTGAGTGAACTTGAGTCTGTACTATTGTACACTCATAGATTCCTGCTTCAGATTCAGAAACTCTCTTAACTTTGCTTCCCTTAGTTCACGAGGAAAGAAGCGCCCCATGAAAGCATCTTCAAACACCGCCCAACTCAAAGGTGGTGCCCTTTCTGCTCTATTCTTCTTCCATTGGTCATGCCATATTCTAGCAACACCTTTGAGTTGATATGAATCTAACTCCACACGCTCTGCATTAGCAACACGCATAACCTCTAACACTTTCTGAAGTTCCTCCACAAAGTTCTCCGGATCCTCTGTGATATTTTACCCTGTGAACTCTGGGGGGTTTATCCTTAAGAATTCATGGATTCTGGATATATCAGCCACATCTTAACGACCCACTCTTTGTTGACCAGCTTGATTTGTCACAACCTGAGTCAGCATCTAAATAGCATTCCTGAACTTAGCATTGGTGACATCTCCTTGAGGGGGTTGCACTTCTGGTGCATTGGGAACTTCTTGACCTTGAGGATTCACATTCCTCCTAGAAAGACGTCCATGAACAGCTCTTTGTGGAGGCATGATCTGAAAAGACACGCTAAGCAGGAGTTAGAGGAAATATTCATAGAGTTGAACTCTATCGCACGAACATGAGTAAGAAAAAGTGAAAGTTCCTAAATGTCGTAGCCTCCTAGTTATAGATGTGGCGCGCTTCACACTGATAAGAAGGATTCTACCGACACGGCTTCATAGACACCCTAGAACTCTTGAACACTGTTCTCTGATACCAAGTTTGTCACGCCCCGAGCCTACACCCTAGACGTGGCCGACACTCGAGAACCATTTTTGATCCCCAAGCAAACCCTTGGCCTGGCTGACTACTTAGCGGAAGATTACTCAAGCGATAAAAGGCTTAAAAATATAATTTATCTCAATGTAACTCAACACAAATATCTGAAAAAACTTATTTGCAACAATCATAATAGTTTGCAAAACAATTTAACAATAACTCCGGGGAGATCTTAAATCTAACTATCTATGGAGCCTCTAAGTTCAACATGAACGTCGGGACAAGACCCTCGACGCCCCAAAATAAATACTGAAATGAAAAGAATGTGGCCCTCAGAAATACATGGAGGACTCACCAAAACACTCAAAGGAAAAGTGCAAAGAGATCTGAATGAAGCGCCTGTTGATGATCCTGAACACTTGTAGCTGCATCATAAAACAAGATGTAGGTCGAAAGACATCAGTACATTGAATGTACGAGTATGTAATAAAGCTGAATGAATAAACAACTGAACTGATAAGGATAGGAGAATACTCACCTCAACTTAATTCAATGCAAAGTAATATTAAGAGACGACATATTTAAAGATTTTTAAATAAAAGATACTAACTCAAGGATGTATATAAAAATATAATAAATTACTCTTTACTCTTATTTGGGAAATTCTCTAACCGACAATCATCACTATGAGCTAAGTGATGATACAACGTCTCGCCCACGCTGCCAGAACTGTCCTATACCTTCCCGAGGTATAGAACAACCTCAACTAAGTTGATCCACTAAGCTCTACCCGAAGGCACTAAGGATTCATCTAAAAAGTATGATCCTGTACCCATGTTGGCTACATGGTTTATGAGGATTTTGAGTTGTCTGAACTCATCCCATATCGGTGCTCAATACTACTCTCAATAATTATATATACTCGTGCTCAAGTACAAATACTCTTTCTCTGTTTTGAGTTAATTACTCAAAAGATACTCTTTAAGAGGCAATGTCCCAATTATCTCTCGGAACTCCTTTAACTCTTTATGAAAATCAAAGTTCTCTTTCTCCCTGTAAAAATGATGAATTTGGAAATCAATAGTTCCCTTAAACTTTCCTCAAAACTCCTCTTTACTCTCTCAGAAAAATCAATTTAAGATAATTATTCGGTTAAAAAGATTCTCAGTAATAACTCAATAAATACTCAAATAATAGGATTCATGCTGAAAATTAGACATGAACAATCAACTCAAAAATCTCAATGCATAATATGTAGCAACTCAAAATTTAGGAATAGCAACTCAGAATTCAAAGACAAAACTCAGCTCAAGAATTATCAAAACTAAGGATGTAACCCTAGATTATTCTTTACTGATAGAGAGTTGATGTAGGACGTGAGGAGGAACTCAATCCATCACTATGATAGCCTTACATCCCTGGGAAGGACAAAGTTCTTGGCGAAACTCGAAGGATCTTGAAGAATGTTTGGAAACCCTAGTTGTTCTCCTCTAGGAACTTTGCTCTGAATCTTCTAAGTGTTAAAGAATGTAAAAGAATGTTTTAACATTGTTTAGACCCTTAATTAGGTGTAAAACCATCGTGGGTTAGGCTTAGAAGGGTTGAGAAAAGACTAAACTAGCCCTCTTTAAAAGCTAATAAAAACTGTCCACGGGACCATCTACGGTTCATGGTTTGATCTTATGATCGTAGATCCCATCCGTGGAATTGATATTGAAATTTTTTAGCTCAAAACTTCATCCTACGGGTCCAATCTACGACCCGTTAAAGTTCCTACGGGCTTTAGATCCAATCCGTAGACTTAATACTAAATTTCAGGCTCAAAAGTTCATTTATAGGTCCAATCTACGACCCGTAGAAGTTCCTACTGTTGGGTTTTAAAAGGTGTGAATGGAAATGAAGAGTTGCGACTTTTATGAACAGTTGTGACTTGAATGAAAAGTTGCGACTTTTATGAAGAGTTGTGACTTTTATGAAGAGTTTTGACTTTTATAAAAAGTTGTGACTTTTATGAAAGGTTGTGACCTTTCCAAAGGGTTGCAGCTTTTCAAAGGGTTGTGACCTTTCCGATAAGGCACAATAAACATATGTTCACACTACCCTTGGTTGTCTATAAATAGAGGATTTCCTCTTACTTTTCAACAATGAAATAATGAATTTCTAGACTTCTTCTTCTACTACTAAATCTAGTATTCTAAGTGTACTTTACTCCTGTTGAGTGGTTCGCTGACACCGTGGTTTTAGGTACCGATACACCGGTGAGTAAGATCGTTCTACCATGGGAGGATATATTCCATTAACCTCGAGTACTTGAGGGGAATAATTTCCTTAAGGGGACACTGTGCATTCAGTGGGCTCGATTTTCTTCTTTGAGAAATATATTTTGTATATTATTTTTAATCTATTTCTGATTCTATTTTCTCTATTAATTTTAATTTTCTAGTTTTGAAAATACTCTTTAAACTTTGTTGTTTCTTACCATGTTCTCCAAAGTTTTTGTTCTAAGTACCTTAGGAATACAGGATCAACAACAATCTTAAGGAAATTAGTATTATACTATTGGTATTTCTTGTATTCTACTGATTGAGGGAACCAAATCATGAAAGTAGAAGATTAATGCACTACTTCTCCCGAATTTGGTGCCTTGTTTAGCAAGGTCAAAGTGGGAATGTATCAGAAGAATTGGTGGTATTTCGATTAAAGATTACACCAGGTAACCTTCCTATTATTTATCTAAGGAGGAAAATAGTTTCTAAAAGTTAACTCTTTTGATATTTATCATGTGTCTCTTTGAAAAAAAAACCTGCAAATCATATATTTTTTTTGAATGAATTTTCCTCGGCAGAAAGTGTTGCCTTTAAAATTCTTTAATTTGCAGAATGAGATAGTTTGATAAGATATTATGTCAAAATATTTTAGTTAGAAGGCTATTTGAAAAGAAAAGCATATCTAGGTGATAATATGATAATATGTTCATTCTGTTGGGAGACTAAAAAACTTTTGTAGTTTTGTACTCCATGTGAAATTTGATTGTGTCTGATTGTTGTAGACTAAAAACTTTTGTAGTCTCTACTCTGGATAAATTAGACTGTGCAATTGATTTGAAAACTTCACCTAATAAGTCAGTGCTGTACTTTTGGTTTTCTACTCCGTTTGAATTTGAAACTGATTTGAAGTCATAGAAAAATTCATTCACGTTCAAAGTTCATTCGGTTGACGATTTGAAGAATATAAAACTTTATTGTTAATAGAAACAAATTGTACAAAAGTTTTGTTGTTATTGTTAGTATTCTAAATACTAAGTGGTATGTCTAATTGTGATAGAAAAAAAAAAGACCAGTGACTTAAAGTTTGTGATTTTGTACCTGCAATAGGTGCCTCTATGGAATGAACTTTGATATTGTGTAAAGATTGTCAAAGGAAATTGAAGCACTATAATTCTTTTGTAGAATAATATTTTCAAAAGAGGTTTCATGTTGCCAATGACATTTTGATAGTATGAAAAAATATGAGGAAAAACTATTTTCAAATACTTGAAAAATATTTTTGAGATCATATTTAAAATGTGGGGGTTCTTTGCTTATGATAATGATAAAATTAGACTTAGCATTTAATTTAAATGACATTCGTGTATTATGTTTGACCCACAAAATTATTAGAATATATTTGATATTGTGGTCGTTGAGTTTCTGTTTTACTAGTATATGGTATGACTAGTATGAAATTACCAAATTATATATATACTTGTTCAAAATAGTTGTGTTCTTTTATGAAAGAGTGTCACTTAAAATGTTGTGATTTTTTCATGAAAAGATTTATCTATTAAAATACAACTATTTGTATAGGCATGAATATTGGTGAATAGTCATTTGTCATGTGTTGTAAAATAAGTATTTGGTTCATATGCTCTTGTTGGAACCGATGAGACTATGTTCATGGGAAAATTCTATAACAACCAAATTGAAGGTTATGGAAAGGTCTGTCTGAAAAGGACATCTAGCAAGGGGCTGACTCTAAACAATGTTTGTATCTAACAAAATTGTAACAAGTAAGAACAAAATATTTGTGAGAAAAAGTTACCTCACTGAGGGTCTTTCCAAACTCAATATTTCTGGTTGATCTTACTTGTTTGAACTGTTTGTGACATGATCACTTGGGACATGTCAATTAGAAAACCTTGTAAAGGAAAACTGATCAACTTAGAAGTTTTGTCTAACTTTGAGTGCAATAAATAAAAATGTCAAGTTTGTGTTGAATCTAAGTATGCTAAGCATTCTTATAAATCTGTTGAAAGGAATTCTAATCCCTTAGAGTTGATTTACACTTACATTTGTGATATAAGTCAACAACATCTCGTGGTGGAAAAAAGTATCTCATAACTTTTATTGACAATTGCATTAGACAAGGTTATGCCTCTTTGCTTAATGGTAAGGATGAAGCAATAGAAACGATAGGCAATATAATCTTGAAGTTGAAAATCAGTTGGAAAAAAGATAAGAAGTGATAGGGATGGAGAGTACAAATCTCCTACTGCAGAAATATGTTTGGAAAGTGGAATTATCAATCAAACTATTGCCCTACTCACCTCAATCTAATGGAATTGCAGAATGAAAAGAAAAATCGAACTTTAAAGGAAATGATGGATGCATTACTTATAAGTTCAAGTTTACCACAAAATTTTTGTGGAGAAGCTATCCTTACAGCAAAAAGGAACAACAAAAGTTTTGTGTGTTCAGAAAGAAAGCAACAAAAAGTTTTGTTTGTTCAAGACACAATCTATTCCATATGAGAAATGGAAAGGAAGGAAATCCAACTTGAAATATTTCAAAGTGTGGGGGTGTCTAGCATAAGTCCAAGTTCTTATTAGGACCTAAGATTGTGGACTGTAAAATTAGACTTGAGTAGTCTAGTGAAGGGTCTCAAAGACCTTGGGAAGAACCAAAGGAGAATTTATTTAATAAAGAGATTCAGAGGCGTAGTAAATGTCAAAGGACATCTACTTCCTTCAGATTTGATTTTATAACATTTCTTATGTAATGACCCTCCAGGTCATTTCTGTGTTAATGCATTCTTTCTGTCGTTTAGAGCGTTTTTGTAGCCACCCCAAGTCATTTATGACTTGCTGGCACTGACTGTTCGGTCGCCTGGTCGTTCGTTTGGGTTTTATGCCTGTTTTCCTGTTTTAGAGCATTTGAACATTGAAAAGTTGATTTCGGTCATAACTTCAGATAAATGACCTCAGATGAGAATTCTGACGGTTCCATCAGCTCCCGAGTCCCGGGGTTTTCTGTGTGATTTTGGGGCAAGATAGCTCTTTAGTCTTCGAAATTTGGCATAAGGTTGACTTCGGTCATTATTCTTGGTAAACGCACTCAGATGAAAATTACGACAGCGCGGTTAGTTCTGAAATGCCGAGTTTGGTCTTGAATGACCTTTCCAGAATCTCTGGGAGCTTTCGATTTAATTTTGAGGCCTTCGGTAGAAATTGACAAAAATGGCATAATGGGTGTGGGACCCACTTTTTGTCGAAACGACCTCGTATGGAAATTTCGACAGCGACATTGAGTCTAGAATGTCAAATTTAGTGGGGTAGCATATCTGGTTTATTTTCGTCGGGTCCCGAACGAATTCTGAGGGTCCGTTCGGAGACTTCGAAAAATAGAAAAAAATTTGGTTGCTGGTGTAGACCTTTAGCGACTAGAATTTAGACTT
The DNA here is from genome assembly GCA_018342035.1 of Solanum appendiculatum. Lineage (NCBI taxonomy): Eukaryota > Viridiplantae > Streptophyta > Magnoliopsida > Solanales > Solanaceae > Solanum > Solanum appendiculatum. The sequence continues at coordinate 323,234 of JAGDQO010000058.1, read as the reverse complement.
TTAGCGACCAGGAATGGTCTTTAGCGACCAGTTTCGGGTTTTATAATCCAGAAAATTTCAGATTTCAGCCCTCATTTTCAAATGGTGATTTCTCCCTCATCCGAGCTCTGATTTGAGTGATTCGAAGTCCTGTATGATCGTGGAGATTGTGGCTATGTGGTGGAGTGATTGGATTGTGTTGGTGAACCCTCGTTTGAGGTGAATTTCAGCTCGAAGCTGCTGCCATCAAGTTATGAATTCTTCTTCATTTTAAACTTCGATATTTCGAGTTCTAGAGCTCCGTTTTGGGTGATTCGAAGTCCCACATGTTTGGATTTTCGTTGGCTTCGTGGGTTTTAGGTTGGGGGCCATTGGGTGATCCTCGTTTTGCATGAAATCAAGGGTAAGTGTCTATTTGGCCTATTTTTTTGTTAAGTTTTGTAAATTGTTGTTGTTGGTTGTTAGGAGCGGATCCGCCCCCTATTGAGCGATCTAATTTAGGATTAGTGTTGGGGGAAATATTTGGGACTTTTTGAGTGAGTCAATTCCAGAAAATTTGGAGCGGGTCCCACTTTGCCTGATTTTGACCCAAAAATTGATCTGTCTCCGAATTTATTCACTTTGGTGTCTAAACGACCGTATTGACGCTGTGATTCTATTTTTGTAGCATGGCAGCAGTCTAAGGCCGTTCAGAAGGGGAAATCTCCAATTGAGTGACTTGGAGCGCGTGTGATCGGCTTTTTGGTGGGTTACGGCTTCCCTTCTTTCTAGACTGAGCCTGATTGTGTGAATGTTGGTTGATATTTGTGAATCTGGAGTGGTTAGTTAGTATTGTTTCCCTTGTTCCCCGATTTCCTCAGTTTAGAGTTGATTGTTGGGTTGTTATGAGCTACTATCATGCTATATGTTGGGCTGTTTATTTGATTTGCTGATATGCATGTTGTGGGGTATCTGTTGGTGGTTATCTGATGTTGCATGAGTGGGTCCGGGTGAATCTGGTTGATGATTGACTGATTATTGTGATTCTGCCTTAGAATAGGTTGTGATTTATTGACAGTGTCATGTACCTCGTTGACTTGAGTATGTATCCGACGTCGTTTCGGATGGACTAGATCCTTGTAGACTGATATAGCAGACTTGGGTCAGATTATGAGCCTTAGTATAGGCATTTTCCTGGCTTTCGGACCTTTCGATTCTTTGCCCCTTATCGCTGCGATTCTTGGGATGCTGCCAAAAGATGCCATTGTTGCGTCGATTGTCGGCTGGATTGTGTTAGGCTGGGAGACTTCGGTTGGTATATATGTGGGGGCGGTGGCCCGTGATGTTTAGTCTCTTGGTGCATTGTTGTTGTGGCTTATCTGGTTCGTGACGGCTGACTCCGGTATGCGGCTGACATTACTCGATTATCACTCAGGATTTCCAGCGCTAGGCTGACGGGGGTAGGCTACCCGCTCCTGTCCGCAGCTGACGTTACACGATTGTAGCCCGTTATTTCCAATGCGAGTCCGTGGAGCATAGGCTACTAGTCCCAGCTACGCAACCGACGTATCCGGTGGAACCAGTATTTCCAGCGTTAGACTGTCGAGTGTGGGCTGTTTGTGCCAGTCCGAGACTGAGGTTGCCCGGTTAGAGTCCGGCATTTCCAGCTCGTGACTGATGACTTGAGCTGGGCTCTCTGACTGAGCTGGGCTCTATGACTGAGCTGGGCTCTGATATCTATGACTGAGCTGGGCTCTGATGTTTATGACTGAGCTGGGCTCGAGCGGGGCTCTGATGGTAATGATTGGGGGGCCCTGGTGTTGTTCTGGAGTTGGTTATTCCTTCGTTTCTGTAGAATAGCTCTTCTGTGTACCTGTCGGACTTATGGGGGCCCGTTAAGGTTTTATTTAAACTTGCGCACGAGTGTGCCCAGCGGGTCTTATGGGGGGCTCAGCTGGGTTTATTTTAGTTATTTCTTTGTGCTTCCTTTCAGATTTTTCGTTTCCTGTTCTGTTGACCTCTGTTTGTGCTGATTCTATCTTGTCCGCTTGTTTTTACCCTTCTTGCTCAGTCGGCCTATGATGCCTACTGGGTACCTGTTGTTTTGGTACTCATACTACACTGTTCATTTGTTTTCGTGATGCAGGTCTGAGCACCAGTTATCAGCGTTGAGATCGGGCCAGGAGCTGTTAGTTCGGGAGACTAGGGTGAGCACTTGGCTTTTTGGGATCACCAGTTTCCTTCTGTTTATATATTTTGACTTGTCTTTTGTTTACGAGACAGTTGTTTCAGTGGTCCACTTTCGGGACTTGTACTCTTTTTAGTAGTTCTGTACTTGTGACTTTCAGGTTTTGGGAGGTATTGTATATATTTAGTCTGGTTCATTCCAGCTTTCGTGATTGCTCTTATTGTATGCTTCCACTTGGTTATGGATTAGTTTCCACCCTTAGTCCCGTTACTGTTTAGTTCCGGGATAGGGTTTTGGCTGGCCTACTGGTGGGTTGGTAGGCGCCATCATAACTTGAGAAATTTGGTCGTGACAAATTGGTATCAAAGCCTAGGTTCATTGGTCTCACTTGTACAAAACTAGCATCTAGTAGAGTCCTGCGGATCGGAGTGAAGACGTCTGTGACTATCCTCGGAAGGCTATAGGGTGCCCTTAGGATGTTGTCTTATCTTTGCTTATTTTTCGTGCGTTGTTGTCCAGTTGGTTTTTTGAAATCTCACTTGTATCCTTCTGTCACAGGTTGGCTCGTACACGCAAGGGAGGTGGTACGGCGGCACCAGGTCGAGGTAGAGAGAGGACTCCGGAGCCGGAGCCTCGAGCAGAGCAGATTCCGCCTCAGCCGGTGAGGCCGGGACCAGCCCAGCCACCACCAACTCCAGTTGTCGCCCGATATCTGCAGGGCATGCTTGCCCAGTTATTAGCTGCTATTGGTAGTATGCAGCAGCCAGCTCCAGTGCCAGTTCCAGTGTCGGTTCCAGTTCAACTGGACCAGCCTACAATAGCGGCTTCAAAGGTGCATCAGTCGCCAGCCACAGTTGTGGTTTAGTTAGACACTTTGGACGGGGTTATGCCTCTGCGAGAGTAGAAGATGCTCGGTGTGTTTCTTAGATTTTCACCGCCAAGATTCTCAGGGGCTGTGGGAGAGGATGCCTACGAGTTTCTTACTACTTGCCAGGAGCGGTTGTAGACCTTGGGTTTAGTGGAGTCTAGAGGAACAGACTTCACAGCTTATCAGCTGGATGGGCCAGCTAGATAGTGGTGGCACTCTTTCGTCGGGACTAGGCCAGTTGCTTCTCCACCAGTATCATGGGAGAAATTTTTAGAGGCTTTTCTAGCCAGGTTTATTCCACGGAGCGTCAAAGACAGACTCCGTGATAAGTTCTCGAGATTGGAGCAGGGCTCCATGACTGTATCTAAGTACGAGGCCAGATTTCTGGAGTTGTCTCGTCATGCCGCCATGATTCTGCCTACAGAGAAGGAGCAGGTCCGATCGATGCTTTGTTAGAGGGTTGAGACTGTAGTTGAGGATTGAGTCGCAGTCTATGTTGTCAGCAGGTTGTTCTTTTCTAGATGTGGTGGACCATGCCCTCACCATTGAGCAGCGTCGTCACGAGGCCCACGGGGGCAGCGGCAAGAGGGCTAGGTCAGATGATAACTTCAGTGGGACCTATCGTAGGTCAAGGGATACCCGAGATCAAGGTTATCAGAAGTTTCAGTCAAGGCAGTCTAGTCGGCCATATCAGGCAACGTTGCAGACTTCAAAGGGTGATTAGGACCTTCAGAGTGGGTATAGTACCGGTCCGAGTCAGGGCCGAGGTGGATTTCAGTCAGGTGCATTAGGTCGGGGTGGCCGACCTCCATCGGTTAGCAGACCTTCGTAGGGTTGCTTCACTTGTGGGGAGCTTGGACATTGGGCCAGGGAGTGCCCTTCATCTAGATTAGCCTTACCAGCTCCTCAGGCGGCGAGATCGGTTTCGGCACTAGGACATCCAGCTAAAGGAGGAGGTCAGCAGCAGGGTTCTCGGGTAGGTAGGACATGCGATAGAGTGGATGCGAGAGGTAGAGGTGCCCAGGGCCACTTTTATGTAGCTCCAGCTAGAGCAGAGGCCGAGGCGTCGGATGATGTGATCACAGGTACTGTTCTCTTTGCCATCAGTCCACTTCAGCTTTATTTGACCCAGGTTCTAACTATTCTTATGTGTCAGCTTATTGTGTGCCTCGATTGGGAGTGAGTCCTGAGCCCTTGTCTGTGCCTTTGCGTGTTTCGACCCCAGTAGGGGATTCTTTAGTAGTGGATCAGGTTTGTAGATCCTGTGTGGTGGCTATTCAGGGGCAAGACACTCTGGTCGATCTTGTTGTGCTGTGTATGGTAGACTTTGATGTGATTCTGGGTATGGATTGGTTGCCCCTTTGTCGGGCTGTCTTGGACTGTTATGCCAAGACCGTGACTTTAGCCATTCCTGGTATTCCGCCGGTGGTGTGGCAGGGTTCTTGTAGTCGCACACCAGTTGGGGTGATTTCTTGTATGCGGGCTCAGAGGCTGGTGGACAGCGGATGCTTAGCATATTTGGCATATGTTAGAGATGTGAGTAGGGAGGGCCCTACAGTCGATTCAGTACCTATCATTCGAGAGTTCACAGATGTGTTTCCCGCCGACCTTCTTGGCCTACCCCCAGATCAGGACCTTGATTTTTCCATAGACTTGGAGCTGGGCACTCGTCCCATTTCTATCCCTCCGTATCGTATGGCACCTGCAGAGCTCAGGGAGCTCAGTGATCAGCTTCAGGATCTCTTGAGTAGAGGATTCATCCGACCCAGTGTGTCACCTTAGGGTGCCGCAGTCCTGTTTGTGAGGATGAAGGATGGCACCATGCGGATGTGCATCTATTACAGGCAGCTGAATAAGGTGATGGTGAAGAACCGTTATCCTATGCCTCATATGGATGATCTATTTTACCAGCTCAAGGGTGTAGCCGTGTTTTCTAAGATTGATTTGAGATCCGGTTATCATCAGCTGAGGATTAGAGCCGCGGACGTCCCCAAGACAACCTTTAAGACTCGTTATGGTCATTATGAGTTCCTAGAGATATCTTTTTGGTTGACTAATGCCTCTGCCGCATTTATGGACTTGATGACTCGAGTATTAAGGCAGTATTTGGACTCCTTTGTCATTGTCTTCATCGATGACATCTTGGTATACTCGCGGAGCCATCATGAACATGAGCAGCATTTGAGGATAGTGCTCCAGACTTTTAGAGATCATCGGCTTTATGCCAAGTTCTCAAAGTGTGAGTTTTGGTTTGAGTCTGTAGCATTCTTGGGGCACGTAGTGTCCAAGGATGGCATTATGGTGGATCCGGCGAAGATTGAGGCTATTCGTGGTTGGGCTAGGTCCACTTCTTTGATCGAGATTTGGAGCTTCGTCAGATTAGCAGGGTACTACAGATGCTTTATGGACTAAAACAATCACCTAAACAATGACATGTGAAATTTGACAAAATTTTGTTGGCAAATGGATTTAAGAATGATGGAAGTGATAAATGTGTTTACATTAAAGACACTCCAAATCACAAGGTCATTGTTTGCTTGTATGATGATGACATGTTTATCAGCAGTAGATACACTTATGACATAAATGCTACTAAACATATGCTAGAAAGAAACTTTGATATGAAAGTTTTTGGGGTTGCTAATGTGATCTTAGATATAAGAATCCTTAGAACTCCGCAATGTTTAGGATTGTCAAAGTCTCATTACGTTGAAAAGGTACGTGAGCTTTGTACTTCAAAAGAATGAAGGTTAAAGTTACTCACAATTGAATTATGATAGAGTATTGGGATGTATGATGTATATCAGAAGGTGTACGCGATCAGATATAGCATGTGCTATTAGTAAACTGAGTCGGTTCACAAGCAATCCCAATCAAACTCATTAGATGAAAATGAGAAGAGTTTTGAGGTATTTAAAACATACTTAAAACTATGCCTTGCATTATAACAAATATCCAACAGTATTGAAAGGATATAGTGATGCAAATTGGATCACCGGGTCAAATGAAGTAAAATCCACGAGTGGATATGTATTTACTCTTGGTGGAGGAGTAGTCTATTGAAAATATTCCAAGTAGACATGTATTGCTCGCTCTATAATGATCTTTGAGCTTGTCACTCTAAATAAAGCCAGTGAATAAGTTGAATGGCTCCGGAATTTCTTGAAAGATATTCTTTTTTGGCTCAAACCTTTGGCATCAGTATGTATACACTTTGATAGTCAAGATGCAATAGGTAGGGCATGGAGCATGATGTATAACGGAAAATCTCGTCATATACGACGGAGACGTAATACCGTTATCCACTAACAAAAGGCCTAGTTAGAGAGGCAGTTGAAAGATCATCTAAGAGAATGGGTTAACGGCTTAGGACAAGTCATCATGGCGGTAACTCTACCTAGCGGACTGGAGATCCCAAGAGCTAGGTTCAAGGAGAAAACAAAGTTGTGACTGACGGTTTGGCATTGTCAACTAACTCAATCCATTCTCATGATGAAGACAATGCTTAGGAACAAGGATTAAACATTAAGGCTTGTTAACGAGCTAATAAAGCTTAAAGTTTTTAATGATTTGCTAAGTTTTGAAGATTTGACCAAATAATGTATCTACACGATAACACGTATTAGAAATCACCTATATAAGTGTGAAGCGGAAGCTGCTTCAAAGAGAATCATTGTAAAAAGCCTATTCTCTATACACTCATGAAACCAGGAGGTGTTCATGGCCGAAACGAACACAACCGTAAGAACCATAAATGGTAAAGGGTTGATTGTGTGACATATGGTTGTCTAGGTATACACCAAAGCTCGACGGTTTCAAGGATATCGCATCTACCGTTTGACCGAGTATATCCGACATATGTTCACGACGGAAAGTTCAAAGGGAAACCTACTTATCCAGATGCAATCAATTCTTGCTTGTAAAGTATACACACTTGTCCGTTTCTTTGTCTTAGAGTCATTCTCCATTCATGCGGGGGATTGTTAGGTTTTAAAAGGTGTAAATGGAAAATGAAGAGATGCGTCTTTCATGAAGAGTTGTGACTTTAATGAAAAGTTGCGACTTTTATGAAGAGTTGTGACTTTTATGAAAAGTAGTGACTTTTATGAAAGGTTGTGACCTTTCCGAAGGGTTGTGACTTTTCCGATAAGGCACAATAAACATATGTTCACACTACCCTTGGTTGTCTATAAATAGAGGATTTCCTCTTACTTTTCAACAATGAAATAATGAATTTCTAGACTTCTTCTTCTACTACTAAATCTAGTATTCTAAGTGTACTTTACTCCTGTTGAGTGGTTCGCTGACACCGTGGTTTTAGGTACCGATACACCGGTGAGTAAGATCGTTCTACCATGGGAGGATATATTCCATTAACCTCGAGTACTTGAGGGGAATAATTTCCTTAAGGGGACACTGTGCATTCAGTGGGCTCGATTTTCTTCTTTGAGAAATATATTTTGTATATTATTTTAAATCTATTTCTGATTCTATTTTCTCTATTAATTTTAATTTTCTAGTTTTGAAAATACTCTTTAAACTTTATTGTTTCTTACCAAGTTCTCCAAAGTTTTTGTTCTAAGTATCTTAGGAATACTGGATCAACAACACCTACGACCCGTAGAATGGATCCGTTGAAAAGGGACCCCAAAAATTGATTCTCTGAACTTTTTTTACGACTTGCCAGTACGGGTCGTAGTTCCATCTACGACCCGTACATTGGAACCGTAGTTCACAGACTCAGAAAACTCTGATATGACAGTCTCTGGTAAAATGGCCATAACGCTTTACTCCGAGCTCGTAAAAAGGCAAACTTGGTGGCGTTGGAAAGAGGACTCAAAATATGATAGGTCATGGGCCACCTAATTCATTATGTGCTGGGAGATATGATTATTTGAAGTTGACCTAAGTAGAATCTTATGTCAAAACTTAGTCGAAAATGAAGTTTTCAACTCAACTTTGTGCTAGGGGGTCCTTGTGACCTTAAGTCTTATCCAAATCCTTTCGAACACAAAAGAAATGAGCTTTACACATATGAGCAATTTAAGAATCACCCGATATGATTTTACATGCAAATAAAGAGTGGTTCGGGCCTTAGTTTAAAAGTTTTCGGGGTGTTACAATTTGCCCCTCCCATCCAATTTTAAGCACATATTTGCCCTTGAACCGTTAAGTCTAATGTCCTCACTTTTAGTATCATATGTGGCGCTTATGTGGCACGCCTACATGGATATATATATTTTTTCATTTAAAATTTTCTCCAAATTTAATTTGTATACCCATCGATTTAACCCATAAAACCCAATTCGTTATACTTATTTCTTATCACTTTCGGAGAAAATCACATTCTTTAATTGAGAATGACTCGATCGAGGGAGAGCGAGCTAGAGAGAGAGCTAGGGCTTCTTCATCCATGAAAAAATCATCATCGAGAGTTAAGCTTGCTTCTTCATCTGTTGATCGAGTCTCGTTCGGGTAAAGTAGGGTACAAAGTGAGAGGGTTATTAGGATGAGAATTATGTTGTGTTTTTCTTGGTAATTCAAAGCATGATTTGTGCAGGGTGAATTCACAACTGGATTTTGTGCATTTATAAGCAGTGCCACATTATCCTCACAATCTGAACAAATTATTTCATTTGTTTCTTGTACTTCAAGAGTTCCAAGGCATGAGAGTGTAAAAAATGCTTCAATTTTTTACGTGATTTGTTACCCCGTCAGTTTCCCTCTTTCTCAAGGTCATGATGAAAGTGATGGGAAGGACAACAATTTGGGCAGATGGAAACATTGCACATGGATATCAAAGTCGCAACTAAATAAGTATTAGAAATTGAGTTTATGGGTTAAATTGAATGGGTATGATAATTAAATTAGGAGAATTTTTTAATGGAAAAAAAATGTATATCTATGTAGGCATACCATGTAAGCACCACATATGATAATTAATAAAAGTGGGAACATGGAATTTAACTGTTCAAGGGCAAATATGTACCTTAAGTTGGATGAGAGGGGCAAATATATCCAAAAAGTATGATGAAGAGTAAATATAACCCTTTTCCGTTATCAAAACTAACAACAATACTACCCATTAAACTAAATCCAAAAGCTTGGCAGCTTGATTTTTGTGGGTTTTGGGTCGGGTTTAATTGGGAATTAATTCGGAACGAATAATTTTATATTGAAATCAAGTTATTTTAATTGATTTGGAGGGATTCCATCTAAATAAGGAGTATTTTTGTTAACTTTGATAACGGCATAGATATATTTGGTACTAATAGTATAATGAGAGACAAATTTAATTAGGAGACGAAAGAAAAAAATGTATATTTGATCCTTTCTATTATATTTTTAGAATGAATAAACATTTGAATTTTGTATCATTTTAGAAAGATTTCAATCACAAAAAATAAGAGAAAATACATTAAAATTCCCCTAAACTATACTTGTTTCGTTACACTAATATGATGTACTGATAATTATATGAACTGAAGCCGAGATATTGAGAATGAACACCATAGAAAATTTACAACTCATTATAATTAATTTTTGTTCATCTTTTAAAGCCTTTTATACACTTTATTCAAATCATAATTTTATTCTTTTTACCCCTTTGGAATTCAAAACATTTTAAAATTTTAATTGTCTATTTACATTCATTTTACATTTGTTCACAGATACAACAATTTGCACATACTTTACTTATCTATCTTATAGCAGATATTTTTTATATACAGATGCAGATATTCACATTTTTTACTATATATAAATACTTATGTTGAACATTTTTTCATTTAGTTTTTTAATATTTAGGGAATAATAATTAATAACTTTTTGTACAATCTCTCATACAATTAAATTAGGTCCTGTCGGGAACTAGATTTTAGCGGATTCGATATTTTACTCATCCTCATTAGGATAATTTGAATCATTACTTAGAATCTGATTTGTTTTCAAAGATCACAATTGGAGTAATACATTACATGAATTATAGATATTCTAGTATATTTTAAATATATTAGATGACATTCCATAACTATAATCAACCTTGTTAGAGTCTCATATATGGATGTAAATGTAAAGATATGATGTTTAGGCTCAACTCAATCTCAAAAGCTATTCATGTGTAGAGGATTACTCAAGTCTATATAAACAGATCACCAATCAAATTTTCAATCAATGTGGGACTCTAGCCAAACTCTAAAGCCCTCCTTCTATTAGAAGAAAAACAACAAAGAAATTAAAGCTTTGAGTGTCTGCATATACTTTAAGGGGTGACACACAATTTTCTACCAGTATACGACAAGGCATGAAATGTATATGCAATTGAATAAGTTACTTCTGGGAATGCTTCGTATGTAAAGAATCTGATAAGGAGACTTTTCATGAAAAGTCACTCTATTTCTGAACAGACGCGACATTTAGTTGCTCCCTTTCTAAATAGACAAAATGTTTTGTTTAATTAAAATTTAAATATTAAATTCAAATTTCAAATAAACAAATTGTTCAAAATAAATTACGAAAAATAACTCTTTAAACTCAAGCCCCAAGTTCAAGTCATTTATATTTATATATATATGTATATATATATATATCCCCAAGTTCAAGTCATTTATATATATATATATATATATAGGTAGACTTACTCAATTAAATAAACTAAATGAGCTAGGCCTTAAAAGGACCTAAAAGATTACTTGTCCCACCGATGTGAGAACTTTCCCTTTATATCACAACTATCCTAACACTCCCCCACTAATTTGTAATATGTCTCATGATATCATGCATATCGAAAAATATCTTATCTAAATTTGACTTTTCATTAGCGTAAATACCTTAAAGTTTGATGAAGACTTTGGTATCCTAATATTTGAACCACAACTTCTTTTGTCAAACCGAAAGTATCACACACATAATATTATTAAGTAGTGAAACAATCCAATATTATGCTTTAGCACATTTATGATCGTGTGATAATCCAAATTAATGAATATTAACAAGATCAACTCTTTAAATCTTTATTTGAAGCGGCACCACCTCAATTTTCATATAGATGAAAATAGACTTTATGTCTCTGTTACTACAGATATTTGCTAATTTTATTAAGAATTATATCACCCTCTTTCTTGTAACAGCATGCACTTTGAAGCTTGTTTTATAATGCCCCTGTTATTACATGTATTTAACAATTCCTAAACTCCTCTCATAATAGTAAGTAGTACACCAGAATCAAGGATTTAAACAAGGAGATTTGTGCTTAAACAATGCAAACAACTTGTTATTTCCTATTGAACTTATATTGTAAGGGTGTATACTAACTCAAATATGCAAATCGATTATATTCGACGTTCCGGACTCAATGGAACCGTCAAAACACTAATCCGGGGTCTCCTCGATTTGACATTCGTGGAAACCACAAGAAACTAACACAATGCTTAAAAAGGCTAAAACAAGTTCGGGACTTCTAAAAATTCAACCAATACCTCACCTAGGCCTAAAATCATCCCCCGAATCCAACGAAACCCTCGGAATTCCGATCTGAGCATCCGAATCCCGAAAGACACCAAAAATCACTTTTAAGCAACTTAAGCATTTCAAACTCAAAACTTGTCAAAATCTCAACATTTTACTCGAGGTTTGGAACCAACTTCCAAACCTCAATCAAGAATAACTCGGAGCCAAAAGTCGGGAGCGGCAAAATGGTAAATTTTATTGAAATACCAAAACTGACCAACCGGATCATTACACAGGTTCTGGGAGGAATCTTTTATGTATATAGTTTTGGTTTGCTCCGCATTTACCTTGTTATGTTCTTTAAATTAATATTGCTTTCGCTTATTTCTACTCTTATACTCATTATTTGTCGTTCTGGATTGCGGATTGGCTTACCTACTAGTGGGTTATAGTAGGTGCCATTATGACTCGAGGAATCGGATCGTGACAAAGACATCTAAAATTATGAATTTCAAAAGTATTTAAATTTTTTCTGTCCATGGTAAATCTACATATAATAAATTGAGACGTAGTATTTGATATTTCTCATTCCTTCTTTATTTTGGTTATAAACATTAGAACTTGTTCCCAATTGTTGTAATCAATACTCTTTGTTTGTTTGGTGCACAAAAATTGTCAGGCAGCGTTAATTATGGGCTTATGGCATATTCCCAAAATTGTGGCAATTATAATTACGCCTAATCTATCTAGTCGCCACATAATTGTCTTTTGTTTCTCTTTGTTGTCTTTTTGTTATCTTTATGACTCTTTAAAACATGCTAAATCTCTCTCGTATTAAGATTCATAATTTAAAGTATTAAATATTATATAATCACACATTAATATATATAATAACCAAATAAAAGGTGAATGACATTCAATATATAATTTATATATATTATAATTATACTTGGCGACTTGTCATATATATTAAAAACAATGTTAGTATATGTGCTTCGCGCATGTTCCGCTTATTAATACAACCAATTTTTTTAAAAATAGAATAAATAATATTTCAAAAAATGTGTGTATTATTTATGTAACAATATAAGAATTTAGAAAGAAAATTATAAATTATAAATTGATAAATGATCAAGTTTAAGAGTTTGATCTAAGATCCTCCTTCAATTTGTTCTAATACACTTGTTTTATTGAACAAAAGCATTGTAAAAAAACAACGTTTGGTTGAAAAGTAAAAAAGTCGTTCACTTTTGCATGAGCATTTAAATTTTAAATACATGCATTATATCTATATTCCATGTGAAACTTATTTTGCCTTACTTCCAATAGGGAAAATATTTATCTTGTTTTTAAGAAATATGTTTTCCTCACTACTAAAAAATCACTATTTTTCAATTGAAAAATGTTTAGTGTAATTTTCATAAATATTTTGATTAAATTGGTGGGAAAAGAAAAAATAGTAATATTTTCATACGAAAAAAATAAGGAAGTTTCTTGCTTTTTCGGTGAGAATTTTTTTCCACCATGTATTTTTTTCACTAAGAATCTGTTTTTCACCATAAACTTTCTCAGTAAGTTGGTTCTGTGAGAAATGAGTGAGAAAATCATATTCTATAACACAAATTTCTCACTGATTCACGGTTAAAAAAACTTTTGTCTCTAGCAGTGTCTAGAGAAAATATTCTCTAAAAATTTTGATAAAACGAACGTGAAAAACTTTTGGCTATACTGAAACACACCCATTATTAGTCGATCTAAATGAAGCAGAACCATGAAAGAAGAAGACTAAAAGGCATTGCATGTGATGAACCATGAACTGAACCGTGATCATCTTTGTATTGTTGCTTGTGAAGTGACATGGACGTTTCTGAAGAAAAGATTGTTTTTAGTTTTGCAACTAATAAATACCGATATGATCACTTTCAATTGGAGAAGATTTAAGGTGAAATGGGTTAATTAGTTGGATTGTGTGGGTTGAGTTTGATGGGTCATGGGTCTTTTAACAAGTTCAGATAGCTTTTAATGAGTCTTTTTAACAAGTTCAGATAGCTTTTAATGAATTCAATTAGGGTAGTTTCGTAGTTGGTTAGAGCTATGCAAGTATTAGTAATATAGGGATTAGATATGAGTGAATCTATGTATATTTTATGTAGGTATTAGTTATGCACGAATTAGTTATATATCTATTAGTTATTCCATCTTTTATCCTGCATAAAATAATACATAGATATATTCCACAAGTTATACAATATGTATCCATAAGTTATACAATATGTATTAGTTATGCGTGTTCTAAATTGTCAATAACCATTGCATTAATTTTATACATGAATAACTTATTTCCTGTCTACTTACCAAACGACGTATAAGTTATATGAAAATTAATATATGAATAACTTGTTTCTTATCCAACTATTAAACAATTCCTTAGGAATCATTGGTAGTTGGTTAGAGTAAGTATTAGTATATGTAAGGATTACTTATAAGTGAATCTGTGTGTTACTTTATGCAACCTTGTTAAGAGACTCCTTTAATGAGAGTGTTTGAAGAGATATAGAGAGGAACTCACAGAGAATGAAAGAGCCACATTATTCATTCACTTGTAACTATATATTCAGCTATGTATTCATATACAGAGTATGCTTCTAAGCTAACAACTTTTCTAACTGTCTAGAGCTTCTAGAAGCTTCTATACTAACTAACTTTCTTAACTAACTAACAGACTTGATTAACATGTATAATTAATTATTCAGATGTCCTCAACACTTCCCCTCAAGCTGAGAATTATAAAAGACATTTTTCATTCCAAGCTTGTCCATGAGTGCTTCATGTTGAGGCTTGCATAGCCCTTTAGTAAGTAGGTCTGCTTGTTGTTCTCTGATTCCTATATGTTGTGTTTGTATAAGTCCTTCCAAAATCTTTTTCCTCACAAAGCGACAATCTCTATCAAAGTGTTTTGTTCTCTCATGAAAGATGGGATGTGCTGTTATTTGAATGGCATACTTACTATCACAAAACAATCTTACTGACAAGTTTACTTCTATTTCCAACTCCTTGAACAAGCCTTTTAGCCAGACTATCGCAGCTATTGTGATAGCCATACTTCTAAACTTTGCTTCTGCAGAACTCCTTGATACATTACTTTATTTATTTTTTATTTCTAGGATATCATTGCATTCCCAAGCTCTACTATATAACCAATTACTGATTTTCTGAATTCTACACAGGCTCCCCAATCAGAGTCACAATATGCTACCAATTTTGAACATTTCTTGCTTGGCATAAACAACCTAAGACCTGCAGTTCCTTTGATATATTTTACCACCCTGAGTGTTGCTTCCATGTGAGACTATTCTGGTGAGTGCATGCATTGATTGAGCACTTGAACTACAAAGGCTATGTCAGGCCTAGTCATAGTCAAGTGTAATAATCTACCTATTATCCTTTGATATCTCCAAAAGTCATCAAGTGGCCTATCTTCTTCATTAGCATTTCTACCTATGCATTCATCAAACATATTAGATGTCAGCTTGTGGTTGAACTCCAAAGGAGTGGATGCCGGCTTGTATCCTGCCAGTCCCAATTCAGACACAAGTCCAAGTGCATACTTTCTCTGGTTCATAAGAATACCATCAGCAGTTCTGGAGAATTCAATTCCCAGAAAGTATTTCAACTCTCCAAGATCCTTCATTTTGAACATGTGTTGCAAATCTTCTCTAGCTTGTTGTATGAGACTCAAGCTACTTCCAGTGATCAAGAGATCATCAACATGATATTAGGAGCTCATGTTTTATTTTATTTGTAAACGATGAATAATCATAGTGAGATTGCAGGAATCCCATGTTAGTTAGTGCCTCAGTAAGTTTCAAGTTCCATTTCCTTAGTGCTTACTTTAGTCCATATAAAGACTTTTGAAGTTTGCAAACCATGTGTTTCTCCCCTGGTTTGCAAAACCTTCTAGAATCTGCATGTAAACCTCCTCAACAAGATCACTTTGAAGAAAGACATTGTGGACATCTATTTGGAACAAAACCAGCCACATGAGGCAGCTAAAGCCATTATTGATGACCATCTCGGCAACTAGAGAAAAAGTTTCAGTAGAGTCTAAGCCTTCTTGTTTTCTATACCCTTTGGCCACCAACATAGCCTTTTTTATTTCAACCTCACCTGAAGCTCTATACTTAACCTTGAACACCCACTTGCAGCCAATAAGTTAGGATCCTGATAAGAGTGAGGCTCAGTGATAGAAGAATAAGCAGCAAGAGATGCCCTTTAATCTAGGGATAATTTGGAATAAGACACATACTGTGACATAGGATATATACATGCAACCTTGGCCCTAGGAGTAGAATAGTCTTCCCACTAGATAGGAGGTTTGGAAGATCTTGAGGATCTTCTAGGAGGGGCAAGTGGTATGGAAGGTGCAATACTCAGCCTGGAGTGAGTAGGCAAGTGAGAAGTAGCAGTTTCTGCCTCATTGAACGTAGGATCAATTACTGGGGGCAAGGAAACATCAGCTGAGCTAGAATTATCAAGGGATGTATCATCAGGAAATGTGAGAACCGGAAACAAGAGATTAGTAGAGGACTGCAGACCTTCGAAAGGAAAAATATCCTCTTTGAATACAGTATCTCTATTCACAAAAAATAACCTAGAACATAAGTCATAGAGAACATAGCCCTTTTGAGATTGAGAATAACCCAAATGTACAATAGGAATAGCTCTAGGAAAAAACTTGTCAAGCTTTTTTGGATCAGTTGCATAACATAAGGACCCAAATACTCTGAGATGATGAAGTTGTGGAGGCAGTCCAAATAGCTTCTCAAATGGAGACTTGCCTTTTAACAATACAGTAGGTAATCTATTCAGAAGGTACACTGCTGTAGAAACACAGAAGCCCCAAAACTTCAAGGGTACATAAGCCTGAAATCTCAAAGCTCTGGCCATGTCAAGAATGGATCTATGTTTCCTCTCAACTACTCCATTTTGTTGAGGAGAATAAACACAAAAGCTATGAGGTAGGATTTCATGTTCTGCTAACAGATCATCAACTTAGGAGTTAAAGCTCTCAGTCCCATTATTTGTTCTTAGACACTTCACACTTATTCCAAATTGAGTTTTCACCATACACAAAAAATCTTTCAAGGCAATATGTGTATTAGATTTAGTATGCATTAAACAAATTCAGGTATATCTGGTCATATCATTTACTAAAGTAAGAAAATATCTTCTACCGTCATGATTAGGAACTTTGTAAGGCCCCCACACATCACCATACACAATAGAGAAAATAGAAGTAGAAGTAGAAATACTAGTAGGAAATGACAGTCTTGTCTGCTTAGCAATAGAACATACAATACAATTATGATCCTTAGATTGTACAGGCAAACAGTTTATCTTACTTAGGACTTTAAGAGGGGCATGCCCAAGTCTCATGTTACATAGGCTAGTCAAGGGGCTATTATTACAATCAATAGTAGAGACAGAAGAAATGAAGCTAGGAGAACTAGGAGTATCCTGTTAGCAACAAGATCTTCATGCTGGAGATTGAGATCTGTCTGTATGAGATATAGACCTTGGTCTTCTTTACCAATCCCTAGGACCCTCATATTGAAGAGATCCTGAAAGATGCAGAAATCAGGAAAAAATATCATAGCATATTTAAACTGCTTTGTTAGTTGTGACACAGACAAAAGGTTGTACTTGAACTATAAACAGGATATTTTGACTATTTTATCTTGAAGAACAAGTGATTCACCAACATGACTAAAAGGAACTTGATCTCTAAGGTATTTATGATGGTTCATCAGACTTATATTGTGAACCATATGATTTGAAGCACTTGTTTAAAAAATCTAGTTAAAATTCACCACATCAGACAAAAGTGCAGTGATAGTACCTGAGGTACTGGCAGTAGCAACATTAGCCATAGTGTCCACCTCTTTGCCCCTGCTCAATATCTAAAGGATCTGAGTATATTGCTCAGGTGTAAACAAAGACATTCCTTGTGTAACTGCTACTGAAGAGAGGTTAGAGGAAGAAGCATGAGATCTAGTGTTAAGACTTATAGGAGAGTCATATGCTCTAACATCATTGAATTGGTTTCCTCTAGTAGCAGTATAATTGGTATGAGCAGAAGATGCACCTCCTTTCCTCTTAGGGTAGCCATGAAGTTTGTAGCAATGGTCTTTCGTGTGGCCTTTGTAGTGACAGAAATCACAGTAAAGGTGAGATTTCCCGAACTATAGGCATTCCTTCCATCAAAGTTTCTTTGTCTAAAATAACCACTATTGCCATTACAACTACTAGTACTGTTGCCAGTATTTCCTCCTGTTCCTGAGTTTGCAGTGCTACTGGCTCCAGTGTGATAGCCTCCATTTCCAGCATGTTGACTATGAGACATCCTGTTGCTCATAAGAGCAGTTTCTGAGTGAATATTTGTGGAGGAGGAACTGCTGGCACCATTCATCCTTTGGCTCTCAACATTGATAATCATTGCATAAGCTTGATTAATATTTGGGACAGGAATAATCATTAACACCAGACTTTTGGCATGAGCATAAGACTTATTTAGACCCACTAGAAACTGCCACAACTTTTGAAACTGAAAATGTTCAGCATACTTCTTAGATTCAGGTCAGGCACATGAAGGAGGAGGCATTAGAGTTTTAAATTCATTCAGAGTTCTCTCAAACGAGGAAAATAAGTAGAAACAGAAGCAGTGCCTTGAGACAATATAACTATCTCCTTATGCAGATAAAATGCCCTAGAAGCATTAACTTTATCAAACCTCTCACGAAGGTCTTCCCAGAGCGAGCATCAGATCCATATATCACAGTACTGACTAGTCCTTTGGACACAGTGTTCATGATCCATCCTAGAACAATGGCATTACATATTTCCCACAGATCATGCATGGAAATAGGATACATATTCTTTCTACATGTACCTAATAGAAAACCTAACTTGTTTTTGCCAAGTAATACAAGTTTCAAGGACTTAATCCACAATGAGTAATTTTCAGAGCCTAAGAGCTGAATTGAAAGTAGAACCAAACTTTGAGTCAGACGGATGAATAAAGAGAGGGTGATTGTGATCTACTTGTTCAGTTGGATGATATTTCATTCTTGGAAGCTGAGCTGTAGTAGCTGCATTAACTTCTGCCGGAATCGCCATGATCAAACTGCAATTTCACAAATCAAATCGAAACAGATTGAACCAGAATTAAGCCGAAAAACCTCCCCTAAATCAAACACTCATGATGAACACAAGGTTTTTGATTTACACAACACAATAGACGAGCAATTCCTTGAGCTCTGATATCGTGTTAAAAAAACTCCATTAATGGGAGTGATTGAAGAAATATTGAGAGGAACTCAGAGAGAATGAAAGAGTCATATTATTCATTCACTTGTAACTATACATTCAGCCAGGGGCGGACCTACATTGGTGCAAGTGGGTTCAACTGAACCCACTTCGTCGAAATTTTTTGCGTTATACGTATATAAATTATTTACGAAATTGTATATGTAAATAAAATGAACCCACTTTACACAAAGTAAAGGCGTGGTTCACTGGTGTATGGGGTTCAAATCCGCCCTAAGTACCCGAGTTCGACTCTCAGTGAAGACATGAATTTTGTTCTTTTTTGTATTTTCAAGTCTCAAGTGATGGGTCCAAGTATTTTTCCTTTTTAAAATTAACTAATAAATATAGACCATTATAGTTCTAGAGTCCTATTTTATGGAAAATAACAATAGTAATATTCTAAATTTATTAGTTCAATTTTCTTTTTATGTTTGTATTTGAAATTGATTTAAATTTTTAATATTTTATGTAGGCTATAAATTTATAGTTGATAAATTTATTAATTCAATTCCCTTTTGAGTTTAAATTTTTAGTAATACACAAAATTGTGTATTTGTTTCCCCTTTTACTTGGTATATACGAAAGTTAGGTTAGTGCATTTTTATTTATTTATTTATTCTTTTACTAAGTTTAAGTTATTTATTTATTTATGGTTTTTTAAAATTGAACTAGTTTAATTTTATACATAATAGTAATAAGTAGCATGTTAAATAAAAAATATGTGGAAATGTTTTTTGTAAGTAGATAAAAATTTAATAGAATATATTTTTGTTAGGAATATCACCTAAAAAAAACTTTTTAAGGATATAATAAAAAATTTAAAAAAACGATAATTGTTATTATCGACTTTCGTCATGGTTTTTTGTAACTTGAACCCACTTGAACAAAATCCTAGGTCCGCCACTGCATTCAGCTATGTATTTATATACTGAGTATGCTTCTAAGCTAACAACTTTTCTAACAAGAGCTTCTATACTAACTAACTTTCTTAACTAACTAACAACAAGCCCGCATGTATTAGTTATCCATTTATTAGTTATACATGTATTTATTATTCCACCTTTTATTCTGCATAATTATAAAATAATACATAAATTTTCTCATAACTTATACATGTATTAATTATATGTGTTTTTAAATTGTCAATCAAAAGTCGTATTAATTTTATACATGAATAACTTATTTCCTATCTACCTACCAAACGTCGTATAAATTATACATAAATTAATACATGAATAAGTTATTTCTTATCCACCTATCAAATGATCTCTTATAGTGAATTAAACATACACTAATTTTGCATATTTACGGGACTATTAGTACTCTGAGTTGAAAGAATAGGGATGGTTTTAGTTCAAAACTCAAATACAAGGGACTTTTTTGAACCTTCCAATTACCAACTTTTGGCATATTGTGTGGATTGCTCAGTATTAACATCCAACAATAAATAAGCTCGAAATTTCTCTAGATTGGAAGTGAGGTGTTCTTCCCAAAATCTTGAAATTTGACTTTTCACTAAAATGATGAGCAAAATAGTGGCATTATCTCTTCCAAGTGAGAATATTGTCAATGGCAACATCAAGAAAGTAGTAAAGGTGACACCACCAGGGCCAAGAAAGAAATTGCAATTATCCGTGACAGAGCCTGGCTTGGGAAGTGGTGTTTCTTCACCTGACTATATATTGGATAATTACTTAAAAGACACTTACACAAAGAGTCAAATATCATCTTGGTAATATTTTACTATTCTCCTTCATTTGATCTTCTTTCATGTAAATTATTAACTAGTTCATAATACACATACAAAAATAAACAATCTTAATTATTCAATGTTCAAATTTAAAGATAACATCTTAGTAATTTAGATATGTATTCAAAATCATACGTATTCATTTTAATGAAATCAAATGAGACCTCTGAGACTAACGATTAATACTACTTACCTAATGGATTTAAAGTTTTTAATTTGTGAAATCTATAATTGATCCTTTTGTCACTCTATGTTTTCCAGAGAACATATGTTATTATCACCACGCCGCTTTAGCTCCACTTTTGCAATTTCACTTGAATAATTGTGGTGATCCTTTCACGGAAAATCCTGTGGATTTCCATTCAAAAGATTTTGAAGTGGCTGTTTTGGATTGGTTTGCCAAATTATGGGAAATTGAGAAGGATGAATATTGGGGTTATGTTACTCATGGTGGCACAGAAGGCAATCTTCATGGTGTTTTGATAGGGTAAGTATATACTATCACTCCAATAAAAATGACTTTTAGGCGCAATAAATAAAATCTTACCGGCATTAGTTAATTTTCATTAGATCTAATGTTGTTATAGGTTTTAAGGACATTTACAAAAAATATTAATTGCCTCTAAACAATATATTTAACCGCTAGCAATTAAGTTATTATCATTAATACCGCTAAATTTATTTTTGATATAATATATACATCTACCATTGTTAGCATTTCCAATATATGTAACCACATGGACAATATTGTGCCCAAAGTCACATCTAACCATCTATTTGAGTCTTGAGTGCTTGATTAATTTGCCTACATATTATCATGATGTGTCAATTGCTAAATTAGTGGTCCCAACATGTCTGCTGAGGCATTCATATTTAAGTTTGTGCTAACACATTTATAATAAAATAATGTTCTTTTTTAGTTTTTTAAAATTAACTTAATAATACTTTCTTTGTAGGCGAGAGTTACTTCCTAATGGAATCCTATACTCATCAAAAGATTCTCACTATTCAGTCTTTAAAGCTGCAAGATTGTACAGAATAAATTTGGAAATGATCGACACATCAACAAATGGAGAGATGGATTATTCCGATCTTAGAGCAAAATTACTTCATAACAAGGACAAACCAGCAATTATAAATATTAATATTGGTAAATATTCATATTTCATTTTTTAATTATTTCATTCTGTTAGAGCTCTATCTAACCTGGCCTTCTTTTTAATGGTAGGAACTACATTCAAAGGCGGTGTTGATGACATTGATGTTATTATTCAAACACTTGAAGATTGTGGTTATTCTCACGATAAGTTTTATATCCATTGTGATGCAGCCCTCCATGGACTTATTGTCCCTTTCATTAAAAATGTGAGTTTTCTAGCATATGTCCAACAAACACTTTAAGGATATATATATATACGACAATTAAAAGTAAGATTTTGATTGTTTGTGATTCAATTAATTGACAACAGGTGATTAGCTTTAAGAAGCCAATTGGGAGTGTCACAATTTCGGGTCACAAGTTCTTAGGATGTCCAATTCCTTGTGGAGTTCAAGTAACAAGAAAAAGTCACATCGCCTATCTCTCGAGAAATGTGGAATATATTGCTTCTATGGATGCCACAATTTCTGGAAGTCGAAATGGTTTAACTCCAATTTTGTTGTGGTATAGTTTAAGCTCTAAAGGTCAAATTGGGATACAACAAGATGTTAAGAGATGTCTCAGCAACGCTAGATATTTGAAAGATCGTCTTCAGCAAGCAAATATCAGTGTCATGCTTAATGAGTTGAGCACTATAGTTGTACTTGAGAGGCCTCGTGATCATGAATTTACTCGTCATTGGCAACTATCTTGTGTGAGGGATATTGCACATGTTATTGTTATGCCAAGTATCACTAGAGAAACATTAGACGATTTCTTTATTGATTTAGTGCAACAAAGAAAAAAGTGGTACCAAGATGGAAGCGTTAAGCCTTCTTGTATTGCAAAAGATATTGGTGCTCGAAATTGTGCATGCACGATTCATAATGGTCAATATATGTTCTCTTAAGGCAAAGAACACCTCCCGTCTTTCGACGTCAATTTGCTTCAATTGGATGCAATTGTAGCTTCTTTAATTTTCATGTTCTTGTTGTATCTTGTTTTGTCTATGTTACTTACATGGTAGATTTTCTACATAATTGATGAATAAAATATGGACTTCATGCTATGTTGCGTTGCCTTAAGGTAATAAACAAAAAGTGAGGCTTTTACTTTATCCATTTCTTTCATTCTATTAAGTGGCAGATTGAATACACTGTCTCAGCAGTTAACAACTCTTTCTTTCTCTCATGGATTGACTTATTTTAGGTTACTTTTAAATTAAAATAACTTTTAAATATTTTTGTAATGTCTGAATAAAAAAAAAATTTAAGCCTAATCATATAGGCTCTTAATTCCTTTTAATTTATGAAAGATCCATTTATCACCATCTTAGAACCTCTTATGACTCTACAAATCATTTTGTGGAAGTTGATAAAACTAAATGAGCAAAAGAATAGGTGGGAGAAATAAGGTGCATTTAATATAGTCACTCTTTCTCCACATAGGGAGACCTCTATCTTTCGATATGTAACATGGGTATGTTTGGTAGAGAGAACTTCTTTTTTTTTGTTGGTTTTTTCAATAGGTGTACATGTTTGGTATGGAGAAAAATATTTCATTCCAATTTTTTTCATGTTTGATTTATTTTTTTAAAAAGTCGATTTTTTTAAAAAATAACAAGAAAGTGGCTTTCATGGTGAAAGTAAGGAAATAATTCCATATAAATGACGATTCATGTTGATTGACTCCTCCCATCTTACTCCCCCTCCCCCCAACCGTCATTCTCACCATTCCCACATACCTCACTACCCTCACCCTAACCATACTCCATATAGTATTTCTTATATTATATAAAAACTCTTTTGGAATAATATATTTTTTATATATAAATATCAAACTTGGAGGCTGATTATATTGACAATAAAATTGATGATCTCAGGGAACAAGTCCACAAGGCCCAAGCTGAGCATACTAAATGGCTCAAGTTTGAAGAATCCATTCTCAGACAAAAGGCTAATATTTGATGGCTTGAATAAGGAGATGCTAATACCAAATATTTTCATTCCATCATCAATGAGAAAAAGAGGAGACTGAATATTCAGAGGATCCAAACCACTGAAGGGCAAGGATCAATGGTGATGATGATATCTCTACAGAGGCTGTTAATCACTTTACTCAACTATAACAAGAAGATGGTGAAACTAAGCTTCATTATATTGATTGTCTTGATCATAGTATTAATCAACAAGACAATATTATGTTATATGCCATGCCACAAGAACTTGAGATCCGAGAAGCAATGTTTGCTCTTTGCCCTAACAATGCACCTGGCCTCGATGGGTTCGATGGTTCCTTTTATCAAAATTGTTGGAACATGATCAAGGAATACCTAATAAATGTTATTCAAGATTTTTTAATGGGGCAAAGCTTACAAAATTTTATACAAGCACCTGCCTTATTCTTCTACCAAAAGTGGAAAATCCTTTGTCTTTTAGTGATATGAGACCTATAAGCCTCCGTAACTGCTCGAACAAGATCATTTCCAAGCTAAATCTTCTATTACCTAAAGTTATATCAGAAAACCAATCAAGTTTTATTAAAGAAATATCGATCAGAGACAATGTTCTTTTAGCCCACGAGATCATCCATGCTATCAGCAAGAAGACTTGGGGTGAAAATGTGGTGATCAAACTTGACATGACAAAAGCTTACGATTGGGTCAATTGGAATTTTCTAATCGCTATTATGAGAAAGTTTGGGTTTGCTGAGAAATGGATCGATTTGGTTTGAAGATCCATCTCTAATGTTTGGTACTCAGTGTTCATAAATGGTGTTAGGAGGGGTTGTTTCTATTCTACCAGAGGTGTTAAACGAGGAGATTCTCTTTCTTCTTCTTTTTTTGTTCTTGGGGCAGAAGTACTATCAAGGCTACTCAACCAGCTACCTTTTATTAATCAATTCAAAGGGTTTAGTATGCCATTACAATCTCCTCCTATCACTCATCTAGCTTATGCAAATGATGTGATGCTTTTCTCTACTGCTAACAAGAAATTCTTGGAAACTATTATTGGGTAACTTCAAGCTTATCAAAGATGTTCTGGTCAGGTGATTAACTTTGATAAAAATATTTTTTGGTCGGTAAAAATGCCACTACAAATCGGAATTTACGATTCAAAGATATTACAGGGTACAGGCAGGAAAAATTTCGTATAACTTATTTAGGATGCCCCTTATACATTGGTAGACAACTTACTACCTATTACGGGGACATGGTTGATAAAATCATTAAAAGAATTATGGATTGGCATGAAAAACTTTTATTACAGGGGGGAAGATTTGTTCTTATTAAGCATGTGTTACAATCTCTTCTTATTCACTTATTGTCTGCTATAGAACCTCCAGAAGAAATATTTGACGAAGTAGAAAGACAGATGGCTAGATTCTTTAGAGGGTAAACAAAAATATCATTGGAGTGCTTGGAACAAGATGACTCATCCAATTTATGAAGGAGGCTTGGGGCTTAGGAGACTTCAGGATGTCAATGAAAGCTTGAATATGAAAAGATGGTGGAAGTTCAGGACCACATACTCTTTATGGTCCAAATTTCTTAATGCCAAATATTGTAGGTTCACGTCTCCTATTGCTAAACCAATTATGCCTACTCAATCTCTCATCTGGAAGAAAATGCTTAGAAGTAGCGATAAGATGGAAGAAAAGATCTTGTGGAAGATTAATGGTGGAAATAAGAATCTCTGGTGGGATAATTGGATTAATATGGGAACGATGACTCATATTATTTACCTCCAAGACTCACCTATGAATTCTAAAGTTGTTGATATTATAAACAATGGGGCATGAAATATCAAACACATGCATTTTCCAGAATTCTTAGCCGAGCACATTCTTTCATTGGAAATAGGGGAGAAAGACATAACTGATATTGCTATCTGGACTCCTAACAACAAAGGAACTTCCTCAACTTATACTACATGGAATCTAGCAAGACAGAGAAAAGAAAAGTCCCCTTTACTGGAATAAGTTTATACCATTTAAGATGTCTTTTCTTTTGTGGAAGCTCCTGAAAGTTAAGTTTCTTTTTGATGACATCCTTTCCAAATTCAAGTAGAATTAGCATCCAGATGCTTTTTCCGTAGAATCCCTCAAAGTGAGACAATTCACCATACTTTCATGGGCAGGGAAATTGCGAACATTATGTGGAAACACTTTGGCAGCCCCCTTGGTATCATTTGGGAAGATATTCCTATCTGAATATTTCTAAAAAATTGGTAGAGCCTCAAACTTTATAATTCCATCCACCAAATTTTCTTACAAACCACACCTATTGTGGTTTGTTGGGAAATTTGGACAGCTAGATGGGCAGAAAGGTATGGAAACACCAAATGATCGATTCAAAGGATTAAGTATCAAATCTTATCACATATGAAATGGATTTTGAACAAGGCTATGTCGGATAAGAATTGGGGTTCAGATTTATTTTACATTTACAATCAAATGATGCTTTTGGTACCAAGAATTGATGACACGGTAGTAAAGTGGGACAAGCCTAAATGACCATGCTTTAAGTTAAATACGGATCGCAGAAAGATGCAAAATGGTCCAGCTGGTGCAGTAGGTATTTGTAGAGATTTTCATGAAAATATTGGCATGGCTTTCTCATCTTCCTTGGGTAATGACAATAGCAATACAACTGAAGCCAAGGCTACTCTATATGGGCTAAATGGTGTGTTCAAAATGGTATTAATAAACTTATTTTGGAAGGAGATTCTATGTTAATTATCAACATGATAAAAAACAAAGTTTTTCCACCTTGGCACCGAAAGATACTATCACAGAAGTTCAAAATTTGGCGCAAAAGATCAATTGCAAATTCCAACATTGTTATCAAGGGGCTAATCAGGTTACGAATGCATTGGCCAAATGGAGCATCCACCATCAAGACCACAATTCTTTTACCCTGGAGGAATTATCGGAAACTGTGAGAGGCTCTTATAAGATGGATCAAGCACAAATGCCCTCGCTAAGATTCAAGCACAAGAAGCTTACTTTTTGTTGACAAAAATCCTTGTAAATAACTAGCTGCTAGATGCTATTTGTTGGAACTTAATTTTAGGTTTAGTTTTATTTTCCAGCTATGATTTTGGAGGCAAAGATAAGACTATCGACTTTCTTGTATATGTTTGGTGCTGAATTTTTGGGATTAATACAACACCCAGGCTCTACTAGGAAATTGAATAATAATAAAAAAAGAATACCATTTATTTTTCAAAAAACAAATATTTTTGAGAAGACATTCTGCTCCCTACAAAACACACTCTATATAAGTAGGGGTATTGATATTTACGTATAATGCCTAGATAGAATTGAGATGTTTTTTTTATCAAATACTTTAAAAAGAAAGTTAAGTCTAAGAAAAATGTCACTGAGTAGTCACCTTGTGAAATCTCTCTATTTTCTTGTAATGACCCGGTTGGTTATTTTTGAAAATTTTCATAAAATTACAATTTTGTCCCCCCCGATATTGACCCCGAGTCCTTTCTGATTGAGTTTGGAAAGTTGGTTTGAACTTTGTGTAAAAAGTTGAGAATTTTTGTAAGTTATAAATTGAAAAGGCTAAAGTTATTAAAAAGATAGTTTTTGGTGTCTTTTCGAGTTTCGAGTGTCAAAATGAAAATCCATTGATTCCATCAGTCCCGAAAAAGTGGAAATTGGTCTAAGAGAGTTGTCTGTTTCAGATTCAGAGTCTTTTTGAGAATTTGAGGTCCTAAGTTAGAAAATTATGGAAATTTAGCCTTTGGATTGACTTTGTTCAATATTAAGAGTTCGGATACTCGAATCGGAATTTTGAGAGTTTTGTTGAATTCGGAGGATGATTTTAGGCCTTAATGAGATCTCAATTGAATTTTTAGAAGTTCAAAGCTTGATTTAGCCTTTTTAGACATTATGTTTCTTTCTTGTGACTTTCATGGATGTCGGGTCTGGGAGATCTCAGATTCTTATTTAAACGGTTACACTGAGTCCGAAACGTTGAGTATAGTCGAATTGCATATATGGTTTGTGTGTACGAGGTTCCGAACGAATTCTGAGGGTCCATTTAATGTTTTGAGAGTTGGCTGATTTTCTAATGCTAGTGTGCTTTGCTTTCGTGAAGGGTACCCCACGATTGCGAGGGTCATGAAAGCGAGACCTTGGTTGCGAAAGCAAAGGGCCTCTTTTAGGCGGGGTTCGCTTAAGCGAACCATGGGTCACAATCGCGATGTTGGTGAAAGCAAACCTTGGTTCACGAAAGCGAGACCCCCAATTTTTGCGGGGTTCGCTTAAGCAACATCAAAAAGGAGTTTATGCCGGCAAATTTTTGGATTTTGGACCCATTTTCTATTTTGAGCTTGCTAAAACTCTTAGAGGTGATTTTGACGAGATTTCTTGTGCTAAATCTTTTGGGTAAGCTTTTGTGATCCTAAAACTTCATTTTCCTTTTATTTATTATAGATTTTAACATCAAAACTTGAGATTTTGATTGGCAAATGGCAAGGTTTTTCAAGATCTTGAGTTCAAAACTAAATTGGTGATTGTGAAATGATTTTTACTCTTTTTTCGAAATGGGTTTCACCAATGAGTTACAAATGCCTTGGATAATGTTTTCAAGTAAAGATTTTCGGATTCAAACCACTTTTTCAGAATTGAGTTTTTGAGTTGATTGACCCATTTTAAAAAAATATATAGATTGGGAGTTGTTATTTTCAGAATCTTATTGTGATCACTTGATTGAACTAGATTGTGGGGCATGGATACTAACCGAAAGGGAAGTCTCAAGTGTTGAATTAACGTTGATTAGATTAAGGAAAGTGATTTCCTAAACCTTGTAAATCTAGTTGATTCGTGTATATCCCTTCATTGTGTGTGTTGGGGAGTAATGAGAATGAGGAGATGGGTTCATTGTTCTACTTGATTAATCTTAATGAATAAAAAGAGGGTTAAAGA
This sequence comes from Solanum appendiculatum, assembly GCA_018342035.1. Taxonomy (NCBI): domain Eukaryota; kingdom Viridiplantae; phylum Streptophyta; class Magnoliopsida; order Solanales; family Solanaceae; genus Solanum; species Solanum appendiculatum. Next base: position 294,574 of record JAGDQO010000058.1, on the reverse strand, counting down.
AAAGACAATGTGTTGATCATAATATTTTGTGAATTGCCTCATTTGTGAACCCTATTTGATTGATTGATGAAATGCTTTGATGGCATTGATGCAAACTTGAATTGCTTGAATTGTTGTCTCTTCCTTATGGAGTGAAATTGCTTATTTGCATTGATGTTATTGTGCACTGTGAGGAGACATGTGATGTTATGCCGAAGGGAAATGGTTCCGGCAAGTGACATGATATAAAATCGAAGGGTAATGGTTCTGACAAGTAATGTAATATAAAGTCGAAGAGAAATGGTTCTGGCTAGTGATATATTATAAAGTCGAAGAGACATAATTCTGGCTAGTGATATGACATAAAGCTGAAGGAAAATTGTTCCAGCTAGTGATATTATACCGAAGGGAAATGGTTCCAGCAAGAGTTGACTAATGAGCTTTGATGCGTTTTGATACTTGTGATTGATATACTTGTTACTTATGATCGATCCATTTATACTTGTGGTCAACATACTTGATACTTTTTGGTTGTCGAAATATGACTATTGGACTGTGATTATTGAGCCTTGTGATCTGTGTATTGTAGAACTACTAGGTTAGGCTGATTTCTATGCAGGTTGTAGTTTGAGGAGGTTCGGTTGGGATGAAAGGAGTACTCAATTCTATCTAGTTTTCTTTGTTTACTAGGTTGCTTGCTGAGTACCGTGTTTTTTGGTACTTACTCCTTGCTTCTACACTTGTGTAGGTTCCGAGTTCGGACCCGTGTGATTTTCTCCTTCTATTTTTGAGGCTTGTCAGAGGATTTTGAAAGGTAGCTTCTTGTTATTCCGACGAGCCCTCTTGTTTCTTTTACCTTATGTTTTATTCTATTTGAGAAACAAAGACATTGAGACTTGTAATTATTTTTCATTTTCGCACTTTATGTATTAGTGGCTTGTACATGTGACAACTAGGTTTTGGGGTTTCGTTAGAATGAATAAGTTTTTTTGCTCTTATCTTATTCTTTCTTTACTTTCAGCATTTCTGCAGTTTCATTGGGTTGAGGCTGACTTGTCTTTGTTGAAATAGACAAGTGCCGTCACATCCATTTTTGGATCGTGAAAAATGGTATCATAGTTCCAAGTTCATAGGTCTCACGTGTGTACAGGCCAAGTCTTAGTAGAATCTTAAAGATTGGTACAAAGATGTCTGCACTTATCTTCAAGAGGCTATGAATACGTTTAGAAAACTTCCTTCTATTCTTTCTTTCTTATTGTGTGTGGTTACCTTCACTATTATTGAGTTGCCGCATGTTGCTTTTGAAGATGCCGAGGACCAAAGATTCTGTTTCTAGTGGTAGAAGAAGGCAGTCCCCGAGGCTGTTGCTGAGACCCCAGCTAGGGATAGAGGTAGGGCCCGAGCTAGAGACAGTGCTCATGGAGTTACATGGCTAGGAGTCTTACCCGTGGAGCGGCACCAACTATAGGCAGAGCTAGAGAGGTTTCACCTGAGCCATAGGTCGAGGTTGTTGAGGACCAGGTTCCTCCTGGGTTTGGAGCTCCTTTGTTGAGGAGACTTTATTGAGGATGCTGGTTTTTCTAGAGAACTTCTCTTAGGGTGGTGTGGCAGGAACACCACATGGTTATCAGACTGGATTGAGGGTGTAGACCCCATGTCAGCAGAAGGTCCCGGGTATTCATGATCAGGTAGGTCAGCCACCAGTGGTTTCGGCACCAACTGTGGGTGTACATATCACTCCTGAGGTTATTCTGACGATAGCTGAGCATCAGTGCTTTGAGAGGTTTTAGAAGATGAAACCACCCCGGTTTTAAGGTGGTAAGAGCGATGATGCTCATTAGTTCTTTACTTTGTGCAATTAGATGCTTGAGGCAGTAGGTATGGTGGATGCTCGTGGTGTTCATTTTGTTCCACTTCAGCTTCGTGGACCCACCGGAGAGTGTTGGAGGACCTTTGTGAGGTCTAGACCTGTTGAATCTCCTTCGACAGAGCGGGAATGGTTCTTTAGTGCTTTTCAGGACTGCTTCATTCCTTGGAGCATGAGAGAGAAGAGTCGTCTGAGGTTCGAGGACTTGAGACAAGGCAGTTTGTCTGTGGCTGAGTATGAGGCCAATTTCTATGAGCTATCCAGGCATGCCATGATTATTATTCCAAATTAGGCAGAGAGAGTTCGTAGGTTTTTGAGGGTGTTGAAATTCTCCACCAGGTCTTATGTGTTCAAAGCAGCCAGAGAGGGGGCTTTCGTCTTATATATTGTGAGAACCGCTAATGAGGTGGAGTTGATGGTTATGGAGGAGTTTGGGTATCCCAAGAGGGCCCGTTTGTCTTACAAAATTTTTGGTACCTCATCTGGAAGCAGAGGTTCTCATAGAGGTAGTGGCTATTTTCAGCGTCGTGGACTAGTTCATGCATCTATGCGAGCAGCTGAGAGTAGGCAGACATCCTGAGGATCCTACGATTCTGGCTGAGATGGCGATGGAAGCTCATCTAGTTCGCAGCAGCAGACTTCCACACTGAGGTTTTGTTATGGTTGTGGGGATCCTGGTCACATGATTAGGCAGTGTCCTCTACAGACTCACTCGAGAGGGACAATGTTATACTTTTCCAGGGAGTCTTAAGGCTGAGACTTATGATGTTGTGATTAAAGTTATCGTCCTAATTTACCATCGACTTGTGTTTGTATTGTTTGATCCGGGGTCTACTTTCTCATATGTGTCTACCTATTTTGCTACTGGATTTGATATGATGTCTGATAGCATGCCTGTGCCTATTCATATTTCTACCCAGTGGGTGAGTCCTTAGTGGTGGATCGAGTGTAGCGATCCTGTCTTATTTCTTTGGTTGGGAATGACACTTAGGTAAATTTGATCTTTTAGGGGATGGTAGACTTTGATATTATTTTGGGTATGGATTGTATCTCCTCGCATCATGCTATTCTTGATTGTTATGCTAAGATTGTGACCTTTGCGATGCCAAGTGTCCCAAAAGTTGAGTGAACTGGTGCTAGTGGTTTTTACCCTAGCAAAGTTATCTCCTTCATTCGAGCTCAGAGATTGGTTGATATAGGATGTTTGTCCTATTTGTTCTTTATTCCAAATACTAGTGTTGAACCACCTCCCATGGATTCTGTGTCCGTGCTTTGAGAGTTTTGAGATATTTTTCCTACTGGTCTTCCAGGTCTTCCTCCAGATATGGGTATTGATTTTTCTATTAACTTGGAGCCAGGAACCAAGCCCATCAAGCCCATATCTATTCCTCCTTATCACATGGCTCCAACAGAGTTGAAGAAATTGAAGGATCAGGTACATGATTTGTTGACTAAGAGGTTCATTCACATTAGTGTTTCTCTGTGGGGTTCTCCTCTTTTGTTTGTAAGGAGGAATGATGGAACCATGAGAATGGTAATTGATTATAGACAGTTGAACAAAGTGACAGTGAGGAACAAATATCCTCTTCCTCGTATTGATGACTTATTTAATCATATTTAGGGGGCATTGTTGTTTTCTAAGATCGATTTGAGGTCCGGCTATCATTAGCTGAAGATTAGGGCATCAGGTATCTCTAAGACAACTTCCAGGACTCGTTATGGGAACTATGAGTTTCTTGTGATGTCTTTCGGTTTAACTAACTCCCCTGCAACGTTCATGGAGTTGATGAACGGGGTGTTCCGACCGTACCTGGACACTTTTGTAATAGTGTTCGTTGATGAAATCTTGGTGTACTCCAAGACTGAAGAGGATCATGATTGGCATTTGAGGATTGTGCTCCAGATATTGAGGGAAGAGAAGTTGTATGCCAAGTTCTCAAAATATGAGTTTTGGCTTAATTCTGTTTTATTTCTGGGACACGTCGTGTTCAAGGAGGGTGTCAGGTGGATCTAGCCAAGATTAAGGCATTTAGAGGTTGGACCAATCCTACTTCTGTCACCGAGATTCAGAGTTTTGTGGGACTTGCAGGCTATTACAGGTGAATTTTTCAGAGCTTCTCCACTGTTGCATCTTCATTGACTAGATTGACTCGGCAGAGTGTGAGTTTTTAGTGGTCTGATGAGTGTTAGGAGAGATTTCAAAAGACGAAGACCTTGTTGACTTCGGCTCCTATTTTAACTTTACCTGATGAGGCTATAGACTTCACCATTTGTTGTGATACTTCTGGAGTTGGGTTGGGTAGTGTTCTGATGCACAACGGGAAGGTGATCACCTATGCTTTTAGATAGTTGAAGACCCATGAAAAGAACTACCCTACTCATGATTTAGAGTTGGTAGCTGTAGTGTTTGTGCTTAAGCTATGACGACATTATTTTTATGGGGTGCATTGTGAAGTCTTCATTGACCATCAGAGTCTTCAGTACATCTGCAGTATGAGGGATCTGAATTTGAGGCAGCACAGATGGCTAGAGCTAATGAAGGACAACGATATCACCATCTTATATCACACGGTAAAGGCCAATATAGTGATCGATGCTTTGAGTAGGAAGACTTCTAGTATGGGGAGTCTTGCGCTATTAGTGTTGAGGAGAAGCCATTGGCTAGAGATGTTCTAAGGTTAGCCAACAGTCTCATTCAGTTGCAAATTTCTAAGGAGACTAGGGGTTTGAATGCTTTTATAGAGACCCATTCTTACTTAATTGAATAGATCTGTGAGCGCCAGTTTGATCATGAGAAGTTGTGTCTCATTCAAGACAAAGTGTTAAGAGGGGAAGTCAAGGAGGCTGTTCTTGATTCTGATGGTGTCTTGAGGATTAGAGGTAGGATTTGTGGCCCAAGGTGGGTGAGTTAATCATATTAATTGTTGAAAAGGCCCTTTTTTCTCGATATTCCATCCAACCAAGAGTGGCGAAGATGTATCATGATCTGAGCCAGCTATACTAGTGTTGTTGCATGAAGAGGGATATTGCAGATTTTGTTTCTAGGTGTTTGACTTGCCGACAGGTCAAATTTGAGCACCAGTTACCCGAAGGTATATCTCAGAGGATGCCTATTCCTACATGGAAGTGAGAATGGATCACTATAGATTTTATTGTGGGTTTGCCTACCACAATGGGTATGACTCCATTTGGGGGGGTTGTTGTTAGGTTGACCAAGTCTGCCCATTTTATCCTTGTTCAAGTGAAGTATACCGCGGAGAGGTTATTCGAGCTTTATATCAGTCAGATTGTGTGCCTACATGGGGTCCCAGTTTCTAATGTCTCTGATCGAGGTTTATTATCACTCATCGTAGATATCTAATCAGATAGTTTTATTAGGCTGAGATGGAATCTTTAGATATAAACTTGCTTAGAGATGCTATGGAGCAGGTCCATATAATTTAGGGTAGACTGTTGACACCCCAGAGTCTATAAAAGTGTTATGCATATCAAAGAGTTCGAACCCTAGTGTTTATAGAGGGTGATCATGTTTGGCTCCAAGTGTCACCTATGAAGGGTGTGATGAGGTTCAGAAAGAAGGGTAAGCTTAGCCCTAGATCATTGGACCTTTTTAGATTTTGAGCCGAGTGGGAGAGGTGGCCTATAAGTTGGCCTTGTCAACTAGCTTGTCAGATGTGCATCCTGTGTTTCATGTCTCTTTGCTTCAGAAGTACATGCCGGATGAGTTTCATGTGCTTTCACTTGATTCAGTTGTGTTGGATCCAGACTTATATTTTGAGAGGAACCTATTGCCATCTTGGATAGGCAGGTCAGAAAGCTCAGGACCAACGAGATAGCTTCAGTGAAGGTGCATTGGAAGCACCATTCAGTTGGTGAGGCAACATAGGAGACAAAGTTCGATATGCGTGCCAGATATCCTCAGCTTTTTGTGGCTTCAAGTACTTATTTTTGCTTTGTGTTTGAGGATGAACATGATGTTTAGCGACGGATAGTGTAATGACCTGATTGATCATTTTTGGAAATTTTATAAAATTACCATTCTGTCCCTCTAGATATTGACCCCGAGTCCTTTCTGATTGAGTTTCGAAAGTTGGTTTCAAACTTTGTGTAAAAAGTTGAGAATTTTGGTAAGTTTTGAATTTAAAAGGCTAAAGTTGTTAAAAAGTGGTGTTTGGTGTCTTTTGGAGTTTTGAGTGTCGAAATGGAATTCTATCGATTCCATCGGCCTCAGAATGTAGAAATTGGTCTAATAGAGTTGTTGATTTTGGATTCGGAGTCTTTTTGAGGATTTGAGGTCCTAAGTTGGAAAATTATGGAAATTTAGCCTTTTGGTGGACTTTGATCAACATTCAAGGTTTAGAATTTCATATCGGAATTCTGAGAGTTCCATTAGATTTAGGAAATGATTTTTGGCCATAGTGAAGTCTCGGTTGAATTTTCAGAAGTCTCGAGCTTGATTTATCCTTTTTAGACATTATGTTCCTTTCTTGTAACTTTCACAGATGTCAGGTCAAAAAGACCTCGGATTCGTGTTTTGATATTTCCATTGAGGCCGGAACGTCAAGTATAGTGGAATTGCATATATAGTTTGTGTGTACGGAGTTCTGAATGAATCTCGAGTGTCCGATTTGATGTTTTAAGAGTTGGCTGGTTTTCTGATGCTGGTGTGCTTCACTTTTGCAAAGGGTACCTCATAATCGCGAGGGTCGCGAAAGAGAAAGGCCTCTTTTTGGCAGGGTTCACTTAAGCGAACCATGAGTCATGATCGCAATGTTCATGAAAGCAAACCCTAGTTCACGAAAGCGAGACCCCTAATTTTTGTGGGGTTCGCTTAAGCGACATCAGAGAGGAGTTTATGACTGCAAATTTATGGGTTTTATCCCCATCTTCCATTTTCAAGCTTGGTAAAACCCTTGGAGATGATTTTGAAGAGATTTCTTGTGCTAAATATTTTGGGTAAGCTTTTGTGATCCTAAAACTTAATTTCTCTTTTATTAATTATGGTTTTTAACATCAAACTTGGGATTTTGATTGGAAAATGGCACTGTCTTTCAAGAACATGACTTCTAAACTAAAATGGTGATTGTGAATTAATTTTAACTACTTTTTTGAAATGGGTTTCACCAATGAGTTCCAAATGCCTGGGGTATTGTGTCAAATAAAGATTTTCGAGATTCAAACCTCATTTTTTGAATCAGGTTTTTGAGTTGATTGACCCATTTTTTCAAAATGTATGGATTGGAAGTTGTTATTTCTGGAATCCTATTGTGATCACTTGATTGAACTAGAGTGAGGGGCATTTGATATTAACCGAAATGGGAAGACTCAACTCTTGAATTGACGTTGATTGGATAAAGGAAAGTGATTTCCTAAACCTTGTATATCTAGTTGATTCGTGTATTTTCCTTCATTGTGTGTGTTGGGAAGTAATGGAAATGAGGTGATGGGTTCATTGTTCCACTTGATTAATCTTTATCAATAAAAATAGGGTTAAAGAAAAGGCAACGTGTTGATCATATTGTTTTGTGAATTGTCTCGTTTGTGAACCCTATTTGATTGATTGATGAAATGTTTTGATGACATTAATATGGGCTTGGATCACTTGAATTGTTGTTTCTTTATTATGATGTGAAATTGCTTATTTGCATTGATGTTATTGTGCACTGTGAGGAGACATGTGATGTTAAGCTGAAGGAAAATGATTTAGTCAAGTGACATGATATAAAGCCGAAGGGAAATGGTTTCGGCTAGTGATAAGGTGGCAAAGGGAAATGGTTCCAATAAGTAATGTGATATAAAGGCGAAGGAAAATGGTTCCAGCTAATGATTTGATATATAGCCGAGGGAAAATAGTTTTGGCTAGTGATATGACATAAAGCTGAAGGGAAATGGTTCCGGCTAGTGATATTGTGCCGAAAGAAAATAGTTTCGGCAAGAGTTGTCTAATGTTATTTGATGCATTTTGATACTTGTGATTGAACCGTTTGATACTTGTGGTCGACATAATTGATACTTGTTGGTTGTCAAAATGTAACTATTGTACTGTGATTATTTAGCCTTGTGATCTGTTTATTGTAGAACTACTAGATTGGGCTGATTTCTATGCAGGTCTGAGTTTGAGGAGGTTCGATTCAGATGAAAGGAGTACAAGATTCTTTCTAGTTTGCTTTGTTTAGTAGGTTGCTTGCTGAGTACCTTTTTGTTTGGTACTCACTCCTTGCTTCTACACTTGTCTAGGTTCCGAGTCCAGACTTCTCATTTTATTTTTAAGGCTTGTTAGAGGATTTTGAGAGGTAGTTGCTTGTCATTCTGGTGGGCCCTCTTGTTCCTTTTACCGTATGTTTTATTCTATTTGAGAAACAAAGACATTGATACTTGTAATTATCTTTCATATCCGCACTTTATGTAGTAGTGGCTTGTACACGTGACAACCAGGCTGTGGGGTTATGTTAGAATTAATAAGTTTTCTACTCTTATCTTATTCTTGCTTTACTTTCTACATTTTTGTCATTCCATTGGGTTCATGCTGACTTGTGTTGATGAGAATAGATAAGTTTCATAATGTCCTTTTCGGGGTCGTGGGAAATGGTATCAACGTCAGGTCTAAGTAGAGTCTTGAGGATCGATACAGAGAAATCTGAACTTATCTTTGAGAGACTATGAAGGCGGTTAGGAAACTTCCTTTTGTTCATTCATTATTATCGTGTGTGGTTACCTTTGCAAGTGCTGAGTTTCCGCATGTTATTTTGGTAGATGCCAAGGAAAAAAGCTTCTTTTTCAAGTGGTGAGGGGAGGTAGTCCCTGAGGCTGTTGCTGAGACCCCATCTAAGGGTAGAGGTAAGGCCGATCTAGAGGTTGTGCTCGTGGAGTAGCATCGGCTAGAGGTTGTGCCCCTGGAATGGGTACCAAGTAGATGTAGAGCTAGAGAGGTTTCATCCGAGCCACTGGTTGAGGTCGCTGATGACCAGGTTCTCTCAGGTTTGGAGCTCCTTTTTTTCAGGAGACTTTCTTTAGGATGCTGCGTGTGCTGGAGAAATTTTCTCAAGGCAGTGCGGCAAGTACACCACATGGTTCTCAAATTGGATTGGGGGTGCAGACCCTAGGTTAGCAGCATGCTCCAGGTATTCATGATCAGGTGGGTCAGCCACCGGTGGTTCCGGCACCGATTAAGAGTATATACATTGCTCCTGAGTTTATTATGATGACAGCTGAGCAAACCGTGCTATGAGAAGTTTTAGAAGATGAAACCACCCCAGTTTTAAGGTGGTAAGAGCAAGGATGCTCATGAGTTATTGACCACGCCCATGAGATATGGTGGATGCTTGTGGTGTTTATTTTGTTACACTTTAGCTTCGTGGACCCGCTAGAGAGTGGTGAAGGACCTTTGTGAGGTCTAGACCCGTTGGATCTCTTTCGGTAGAGTGGGATATGTTCTCTATTAATTTTCAGGACCTCTTCATTCCTTGGATCGTGAGAGAGAAGAGATGTATGAGGTTCGAGGACTCGAGACAGGGTAGTTTGTCTGTGACTGAGTATGAGGCTCGTTTCTATGAGCTATCCAGGCAAGCCATGACTATTATTTCGGATGAGGCGGAGAGAGTCTGAAAGTTTGTGAGAGGGTTGAATTTCTCCACCAGGTTTGATGTGTTCAGAGCAGCCAGGGATCGGGCTTCCTTTCAGTCTATTGTGAGTATGACCAAGGAAATGAAGTTGATGGTTATGGAAGAGTTCAAGGATCCCAACATGGCCTGTTCTTCTTGTCAGTTTTTTTGCACCTCATCTGGAGGCAGAGGTTCACATAGAGGTAGTGGATCCTTTTAGCATCGTGGTCCGATTCATGCATCTATGCCAGCAGCTGAGAGTGGGTAGAAATCCCAAGGATCCTACGGTTCTGGCCAATGTGGCCATGGTATCTCATCTATTTCACAACAACAGTCTTCCACACGGAGGTCTTATTATGGTTGTCGGGATCCAGGTCATATGATTACTTAGTGTCCTCTACAGACTCACTCAAGACCCAGCGTACTAATTCAAATGTTCCAGCTAGAGATTTAGTGCCTTCAACCACGGGCCGGGGTAAAGTTCAGTTCGGTAGGGGTGGTAGGACTTCTAGTAAGTACAACTCCACAAAGTGGAGTTTGGGGTACTTCTAATATTGGTTTTAGTCGAGAGGGACAGCGTTATGCTTTTCTAGGGAGGCCTGAGGCCGAGACTTCGGATGCTGTGATTATAGGTATCGTCCCAATTTGCCATCGGCCTGCGTCTGTATTGTTTCATCCAAGGTCTACTTTTTCATATTTGTCTACCTAATTTGCTGCTGGATATGATATGATGTTTGATAGTATGCCACTGCCTATTCTTGTTTCTACACTAGTGGGTGAGTCCTTAGTGGTGGATCAAGTGTATTGATCCTGTCTTGTTTGTTTCGCCGAGTAAGATACTTGGGTAGACTTGATCATTCTAGGGATGGTAGACTTTGATATTATTTTGGGTATGGATTGGCTCTCCCCGCATCATGCTATTCTTTATTGTTATGATAAGACTGTGACCTTAGAGATGTCTGCTGTCCTGAGAGTTGAGTGAACGGGTGCTAGTGGTTCTTACCATAGCAAAGTTATCTCCTTCATTCAAGCTAAGAGATTGGTTGATAGAGGGTGTTTGTTTTATTTGGCCTTCATTCGGGATACTAGTGTTGAGACACCTCGCATGGATTCTGTGCTCGTGGTTCGAGAGTTTTTGGATGTTTTCCCTATTGAACTTCTAGGTGTTCCTTCAGATATGGATATTGATTTTGCTATTGACATAGAGCCAGACACCAAGCCCATCTCTATTCCTTCTTATCGCATGGCTCCAACAGAGTTGAAGGAATTGAAGGATCAAGTTTTATAGGATTTGTTGAGTAAGGGGTTCATTCGCCCTAGTTTTTCTCTGTGGGTTGCTCCTGTTTTGTTTGTGAGAAAGAAGGATGGAACCGTGAGAATGTGGAAAATGGCAAGATCTTTTGGATTTTAACATCAAAACTTGGAATTTAACATCCACACTTTGGAATTTGATTGGCAAATTGAAAGGTCTTTCAAGAACTTGAGTTCTAAACTAAAATGGTGATTGTGAACTGAGTTTAACTCTTTTTTTGAAATGGGTTTCACCAATGAGTTACAAATGCCTTGGTAATGTTTTCAAGTAAAGATTTTTGATTTCAAACCTCAGTTTCAGAATTAGGTTTTTGAGTTGATTGACCCATTTTTTCAAAATGTATGCATTAGAATATGTTTTTTCCAGAATATTATTGTGATCACTTGGTTGAATTAGATGGTGGGGCATTGGATACTAAGAGAAAGGGGAAGACTCAAGTCTTGGAATGACATTGATTGGATTAAGGCAAGTGATTTTCTAAACCATGTAAATCTAGTTGATTCGTGTATTTCCCTTCATTGTGTGTGTCGGGGAGTAATGAGAATGACATGTTGAGTTCATTATTCCACTTGATTAATCTTAATGAATAAAAAGGGGGTTAAAGAAAAGGCAACATATTGACCATAATATTTTGTGAACTGCCTCGTTTGTGAACCCTATTTGATTGATTTATGAAATGCTTTGATGGCATTAATGTGACTTGAATCGCTTGAATTGTTTTCTCTTCCTTATGGTGTGAAATAGATTTTTTGGCATTGATATTATTGTGCACCGTGAGGAGACATGTGATGTTATGTCGAAGGGAAATGGTTCCGATAAGTGACAAGATATAAAGTCAAAGGAAAATGGTTCCAGCTAGTGATAATGTGCCGAAGGAAAATGGTTTCGGCAAGTAATGTGATATAAATTGTCTTTGAACTTCTTACATACTATTATCTTGTATGATGTATACTAAGTGGCTTTTATAGGGCCTTCCGGAATCTTGTACGCCATGTCACGTCTAGGGGGTACTTTAGGTCGTGACAAACTTGGTATTCAGAGCACAAGGTTTTAGAAAGGTCCTAGGATGTCTCATAAGCCACGTCGAGTAGAGTCTTGTTCATGGGTGTGAAGCTTGCCACACTTATGAATGAGAAGCTATAAGATGTGTAGGAAACTCCACTTCTTTCATCACTCTAAAGTCGTGCCATAGAGTTCAACTCTATATGTCACTCTCCTAATCCTTATCCGATGCTTTTCAGGATATGACCACTCGAAGGGCAAATGCTAGGAGAAACGTGAGAGAGAATGTGGAACAAGAAGCTACTCAAGTTCCGGTCAAACCTTTAGCCGAGCAAGTGACTAATGCGAAGTTTAGGGTTGCTTTTCAAGTGTTGGAGTAACACTCAGAAAATTTTTAAGTTAAGACCTGAATCATTTTTAAATTTCGTATAAGGTCATACTGAGGGGTTGTAACATCCCACAACTTTCCATTTTAGAATCCGAGCCTTTCATCGTAAGCATCTAAGCTTGAACCGGGTGGTGTCCTACTTGTGCTTATGTGTTAAGGTTCATTACTATGAGTGGGAAGCGTATGGGAAGTTATTTAGGGTCATAAGAGACCTCTAGCACTAAGTTGAGATCAAAACCTTTCTATCGGTTAAGTTTGTCACATTAGTTCATACAGGGGTCAACTTTAAATAAATCATATCTCCTAGAATATAAGGAATTAGGTGGCCCATTACCTATCAAATTAAAGGTCTTTCAATCCTCTTTCCAGCGCCACAAAGTTTGCATCAATCCAAGTTCGAAGTTGAAAGTTATGACTATTTTACTAAAGTATGTCTGGACTGGGCAACTCGGCGAGCTGGGGGTCAATTTTGCAACTCGCCGATTGAGCTCGCCGAATGTACCTGAAAACCTCCAAAAATTGTGTATTTAAGTGATCTGAAGCTCCCATTCGGCGGTCCACAGAATAGGTCGGCGATGGGATCTCCAGGTCACCGATTTGGCTAACGAGACTCATTAAAAGGTCATTTTGTTTCAATTTTTATGGGTTTCTTACTTTTCCAGAAGGTTATTCTTGAATTTTACCCTCAATTAACTTCCCTAAGCCTATCTTATAGCTTAATAACCTCCCCATTAACGCCCAATCCTCAGACAAATCACATTCGCACGTTCTAAGTTCTCTCAAGGAAGAAGCTAAGGTTTTTCACCTTCAAACCTCAGTCCAAGGTTTCAAGTCAGTGGTTCCCTTCTAGGTATGTAAGGCTTTCATATTGTTGGACTAGTGCGTCCACACGCTCTACGTTTATCAAAATTTCAGAAAAAAAGTAATCTAGGGTTTTATTCCTTGATTTTGAGTAATTTCGAGTTAAGCCTATTGTTGAATTTTAATTCAATTCTTGAGGTATTGCATCCATATCTTTGAGTATTGTTGTGATATTGTTCATGTATATATTTTGGTGTGAATCCTACTTACTGAGTTGATTTTTTGAGTATTTGGAAAGAGATCCTTTTAATCATATAATTGCTTTATGAAAAGAGTTTTTGAACAGTTTCGGAGAAGAGTTTTGAGAAGAGTAAAGGGAACTGAGTATTCCCAAATGTATCACTTTTTATATTGAGAAAAGAAAACCCGTGATTTCCAAATATTTATGAGTTTAGAGATACTTCAGAGCTTTTACTTTTTAAGAGGATCTTTTGAGTAATTACCTCAAATTGAGGTAGTTAATGTTTTTAGATATTGAGCATGAGCAAATAATCATTGAGAGTAGTATTGAGAACATATATGAGGATGAGTTCAGATAACTCATAGTCCTTATAAACCATGTAGCCAGCATGGGTAAATGATTCAAAGTTTTTAGATGATTTCCTTAGTGCCTTCGGGTAGATCTTAGTGGATCCACTTAGTTGGGGTTGTTCTATACCCCGGCAAGGTATAGGACAGTTCTGGCCGTGTTGGCAAGATGTTGTATTATAACGTAGCTCATAATGATGATTGTCGGTTAGAGAATCTCCCAAATAAGAGTAAAGTGTAATTTATTGTGTTTTTAGATACATTCTTGAGTTATATCTTTTATTTATGACGCTTTAAATGATTTTATCTCTAATCATGCTTTACATTGAGTTGAGTTGAGTTGAGTATAACTTTAAATGATTTTATCTTTGATCATGCTTTACATTGAGTTGAGTTGAGTTGAGTATAGCTTTAAATGATTTTATCTCTAATCATGCTTTATATTGAGTTGTGTATAGCTTTAAATGATTTTTTCTCTAATCGTGCTTTACATTGAGTTGAGTATAGCTTTAAATGATTTTATCGCTAATCATGCTTTACATTGAGTTGAGTTGAGTATAGCTTTAAATGATTTTATCTCTGATCATGCTTTACTTTGAGTTGAGTTGAGTTGAGTATAGCTTTAAATGATTTTATCTCTAATCATGGTTTACATTGAGTTGAGTTGAATTGAGTATAGCTTTAATTGATTTTATCTCTAATCATGCTTTACATTGAGTTGAGTTGAGTATAGCTTTAAATGATTTTATCTCTGTTCATTCTTTACTTTGAGTTGAGTTGAGTTGAGTATAGTTTTAAATGATTTTATCTCTAATCATGGTTTACATTGAGCTGAGTTGAGTTGAGTATAACTTTAATTGATTTTTTCTCTAATCATGCTTTACATTGAGTTGAGTTGAGTTAAGAATAGCTTTAAATGATTTTATCTCTAAGCATGCTTATATTGAGTTGAGTTGAGTTGAGTATTTCTTCCAGTTTTGTCAGATCAGTTATCTATGTTTTTAGTTCTCCTTGCATGCTCGTACATTCAACGTACTGATGTCATTCGACCTGCATCTTATAATGATATAGATACAAGTGTTCAGGATCATCAATAGACGCTTCGTTGAGATCATTTGACATTCTAGTTAGCTTTTGTGAGTCTTCTTGCATTCCGGAGGATTCCCCTTTTTCCCCTTTCAGTTTAGTCTTTTTAGGGTATTGTGGGTCTTGTCCCAACATCCATGTTGAATTATAGAAGCTTCATAGATAGATAGAGTTGAGGAGTCTTTCAGTATTTATTTCTTTTGAGTTATTTTACAAACTATAAATATTTCTATTGAGTATTGTCCACACTTTATGAGTTGATTATTTGAGTTTATCAGATTTAATGCAATTTTAATCCTATTATTGCTTGAGTTCATTTTCCCATTGTAGTCAGCCCGGATGAGGGTTCGCTTTGTGACCAGTAATAGTTCTCGAGTGCCGGCCACGCCTAAGGTGTAGGCTCGGGTCGTGACAAATTTGGTATCAGAGCACAGAGTTCAAGTGTCCTAGGGTGTCTATGAAGCCGTGTCGGTAGGATATTATGTATGGTTGTGAGGGCCCCACTTCTATAAATACGGGACTACAAACATTTAAGAAAAGTTTCCCTTCTTTCTTACTCTAAATCGTGCACTAAAATAGTGTCATAAGGAACTGATTCATACTCGTGCGTTTCTCAAATCCATTCGACTACCCCTCATAATCAAGATAGTTGAAAAGAAAGTCCCAGATCCTTTTAGATGAGTTGCTCTCAGCAAAAGTCTTCAGAAAGTCATGACACTGCAGAGGGGCTTGAGAGAAGCCCGTGAGTTAGCTTAAGTGTTGAGATTCGAAAGAATGCACTCTTATTCCTATGAATCGTGCGTTCAAACTAAAAGTGAGATGTACTCCTAGACTCTCTTCTCTAAACCTTGTTTCATTTAAGACCCTTATGAGAAAGTGTGTTTATGAACTTGGGTAGTATTTCACCTGAAAAGATAGTATGAGTTATGATATTATGAGCCAGTAGTAGTGGAAGTGCCCAGAGTTAGAAGAATGCATGCAGAGGTATAGTAATCTAAGAAAGGAAGATAGTGATGAGGCAAATTATGATGTTGCAGTCATGCATCCAGTAAGTTATTAATAAGGATTTTCCCTGGTAGACAAAGAAGTGATGAGTTGGTGTAGATTTTATGATAGAAGGTAGAGTAAAAGTTACTAGTATGGATGAGTTAGAGTATATTTTAACTAGAAGGGAGTTTATGTCAATGCCATTGTGTTGGTAAACGCTAAGCATATGTGTTGAATAAAAGAGCAGAGTATTTATGAGGTGATAGATCTAAGCTAGGCTTATGATTTTTGAAAGGAGAGCCCATAGTATTTAGAGGATTGTAGAACTAAGTAAGTAATGCTGTATAGTATGTGGATAAATAGTACTTAAGTTGTGAAAAGGAATGTAGCAGTAATCTGTAAGTATGAAGAAGGAGAGATAAAGATTTACTACTTGTCATGAGGTCTTAGTGGGTGAGTGTTCCTTAATTTTATCTGGTAGTCGTAAGTAGTAAAAGAAGTGAGCAATTATATTGATATATGTGTTTAATACTAGCCACTAAGCTTGAATGTGAGATGAGTATCGTGATAAAAGGTTGGCAATATGAGGGTGATAATGTTAGTTTTGAGATCTGATCTAGTAGGATTGACCTGGAGTAGGTGAGGAATTAAGGTGTTACTTTGCAATAAAAGTGTGTGACACAAGTGTGGTATTATGATGCATAGATGAGAGCAATAAAGGTGGCCAAGTCACTAGATTAACAAGAGTATTAAGAGGTGTACCCGAGATCGTATGTAGTCAGAGGAGGTTCCAACTAAGTTTATAATTTTTCATGTGTGCCTAGATTGTATATTTGAGTTGTCAATATGGAATAGACTGATGTAAGCATTATTTATTACCCTTAATTGTTTGGTTGAGGGGATCATATATATTCAATACGAGTAACGATCATAGAAAGACTTCTGTAAAAGCGGGAAGAGGTTAAGAGAAGCATCTGAGAAAGAAGTCTTCGAAGGAATCTTAGTACCTGCACATAGAGAGTTCAGTAGCCATGAGATAAGCTTTTCTCGAGTATTAGAGTAAAGCAAATGTAGACCAGTTTAGAGATGATGGAATAGATCCATAGCTTTAAAATATCAGCTTCAGACCTAAGGGGGAGATGATAAGATGAGAAACCAAGTAAAGTGTTGAGAATCAGCTAGAATGTGTTCAGAAAGAGTTAAAGTGATCTATCAATCCATTCATACTCTAGCGGATTCCTCAAAGTTCAATAGGTACAACATCGTGTTGATGTCTCTTATATCAGAATTCTCGAATGAATCATGCTTTTGATCTTTCACCCTAAAGCTCTTTCAGTGATCCTTTAGTTAGAGAGTGATGTTGATGATAGTATTTAAGTGATGATAGAAGGGGAAGGTTGATGTTTCTTATGTTGGTAGCAATAGTGTGCTTATTCCATATAAGGTTATAAAAGTGGAGGAAGAATGAATAAAGTTTTACTATGAGTAATAGTTAGGTGAGAGTAGTTAGATAGTTCCTGATTGTATGCGTGAAATTTTAGTTGGTAGAGATGATGAGAGAATGAGAAATTCTTAAAAGGATTGGTTAGTAGGATTTCATAGAGGGGTTATAGTACTAGGCTTGAATGCGGTGTTGTTAACATGTGGATGAATGCATAATGCATTAGGTGGTTCTTGATTAGGACTCGAGGTTGGTTGAATGCAATGGTAAGGATTAGTATGCTTGGGATGAGATTCCCTACCGAGGTATAAAGCTTGAATCTTGTGATTTGGATTAGTATAATCCCCATATGTTTAGCACCTTGTGAATTAGAGATTAGGCTTGAACACAGTAAGAGCAAGCGATTTGACTTAGACGTTTGTAAGAGTAGACATATACTCTAGTGGGAGCTATGAGTTGCAACTAATGAAGTTAGTAATCAGAAAGGAGAGCATAATTGAGAAGTGTTGCTAAGCTTAAAAGTTACTAGTTATATCACTCAAGGCATAGTAGTCATATTCTTACTTTGTGCCCGGATACTTTTGTTTCATGTCATGGCCTATAATCTTGAAATCTTATTTGAGCTTTGTGCCAAGCATGCTCTAGTCCAGTTTCAAAACTCTCTGTATGAATTAGTTCTGCCTCTATTAGTAGACAAGTTCAGAAGTCAAAAGATAGTAAGAGTAACTCTTTTCCCCTCCATTCTAAGTTTAACCATCATTCGAGGACGAATGATCCCAAGGGGGAGATATTGTAACACCCCAAAAATTTCTAAGTTAAGACCTGAAACATTTTTAAATTTCGTATAAGGTCGTACCGAGCGGTTGTAACACCCTACAACTTTCCCTTTTAGAATCCGAACCTTTTGACGTAAGCATCTAAGCTTGAACCAAGTGGTGTCCTACTTGTGCTTATGTGTTAAGGTTCATTAGTATGAGTGGGAAGTGTATTGGAAGGTTTTTAGGGTCATAAGAGACCTCTAGCATTAAGTTGAGTTCAAAACCTTTCTACCGGTTAAGTTTGTCGCATTAGTTCATGCAAGGGTCAATTTCAAATGATCAAATCTCCTAGAATATAAGGAATTACGTGGTCCATAACCTATCAAATTAAAGTTTTTTGAGTCCTCTTTCCAATGCCACAAATTTTGCATCAATGCAAGTTTGGAGTAGAAAGGTATGGCTATTATACTGAAGCATGTCTGGACTGGGCAACTCGGCGAGTTGGGGGTCAATTCGGCGACTCGCCGAATGGGTTCGGCGCATCATCGATTGAGCTCACCGAATGGACCTGAAAACCTCTAGAAACTATTATTTTAGTCGATCTAAGGCTCCCATTTGGCGGTCCGCCGAATAGGTCGGCGATGGGATCTCCAGATCGCCGATTTGGCCGACGAGACTCATTAAAAGGTAATTTTTTTCAATTTTTATGGGTTTCTTCCATTCCCAGAAGGGTATTATTGACCTTTTACCCTCAATTAACTTCCCTAAGCCTATCTTATAGCCTAATAACCTCTCCATTCACGCGTAACCCTCAGATAAATCACATTCTCACGTTCTAAGTTCTCTCAAGGAAGAAGCTAATGTTCTTCACCTTCAAGCCTCAGTCCAAGGTTTCAAGTTAGTGGTTCCCTTCCAGGTATGTAAGGCTTTCATATTGTTGGACTAGTGCATCCACACGCTCTACGTTTATCAGAGTTTCAGAAAAAAAGTAATCTAGGGTTTTATTCCTTGATTTTGAGTAATTTTGAGTTAAGCCTATTGTTAAATTTTAATTCAATTCTTGAGTTATTGTATCCATATCATTGAGTACTGTTGTGATATTGTTCATGTCTATATTTCAGTGTGAACCCTACTTACTGAGTTGATTTTTGGAGTATTTGAAAAGAGATCCTTTTAACCATATAATTGCTTGAATTGATTTTCGAAAAGAGTTTTAGAACAGTTTTGGAGAAGAGTTTCATAGAAGAGTTTTAAAGAAGAGTATTGAGAAAAGTAAAGGGAACTGAGTATTCCCAAATGTATCACTTTTTATATTGAGAACAGAGAAACCGTGATTTTCAAATATTTATGAGTTCAGAGATACTTCAGAGCTTTTCCTTTTCAAGAGGATCTTTTGAATAATTACCTCAAATCAAGAAAGATAATGTTTTTACACATTGAGCATGCACATATAATCAATTGAAGTAGTATTGAGCACCGATATGAGAACGAGTTCAGACAACTCATAGTCCTCATAAACCATGTAGCCAGCAAGGGTAAAGGATTGATAATTTTTAGATGATTTCCTTAGTGCTTTCGGGTAGTGCTTAGTGGATCCACTTAGTTGAAGTTGTTCTATACCCCGATAAGGTATAAGATAGTTCTGGCAGCGTGGGCAAGACATTGTATCATCACGTAGCTCATAGTGATAGTTGTCGGTTAGAAAATCTCTCAAATAAGAGTAAATAGTAATTTATTATATTTTTAGATACATCCTTGAGTTATATCTTTTATTTATGAAGCTTTAAATGATTTTATCTCTAATCATGCTTTACATTGAGTTGAGTTGAGTATAACTTTAAATGATTTTATCTCTGATCATGCTTTACATTGAGTTGAGTTGAGTTGAGTATAGCTTTAAATGATTTTATCTCTTGTCATGCTTTACATTGAGTTGAGTATAGCTTTAAATGATTTTATCTCTAATCATACTTTACATTGAGTTGAGTTGAGTTGAGTATAGCTTTACATAATTTTATCTCTAATCATGCTTTACATTGAGTTGAGTTGAGTATAGCTTTAAAAGATTTTATCTCTGATCATGCTTTACATTGAGTTGAGTTGAGTATAGCTTTAAATGATTTTATCTCTAATCATGCTTTACATTGAGTTGAGTATAGCTTTAAATGATTTTATCTCTAATCATGCTTTACATTGAGTTGAGTTTTGAGTATAACTTTAATTGATTTTATCTCTAATCATGCTTACATTGAGTTGAGTTGAGTTGAGTATTTCTTCGAGTCTTGTCAGTTCAGTTATCTATGTTTCTCGTTCTCCTTGCATGCTCGTACATTCAATGTACTGATGCCATTCGATCTGCATCTTCTAATGATGCAGATACAGGTGTTCAGGATAATCAACAGACGCTTCGTTGAGATCATTTGACATTACAGTTTGCTTTGGTGAGCCTGCTTGCATTCCGGAGAATTCCCCTTTTTCCCCTTTTAATTTAGTCTTTTTAGGGTGTTGTAGGTGTTGTCCCAACATTCATGTTGAACTATAGAGGCTTCATAGATAGATAGAGTTGAGGAGTCTTTCAGTATTTGCTTCTTTTGAGTTATTTTACAAACTATAAGTAATACAATTGAGTATTATCCAGACTTTATGAGTTGAGTATTTGAGTTTATCTGATTTAATACAATTTTAAGCCTATTATTGCTTGAGTTAGTTTTCCACTTGTGGTCAGCCAGGATGAGGGTTTGCTTGGGGACGATCAAAGGTTCTCGAGTGCCGGTCACGTCTTGGGTAAAGGCTCGGGTCGTGACAGTTGGCCCAAGCCATGACGGCTCAAGCCAATAGGGAGGCTGTGGTTCCCGTGAACCCAAATATGGGTACAATGGCATCTAGAGTGAGGGACTTCACTAGGATGAACCCTCCGGAGTTTCATGGTTCTTAAGTTGAGGAAGTTCTTGAAGAGTTCATTGATGAGGTGTATAATGTGTTGATGATCATGAGTGTGACGCCGATGGAAAAGGCGTAATTGGCCGCTTATCAACTCAAGGGTGTAGCTCAAGTGTGGTTCGAGCAATGGAAGAGCGAGAAGGTGGTTGATGCGGGTCCTCTTGATTAGGAGAAGTTTAAGGTTGCTTTACTTGATAAGTTCTTTCCCCTTGAGATGAGGGAGGCAAGGGTGCTTGAGTTCATCAACTTCATCAAGGAAACATGAGTGTGAAGGAGTATGCCTTGGAGTTCACAGACTTGTCTAGGTATGCTCCTACTATGGTTGTCGATCCTAGGGCAAGAATGAGTAAGTTTGTTTCGGGAGTGTCCGAAATGGTGGTCAAAGAATGTCGTACCTCCATAGCATCAATGATATGGACATTTCTCGTCTAATGGTTCATGCTCAACAAATAGAAGAGGAGAAACTTAAGGAGAAGTCTAGGGAGGCAAAGAGGGCTAAGACCAGCGATGGTGACTTTTCACGCTCAAGATCCGATGGGTTTGGTCGACCTAAGTTTTGACAAAGATTCTCTGGTCAAGATTCCTCCAATGCTCCTCCTAAGTTCAACAAGGAAAGGGTGTCTAACCCTAAGCCTCAAGGAGGGAACGGTGGTGGATTTTCATTGACTACTTGTGAAAAATGTGGAAAGAAGCACGAGGGTAAATGCTTAGCCGACACAGATGGTTGCTTCGGTTGTGGTAAGAGTGGTCACAAGATAAGGGATAGTCCATCACTTACGACTAAGGAAAGAGAAGGTAGACAAGCTCCGCCTAGTGGTTCGGGTTCCAATGTTCCCAAGCAAAATCGATTCTATGCACTCCAAACTCGTCATGATCAAGAGGGTTCTCCCGATGTTGTTATCAGTATGTCGAAAGTTTTTCAACTTGATGTTTATGCTTTGTTTGATCCTGGTGCTACCTTGTCTTTTGTGACGCCATATGTGGCTATGAGATTTGATGTTCTTCCGGATGTGTTGTTAGATCCTTTTTCCGTCTCTACTCCTATTGGTGAATCTATTGTGGCTAAGAGAGTCTATAGAAAATGTCTCGTCTCCTTATCCCATAGAGTCACTCATGTTGATCTTGTAGAGCTTGATATGCTAGATTTCGATGTTGTTTTTTTGATGGATTGGTTGCATTCATGTTATGCTTCTATTGATTGTAGAACCAGAGTTGTTAAGTTTCAGTTTCCAAATGAGCCTATCTTAGAGTGGAAAGGGGGAAATTCTATGCTTAAGAGTCGATTTGTTTCTTGTCTTATAGCTAAGAAGATGATTTCTAGGGGTTGCATATACCATTTTTATTGGGTTAGGGATATGGATTCTGAAACCCTTAACTTTGAGTCGGTCCCTATTGTTAATGAATTTCTAGAAGTGTTTCCCAATGACCTACCCAGTTTTCCTCCCGAAAAGGAAATAGACTTTGGTATTGACCTTCGCCCAGATACATAGCCAATCTCTATTCCTCCCTACCGAATGGCTCCGGCATAACTTGAGGAATTAAAGGAGCAATTGAAAGACTTGTTGGATAAAGGCTTCATCCGACCGAGTATTTCACCATGGGGTGCCCCAGTATTGTTTGTTCGAAAGAAGGATGGTTCGCTTCAAATGTGTATCAATTATCGGCAATTGAATAAGGTTACTATTAAGAATAAGTATCCTCTCCCAAGGATAGATGATTTGTTTGATCAACTTCAAGGAGCGAGTTATTTTTCCAAGATTGACCTTCGGTCGGGCTATCACCAATTGAGGGTGAAGGAAGATAACATCCGGAAGACAGCTTTTCAGACTATATATGGTCATTATGAATTCCTAGTAATGTCGTTTGGCTTAACAAATGCTCCGGCTGCATTTATGGATTTGATGAATGTGATGTTTAGACAATACCTGGATATGTTTGTGATTGTGTTTATCGACGACATTTTGATTTACTCAAGGAGTGAGGGTGAGCATACCAATCATTCGAGGATTCTGTTGTAAGTCCTGAAGGACCAACAACTCTTTGCAAAGTTTAGTAAATATGAGTTTTGGTTAAGGTTCTTGGCTTTTCTCGGTCACATTGTTTTCGGGAAGGGTATTGAGGTAGATCCTAAGAAAACGAATGTGGTTAAGAGTTGGCCTAGACCTCTATCCCCTTTAGATATTCAAAGTTTCTTAGGTTTGGCCGGTTACTTTAGAAGGTTTGTTGAGGGGTTCTCTTCGATTGCCTCTCCATTGACAGCATTGACCCAAAAGAAAGTTAAGTTTGTATGGTCTGAAGCCTGTGAGAAGAGCTTCCAAGAATTGAAAGACAGGCTTACCTCCGCTCCGATATTGACATTACCGGAGGTATCCGATGGATTTGTGGTTTATTGTGATGCCTCAAGAGTTGGGTTGGGATGTGTCCTTATTCAAAATGGGAAGGTGATTGCCTATGCTTCAAGGCAACTTAAGGTTCATAAAAGGAACTATCCTACCCATGACCTAGAACTAGCGGCGGTTGTGTTTGCTCTAAAGATTTGGAGGCATTACTTGTATGGTGTCCATGTGGATGTCTTCACCGACCACAAGAGTTTGCAATACGTGTTCAAGCAAAAGGATCTGAATCTTCGCCAAAGAAGGTGGCTTGAGTTGTTAAAGGAATATGAGATGAGTGTCCTCTATTACCCCGGCAAGGCAAATGTGGTGGCAGATGCCCTTAGTCGGTTATCCATGGGTAGTGTTACTCATGTTGAGGATAATAAGAAGGACTTGGTTCGAGATGTTCATAGATTGGCCCGATTGGGTGTTCGGTTGATTGATTCTAGCGAAGGTGGTGT
Organism: Solanum appendiculatum; assembly: GCA_018342035.1. Taxonomy (NCBI): domain Eukaryota; kingdom Viridiplantae; phylum Streptophyta; class Magnoliopsida; order Solanales; family Solanaceae; genus Solanum; species Solanum appendiculatum. The sequence continues at coordinate 270,988 of JAGDQO010000058.1, read as the reverse complement.
TGTTGTTCATAATGGTGCAAAACCGTCCTTTGTGTCGGATGTGAAAGTAAAGCAAGGTCTTGATCCAATTCTAATTGAGTTGAAGGAAGCGGTGCTTAAAAAGTCCGTTGAGGCTTTCTCCCAAGGGGGAGATTGTGTACTCCAATATCAAGGTCGCTTGTGTGTTCCGAATGTTGATAGCTTGAGGGAGAAGATTTTATCAGAAGCACATAGCTCCTGATATTATAATCACCCGGGAGCCACTAAGATGTACCGTTACTTGCGGGAGGTCTATTGGTGGAATGGGATGAAGAATGACATTGCGAAATTCGTGGCTAAGTGTCTTAATTGTCAACAATGAAGGTAGATCATCAAAAGCCAGAAGGTTTGTCCCAAGACATTAGTATTCCTACTTGGAAGTGGGAAGATTAGAATATGGACTTCATAGGTTGTTTACCATGCACCCGGCGACAACATGACTCGATTTGGGTTATTGTGGATCATATAACGAAATCGGCTCACTTCATTTCCGTCAAGGTTTCTTATTCAGTGGAATACTATGCTAAGTTGCACTTAAGGGAAACGGTTAGGTTGCATGGAGATCCCCTATCCATTATATCTGATCGTGGTACACAATTCACCTCTCAATTTTGGAAATCATTCCAAAAAGGCCTTGGTACTCGTGTTAAGCTTAGTACAACCTTCCATCCCCAAACCGATGGGCAAGCGGATCATACTATACAAACTTTGGAGGATATGTTGAGAGCTTGTATGATTGACTTCATGGGTAATTAGGATGATCAATTGCCTTTGATAGATTTTGCTTATAATAATAGCTATCATTCTAGTATTGGTATGGCTCCATTTGAGGTTCTTTATGGTAGGAGGTGTAGGTCTCCTATAGGTTGGTTTGAAGTTGGTGAGGTTTCCTTGAGAGGTCCCAAATTGGTACATGAGGATATGGAGAAAGTGCGGCTTATTAGAGAAAGGTTGAAAACGGCTCAAAGTCGGCAAAAGTCGTATGCCGATATTAGAAGAAGAGATCTGGAATTTGATGTTGATGTTTGGGTCTACTTGAAAATTTCACCCATGAAGAGTGTAATGAGGTTTGGGAAGAAAGGGAAGCTTAGCCCCGGTTATGTGGGCCCATATCAGATTTTGAGGCGAATTGGCAAGGTGGCTTACGAACTTGACTTGCCTAATGATTTAGTTTCGATTCATCTGGTTTTCCATGTCTCCTTATTGAAGAAGTGTGTTAGTGATCCGTGATCTATAGTTCCATTGAAGAGTCTTGGTGTGAAGAAGAGTCTTTCTTATGAAGAGGTTCTGGTTAAGATTTTAGACCGGCAAGTTCAGAAGTTGAGAAATAAGGAAGTTGCTTCCGTAAAAGTCCTTTGGAGGAATCAATTAGTTGAGAGTGCTTCTAGGGAGGCTGAGGCCGATATGATGTCCCGTTATCCTCATCTTTTCCCCTCCACTCCTACTCTAGCTTGAGGTATTTAATCCCTCATGGTTCACTCTTTTGGTCTCATGTGTCTTAGATATTCCCATGATTCCTCATTTACGCATGTTCATGAAAAAGCTTGATTTTGAGAAAATGAGTTAACTTAGTTGATTTCTTCATGTTTATGTGCATTTGAGTATATGTTGCATATGGACCCTATGAGATGATGTTTTAAACATGCTTTAGCTTGGAGTTGATGTTTCCTCCCTCGGATATGTGCATTTATGTGATTGCATTCATGTTGGGCTGTTAGGTTTAGTTCCTATCCTCCTTATGATGTCTTGATTCTCATTCGAGGACGAATGTTCAAAAGGAGGAGATATTGTAACACCTCGAATTCGAAAGAAAGAAATTTCTGGGTTTTCCCAGGTCTTGTGCCACTACTAATAGAAGCTATCTATGAGCCGTAGATAGGAACCATAGGTGGCAAGGTGAATTTTAGAAAATGTCAAGTTTCAGGATCCCATTGATGGTTTGCCAGGACGACCCGTCATTCCATAAACGAGTCGTAGGTAGGGTCTCGTACGTCTCTCCAGACTTGCTGAAAATTTGAGGGTAAAGGGGTGGATTGACGGTTGCCATGTACGATCCGTCAATGGACCTACGAACCGTAGATGGGGTCTTGTCATTTGAAGGTCAAAAACTAGTTTTTTTGAACTTTTCTACAGTTGACCGGACGTTCCGTGGTTGGACCTACGGATCGTAGGTCGTGACCATAGGTCGAAGCCGACAGTTAAATTTTAAGGGCTTTTTGGTCTTTTCCCTAATTGATCTATTCCTAATCTAAGTCGGTTAAGCCCTAATCTCAAACCCTATATAAGGCTTCTAGGCCTAATTCTATTCATTCTAAATCAACCCCAACTCCCTCCAAAATCTTTCCCCAAATATTTCTCTCTCTAGAAACTTGAAGAAGAAGAAGAAGAAGGAGGACCTAGGGCTTCAAGATCAAGCCTCCCAATCCTCCATTGATTTTAATCTTTTGGCATCAAGGTATGATAGCTTTCACCTATGGATTCCTTTCCTCCATAGGATTCCCAAATTCTTCAATTTGCAAAGTTAGAATTCTCCAATTGAAATTAGGGTTTTCTTCTATTTCATGGGTTCTTTCCAATTATGATTGAATTGATTACATTGAAGTTGTTTATGCATGAATTGAGTTAATTGAATGATTTTAAGATGAAATTATATGAGCCCATGCATGATTTATGGTTTTCAAGCTATGATTCTATGATGAAGTTTATGAATGATCAAAAGATGAATTTTATGAAAATATGCATGTTCAATTATGAAATTATGATGATTTAAGACTTGCTTTGAGAGTGAAGCATAATTGTTGATTGTTATTGGGTTGTGAAAGGATTTCACACATACTACTCAAAACATGATTTGTGAAAGGATTTTTCTCACATGAAGGATTCATAAGCGTTGAAAGGTTTTCTGAACCAAAGCTTTGAATCAAGAATAAGAAGCTAATCTAATGATAAGACAAGTTAAGACTTATGATTAAATCCGTGGGAATTATGCTTAGCACCGAGTGGATATTGAGATGGAAGCTCTCCCGTTAGTAGAGGCCGGGTTTCTAGTAGCAATCTCTTTATCCCATAACTATGTGCCACCATAGGATGATTGTCTTAGATAGACATTAGCTAGTGGATCCACCTAAGCTAGAAGTTATGGTTCTTACCTTGGCAAGTAAGGGCACCTCTTTTCGGTGTGGGGTAGACACCGGATTCCATGTTATGGCTCACATGGTCTATGTCAGTTAAGGCTCACTTCCCACAATAAAGAACTAAGGCTACTTTCTAAAGGTATTTTAAGCAGATGATGTTTTAAGATGATTTCCTTGCATTGACCATGGCTTTTATCTCATGTTTTCTATCATGTCACCATATGATTTAAATTGGTCATTGTATCTTATGTTTAGCCCTTTTTGCATGATTTTACAACCTATGTGCATAGTTGTCATACTTGGTACATTTTGTACTAATGCATACTCTTGCCTACATTTTCTTATAAGTGTAGGGTCCGGCTCATCTCCACCTCCCGTGGCTAGATCGTTGTACTCAGAGACTTTGAAGATTTGGTGAGTCCTCATATGTTCAAGGACATAGCCACATTTTCCTTTCATGTCATTTTATTTTAAGATTTGTATGGGTTACGTCTCACTTTCCTTCTATTCATGTATTAGATGGCCTTGAGACTATGTTTAGACTTCCGCTACTTTTTTGATATAAATTGTCTTTAAACTTCTTATCTACTATTATCTTGTATGATGTATGCTAAGTGGCTTGTATGGGGCCTTCCAGGGTCTTGTACGCCATGTCACGTTTAGGGGGTACTTTAGGTCGTGACAAATATGTTTTCATATTACTACAATTATACATTATATAATATATGCATATAATGTAAACCAATATGTATACATATTGTTCCAACTATACATACTAATAGTATATTTTTCAAAATTGTATACTGATTTGTGCAAAAATTGTCAGACATATTTTGATAATAAAAATTTAAAGATATGAAATAATAAAGATGGAAGGAGAGAAAAAATAAGGACAAATCTTGTGATAGAGAAAATTAAGCTTCTTTATTTACCTGAAATAGAGAGTTTCATCTTTAAAAAAAACTATAATAAATAATGAGCATTTGAGTTTTATAGAAGCCCCTTAGAAGGGGGTGTATTTCCTTAAAAGACGCATCATTATAGTCATGTATCTATCCATTTCTTCTTCCAATTATTGTTGCCCCATCGTCGTTGCCCCTCTTCCTCCCCGTACCCGACATTATGTTCTTCCTCTTTTCCAATGAGATTTGTGCATTGTAACAACATCGACATTGATGCCATTCTCTTCTCCAGTTAAAATCGATAGCTATGGTGTTGGATTAATGTAGTAGTAATTTGGAGAAGAAAATTTCAGATTTGATAATCTCGATGATAACAATGTCATTTAGTATTTTTTTAGATTATTAACTGAAGAGACATGGATCAAATGTATTGTCTTAGTCGTTGTCTCTATGGATGGTGGAATTATACGCACTAGGTTATCATATATTTGAACCATATATTTCAGTGCACAAGATTCTTTTAATTATTCTAACTCTTCTAGATGTGAGACGAGATATCTTCACAATAATTATTATATCTCTTCTAGAGATGAGTCATGATATCTTCACAACTAAGTGCAAGTCTATATTTATATGTCTTACTAAATATATTATCACATTCACCATAGAAAATAGATTTGTACTTATAATATATACTAAAAAAGTTTATTCTTTGGCAAAATTTAGCTATTGTGAGGTTTAGGAACCGTCTGCGATAAGTGAGGTAACGTTTGATGATTTTGAACTTAGATTATGTTAGTAGAGAGGATTATTGATCCACTAAAACTTTTGGAATGAGAAACAAATTAGTAGAACTTTGGTTATGGAGAATTCCACGGTGAGATGTTTTTGGCCAACCAAAAATTTTGAGTGTGTTGTGAAATTAAGGAGTTTGGGAAGACTCCCCAAATTACTGCCAGTCTTCATCACAGAGGGACCTTTGCCGTCTAAGCGGTACCACTATAGCGGAAGTGCGTCCTTGTAGCTATCTTAGCCAAGCCGAGGACAGCTATAAAAGCTAGTTTCCCACCATAGACCTCAGCCACACTGAGGGCCTTTATAGAAACTATATTTCCCAACATAGCGGACCCAATATAGTGTCCTACGACAACCTTTTATGCGCCTGTCAGAATCTAAACCGTTGTGAGAGGCACCCACATTAAACCCCGGTATAAGAATCAATCGCCAATCTAATATGTAATCAACTAAGCCATTAAAAGTAACAGTCTCATTAATTAAAGAAAACATTCATAATAGATAGCAGAAAACATGCGAAAATAATCCCCCTAGAAAGTCGTATAGCAAAATATCTTACTTAGTCTAGAATACGGGATGTAACCCCAAAAGGAAAGAAATCTAGGTTCAAACAATAGACTAGAGAGAATAGATGAATCCATGACAGTCCTGAAGAAGCAGCTCACCCTTGAATTCAAAAAATATGGGACTCACAACTGAGGTCACGTAGAAGCCGCTGGAATATGCCATATACTCAAGAAAAGACGAACAAGTACAGTATCAATACACAAAATCAATATTGTATTGGTAGGATCATCAGCCTACTCCAATATAGGAAATATGAACAAGTAACTGAAACTTAGTAAAACAGGACAACACCCATATATATAACCCAAATCACTAAAGATAAACAAACCTCTCAGTTCTTAACCTTACTTAACAGCCATATAAAACATGTCCAACATCATCACAGTAAATAAATCAGATTCATTCATGGAACAGACACATAGAAAAATAATCAACAAGTGACAGGCATGGTACCCGAGCCAATCAATATAGAACTTGTATCAGGCATGGTACCCGAGCAAACTAAAAAATATCCTGTACAAGGCATGGTATCCAAGTCAATCGATAATATGTACTAGACGTGGAACCCAATCCAACCAAGAATCACAATCATCAAACAATGACAACCAAAATGCATTCAACCAGACTTGTAAGACCACAAGCAATTAAGACAAGTTCATTTTATAAGATTGACAACAAGATATCATTTCACATTCGCCCTTTTTTACTCCTTAACCAAGTATTGTACAAGTAGCACTAGTGGAACAGTTAACATGCACACATAACGTAAATTGAGAAACAACTCAACCATCACCTAACTCGAATAAATCCTGAATTCTCTGCTGAATATGATTTTTCCCCTTCCTATGAAGCTTTAGCTTGCTCTTGGTCTAAAAATAATAAAACAACACAAAATCAATTCAAAATGGCCAAAATATCCCGGATTATATCTTCATCCCATACCCCAAGCCAATCTTATGATCAATCCATCCAACGTAAGATTTCCCAACCGATAGTTCACCTAGAACTACAAAATTATGGTTTACACTAGCCATTTAGGGGTAATATAATCATGAATAAACCATTAAAAATCAAAACCCAAGGTTCTACATTCCACAATCCTTGATACACCGGATGTTTCCCACCTTAGGTTAAGTCCAAATCTTCCTCTAGAGTTAAAACTACCAATTCTAAGGCATAGGAATCGAAGTGCCGAGTTGGGGAAATAAATGACTTACCTTTACGAAGAATCCTGATGGAAAATGGATGAAAATCACCCTAAGTCGCCTCTACACTTCTCCAAAATGTTCTTGATTAAGAATGAGTGGTCTTAGGGAATTTTCTGCATTTACTATGACTTACCCCGTCATAGCGGCCTAGTCCCGCTATAGTGGCGATGTCGTAGTGGAACTACCCGCTATAGAGGGAATTTCTCTGACTGTTGGAGCGGCATGTAACCTGCAATAGTGGCTAACACGGGACAAAAACTCAAAAATCCTCCAAAAAGTGCTCATTTTGCAACACACATTCAAACCTTGATGTTTCAGAGCAACCCCTTCATGCGAAGTTTGATTTTGAGAGTTCTGATCATCCAAATTATATTCTGTAAAGTCCTACAAACTCCTTGACGTCTCAGATAAAAGTTGTCGTACCGCAATGCTCATTAAGTTTGATGACTCATTCCCAACAAATAGATGAGGAGAAACTTAAGGAAAGATCTAGGGAGGCAAAGAGGGCAAAGACCAGTGATAGTGACTTTTCACATTCGAAGTCCGATGGATATGGTCGTTCTTGATTTTGGAAAAGGTTCTCTTGTCAAGGTTCCTCTATTTCTCTTGCTCCTAAGTTCAACAAAGAGAGGATGTCTAACCCTAAGCCTCAATGAGAAAATGGTGGTGGATCTTCTTTGTTTACTTGTGCTAGGTGTTGAAGAAAGCATGATGGTAAATGCTTAGCCGGTACAGATGGTTGCCTTAATTGTGGTAAGAGTGGTCACAAGATAAGGGATTGTCCGTTACTTGCTCCTAAGGGAAGAGATGGTAGGCAAGCTCCACCTAGTGGTTCGGGTTCAAGTGCTTCAAAGAAATACCAATTATATTCACTTCATACTTAACATGATCAAGAGGGTTATTCTGATGTGGTTACCGGTATGTTGAGAGTCCTTCATCTTTATGTTTATGCTTTACTTGATCCGGTGCTACTTTTTTATTTGTGATGCCATATGTGGCTATGAGATTTGATGTTTCTTCAGATGTGTTGTTAGACCCCTTTTCACTCCCTAATCCTATTGGTGAATATATTATCGCTAAGAGAGTCTATGGAAAGTGTCCCGTCTCCTTATCCCATAGAGTCACTTATGTTGATATTTTAGAGCTTGATATGTTGGATTTCGATATTATTCTTGGTATGGATTGGCCCTATTCTTGTTGTGCTTCGGTTGATTATACAACCCGACTGGTTAAGTTTCAGTTTCCAAATGGGCCCGTCCTAGAGTGGAAAATGGGAAATTCTATGCCTGAGGGTAAGTTTGTTTCTTGTCTTAAAGCTAGAAAAATGATTTCTAAGGGTTGCATATATCATTTTGTTCGGGTTAGGGATACGGATTCTGAAACCCCTACTCTTGAGTCAATCCCCATGGTAAATGAGTTTCCAGAAGTGTTTCTCAATGATCTTTCTGGTGATCCTCCCGAAAGGGAAATAGACTTCGAAATTGACCTTCTATTAGATACGCAGCCCATCTCTATTTCTCCTTAACGTATGGCTCTGGCATAATAATTTTTATGATTAGGTTGGTGTGAAGTCTACCGCCTGTCTAGTCTATGCTTTGCAAGAACATCTCAATGCCCAAGATAAAAAGAATGAAGGGAAGAATCGACGAGGTGAGTGTTATCAAAGAGAAAATCGTGATGGAAAAAGCGTGAAGAGAATTCAAAACTCGAGATGTTAGAAGGTGCAAAATCAGTGGGTGCATGAGCTGCTACAATTGCTTCAGCGAGAGCTGCTATCGATATTGGAAACGTCCTTAGTTCCTCGATTCATTCTGTGGCATGAAATCCATCATTGGCATAACAATGATTTGTTTATGCCATTTTGGGCTTTTCTCTAACCGAAGCCATTACATCATATGCCCCAGTGATGGCCATTTTGATCTCATTCATATTCCAAGTTCATTCGTAATCATTTACAGTGGGTGGATAAGCAGGAAGGGATCCATGTGGTTAGACTAACTGGAGGAGAAGTCTAGTGAGGTTCCTACTATGGTGAAGTGAAAGATCTTTCACTATAGTGGGAAGAAGACATGTGAGAGCGAGCCGAGTGACAACAAAGAAAGTTTCAGTGGTGGGCTATCTTCGCGGTCCCATTTTAGACATAGTAAGAAGAGTAGCAATGCTGGGTAAAGCCATAAGCATTGAGCTTACATGGACCATGAGGCTTGGACCACCTATCTCAGATAGAGAACTATGGAATCCATCGCATTATGCCTTATAAAAGGGTTTTGCAAGCGATTGCTCGATAGGACTTAGATATGGTCTTTGAAGGAATGAAAAAAGGAGAAACTAGTAGAGCTCCTCTTTGTCATCAATATTATCCCTTTGTACTATCAACCATTTCATTATAGAACTTTCTCCCTTAGTTGCGGAACTAACAAGTCTATTAGAAAGTCGAATTATCCGATTTTACATGAATTTTCAAGTGGATGAAATCAGTCGAGTGGTCTCAGTTGGAAATGGGATGGATTTCTTCATAGTTCTAGGTTATTATATGAGGCTAAGGTCTTCTTCTTTAAAATAGTCTTCAAAGGCGAGGCCCTGTCCCGGGTCTTCTGGGGTGGGGGTGGACAGATGTAGGCTAGGGGGATATCTCTCTTCTTTCTACAAGGAAAGAAGTCTTAACTCTGGAAGAAGTAGCTAGAGTTTGAATGGCTGAACGAAACTGACTTCAAGACACAACACCTTACATTATTACACATTACCCCTAGTGAGTTCTTTTGAATTTGATATAGTGCTATTCCATTGTCAATCCTTAGAACTATTACAAGAATCCTTAAAGATCAAGAATAATGTATATTCACTTTTGCATAAAGAGTCTATATATAAAACAATAATTGATTTAGAATTTTGTTAACTATAACAAAGATCATAAATAGTGTATATGTACTTTTGCATAAATAGAGGAATCAACTAAAGGAGGCTAGTTGATATCGCCCAAATTACACATCCCTAAAGAAGTATAAGTGGTCGCTGTCAAATAAAGAACCTAACAAAGCTTAGGGTCGATCCCACGAGAAATATGGTTTAGACTTAGGCTAATCAAGATTAGTTGTACGTTTAGCCGAATTATATCTAAAGGAAAGGGGGGAGTTAAATAAACTAGAATTAAAACTACTGAAATATGAAATAAAACAAATAAACAAATAGCAGGAATTATGCAGTTTGAGATATCAATACGAGAATGAAACTAGGGTTTATGTGTTCCCCATAAGTTCTTAACTCAGTAATCCTAACAATGGTAATTCTTTCTAATGTCTAACATGCATGATTGGTAAGTTATGTATCCCTAAGTGAATGGTCCTCCAAATACGGAATTTTACTCCGCAAACTGGTCCGTCTACGTGTGTCGATTTACTAACCCTTACCTTTGACCCAGATTAACCCGCAACTATAACTAGTTTGGGTTATTAGATAGCGGACTACTAAATGCTAAATCTCCGTTGTATTATCTCTTACTGATTCATTACCTCCCTGGTCCAATTAGTAGGAATGAGGCGGGTTCGTAACGTTGCGCACCGTTAAAAAGTATTCTAAATGAAGAGATTAACAAAAACATGCATAAACACTTTCAAGAATTACAACATTATTAGTTTTACTTTCGTTAATTACTCATGGTTCCCTCAACCCTAGTTGTGGTTTTAGTTACTCATGCTTGAATGTTCACAATTCATATTAGGGTTTGAATAAATCACGAACTTACAGTAAGAATTGAAGAAATCCACGATCTTGAATTGAAAATCAAAAGCAAATTGCATAAACCATCTTTAAGAATTAATCTCCTCAAAAGATGAAAAGTAATTTCCAAAGACAAAGTAAAATATTCAAAATTAGTTCAACCCCCACAAAACGAGATTTACATGAGGTATATATAGAAAATAAATCCTAATTGGACTAGGAAAAGGAAATCTGGGGAAATTCGGTCTGGGCAGAGTAGTCTAAAGTTGGAGACCTACGGCTCGTAGACAGACCTATGGCTCATAGGTTCCAACCATCATCCAGCAGTTAGTAGAATTACTAAGGGTTTGTTTTTACGGGCATGATCTACGACTCGTCATTTCATGTACGGCCCGTCATGTTCTTCCGTCAATCAGGTTCTGCAAGTGACCCTCTTCTGAAGTTATCTATGGTTGGGAATCTACGGTTCGTAGCAGGATCTACGGCCTGTCATCCTAGTCCGTCATTCCTTACTTAGCCAATTTTTCAGACACCTGAACCTATGACCCCAACTCACGACTAGTCAATGCATTGACGGTCCGTAGACTGTTTCATACATCACCAAAATTTAACTGTTGCTGCATCATTCTTCCCCACTGCTCCAAAAGGCCTATTTCCTACATTTTTTGCACAAATACTATTAAATCTAATACAAACCACTTAAGAAACATGCAAAATTCTAAGTTTAATGTATTAAAAAGTACCGTAAATTCACGATACATCAACACCCTCAACTTAAAACCTTTGCTTGTCCTCAAGCGACACAACAAACTCTAAACGACACGAGTATGTAAGCAACCCAGATTTCAAGCAATCACGCAGCAATTTACTCAATCGTCCTCCTCCTTATACATTCTCAACTAAGTGCAATTCCATTATAAACCCAACAAGCTAAGTTATGTGGATCAATACATGACATCGACATACCAATAGACACATATACATACACATATAACCATTCACCAAGATATCAACTCTCCAATAATACAACTTGAGCCCTCACTACAAAAAAATCCCTTTTTTACACAGAATTTGACTTTTTAAATTTAGGGACTCAGTATTCACTCACACTCAAAATGAATTCAATACAATTTGTTCACAATACCATAGGCTTGCCCTTATTTTCTTTACTTTGGCTTTTCAAACTTCCCACTAGAATCACTATAGGACTTTATTGGCTCGTAACGTAGGCTCGGGGTTAGGTGTGGTATATTTGGACATTAAGTGACTTTGCCCCACCTCTCCTTGACATCTAATTTGGCTTGTTACCTTTCTTTTTCAATCACTTTTCATCTCTTTTTGCTTCATACTCTTTTCCCTAGGATTTTTATCAGCTTGAGTGTGACTTCTTTACTTGAATTCTTTTTGGTTACAACTTTTGATTCTTTTCACTTCTTTTTGTAGATTCACACTTTTTTCATAATTTTCAAACTATCTGCTTCCTTTGCTTTACACACAACTCTATTCATACCCTTGTTTTTCTTGCTTTTCTTCATAATACCCACCCTTAACTTACACATTTAGTATGAGCTAAGGTACACAATATCCTTAGAAAGGACCAGGTCCAGAATTCAGGTAACTTCATAGTAGCCACCCTCAACTTAGGCTTTTGTCCTATGTTGAGGTGCATGATGTCCACGGAGGGACCAGGGCCAAAATAAATTATTTTAACAATACTTTCAGGGAAGGTGAATTGGGTATAAAGAAAGACTGGTATTCGTTAGGCTCAAACGTTTGGATGAAAGGGAAAGATTTTTACACATGATTTGGTTATTTCATTTTAGGCTTAAGTGGACTTAATAACAACAATGGCCTGTGATCATCTTCTAGTGTTCAGTTCAAATTACCTTAGCAAGACCAACAGGGCAAGTTCTAGATTGGCACATATCATACGAATATTCAAATAATCTCACTCTCACATGAGACCTTGTTGAAATTATCGAATCATCAATGAATCCGGGTTAATGCTATAGCTTAAGTCATTGTGTCATATCGATACTAAATCATGTCATACAAAGATCCTACACATTCAACTTGTTCAATTCACATTCATAGCACAAAGCATAAATTTTTCAAATTGGAGGCATATCAGTTTCATACGCTAATGCCATCATGCTTTAATTCAAGAATACTTATACACATTTACAATCCTAAATATGCCGGTTCAAATGAAAGTAAACAGTTCCTTAGGGAAAAAGAACACAGGCAAGAAAACCCCAAGGAAGGATTTATGAGTTATGCTACTCAGACTTCACATTAATGCAAACCCATTTGCCCCCACCCCCAAAAAGAAAATAGTGCAATGTCCTCAATGCACAAATAAAAATAAAACATTGGGTGAGACAAACCTATGGCGCATACGCGCCAATGATCAATCAAGAACTGGTGGGTCCGGTAGCTCGGAACCCACGGGATCACCATGCTGGGCGCCCTTAGTAGTACCCTCAGTATGGGGCTCACCATCAGTAGCGAGCCTTCATCCAGAAGCACCTACTGCCATCTCCCGCTGACGCTCCTATCTCATCTGCTCATCCAAAATAGACTGCTGCCAGGCAGCCTCATGCTCCCGGTGTTCCCTCTTCCGAGCTCACCTAGCCACCTCCGGGTCTATCACAACGTCCTCACTAGTGCGAACTCACTTGCCTGCTCCACGTGAGGTCTCAGTGGCCTGCTGTGGTCCACCGAAAAGTGTAGTACGCGCTATATCATCTGTATCAAGCTCCAGTGCATGTGTCAGAACACCCACGTATGCGTCAGCCAAAACAGTAAGATCAGCACGGAGACCAGCTAACTCCATCTAGAAGGCTTTCAAATCAATCACAGGCCCAGGCTGGGACCTCTCCATCATTCGACTCTCGAAGGCATCAATGCGCCGGTTAACTGCTAGTATCTTTGCATCCACAATCCGCTCGATCCTGTCCTTTGACTCCTCAACTGACTTCTACATCCATGGCCGGATATGCTGTAACAAGGCTGCCATATGAGCCTCTAGCCAGCTCACTCTAGAAATGGGAAGTATGGCTCTCCCTGTAGCAGGTGGAGCACGGGGTGTGCCCGCTTTAGAAGCTGAGGCTGTGAATGGGGGAATAGACCCCTGAGGCTCCATTGTGGGTTCTGAAACAGTATCATCATCAGCCTACTCGGGGGCCAATGCCCAGCCTATGGGCGGTAACTCAACCTGAATACCCCTGCATGGTACGGCAGGGTTGGTGTCATCTCGAATAAGACCTATGTCCACAGTCTTTGACACCTCAATGTACGAATTAGCAAAGTAAATGGGACCGTCGCCTATCGACACAACCTGAGAATGAGGCAAGGAAAGGGCAAGGTCGTCGTGTTTCGAAAGGCCCTCTCATGTATCTCGGCAATGATTACTTTAGCAAAATCAATCTCGTGCCCCACCATCAAGCACGCTACTATCACTTCCCGGTCCCAAGTCAACTGGTTATTTGCCATAGCAGGGGACAACTGGGTACAAACTATAGACCACCAGAACTTTGCTACAAAACTCAATGTGGCCTTCTTGATAGGAAGGGTCATATCTCTAACCCACTCAGCATGAACTCCCTGATCTGCAATATGGCCTGCCACCCACCGAAGCAATGACTCTCTGTGTGCCGCATCTCACATAGCTCAACTGCGGACCTGCTACATCCGATAATCAAACGCAGCCGTGTTGATAGGCTGAGCATGTGAAGGGCCATAAATAAAATGACGTAGTGTGGCCTCCGATATGTCAACGGGAATGTCCCGGACTAAAGTAGAATGGAGTGGGGGCTACTCTAATGGCTTTGCCCTCCGAGGCAGATACTGAAGCACGGTGGCAGCATATGACACGTAGAACTCGCGTACCATAATCAGAATGTATCTGGTGAGGGTCTCAGCCATATATTCGCAACGATGCTTCTTGAATAACTCATGTTTCTGGGGAATGGTGTGGAGGCTGCCTGTAAGTACCCGCTGCTCTTTCTCGATTTGCCTAGTGTATTTGAGTTGGGCATTCTGGTGGATAGCCTCATTATAAATACGAAACATGCCCGGAACACACCAAAGGTTAGGCTCTCCTGCAATCCGAATTGGGTGCTCTTCTCTATCAGCATCATCCGGACCAGAACTAGAGGCAGAGCCGGAAGCAGACTCTGACTCTGAGGTAGAACCTGGCTAACACTGAGCTGCATGCTGTGAGCTGGGGGCATCTCTGATCAGAGTGGCATCTCCACCCGAACTCTGCACTTCCTCTTCATACTGGGAAGTGGCCTCCTCCTCTCCGGAAGTTGATTTTTCCGGTGTCGGTACTATGGCTTGATGTCTAGTCGTCTGAGGCAACTTGGGAGAGCTAGACCCCAAAGGTGGGTCATATTCAGACCCACTCTACTTCTCCTCAGAGGCTTCATCAATAAGCAGCCTACGTCGGGCCGGAGGAGCTTGTGCAGGAGCCTTCCTTTTGTATTGCTGCGTTATTTTAGGAGGCATTGTACCTGCAAAGCCTTCGTTAGTAACTACAAAATGCAAAAACAAAGCAAGAAAAGAAAATAGGAAAGAAAAGAGAAGAAAAGAAAAATTAACCTACTGCTACTATTTTTGGGACCGACGGAAAGGATCCAAGGACCTTAGAAAGAAGTATGGGCCGTAGACCTGACCGTAGATGAGGAAGTTCAATATTCAAGTTTTTGAAGTTCAAGTGACGGCCTGCCAGGACAGGTCACCAACTGATCTACGGTCTGTAGATCAAACCGTAAAAAATTACTTAGCCTAAAGTGGGGTGCTACAGACTGATGGGAGGTGACCTACGGTCTGTAGGTTACCCTAAGACCCATAGATCAAGGTCGTCGACCAGAACAGTGTCAGTTACACCAATTTTTGCCCAAAAACACAACTTTAATAATTAAGACAACTCTAAATCATGCCTAACAACGTAGAATTAAAGCATTCCCGCATTCCTAAGGCTCCAATTTAACATTTAAGTGCATAATCTCAAGTTATAACAAAGCCTTAAGTTTGGAACATGTTTAGATGGCCATATTTGCGTTATGCATCAGTATTCATGATCTTAACAACCATTAAAGCATTATCCCTAGGGCTCATGAACACTTTGAACCTTATAATTTACACAAACATAACTAAGGGCAAGTACCAACAATCCAATCCAACTATAACTCCTTTAAAAACAAGGGGATTTAGAAGCATTACCTTAGTAGATGAAATTGCTCGTACTAGATGCCACACTTCGTAAAGTAATTAACCCACAACCTTTAAATATGCTGGAAGAAAGAAAGAAAAAAAATGGGAAAGAGAGGGAAAAAATGGGGCAGAACACAGAGAGGGAAGGGAAGAATGGGGAAAAAGGATTAATAGATGATGGAGGGAGAGTTGAAAGGATATGTGGAATTGGAGAGGTTGAAATTTGAAAGGGTGTAACGGTTGGGGAGAAGAGGGAAATGGAGGTTGCATTTAAAAATTGAAGGTTTTATAATGTTAATTCGTGGGTCGGGTCAATTTAAAACCCTGATTGCCGTCTACGATTTCCCGTCGACAGGTCGTAGGTGGTTCTACAGATCGTCAATTGGTCCCGTAAGTACTCGCAACACTTGAAATTTTTTTAAAACATACCTGGGGTCTACGGTTGCAGACTACGGTTCTAGAATGATATACGACTCGTACTGTGCAACCGTAGACCTAAAGCTACAGCTGCTTCTGGGCATTAAGGATCTACGGATGCCATTTACGGTTCGTCGTTTGATTGATGACCCATAGACTTTTTTCTACTTAACATTCTGCAAATATTTTCTTACTTTCTTGCACACGTCACAAACATTAGGACTTCCTTTATTCTTTTATTGACTCTTTTTGACACGGACCCTGTACTACCCTATTCTAGCCAATACTAAGACTCAAGAAACATTAAAACCAAATAAAAAAACTAAATTACATAAAAATCCTTAAGAAATTCCTAAATTGTCTAAAAATAACAGCTTGGGTTACCTCCTAAGTAGCGCTTGATTTAACATCGCGGCACGACGCAGTTTTCTTGTCTAATCAGACTTCAGCAAGACTGCATTGCTCAATTAGCTCGTTGATCTTCTCTAAATGGCCTACATAGATTTTGATCCTCTGGCATTATCCTTGAATTTGGTCCCTTTCTTGTTTTCAAGTTCAATGGCGCCATGTGAAAACATTTGGACGACTCTGAATGGTCCCGTCCATTTTAACCTTAGCTTGCCAGGAAACAACCACAACCTTGAGTTGAAGAGGAGGAGCATATCACCGGGAGCAAAATTGCGCTTTTCGATCTTTTGATCATGGTACTTCTTCATCTTTTCTTTGTACAAGGCTGAACTCTCATAGGCTTTGAGGCAAAACTCATCCATCTCATTTTGTTCCATCATTCTTTGACTTGATGCAGTACCCAATCCAGATTCATCTTCTTGAGTGCCCACATCGCCTTATGCTCTATCTCTATAGGTAAGTGACATGATTTCCCAAATACAAGTTGGTAAGGAGACATACCTATGGGAGTTTTGAATGTAGTGCGGTAAGCCCATAGAGCATCATCAAGCTTTCTTGCCCAATCAGTTCGGTTTGCATTCACAGTGTTTGACAGAATTTGCTTGATTTCTCTATTGGACACTTCAACTTGCCCACTAGACTGTGGATGATAAGGAGTTGCTACACTGTGACGAACACCATACTTCTCAAGCAACACCTTGAACAATTTGCTGCAAAAATTGGAACCTCCATCGCTGATTATTGCCCTTGGTGTACCAAACCTGGAGAAGATGTTCCTTCTCAGAAAAAGCGGTGACACTTTTACCTTCATTGTTTGGAAGCGGTATAGCTTCCACCTATTTTGACACATAGTCGATCTCTACCAGGATGTACGTCATGCCATTCAAACTCACAAACGGACCCATGAAATCAAGGCCCCATACATCAAAGAGTTCAATGACGAGTATTGGGTTCATAGGGAGTTCTTGCCTTCTTGAAATACCTCCTTCCGTTAGGCATCGATCATATGCCTTGGTGAAATCATGGGCATCTTGGTGAATTGTAGGCCAGTAATACCCATATTGCAAGATCTTATGAGTAGTCCAGATGCCACTATGATGATGAATGGCAAGCTTCCCTTATACTCATCATCTCTACCTCAGGGACACAACGACGAATAATCTCATCAGCACAGATACGGAACAAATAAGGCTCTTCCCAGAAAAACTTCTTCACATCGGACATGAACTTCTTTCGTTGATGGAATGACAGGTCCGAAGGCACCACATCGCTAGCCAAGTAGTTGGAAAAATCTACAAACCAAGGAATAAGATCAAAAGAGGCAGCTAATACCTGTTCGTCTGGGAAAGCATCATTAATCTCTAGTCCATCAGCTAACTTCTTCATAGCTTCATCTTCTAGTCTGGATAGATGATCAACCACTTGGTTCTCGGTCCCTTCCTGTCTCGGACTTCGAAATCAAACTCTTATAGTAACAAAACCCAACGAATCAGCCTTCGTTTTGCATCCTTCTTGGCCATGAGGTACCGCAGTGCAGAATGGTCAGTATGAACAATTACTTTGGTGCCCAGCAAATAAGACTGAAACTTCTCAAAGGCAAAGATGACTGCAAGCAACTCTTGTTCAGTGACTGTGTAGTTCTTTTGGGCAACATTCAATGCTTTGCTCACATAGTATATAGGATGAAGTATCTTCTCGTGCCTTTGTCCCAAAACTACGCCAAGTGCCACTCCGCTCACATCGCACATAACCTTGAACGGTATCTCCCAATCTGGTGAAATGATGATGGGTAAAGAAGATAACTTCTCTTTCAGCGTTTCAAATGATCTCAAACATGCTTCATCAAATTCAAACTTCGTCTCATTTTCAAGTAATTTGCACAAAGGATGTGCAAGTTTTGAGAAGTCCTTTATGAATCTCCGATAGAAACTTGCATGCCCTAGAAAACTTCTAATACCTTTCACAGAGATTTGAGGGGGTAATTTTTCAATCACCTCGACTTTTGCCCTATCCACTTCAATGCCTTTCTGGGAGATTCTATAGCCCAACACTATGCCTTCTTTCACCATGAAGTGACATTTCTCCCAGTTTAGCACAAAGTTGCATTCCTTGCATCGATGCAACACTTCACCTAAATGCAACAAAAAATCATCGAAAGAGTTACCAACCACAGAAAAATCATCCATAAATACCTCAATAGTGTCCTCCACTATATATGAGAAGATAGACATCATGCAACGCTGAAACGTCGCTGGTGCATTGCATAATCCAAATGGCATCCTCTTGAAAGAGAATGTACCGTAGGGACATGTGAATGTAGTCTTTTCTTGATCTTCAGGGGCTATAGAGATCTGATTATACCCCGAGTATCCATCCAAAAAGCAGTACACCCTTTCCCAGCAAAACGATCTAGCATTTGGTCTATGAACGGTATAGGGAAGTGGTCTTTTTCGGTCCATGCATTGAGCTTGCGATAGTCCATGCAAACTCTCTAGCCTGTGATGGGCCTCATAGGAACAAGCTCATTTTTAGCATTTGGAACTACATTGATTCCTCTCTTTTTAGGCAGGCATTGGACCGGGCATACACATTTACTATCAGCTATAGGGTATATCACGCCAGCATCCAACCATTTGATGATTTCTTTCTTTACCACCTCTTGCATATGTGGGTTTAACCTTATATAATGCTCCATACTTGGAATGCAATCCGGCATGAGTTGATGTTTGTGAGAGCATATCCTTGGTTGGATACCAATTATGTTCGCAATCGTCCATCCGATCGCCCTTTTGTAACGCTTCAGCATCGCACCCAAAGCTTCCACTTGTCCTACATTAAGGTCAGCAACAATAATCACAGGCAACGCGTTGTTCTTGCCCAAGAATACATACCTCAAGTGGGTTGGAAGAGCTTTCAATTCCAACTCTGGGAGTTCATCAATGGAGGGTCTTGCGGGTGGAGTGTCTCGATTCATTAAGTCCAAGTTCAGCTTTCGTGATGGACGACGAATAACAACACTTCCATCTAGTGCAGCCACCAATGCATCATATTCAGGGATTCCATCACCATTGAAATTCATGATCACAGCCGCAAGTGCCTCAACTCCTTGCCTCTCCTCAATGGGTACCTCTAGGTTGGGCTCCTCTGCATAGTTCACCACTGATATTGCCTTGATGTTCCTATGGTGCTTTATTGATCTGCAGATGTTAAAGGTCACTTCTTCATTGTTTAATCGAAACTTCATCTGCCCCTTTTCCAGATCTACCAAAGCACTCCCTGTTGCAAGAAACGGTCTGCCCAGGATTATAGACACTTCTAAATCCACTTCACAGTCCAGAATCACAAAGTCCGCCGGAAAGATTAATGCGTCCACTTTTACCAAGACATCTTGTAGCACTCCTATGGGTTTCTTCACCGTCCGATCTGCCATCAGTAGCCTCATTGCAGTCGGCTTTGGGGCTCCCAAGCCCAATTTCTTGAACACGGACAGTGGCATGAGGTTTATGCTTGCACCCAAGTCATAGAGTGCCTTTGCAAAGTGCATCATACCAATAGTACACGGGATGGTAAATGCTCCAGGATCTTTCTTCTTTTGAAACAATGACCTTGTTGCAATGGTGCTACAATGCTGCAACTTGTCATCCTCCTCTAAGCTTGCAACTCTCTTCTTTGGTCACCAGGTCTTTCATGAACTTCGCATAACCCGGCATCTGCTCTAAAGCTTCAATCAAAGGAACATTAATAGATAATCTTTCAAGCATAGATATGAATTTCCTATACTTCCTTTCTTCTGTCCTCTTAACCAATCGTTGTGCAAAGGGAGGTAGAGATCTTGGCATAGGGATGACTTTTTGTGTGACTTCCGCCTCTACCTCGTTTTGATCCTTGGGTAGTTCTGCTACCTCTTTCTCATCTTCGTCAGATGCCTTCGCGCTTTCCACTTCAGTTGGCATGGGAGGATCAATGGTCTGTTTCCCACCTCTAGTTGTCACAGCCATGCATTGTCCGTCATTTTTGGGGTTTTGCACAGTGTTACTAGGAAGTGTTCCTTGTTGACGCGAATTTGCATTTATCGACAGTTGGTTCAATTCCTGCTCTATTTGTCAAATCGTCGTTGCGTGTGGCTCCACTTTTTACCCCATGCCTGAGAGATCATTCCGCATTTCCTTCACATTCTCATCTGTGGCATCAAATCTCTTCATCATTGTGCTCATCATATCTTCAATGCAATTCAAAATTGATCCACCATCTCGATTTCCTGGTGGGATGTACACACCGCTTCTATCATTCCTGTTGTTGTAGCCGCTTCGGTTGTAATTGTTATCGCGGTTGTAGTTCCCTTCACGATTGTATTGTCCTTCCCGATTATAGTTGCCATAGTTCCGACCTTGATTTCCTTGACCTTGGCGCCAATTTTCCTGATTGGATCCTTGGGCATTGGCCAGGAAACCCCTCATTTGCTCGTTCACAAGATTTGCATCCTCCTCATAAGTGTACCAATCATTTTGCGGAACACGCTGTTGATATTGGACTACCTGGACCTTCTCTGTATTGCCACTTACATGCTTTAGTACCAAACCCACTCCAGTTCTTAGTTGCGCCATTTCTTCATGGAACTCATCATGAGATGGATTTGATGCGGCTTGTATTGAGAAGGTACTCTTTGTCGTAGATGACGCTCTAGTGCTCCAAGCCTTGTTGTTCTTCAATATCCTCTCGAGCTTCTCCACAATATCCTGGAAGGTAATTGCTCCATAAGATCCACCTGCAATAGTATCAAGCACTGCCTTACCATAATCATTCATTCCTCGGTACAAGTATTCTTTGAGTGATTCATCATCAATGCGGTGGTTTGGCACAACTCTCATGCAGCTTGTGAATCTATCCAAGCATCACTGACGGACTCTCTCGGAAGAACCACGAAGTTATTGAGTTTATCCTTAAGATTCAGCTTCCTTGATACTGGGAAATATTTTTCAATAAAAACTCGATGCAGCTCATTCCATGTGTATGTAGAGTTGTACGGGAGCTCGTTCAACCATACAGTGGCATCTCCAGTTAGAGATAGTGGGAATACCCATAGACCAACCACGTTCATAT
The DNA here is from genome assembly GCA_018342035.1 of Solanum appendiculatum. Classification (NCBI taxonomy): domain Eukaryota; kingdom Viridiplantae; phylum Streptophyta; class Magnoliopsida; order Solanales; family Solanaceae; genus Solanum; species Solanum appendiculatum. Next base: position 249,502 of record JAGDQO010000058.1, on the reverse strand, counting down.
CTAGATTTGGATTCCCCACACTGTTACATATGCTGGTAACCTTGGTCCAATAGCATAAGGATCTTCCGATGGTAATCCAGCAAACAGTCCTCGAGCGATCAACATCTGCATGAGGCTGCTTGTAATGACAAATGTGAATCCAGGTGGCAATGGAGGAACAACTATAGCACCAGTTGATCCTATTTCATTATGATCCACTTCAAAGTTTCGGCGAACATTAGGTGCAGGTTGATGCTGTGGTCGAACCTCTTGTCGGTTTACTGGCACCTCTATAGCTCCTGGAGGTTGGACTCCTAGGACCTCTTATCGCTCCTCGCCATTTGGATTATCTTCTGGCCTGACTTGTTGACCTGTTGCAGCCATTCTTCACAGAGTTTTTCTTAGATCAGGGTCGTAAGGAGTTAAGGAAATGCCTTGACTACATGTATTTGGCATACACTGGAACTATGAGCTGTAGAAATCAAAACCAACAATAAAACGTAAATCCGGAAATAATTGACTAAAGTGCACTAACAAAATTAGTCCAATCTAAAATCCTTATTCCCCGGCAACGGCGCCAAAATTTGATATCGCCCAAATTACACCTCCCTAAAGAAGTATAAGCGGTCGCTGTCAAATAAAGAACCTAACAAAGGTTAGGGTCGATCCCACGAGGAATATGGTTTAGACTTAGGCTAATCATTTAGCCGAATTATCTCTAAAAGAAAAGGGGGGAGTTAAATAAACTAGAATTAAAACTACTGAATATGAAATAAAACAAATACACAAATAGCAGGAATTATGCAGTTTGAGATATCAATACGAAAATGAAACTAGGGTTTATGTGTTCCCCATAAGCTCTTAACTAAGTAATCCTAACAATGGTAATTCTTTCTAATGTCTAGCATGCATGATCGGTAAGTTATGTATCCCTAAGTGAATGGTCCTCCAAATAGGGAATTTCACTCCGCAAACTGGTCCGTCTACGTGTGTCGATTTACTAAGCCTTACCTTTGACCCAGATTAACCCGTAGCTATAACTAGTTTAGGTTATTAGATAGTGGACTACTCAACGGTAAATCTCCGTTGTATAGTCTCTTTCTCATTCGTTACCTCCCTGGTCCGGTTAGTAGGAATGAGGCGGGTTCTTAACGTTGCGCACCGTTTAAAAGCATTCTAAACAAAGAGATTAACAAAAACATGCATAAACACTTTCAAGAATTACAACATTATTAGTTTTACTTTTGTTAATTACTCATGGTTCCCACAACTGAACCACAACCCTAGTTGTGGTTTTAGCTACTTATGCTTGAATGTTCACAATTCATATTAGGGTTTGAATAAATCACGAACTTACAGTAAGAATTGAAGAAATCCACGATCTTGAATTGAAAATCAAAACCAAATTGCATAAGCCAACTTTAAGAATTAATCTCCTCAAAAGATGAAAAGTAATTCCCAAAGCCAAAATAAAATATTCAAAATTAGTTCAACCCCCACAAAATGAGATTTACATGAGGTATATATAGAAAATAAATCCTAATTAGACTAGGAAAAGGAAACCTGGGGAAATTCGGGCTGGGCAGAGTAGTCTACGGTTGGAGACCTACGGCATGTAGACAGACCTACGGCTCGTAGGTTCCAACCGTCATCCAGCAGGTAGTAGAAATCCTAAGGGTTTCTTTTTATGGGCATGATCTACGACTCTTCATTTCATGTACAGCCCGTCCTATTCTTCCGTCAATCAGGTTTTGCAAATGACCCTCTTCTGAAGTTATCTATGGTTGGGAATCTACGATTCGTAGCAGGATCTACGGCCCGTGATCCTGGTCTGTCATTCCTTACTTAGCCAATTTTTCAGACACCTGAACCTACGACCCCAACTCATGACTCGTCAATGCATTGACGGTCCGTAGACTGTCTCGTACATCACAAAAAATTAACTTTTGCTGCATCATTCTTCCCCACTGCTCCAAAAGGCCAATTTCCTGCATTTTTAGCAAAAATACTATTAAATCTAATACAAACCACTTGAGTAAAATGCAAAATTCTATGTTTAATGTATCAAAAAGTACCGTAAATTCACGGTACATCACTAATCCTCGAAAATGCCTTTTGAAGTTGGGGAACAAGAGGAAAAAGGGGAACTGGCAAAAGGAGTTGGTATGATGACAATGACCCTTGATGTGACTAAGGCAGCTTTATAGTTGGTGTGAAAATGCAGGGGAATTCTATTGGTGTAACACCTCGAATTTGAAAGGAAGGAAATTTTTTGTTTTTCAAGTCTAATGCAAGTACCAACGGAAACCATCTATGGATCGTAGGTCGACTTAAGGGCCATAGGTGGGAACCATATGTGGCAAAGTAATTTTTTTTAAAAATGTCAAGTTTCAGGGTCCCATTAACGGTTCGCCAGGATGGCCCGTCATTCCATGAATGAGTCTTAGGAAAGGTCTCGTAGGTCTCTCCTGACTTAGTGAAAATTTGATGGTTAAGGGGTGGACTGACGGTTGCCATGTACGGTCCGTCAATGGACCTACGAACCGCACATGGGGTTCCATCATTTGAAGGTCCAAAACTAGAGTCTCTTAACTTTCCTACGGTTGACCAGGACAGTCCGTGGTTAAACCTGCGGACCGTAGGTCGAGTACGATAGTTATTTTTAAGGGCTTTTTGGTCTTTTCCTAATTGACCTATTCCTAATCTAAGTCGGTTAAGCCCTAATACTAGTCCCTATATAAGTCATCTAAGTCTAATAACTTTTTAAGTTACCCAAATCCCTCCAAGTTCCCCAAATACTTTTCTCTCAAGAAGATTGAAGAAGAAGAAGGTTAAAGCTTTTCGCATTGAGGTATGATAGCTTTAACCTATGGAGTCCTTTCCTCCATAGGGTTCCCAAATTCTTCAATTATCAAAGTTAGAATTCTCCAATTGAAATTAGGGTTTTCTTCTATCTCATGGATTCTTTCCAATTATGATCAAATTGAGGCTGTTTATGCATGAATTGAGTAAATTCAATGATTTCAAGATGAAATTATATGAGACCATACATCATTTATGGTTTTTAAGCTATGATTCTATGATGAAGTTTATGAATGAACAAAAGATGAATTTTATAAAAATATGCATGGTCAATTATGAAATTATGATGATTTAAGACTTGATTTGAGAGTGAAGCATAAATGTTAATTGTTGTTGTTGTGAAAGGTTTTCTCACATATAATTCAAATCATGAATGTGAAAGGATATTCTCAAGTAAAGGATTCATAAGGGTTGAAAGGTTTTCTCAACTAAACATTGAACCAAGATTAAGGAGCTATTCTAATGAAAATACAAGAGGCGATTACCCATGTCTATTAATGATAAGATAAGTTATGAACTATGACTATTCCGTGGGAATTATGTTTAGCACCGAGTGGATATTGAGATGGAAGCTCACCCGCTGGTAGAGGCCGTGTTTCTAGTCACAATCTTTTTTTCCCATAACTATGTGCCACCATAGTTTGTCTTAGATAGACATTAGCTAGTGGATCCACCTATGCTAGAAGTTATGGTTCTTACCTTGACAAGTAAGGGCACCTCTTTTCGGTTTAGGGTAGACACCGGATCCCATGTTATTGCTCACATGGTCTATGTCGGTTCAGGCTCACTTCCCACAATAATGAACTAAGGTTACTTTGTAAAGGCTTTTAGGCGTACGTTGTTTTAAGATGATTTCCTTGCATTACCATGGCTTTTATCTCATGTTTCTATCATGCCATCATATGTTTTAAATTGGTCATTGTATCTTATGTCTAGCCCTTTTTTGCATGATTTTACAACCTATGTGCATAGTTATCATACTTGGTACATTTTGTACTAACGCATACTCTTGCCTACATTTTCTTTTAAGTGTAGGGTCCAGCTTATGTCCCCCCACCCGTGGCTAATTGTTACATTCGAGAGTTGAAGATTTGGTGAGTCCTCATACATTCGAAGACATAGCCACATTTACCTTTCATGTCATTTCTTTTTTAAGACTTTTATGGGTTACGTCCCACTTTCCTTCTATTCATGTATTAGATGGCTTTGAGACTATTTTTAAACTTCCGCTACTCTTTGATATAAATTGTCTTTGAGCTTCTAATCTACTATTATCTTGTATGATGTATGCTAAGTGGATTGTATGGGGCGTTTCGGGGTCTTGTACGCCATGTCACGTCTAGGGGGTACTTTAGGTGATGACAAACTTGGTATTTAGAGTACAAGGTTTTAGAAAGGTCCTACGATGTCTCATAAGCCATGTCGAGTACAGTTTTGTTCATGGGTGTGAAGCGCGCCACACTTATGAATGAGAAGCTATAAGATGTTTTGGAAACTCCACTTCTTTCATCACTCTAAAGTCGTGCCATAGAGTTCAACTCTATATGTCTCTCTCCTAATCCCTATCCGATGCTTTTCAGGATATGGACACTCGATGGGCATATGCTAGGAGAAACGCGAGAGTTAATGTGGAACAAGAAGCTCCTCAAGTTCCGGCCGATCCTTTGGCCAAGCAAGTGACTAATACGGAGTTTAGGGCTACTTTCCAAGTGTTGGCCCAACCCATGACGGCTCAAGCCAATAGGGAGGCTGTGGTTCTCGTGAACCCAGATTTGGGTATGGAGGCATCTAGAGTGAGGGACTTCACTAGGATGAACCCTCCGGAGTTTCATGGGTCTAAAGTTGAGGAATATCCTCAAGAGTTCATTGATGAGGTGTACAAGGTATTGATGATCATGGGTGTGACACCGGTGGAAAAGGCGGAATTGGCCGCTTATTAACTCAGGGGTGTAGCTCAAGCGTGGTTTGAGCAATGGAAGAGCGAGAGGGCGGTTGATGCGGGTCCTTTTGATTGGGAGAAGTTTAAGGTTGCTTTCTTTGATAGGTTCTTTCCCCTTGAGATGAGGGAGGCAAGTGTGCTTGAGTTCATCAACCTTCATCAAGGAAACATGAGTGTGAAGGAGTATGCTTTAAAATTCACAGAATTGTCTAGGCAACTCCTACTATGGTTGCCGATCCTAGGGAAAGGATGAGTAAGTTCATTTTGGGAGTGTCCAAAATGGTGGTTAAGGAATTTCGCACCGCCATTATCATCAATGATATGGAAATTATTCATCTAATGGTTCATGCTCAACAAATAGAAGAGGAGAAACTTAAGGAAAGGTCTAGGGAGGCAAAGAGGACTAAGACCAGTGATGGTGACTTTTCACGCTCAACGTCTGATGGGTATGGTCGTCCCAAGTTTTGACAAAGGTTCTCCGATCAAGGTTCCTCTAATGCTCATCCTATGTTCAACAAAGAAAGGGTGTCTAACCCTATGCCTCAAGGAGGGAACGGTGGTGGATTTTCATTGACTACTTGTGCTAAATGTGGAAAGAAGCACGAGGGTAAATGCTTAGCCGACACAGATGGTTTCTTCGGTTGTGGTAAGAGTTGTCACAAGATAAGGGATTTTCTATCACTTACGACTAAGGGAAGAGAAGGTAGACAAGCTCCACCTAGTGGTTCGGGTGCAAATGCTCCCAAGCAAAGCAAATTCTATGCGCTTCAGACTCATCATGATCAAGACGGTTCTCCCGATGTTGTTACCGGTATGTTGAAAGTCCTTCAACTGGATGTTTATGCTTTGCTTGATCCCGATGCTACCTTGTCTTTTGTGACTCCATATATGGCTATGAGATTCGATGTTCTTTCGGATGTGTTGTTAGATCCTTTTTCCGTCTCTACTCCTATTGGTGAATCTATTGTGGCTAAGAGAGTCTATAGAAATTGTCCTCTCTCCTTATCCCATAGAGTCACTCATGTTGATCTTGTAGAGCTTGTTATGCTAGATTTTGATGTATTCTTGGGATGGATTGGTTTTATTCATGTTATCCCTCTATTGATTGTAGAACCCGAGTGGTCAAGTTTTAGTTTCCGAATTAGCCTATCCTAGAGTGGAAAGGGGAAATTCTATGATTAAGAGTCGATATTTTTATTGTCTTAGAGCTAAGAAGATGATTTCTAAGGGTTGCATATACCATCTTATTCGAGTTATGTATATGGATTCTGAAACCCCTAACTTTGAGTCGGTCCCCAATGTTAATGAGTTTCCAGAAGTGCTTTCCGATGATCTACCTTGTGTTCCTCCCGAAAGGGAAATAAACTTTGGTATTGACCTTCTCCCAGATACACAGCCTATCTCTATTCCTCCTTATCGAATGGCTCTGGCAGAACTTAAGGAACTGAAGGAACAATTAAAGGATCTGTTGGATAAGGGCTTCATTCGACCAAGTATCTCACCATGGGGTGCCCCAGTGTTGTTTGTCCAAAAGAAGGATGGTTCGCTTCGAATGTGCATTGATTATCGGCAATTGATTAAGGTTACCGGTAAGAATAAGTATCACCTCCCAAGGATAGATGATTTTTTTGACCAACTTCAAGGAGTGAGTTACTTTTCCAAGATTGACCTTCGGTCGGGCTTTCACCAATTGAGGGTGAAGGAAGAGGACATTCAAAAGATAAATTTTTGGACTAGATATGACCATTATGAATTCCTAGTAATGTTGTTTGGCTTAACAAATGCTCCGGTTGCATTTATGAATTTTATGAATAGGGTGTTTAGACAATACCTAGATGTGTTTGTTATTGTGTTCGTCGACGACATTTCATTTTACTCAAGGAGTGAGGGTGAGCATACCGATCATTTGAGGATTATGTTGCAAGTCCTCAAGGACTAACAACTCTTTGCGTAGTTTAGTAAATGTGAGTTTTGGTTAAGGTCTATGGCTTTTCTAGGTCACATTGTTTCCTGGAAGGGTATTGATGTAGATCCTAAGAAGACAGATGTGGTTAAGAGTTGGCCTAGACCTCTATCCCCTTCAGATATTCAAAGTTTCTTGGGTTTGGCTAGTTACTATAGAAGGTTTGTTGAGGGATTCTCTTCGATTGCCTCTCCATTGACGGCATTGACCCAAAAGAAAGCTAAGTTTGTATGGTCTAAAGCATGTGTGAAGAGCTTCCAAGAATTAAAAGACAGGCTTACCTCCGCTCCGGTGTTGACTCTACCGGAAGGGTCTGATAGATTTGTAGTTTATTGTAATACCTCAAGAATTTGGTTGGGATGTGTCCTTATGCAAAATGGGAAAGTGATTGCTTATGCTTCAAGGCAACTTAAGATTCATGAAAAGAACTATCCTACCTATGATTTAGAACTAGCGGTAGTTGTGTTTGCTCTAAAGATTTGGAGGCATTACTTGTATTGTGCCCATGTGGATGTCTTCACCAACCACAAGAGTTTGCAATATGTGTTCAAGCAAAAAGATCTGAATCTTTGCCAAAAGATGTGGTATGACTTGCTAAAGGACTATGACATGAGTGTCCTCTATCACCCCGGCAACGCAAATGTTGTTGTGGATGCCCTTAGTCGATTACCCATGGGTAGTGTTACACTTGTTGAGGATAGTAAGAAGGAATTTGTTCGAGATGTTCATAGAATGGCTCGATTGGGTGTTCGGTTGATTGATTCTAGTGAAAGCGGTGTTGTTGTTCATAATGGTTCAGAATAATCCTTTGTGTCAGATGTGAAATCAAAGTAAGGTCTTGATCCAATTCTGATGGAGTTGAAGGAAGCGGTGCTTAAAAAGTCCGCTGAGGCTTTCTCTAAAGGGGGAGATGGTGTACTCGGATATCAAGGTCGTTTGTGTGTTCCGAATGTTGATAACTTGAGGGAGAAGATCTTATCGGAAGCCTATAGTTCCAGATATTCCATTCATCCGGGAGCCACCCAAGATGTACCGTGACTTGCAGGAGGTCTATTGGTGGACTGGGATGAAGAAGGACATTGCAGAACTCGTGGCTAAGTGTCCTAATTGTCAACAAGTGAAGGTAGAGCATCAAAAGCCGGGAGGTTTGTCCCAAGACATTATTATTCCTACTTGGAAGTTGGAAGATTTGAATATGGACTTCATTGTTGGTTTACCATGCACCCAGCGACAACATGACTCGATTTGGACTATTGAGGATCGTACGATGAAATCGGCTCATTTCATTCCCGTCAAGGTTTCTTATTCGGCGGAAGGCTATGCTAATTTGTACCTAAGGGAAATAGTTAGGCTGTATGGAGTGCCCCTATCCATTATATCCGATCGTGGAACACAATTCACTTCTCAATTTTGGAAATCTTTCCAAAAGGGCCTTGGTACCCGTGTTAAGCTTAGCACGGCTTTTCATCCCCAAACCGATGGTTAAGCGGAGCGTACTATCCAAACTTTGGAAGATAGATTGAGAGCTTGTGCGATTGACTTCAAGGGTAATTGGGATGAACATTTTCCCTTGATTGAGTTTGCTTATAATAATAACTATCATTCTATTATTGGTATGGCTGCATTTGAGTCTCTTTATGGTAGGAGGTGTCGATCTCCTATAGGTTGGTGAAGTTGCCTTTATAGGTCTTGAATTGGTGCATGAGGCTATGGGGAAAGTTTGTCTTATTAGAGAAAGGTTGAAAATGGCTCAAAGTCGACAAAAGTCCCATACCGATGTTAGAAGGAGAGAGCTAGAATTTGATGTTGATGATTGGGTCTACTTGAAAATTTCACCCATGAAGGATGTAATGAGGTTTGGAAAGAAAGGGAAGTTCAGTCCCCGTTATGTGAGCCCATATCAAATTTTGAGGCGAATAGGTAAAGTTGCTTATGAACTTGACTTGCCTAATGATTTAGCGTCGATTCATCCAGTTTTCCATGTCTCATTATTGAAGAAGTGTGTTGGTGATTCGGCATCTATAGTGCCATAGGAGGACCTAGGTATAAAAGAGAGTCTTTCTTATGAAGGGGTTCCGATTGAGATTTTAGACTGGCAAGTTCGGTAGTTGAGAAATAAAGAAGTTACTTCCGTGAAAGTTCTTTGGAGGAATCAGTTATTTGAGGGTGCTACTTGGGAGGCTGAGGTCGATATGATGTCCCGTTATCCTCATTTTTTCCTTCCACTCCTACTCTAGCTTGAGGTATTTAGTTCCTCATGGTTCACTCTTTTAGCCTCATGTGTCTTAGATATTCCCATGATTCCTCATTTATGCATGTTCATGAATAAGCTTAAATTTTGTGAAAATGAGTTAACTTTGTTGATTTCTTCATGTCTATGTGCATTTGAGTATATGTTGCATATGGACCCTATGAGATGATGTTTTGAACATGCTTTAGCTTGAAGTTGATGTTTCCTCCTCGGATATGTGCATTTATGTGATTGCATTCTTGTTGGGATGTTAGGTTTAGTTCATATCTTCCTTATGATGTCTTAATTCTCATTCGAGGACGAATGTTCACAAGGGGGAGATATTGTAACACCTCGGATTCGAAAGGAAGGAATTTTTTTGTTTTTCAGGTCTGGTACCAGTACCAACGAAAACCATCTACGGATCGTAGGTCGACTTGCGGGCAGTAGGTGGGAACCGTAGGTGGCAAAGTAAATTTATTTTGAAAATGTCAAGTTTCAGTATCCCATTGATGGTTGGCCAAGATGGCCCGTCATTCCATGAACGAGTCATTGGAAAGGTCTCGTAGGTCTCTCCTGACTTAGTGAAAATTTGAGAGTTAAGGAGTGGACTGACGGTTGCCATGTACGGTCCATCAATGGACCTACGAACCTTACATGGAGTCCTGTCATTTAAAGGTCCAAAACTAGAGTCTTTGAACTTTCCTACGGTTGACCAAGACTGTCCATGGTTGGACCTACGGACCGTAGGTCATGACCATAGGTCATGATCGTAGGTCGAGTCCGACAGTTATTTTAAGGGCTTTTCGGTCTTTTCCCTAATTGACCTATTCCTAATCTAAGTTGGTTAAGCCCTAATCCTAGCCCCTATATAAGTCATCTAAGCCTAATTTTACCCCTTTGTAATCACTTTTCAAGTTCCACAAATCCCTCCAAGTTCCCCAAATACTTCTTTCTCTAGAAGTTTGAAGAAGAAGAAGGTTCTAGGGTTTTCATTCTAGTCTCCTAAGTTCACCATTGATTTCAAGCTTTTGGCATTGAGGTATGATAGCGTTCACCTATGGAGTCCTTTCCTCCATAGAGTTCCCAAATTCTTCAATTTGCAAAGTTAGAATTCTCCAATTGAAATTAGGGCTTTCTTCTATCACATGGGTTCTTTCCAATTATGATTAAATTGAGGTTGTTTATGGATGAATTGAGTTGATTCAATGATTTTAAGATGAAATTATATGAGCCCATGTATGATTTATGGTTATTAGGCTATGATTCTATGATGAAGTTTATGAATGAACAAAAGATGAATTTTATGAAAATATGCAAGGTCATTTATGAAATTAGGATGATTTAAGACTTGTTTTGAGAGTGAAGCATAAATGTTGATTGTTGTTGTTGTGAAAGGTTTTCTCACATATAATTCAAATCATGAATGTGAAAGGATATTCTCACGTAAAGGATTCATAAGGATTGAAATGTTTACTCAACTAAACATTGAATCAAGATTAAGGAGCTATTCTAATGAAAAGACAAGAGGCGATTACCCATGTCTATTGATGATAAGATAAGTTATGAATTATGACTATTCTTTGGGAATTATGCTTAGCACCGAGTGGATATTGAGATGGAAGCTCTCCTGCTAGTAGAGGTCGTGTTTCTAGTAACAATCTCCTTGTCCCATAACTATGTGCCACCATAGGTTGTCTTAGATAGACATTAGCTAGTGGATCCACCTAAGCTAGAAGTTATGGTTCTTACCTTTGCAAGTAAGGGCACTTCTTTTCGGTGTGGGGTAGACACCTGATTCCATGTTATAGCTCACATAGTCTATGTCAGTTAAGGCTCACTTCCCAAATAATGAACTAAGGTTACTTTCTAAAGGAGTTTAAGCATACGTTGTTTTTAGATGATTTCCTTGCATTACCATGGCTTTTATCTCATGTTTCTATCATGCCATCATATGTTTTAATTGGTCATTGTATCTTATGTCTAGCCCTTTTTTGCATGATTTTACGACCTATGTGCATAGTTATCATACTTGGTACATTTTGTACTAACGCATACTCTTGCCTACATTTTCTTTTAAGTGTAAGGCTCGGCTTATCTCCCTCCACCTGTGGCTAGTTGTTGCATTCGAGAGTTGAAGATTTGGCGAGTCCTCATACATTCGAGGACATAGCCACATTTTCCTTTCATGTCATTTCCTTTTTAAGACTTGTATGGTTACGTCCCACTTTCCTTCTTATCTACTATTACCTTGTATGATATATGCTAAGTGGCTTGTATGGGGCCTTTCGGGGTCTTGTACGCCATGTCACGTCTAGGTGTACTTTAGGTCATGACAATTGGGCTGAAGGCAGGTTAATGTTTAGTGACAACTCACTCAAACATTACATAAGATGCGGTTGGAAGTGAGGCAGCAATGTTTCTATGTTTTTCCACTCTAATGACGTTTCTCGATGACCCCACAGCAATGACCAACTCAATTCTCTCCACCCTTTGTGGAGGAATTTCTTTTTAAGGCAAAACAATTCCATAAAGTGAGAATCCCTCTCGATTCATTCTCTTTTTTAATCTGATTATCGCATGTGTCACGCTCATCTATTCTATAGTCAGAGCAGGAGCCTATCCTTAGCAACGTGTCATGCCCAGTTGTCATCTTTGTCTTTGTGTGTGTCTGAGTGGGACCTTTCCTCATGAATTGCCTTCTTCGAGGCATGATCGGGGGTGGGATTTTCCTCTTGAATGGTACGGTACCAGCACGGTTTTGTACACGGATTTGAGGGCATTTAGCTAGCCTATATCTCCATACCCGCTCTTCCTGCTCCACCAATAAGATCCTGTAGCAATAGTACCCCCTTTGTTATCATCTTAGCAAGTCATGATATGTGATATGATAAGCATCAGCAAATCCATCCATGTGAGGTCGGCGATATGGATGAAATGTATACTCGTCCATGGTAGGAATTGAGCCAAGAACTACTTTTAGGCTCTACTAATAGAATTCTAAATTCTCAGCTCTTAGTCATCGCTCTATGAAGGAGTGGAGAAATAAACATCTGGCAAAGGCACAGCTAGCGTACAGGAGGTGACACTAACCACACTCTGGTGAATACATAGATAAAATAAATAAACCCGTTGGTATGCCAAAATTATATATGGTTGTTTCAGTATCTATAGGATATATTCCTCACTCACCTGTAATTATCCAGAGCCATTTTGTCTACTAGCTATAATAAAATAGCTAGCGGGGCATCTGGGTTAGGCATGGGGGAGGGAAACAAGAAGAGACTGTTTCTAGATTTGTCCTTAACACATAAGTGGTAAATATGAAATGGAATGCTTAATCTGCTAAAACAAGTATTTAAGGCTGCCCGTTCATACCTTACTGCGAGTATGATAGATGTTAATAATATTTGGCTTTATGGTGTTTACAGGGTTCTAAGATTTCTTTTAGTTTGTATAAAAAAAGTACCTTTGGTAAAAACAACATTATACCTATATATTTTTATATCAGTAGATATTTCAGCATTGCAACAACAACTAAATTAGTAATAGATTTGGCCTCTATTTCCTCTTCTCTCATATTTGTCCATCTTTCTGATGGTAAAGGAAGAAATTATGAATATAATTGCGATAATGGAAACGAAGCATATAGCAAGGTCTCCCCATCGGGAATCTTCGTTCCTCTTTTATGATGATGAATGCAACCGTTGTCCCGCGTAAGCCTTTGGAAGCAAACAATCATAAAAAAGAAAAATAGAGAAGTAGAGCTAAGGTAAAAAAAACCATGGACAATCCTGTATATTTGATCTAGTCTTCTCACTTGCCCCCAAGGTGCCAAAAGAAGATACCCAATGTTCAGGGTAGAAATCCAAGGTTTGGTACTTTGACAAGTTGGCCGCTGAGAGAGCACTGAGACAAAGAACCTAGCTAGGAATTTCCCTGCTCATGTCTACTTCTTGAAAAACCTAAACGGTCAAGTTAAGCGTATCAAGACAAAATGAGCAAAGCCTATGCCCGGCTAATTGAATGGAGTTCCCAGCTTTAAAGAATCAAGTTCAAGTACCGAGGAGATTTATTTGAAGAGCTTTGGTTATGAATGAATAGGCATGTGGGAACAACATTGCTTGCATTGATTCAATTTATTTGAAGAGGCGGTTATACTAAACATACATATATGACCTTGAAATAAATCTAAGTCGACTTCTAGCCTTTTATTCTCTATCTCTCTCGACTGGTCCAATAGCTTGAAATAATCTACAAGCTCTTTTGTGAAGTGATTCATGGGTGGGAATCACGAACGGTCTTAAGTGAGTAGACATCTCCCTTCCTTCTCTTTCTCTTGGACATCTCTCTTGTAATCAATGCTTTCTTTCTTCCCATCCTCAGATCAGAGATGAAGTTAAGAGTCAACTATTAATGGTGCTAGAGGAGAGTATGTTAAGACGCGTCCAAGACAAACTATTACTTTCTCCAGTCGATGGTACTATTGAAAAGAGAATGTCGTGTCGTCCAGCGTACCTGACCACTGCGATCGATCCGATAAACCAAAGCATCTTGGCTAACTAACCATTGAGAATGAAATAGAGATTGAATTCTTCTCTCTTCTCTTTCAACCCTTGCTCTTGCCTCGTCTTCACTAGCAAACCTGCCTTATTAAGCTTTGGACTTCCACCTTCAGCTAAGCACATAACCTGTGGCACGGGGACCTTCTCTTTTCTTTGTAATTGGACTTGCCCGCAAGAAAGGAAGCTTGGCATGAGAACCTTCTAGATTAGGGAAATAACAGCTTCTTGCATATGCATAGGAAAGGGACCCATTCGGTGTGAGAAAGACTTGACTTCGGAATGCCAAACTCCCTTAGCTTAGCTTACGACCTTTTTCACCTTCTCACTGCCATTCATCGGATAAGACTGTATCACCTAAATCATGAAAAAAGAGGAAGGCATTTCTCATTGTTAGCTAGCTTGGGCTCCACACAAGATTTTCTCTGAGATGGCGAGAATTCTTTAGTAAAGGCATGGCTTAATCCCACTCAGGACGGGAGGTTTTTCAACTACTATTAGGACTCGTACAACCTTGAGAAATCGAGACTAGTCTAATAAGTTACTAGCCTAGTTGTACTCCTCCATAGAAGACTTGCTAGAATAGCTACCACCCTTTGTCTTCACTTTTATTTGCCAAACAAATCCTACGTATGAAGCTCTTGGATTATGTACGAATCAATTAAACAAGAAAAACAAAGGCCTTCCTTCTAGAGAAAGCAATTTTCCTGCTATACCCACAATCCAGCTGAATGAACTGTCTCGAAGAGCAGTGGAAAGCCACTTAACTCCAAGAAGAGGAGCAAGAAAGCAATATCTTTGGGAAAGGCCTCTACTTTACAAACCAAGTCTTTCTGATAAGGCACCTACTTTCTTTTTTTATCCTTGAGTAGCATTTCCTTTCACTGAGGAGTGGGCAGATGCTTAAACATAGGAAAATGTGGAACACATAAAGAATAGATTCAGGTGCTCCTGAGTCAAAAGATTTTTCTCCCTAAGTAGCAATCTTTTAAGTACAGAAGGAATTCTTCTTTCTCTGAAAAGATAAAACTAAAAGCAGTCTCTAGTATAGATATTGATATTGACCTGCCTCTATGGGAGTTAGGTGGGGATCAAGAGAAGGAAGGCCGGGCACATCCTACTCTTCAGGGATTATTTCATGTCAATTTTCATAGTGAATTTCTTGCGTATTCACTCTGAAAGAGAGAGCTCGAGGCGGTGGAAAAGGAGAATCAACAAGATAGGATGCTCTGTCCCAACTAAGAAAAGTAGGAAGATTCCAGCTTTGAATTTTGTTCTTAACGATGATCATTTCTGCCACATCATAATCGTCTTTAGTACTCTCTGTTTCAATGCTTTGGAACCCTTCTTACTTTCTTTATTATATCAGGGATTTTTTCTCTTGGTCCGCTAACTCCATAAAGGCCTGGTGGGTGGGGGTAGAGCCTCTAGCGCCAATGTCGATGAAGCAAAGGTGTCTGTTTATGGAATGGAATAGGAAGAGTAGGAATGGAACCGCTATCACTTATCCTATCATCCGTGATGAGCTTCTTTCATTTGTCAGTATGGGGTAGGTAAAGTCCTTTGCTCGTATGCTTGACATTACTATAGTCGCACCAGTCTTCCTTTCTTTTTAGTGCACATGAAATAGAAATCCTAATACAGACTACCCACACGATAGTCAAAACTCTTCCTTCTCTGCTTCTCTATCAATTTATTGGCGCATGAACAAAGCCTTAACAGAGCATTTACATGACGATCAAACATGGCTTTGCCAACTTCCTATGATAGGAAAAAGAAAACTTGATCAGATAGTTCATGTGGCACATTTCCGACTGAGTATCTTCTCACGAGGTGCTCCAGTTTTGTTTGCTTGTAAGAAGGATGGTTCAATTCGCATTTTGTATTGATTATCGGCAATTGAACAAGGTTACCATTAAGAATAAGCA
This sequence comes from Solanum appendiculatum, assembly GCA_018342035.1. NCBI lineage: Eukaryota > Viridiplantae > Streptophyta > Magnoliopsida > Solanales > Solanaceae > Solanum > Solanum appendiculatum. The sequence continues at coordinate 234,039 of JAGDQO010000058.1, read as the reverse complement.
TCCTCTCCAAGGATTGATGATTTATTTAATCACCTCCAAGGAGCGAGTTACTTCTCTAAGATTAACCTCCGATCGGGTTATCACAATTGAGGGTGAAAGAGAGTGACATTCTCAAGACATATTTTCAAACTCGGTATGGTAATTATGAGTTTTTTGTGATATCTTTTGGTTTGACTAATGCTTCGGCCGCATTCATGGACTTGATGAATAGAGTATTTAGATAATATCTTAATATATTTGTGATTGTGTTTATTGATGATATTTTGATTTACTCACACAGTGAGGATGATCATGTTGATCATTTGAGGATTGTGTTGCAAATTCTCAAGGATCGTGAGTTGTATGCTAAATTTAACGAGTGTGAGTTTTGGTTGAGTTCTGTTGCTTTCCTTGGCCATATTGTTTCTAGTGAAGGTATTCAAGTTGATCCTAAGAAATCAAGGGAGTTAAAAATTTGCCTAGACCTTTGTCTGCTTCAGATATATGGAGTTTCTTGGGTTTGGTCGATTATTATAGAAGGTTTGTGGAAGTATTTTCCTCTATTGCTTCGCCTCTGACAATATTGACTCAAGAGAAGGTGAAATTCCTGTGGTCGGAAGCTTTTGAGAAGAGTTTACAACAGTTGAAGGATAGACTCACTTCTGCTCCTATTTTGACACTACCGAAAGGATCAGATGATTTTGTGGTGTATTGTGATGCTTCATGGGTTGGTCTTGGTTATTTTTTGATGCATATGGGAAAGTCATTGCTTATGCTTCAAGGCAATTTAAAGTTCATGAAAAGAATTCTTCGACTTATCATTTGGAGTTAGCGACGGTGTTTTTTGCTCTAAAGATTTGGAGATATTACTTGTATGGTGTGCATGTAGATGTGTTCATAGACCAAAAGAGTTTGAAGTATGTATTAACTCAAAAGAACTTAAATTTTTACCAAAGGAGGTGGCTTAAGTTATTGAATGATTACGACATGAGTGTCCTCTATCACCCCTGTAAGGTGAATGTAGTGGCGGATGCTCTTAGTCGACTATCAATGGATAATGTTGCTTATGTTGAGGATGATAAGAAGGAGTTGGTTCGTGATGTTCATAGATTGTCCTGATTGGATGTTAGCTTAGTTGACTCTAATGAAGGAGGAGTAGTCTTTAATAATGGTTTGGAATAATCTTTTGTATCGGATGTAAAGGCTAAGCAAGATCTTCATCCAGTATTAGTTGACTTGAAGAAGTCGATTTCTGAAAAAGCCATTGAGGCTTTCTCCCAAGGGGGAGATGGTATCCTTTCATATCAAGGTAGGTTATGTGTTTCGAATGTTGATGAATTGAGAAATTTGATTCTAACTGAAGCCCATAGTTCTCGGTATTCTATTTACTCGGGAGCCACCAAGACGTACCGTGACTTGTGGGAGGTCTATTGGTGGAATGGGATGAAGAAGGATATTGCAGAATTTGTTGCTAAGTGTCCTTATTGTCAACAAGTGAAAGTTGAGCATCAAAAGCCGAGAGGTTTGTCCCAAGATATTAGTATTCCTACTTGGAAGTGGGAAGACTTGAATATGGACTTTATTGTTGATTTACTTCGTACTAGGAGGAAACATGAATCGATTTGGGTTATTGTAGATCGTATGATGAATTCGGCTCATTTCATTCCCGTCAAGGTTTCTTAGTCGGCGGAAGATTATGCTAAGTTGTATCTAAAGGAAATGGTTAGGTTGCATGGAGTACTCCTATCCATTATCTCTAATCGTGGTAAGCAATTTACTTATCAATTTTGGAAGTCTATCCAAAAGGGTCTTGGTACCCGTGTCAAGCTTAGTACGACATTTCATCCTCAAACCAATGGGCAAGCAGTACGTACTATCAAAACTTTGGAAGATATGTTGAGAGCTTGTGTGATTGACTTTAAGGATAATTGGGATGATCATTTGCCTTTGATTGAATTTGCGTATAATAACAGCTATCATTCAAGTATTGGTATGGCTCAATTTGAGGCTCTTTATGGTAGAAGGTGTAGATCTCCTATAGGTTGGTTTGAAGTTGGTGAGGTTGCTTATATAGGGCCCGAATTGGTCCATAAGGCTATGGAAAATTTTCTACTCAATAGAGAAAGGTTTAAAACAGCACAAAGTCGACAAAAGTCTAATGTCAATGTTAGAAGAAGGGATCTTGAGTTTGATGTTGATGATTGGGTTTACTTGAAGATTTCACCTATGAAGGGTGTCATGAGGTTTGGTAAGAAAGGGAGCTTAGTTCCCGTTATGTTGGTCCTTATCAAGTGTTGAGGCATATTGGCAAGGTTGCTCATCAACTTGGGTTGCCTAATGATTTGGCATCAGTACATCCAGTATTCCATGTCTCTTTGTTGAAGAAGTGTGTTGGAGAACAGACATCTATTGTACCATTAGAGAATCTTGGAATAAAGGAGAATATTTCTTATAAAGAGGTTCCGATTGAGATTTTAGACCGGCAAGTTAGAAAGTTGAGGAATAAGGAAGTTGCATCCATAAAAGTGTTGTGGAGGAATCAAATGGTTGAGGGTGATACTTGGGAGGCCGAGACCGATATGATGTCCCGATATCCTCATCTCTTTCCCTCCATTCCTACTCTAGCTTGAGGTATCTAGCTCCGCATGGATCTTTCTTTCGGATTCATGTGTCTTAGTCATTCTCATGTTTTCATATGCATGAATGTATATTTTATTAAATGATGTTTGAGTATGTCTTAGCTTGGAGATGATTTTCCTCCTTGGTTGTGTGTATTTTGATGAAATTACATTCATGTTGGATTGATAGTTTATCTCCTACTCTCTTCACGCTAGCTTGAGTCCCATTCGAGGATGAATGTTCCCAAGGGGGAGATATTGTAACACCTTAGAATTTGGTGAGTCTGGTTTAGAAAGTTCAAGGCAGGTTAACGAGCAGATTCACGGACCCTAGCCCAATTATGAACCTTTCACGGATGCCTGAACAGCTTGTGGGAGGTAAATGGTCCATTCAGGGAAGTGGGACTGTCCATTCAGAGTGCCCTCTGGTTCGCGATCCCCATCACGGACTGTGAAGGGCTAAACGGTCCGTGAATGCCACCATACATGGCTCCCGTCAGCTTTTTAAGTCAGGGCTATTTTAGTGGTATCCTATACGTCTAGTACCTAAGCTATGTTGTTTTAACCCCTATTTTAAGCCCTATTTAAGTATTTTAAGTCCTAAAACTACCCATTCTAAAATTTCCCCTAAATCCCAAATCCCTCGAAGTTCTTTCCCAAAAGTTCCTCTAAAGCTAAGGAAGAAGAAGTTAGGGTTTCACTTCAAGATCTCCAATTCACCATAGCTTTTAGTCCTTAATCACTAAGGTATGTTATTATTCACCAATGGAATCCATTCCTCCATTGGGTTCCCTAGATCTTCCAATTTTACAAGTTCAAATTCTCTAATTAAAGTCAGGGTTTTATTCAATCTTCATGGGTTCTTTTCATCTATGATTCAATTAGCTATTTTCTATCTTCTATTGCATGAGTTGAAGTAATTACATGTTTTTGAGTTGAATTCATATGAACCCATGCATGATCCATGATTTTTGACTATGAACATATTATGAAGCTAATGAACTATGAAATATGAAATTATGAAGATATGCATGTTTTTATGAGATTGATGTTTATGACTTAAGGATGATTTTAGATGAAAGTATTAATGAAAATTGTGAAAGATTTTCTCACATGAGGATTCCTAAGGTTGAAAAGTTTTCTCACCTAAGTTGAATCAAGATTTAAGGAGCTATCCTAAATAACTTTAGCTTGGATTGGTAATTTAATTGTGCCTTTCCATGGATGATAAAATGAATGTGATTAATGACTATTCCGTGGGATTTTACTTAACAACGAGAGGATATTGAGATGAAGGTTGTACCGTTAGTAGAGGCCGGGTCTCTAGTAGTAATCTCCTTGTTCCTAACTACATGCCCCCATAGGATATCTTAGCTAGTGTATCCACATAAGATAGAAGTTATAGTCCTTACCTTGGCAAGTAAGACATCTCTTTTCAGTGTGGGATAGACATCGGATTCCATGTTTTATCTTACATGATCTATGTCGATTAATGGGAAACATCCCACAATAATTAACTAGGTTACTTCCGAGTATCTCACAAAGTGTTTTAAATATCTTAAGCTTGCATTGACCATGATTATGACTTGTGTTTTCTAACCCTATTATCTTATGATTTAGCTTGGTCATTGCATGTCATGTAAAGTCCTTTTAGCAGGACTTCTTACCTTTTATGCATTGCTATCATACTTAGTACATTCCATGTACTAATGCATACTTGTGTCTACATTGTTTCACTAATGTAGGGTCCGATGCTCCTACCTCGCATACTTGTGGCTAGTTGATCTCATTGACAATTCAAAGATCAAGAGTTGGTGAGTCCTCATGTTCCGAGGACCATGACACTTTTATTGCTTTCTTTACTTCACTTTTTAGACATTTGTACGTGGTGTATAGCTTACGTCCCAACCACTTCTTTTGATGTATTAGATGGCTTGTTGAGACTATGTTATACTTCCGCATTGTCAAAATCTTTTGATATGAGAACGCTACTTTTGAAATCTTTATTTCAATTATCTTCTCTAATGTATGCTAAGTGGCTTATGTAGGGCCTTTTTGGGTTATATATATGCCATGTTAACCTAGGGTATACTTTGAGTCGTGACACATAGAAACTTCTACGGTCCATATTGGTCGACCGTAGGTCGAGTACTGGAGACTCAACTTTGGGGTCAACTTCTATGGGACTCTTCCTATGGATTGTAAGACTTTCTATGGTTTGTAGGACCCTTTTGTAAGACCCAAAATTCCATGAATTTTCACTTAGTCTTGAATCCTTCTACGGGAACTTCTTACGATCAGAAGAAGTTTCTACGATTCATCTTATTGAACTGTAGACTCCTGTCAGAGAATTGACTTTTTTTCAAAAATTCGATCTAACTTCTACGGTTGGGCTTAATGGACCGTAGAAATTTCTACAAACCGTAGTCCCGTCTGTAGAATAGTTGTACTAGCAACTTTTCTGCAACATTTTCCTTTCAAATCAAAATTTCTATTTCTGAGGTGATACAATATCTCCCCCATTGGGAACGTTCGTCCTCGAATGAGATCAATTTAAGAATGAAAGGATTAGGGAAAGGTCTAATAGCCCAAGATAATGAATCGAAGGAAGAGAGATGAGCGTATCTAACATTCATATCCTTTTCGGCTTCCTATGTTTCCTCTTCAACAAATTGATTCCTCCACAACACTTTGACTGATGCAACCTCGTTGGTCCTCAACTTGCAAACTTGACGATCAAGAATTTAAACCACAACTTCCTCATAGGATAGAATTTCTTTCACACCAACACTCTCTGTAGGCACAATAAATGAAGGTTAGCCCAAAAACTTCTTAAGCATGGGTATATGAAATAACGGTTAGACAGCCACTAACTCTAGTGGTAGCTCCAACTCATAAGCCACATTACCAATCCTCTTTGATATCCTGTAATGACCAATATATCGGGGACAAGACTTCCTTTTCTTACCAAACATCATAACACCCTTCATAGGTGAAACCTTCAAATAGACCCAATCATCTACATCAAACTCCAAATATCTTCTCCTAACGTCAGTATAGGATTTTTGGCTACTCTGTGCTATTTTCAACCTCTCTTGAATGATCTTCACCTTTTCCATGGCTTGATGAACCAAGTTTGGCCCTATCAACTCAGCTTCACCAACTTCAAACCAACCAATAGGAGATCTGCATCTTCGCCCATAAAGAGCCTCATAAGGTTCCCTCTGGATACTGGAGTGATAATATTATTGTATGCAAACTCTATGAGAAGCAAGTGGTCACCCCAATTACCTTTGAAATCCATGACACATGCCCTCAACATATTCTCTAAGGTCTAAATTGTGTGTGCTGCTGGACCGTCTGTTTGAGGATGAAAAGTAGTATTAAGGTTTACCTTTGAACACAAACCTTTTTGAAAGAAAATCAAAAACTGAGTAGTGAACTGAGCACCCCTATCTGAAATGATGGACAAGGGGACTTCCTGAAGTCGGACAAGCTCACGGATGTACAATCTGGCATAATCTTTTGCTGAATTTGTAGTCGTTACTAGCAAGAAATGGGTTGATTTAGTCATCCAATCTACAATCACCCAAATCGAGCCATGCTGCCTGCGAGATCGCAGTAAGCCAGTAATTAAGTTCATAGTAATCTTCTCTGACTTCCATTTCAGAAGAGCTATATTTTGAGCCACACCACATGGCCTTTGGTGCTCAACCTTGACTTGTTGGTAGTTCGGGCACTTAACAACGAAATCTGCAATACACCTCTTCATACCATTTAACCAATAGACTTATCTCAATTCATGGTACATCTTCGTAAAAACCTAGATGCATCGAATATCTAGAATTGTGAGCTTCTTCCATGATCCTCTCTTGGAGATCATTTATCTTAGGCATAGAAAACCTACCTTGATACCTCAACACACCATTTCCCCCTTGTTCAAAATACATCACCTTCTACTTGTGAACATTTGCTTTTAACTCCACTAGAAGGGGGTCTTTCTCTTGCTTCTCTTTAACTTCCACCACTAAGGATGATTCAGCCCCATTCATTACAACAACTCCACATTCACTAGAGTCTAACAAATGGACAACCAACAATGCAAGAACACTAGCCTTACCTGGATAGCATAGGATACTCATATCATAATCCTTAAGTAACTCCAACCACCTCCTTTGTCTGAGGTTCAAATCCTTTTGACTGAAGACATACTTGAGACTTTTGTGGTCAGTGAACACATCCACGTGCACATAATAGAGATAGTGACACCATATCTTGAGAGAAAACACCACTGCCTCCAATACAAGATCGTGAGTTGGATAATTCCTCTAGTGGATTTTATGTTGTTTGGAGGCATAAGCCATAACCTTACCATTTTGCATTAACAAACAACTAAGCCCAAATCTGGATGCATCACAATAAAAAACAAAACCTTTTGTACCCTCTAATAGGGTCAACACTGGAGCAGTAGTCAATCGAGCTTGCAATTCCTAAAAGCTTTTCTCACAAGCCTCAGATCATTGAAACTTAACTTTCTTCTTAGTCAAATTAGTTAATGGGGATGAAATAGGTGAAAATCCATCGATGAACTTTCTGTAGTAACCCGCCAAACCCAAGAAACTTCTTATGTCAGTTGGGTATATGGGTCTGGGCCAATTCTACACACCTCAATTTTTTTAGTGTCGACTCAAATTTCTTTGACAGACCCTATGTGTCTTAAGAGTTCCACAGATTCAAGCAAAAATTCACACTTCAAAAACTTGACATATAACTCCCGGTCCTTAAGATTTTGAAGGACTACTCTAAGATATCTGACATGATCCTCCTCATTCCTTGAGTAGATGAGGATGTCGTCGATAAATATGATAACAAACATATCCAAATACTACTTAAATTCTCTATTCATGAGATCCATGTATACGGCATGAGCATTAGCCAGACCAAAGGACATGAAAAGGAACTCATCATAACTATAACGGGTCTTAAAGGATGTCTTCGAGATGTCACTTTCCCTCACTTTCAACTGATGATAGCTAAATCTGAGGTCTATCTTTGAGATGCGAGTAGCACCCTGAAGTTGGTTAAAAAGGTCATCAATTCTAGGCGGAGGATACTTATTCTTTATGGTGACCTTTTTAACTAATGGTAATCAATACACATCCTAAGGAAACCATCTTACTTTTGTATGAATGAAATTGGAGCGCCCCAAAGATAATACACTTGGTTGGATGAAACCCTAATCAAGGAGATCTTTCAACTACTCTTTTAACTCAGCTATGCTCAACAGTAGATTCACTAACTCTAACTAAGCGGTAGATGCACCCCTTGGAGACTACCATTCTGCCCTTAAGGTATGAGATAAAATGACCCTTTGTCACGACCCAAAGTATACCCTAGGTGTTACATGGCGTATGGAACCCCGAGAGGCTCCACAGAAGCTACTTAGCATACATAATACAAGATAATAGAATTTAAAGAGTTCAAAAGAAAGCATTTCATATAAACGATTTTGAGAAAAGCGGAAGTCTAACATAAGTCTCAAAACCATCTAATACATCATAAAAAGTGATTGGGAGGTAACCCATACATCACATACAAAGTTCAAAATGAAATGACATAAAACTATAAAAGGTCTCGGTCCTCGAAACATGAGGACTCACCAATAGCTTGAAGAAACAAATAGATGTCTATCCACAAGTGTGCGAGATAGGAACATCGGACCCTACATTCATGAGATAATGTAAGCACAAGTATGCATTAGCACATGGAATGTACTAAGTATGAGGCAATATGCATAAACATGAACATGATAGTAAAAATGACTTAAATCAAATAGGCATGATCATAATGAGACATTTAAAAGCTTTTTAGACAGGAAATGACATGAATATCATAAAGCATGGTTAAGTACTTTAACATAAAGGACATAAGAAATGCTTTGAAGAAAACATAATCATTTTATGGGATATTATCTTTAACCGACAATAAGACCATGAGAGCTATATCATAGAATTCGATATATCCCTTATACCGAAAGAAGGGAAAACTACTTGCCAAGGTAGAATTTGTACATATCATCATTTGCTAAAGTGTATCCACTATCTAGGTCATTTAAGGCAATCCTATGGGGGCACGTAGTTTGGGACTAGAGGTTGCTACTAGAGACTACCCTATTTGAGCCTCCACCTCAAAGCCCTCTCGGTGCTAAGTCTAAATCCCAACATAATATATAAAAGTAAATTATCAATTTAACATAGGGAAATGCAATGATCAACACCAATCCATACTTTTGAAATCAAAACATAGAATAGCTCCTTAAACATAATTCAACATAGATGAGAAAACCTTTCGCCCATGTGAATTCATTTGTGAGAATCACCTTTCACAATCATGATCAACATAGTAAGTGAGAAATCCTTTCACCATAGCATCAATACTTTCCTTTCAAAACATCATTCATTCATTTACAATAGCTTCATGAAAATGTGCATATCTTCATAAACTCATAATTCATAATTCATGGGTTCATCATAGGATCATAGTTAAAACTCATAATTTAAGCACAGGTCAGTGCAATTTCAACTAAATATCATGGATGAACATCAATTCATGCATTAGAATACTTAACTAATCATAATCAATCATAATTGGAAGAAACTCCATTCATTGAATTGAAACCCTACCTTGATTAATTGGAAATTGAATTGAGAAATTAAAATATTTAGGGACCCCATGGAGGAAAGGACTCCATGGGTGAATACACACATACCTTCATCTTTTAAGCCCAAGAAAATGGAGAATTTGGAGACTTTAATGGAACCCTAGCTCTTCTTCTTCCTTAGACTTGAGAGAATTTGGAAGGATGAATTTGGTCAAGTTTTGGGAATTTAGGAGAATGAGTTGAAGTGGGTAAATTGGGGGTTAAAAGCCTTTATATAGGGCTTAGGGTAGAAGACAAAACAACATAGTATTGGGTTAAAAGAATTAGGAAAAGACCAAAAAGATTCTTTAAAATAACTGCTGAGCCTCACCTACGGTCCGCAGGTCCTACTACGAACGGTCCTGGTCAGCCATAGGTAACGTTCAGAAACTTTGATCTGGACCATCATTCGACGGGGCCCATGTACATTTGGTAGGTCTACCTACGGATCATATATGGCCACTGTAGGTCCTAACCTTTCTCCTTAAAAATTAACTTCATCTCCCCTCTCCCTATGGATGCCATCTAAGGTCAGTAGATCCTTCTACCAACCGTAGGTGGGAGTCGTAGGTCATGCTTGCAACCCAAAACTGCATTTTTCCTTCTTTTTCGAATTCGAGGTGTTACACCCTTAGGCACTACTAGATTACTTTTCCATTGTAAGACTGTCTCATTGGGAAACTGAAACTCTACTACTAGAGTTCTACAATCGACTGAGACATAAAAAGCATGAATCTAATCCATGCTTAGAATGACGTCAAAATCCATCATGTCTAATTTAAGTAAATCAGCCATGGTGTCTCTTTAATAGATGGAGATTGTATAATTTTGATAGACTCTGTCAGCTAGAATAGACCCACCAATAGGTGTAGCGACACTGAAAGGTTCAAAGAGTCATTTGGATTAAGTCCCAAACCTCGTGGCTACATAAAGAGTCACAATAGACAAACTGGCACCTGGATCAAGTAAATCATAAACATCTAGAGAACATGCTTTAACGTACCAGTGACAACATCTGGAATTTCTCCTGATCCTAGAGACTAGGCATACCATATATACGGTTTGTACCCTCGCTTGTTCCTTAAGTAGCACCCATTTGGGCAACTCTATCTGCTAGAGCTGCGGAAGAAGATTGGGCCTTATTTTCCCCATTACCTTACCTCCCCTTTGGGCAATCCCTCAGAAAGTCATCCGCTTGACCACATCTAAAACACCAATTTGTGCCATCATGATAATATCTTGGCTGGTTCATGCACACGTAGCATAAGGTGGGCTCCGAGTAAATCCATATGCTATACTACCCTGCGATTTAGAACCCTGAGCTCTGAAATTCTGATAATTATGGTTCCAGTGATCATTCGTGTTTCTTGGTGTAGCCACACTAGCAGAGGATGGAGTAGGTCCAGATGGCCTCTGTAGATAAGATGATCGGTTTCCATTTCTGTTCCTTTGCTGGCCGAACTCATGGTTTGTTGTCTTTGTCATGTTACTCCAAAACTATTCCCTATCCCTCAACTTCTCTTCTTTAACCTTTCACACATAGCTCATCAGTTGGCCAATGTCCATGGCCCCGATTAACATCACCACCTTACCTTTCTTTCTTGAGAGACAGAAGAGTCCAGATCCAAATAAGCTCCCTTTATTCCTCATATCTTCCACCATTTCTTGAGCATAACAAAACAACTAAGTGAACTTAAGGTTGTACTCCTATACACTCATAGATTCTTGTTTCAGATTGAGGAACTCCCTCGTCTTAGCCTCCCTTAGCTCTCGAGGAAAGAAGCGCCCCATGAAGGCGTTCTAAAAAATAGTCAAACCTGGAGGTGGTGAATCTCTTCCTCTAATCTATTTCTACTGATCAAACTAATTTTTCACCACACCCTTAAGCTAATAAGAGGCAAGCTAAACCCTTTCTGTAACAAAAACATGCATTACCTGGAATACCTTCTGAATCTCATCCACAAAGTTTTACGGATCCTCATTGAGCTTTGACACAGTGATATCCGGTGGATTCTTTCTTAGAAACTCATGAGTCCTTGAAGTGTCTAGAGAATTATGAGGATGTGCTTTTTGATGGACTGCCTAGGCTATCACAGCCTGGGACAACCGTTGGATAGTGTTACAAAACTTAACATTAGTGACATTAGTTTGAGGTGGTTGCATAGCAGGTGCATTAGGACCTCCTGGCTAACTGGTACCGATGGTTCCTGAGGATTCTCATTCCTTCCAGCAAGATGTCCTCTATTTCTAGTTTGCATCAGACAACCGATATTTCTTCTTGGAGGGATGATGTGTATTACCCAAATGCACAAATAAGAAGGAAACTTTTTATAGAGTTAAACTCCATAGCACGAATTAGAGTATGAAAGAAGGGCCTATTTCCTAATATCATGCAGCCTCCCTATCGTCGCTGTGGCGCGCTTCACAAAGACAAGAAAGACTCTACTAGACACGACTTCATAGACATCCTAGAATACTTGAACTCTGGGCTTTGATACCAAGTTTGTCACGCTCCGAGCCGACACACTAGACGTGGTCGGCACTCGAGAACCATTGTTGGTCCTCAACTAAGCCCTTGGCCTCGCTGACTAGTTAGCGAAAGGCCAGATCACATATTTATAAGTGTAGAAATGAAGAAAAGCGTTTAAAACAATTATTGATTCTGAAGTTGTCTAACATTACTGAAATAAAATAGTTTAAAGTTTAGCAAAACATCTGTAAAAAAAGTACTAAAAGACTTCCCAACACTGTCTATCGATGAAGCCTCTACTGTCTAAAGATAGGTGTCAGAACAAGACCCACGACAACCTTAAGTAAAACTACTAAACAATAAAACTGGAGTCCTCCGAAAGCTAGGAGGCCTCAGCAAAAACTGACAAGTGGATGGTGATCTCAATGAAATGCTTATTGATGATCCAGAAGACCTATATATGTATCATGAAACGATGCAGATCGGATGATATCAGTACATTGAATATACAATATATAATAAGGCTGAATGAAACATATAACTGCATTGAAAGACTGAAAGAAACTCAACTAAAGCATAACATAAAATGAAATAAAAATCATTTAAACTCTTACTGTAAGAATGTAATAATAGTACATACTCAAATATGTATAGAATTTTTATACTTTACTGGGGAGTTTCTCTAACCAAAAGCCATCACTATGAGCCTCGTGATAATACAATGTCTTATCCATGTTTCCAGAACTGCTCTATACCTTATCGGGTTATAGGACGTAACTCAACTCATGGATCTATTTTATAAGCCTTGTCAGAGGCTTTGCAAAGTCGCTCAAATACCTTTACGATCCTATCTCACGCTGGTTACGTGGTTTATGGGGTTAGGAGTTATCTAAACTCTCACCCAAATCAGTGCTCAATACTACTCCCAATATATATATATATTGTATCCTCATGTAAAATACTCACTGGATTAAGATAATTACTCAAAATGGTCTCTTTAAAAGGTAAATGCACTATACTTAATCTTTCTGAAAACTCTTTATACTTTTCTAAAAATGGTACTCTTTTTCCCAATGTAAAGATAATACATTTGGGATCATTTAAATCCCCATTAGATTCTTCTCAAAATAATGCTTTAAACTTTCTCTTGGACTCACTTTAATTTCCAAATTCAATGTAAGGAAAATATTGGGTTTGAAGGCTTTTAGCAAAAACTTAATAAATAGGGTTCTTGGGGAAACACAGGCACGAACAGCCTCTCCAGAATTTCAATGCATAATATATTGCAATTCATAATCAAGATATCGGAATACTGAATAAGAACTCAATTCATATCAAGAATTTCATGAAAAAGGGTAGAATACATCGAACTTTTACTGACTGAATTTAGACGAAGGGCATGAGAAAAAACTTAGTCCAACACTATGATTAGCCTTACATAACTAAAAGAACAAAGTTCTTGAAGAAACTCATAGAATGCTTGAAAACCCTAGCTTTCTCCGCTTGGATCCTTGCTCTAAGCCTTAGGAATGATTTGGGAGTATAAGGGTCGAATGATACTAATTAGAACCTTAATTAGGTGTAAAAATGGCAAGGTTTAGGCTTGGAAGGAGTGGAAAAAGACTGAAATACCCCTCTTAAGAACGGTCAGATCGACTTTACGGTTGCCATCTACGGATCGTAGAAACTTCTACGGCACATACTGGTCGACCATAGGTCGAGTACTAGAGAGTGGAGAATCAACTTTGGGGTCAACTTCTATGGGACCCTTCCTAGGAATCTTAGGACTTTCTACTGTCCGTAGGACCCTTTCGTAGACCCAAAATTCCATAATTTTCACCATGTCTAGAATCCTTCTATGGGTACTTCCTATGGCCCGTAGAAGTTTCTATGGTCCATCCTGTTGAACCATAGACCTTTGTCAAAGACTTGACTTCTTTTCAAAAATTTGACTCAACTTCCACGGTTGGGATCTACGGATCGTAAAACATCCTACAAACTGTAGTCCCGTCCATAGAATAGTTGCACTAGTAACTTTTGTGCAACATTTTCCTTTCCAATGCAAGTTCCATTTCTGAGGTGTTACAATCATACAAAGACAAGAACTACATCCATGACAAGAATAGCTAGGCTTGAGCGAGAAGATGATTATCATTTTATTCCTATGAAACTCATCTCCTTTATTCATGCCAAGAGGTTGATTGGGAAGGGGTGTTTGACATTTTTATCCCATCTCCGAGATACTAGTACTTAGGTTCCTCCCATAGATTCAATTCCTGTGGTATGTGCATTCCTAAAGGTTTTTCTACTGATTTTCCTAGCATGCTGCCAGACAATTATACCAATTTTCGTATAGACTTAGGGCCATACACCCATCATATTTCTATTCCTCCTTACAAAATGGCATCAACTGAACTGAGGGAGATAAAGGCTTAGTTGCAGCAGCTACTAAGTAAGGGATTTATTCGTATGAGTGCATATTCTTGAGGTGCTCCTATGTTGTTTGTTAAAAAAATTATAGTGTGCATATGTGCATACGCAACAGACAATTGAATAAGATTACAATTCATAACAACTACCTTTTACAAAGATAGATGATTTGTTTGATCAGTTATAGAGTGCTTCAATTTTCTCCAAGATGGGCTTGCGGTTCGAGTACCACCAATTAAAACTTCGGGCAGAATATATCCCTAAGACTACTTTTTGAAATTGGTATGAGCATTATGAGTTTCCGGTGATGTCGCTTAGGTTGACTAACGCCTCGACTGCATTCATTGGTTTGATGAATAGAATGTTTAATCCCTATCTGAACTCCTTTGTGATCATCTTTATTGATGGCATACTAATTTCTTCTAAGAGTAAAAAGGAGCATGAGGGCCACTTGAGGATAGTGTTGGGTTTGATAATAGAGAAACAACTTTACGCTAAATACTCTTAGTGCGAGTTTTGACTTCCTTCAAGTATCTTTTTTAGGTCACGTGGTTTAGAAAAAAGGAGTTATGGTGGATGTGAAAAAGATTGAGGAGGTTAAGAATTGGTCTAGGCCTATTTACGTGACAGAGGTTTGTGAAAGAATTTGCCTTCATTGCTTCTCATATGACTTACATGACTCAGTAAGAGGTGCCCTTTCTTTGGTCTTACAAATGTGAGAAGATATTCAAATAACTCAATACTTTGTTGACTATTGCCCCTATTCTTGCCTTGCTAGTAGAGGGGAAGCACTTCATTGTTTATTGTGATGATTCATTTTTTGGGTTAGGTGTTTTTTCTGATGCATGAAAAGAGTGTTATCACCTATGCTTCTAGATAATTGGAGGTGCATGAGAAGAACTATCATACTCCTGATTTAGAGTTGGTTGTTGTGGTTTTTTGCACAAACAATATGGAGGCAATATTTTCTAAAGTTCTCTGCGAAGTGTTTACTAACCACATAGTTTGCAATATATATTCAAGCAGAAAGAGTTGAACTTGAGGAAGCATAGATGGACGGAGATGTCAAAAAAGTATGTTGTCACTATTATCTACAATTCACGTAAGGCTAATGTAGTAGCTAATACATTGAGTAGAAAGTTGGAGAGCAGGGGTAGCTTGGCTTGTCTATCGCTAACCAAATGTCCGTTGGCTAGGAAGGTGCAAACCTTGTCTAACAGTTTAATGTGATTTGAGATATCTGAAGGGGTGGGTTTCCAGCCAGCATAAAAGCAAGGTCTACCTTCTTGAACAAAATTAGGGCCAAGAAATTCAAAGATTTAAAGTTGGATAACATTTGTGATTAGGTAGTGCAAGGTGAGGCCAAAGAAGTTGTTCTTGATGGTGAAGGATTTTTGTGAATCAAAGGGTGAGTTTGCATGCCATGTGTTAGTGAATCGATTCCTACTATCCTTGCGGAGGTTTATAGCTCAAAATATTATGTACATGTTGATGCAACAAAGATATATCATGACTTGAGTCAACACTATTGGTGGGGTCGAATGAAGCGAGACATAATAAATTTTGTGGCTAAGTGCACAATTGTCAGCAAGTAAAGTATGAGCATTAGAAATCAGGTTGTACTCTTTAGCAAATGTCTATTCCTGAATAGAAGTGGGAGAAAAAAACTATGGACTTTGTAATGGGGCTTTCCAAGACATTGGGGAAGTTCGATTTGATTTGGGTTGTTGTGGATAGGATGACTAAGTGTGCACAATTCATACCCATTAAGGTACTTTAAGGAGGTTGTGAGATTTCATGGGGTTCTCATTTTGATTAGTTTTTACAAGGGTACACTATTTACCTCTAACTTTTGGACAAAGTTACATGAAGAGTTGAAAACTAGATTAAATCTTAGCACCACATTTCACCCATAGATTGATGGATAATCCGAGCGGACAATTCAAGTATTGGAAGATATGTTTTGTGCTTGCGTCATGGATTATGGAGGCCATTGTGATTAATTTCTACCCTTGATTGAGTTTGCTTACAATAATAGCTACCACTCATGCATTGACATAGCACCATTTGAGGCCCTATATGGGAGAAAATGGAGATCTTGTATTGATTGGATCGATGCTTTTGAAGTAAGACCTTAATTGGTGTACGGATCTTTTGAAGGATCATTGGAGAAGGTAAGATTATCTAGGAAAAACTTGTCGTGTCCTAGAGCCGGGAACAGAAGTATGTTGCTCGTAAGGTAAGAGATATGTATTTTATGGAGGGTGAGCAAGTATAAGTCAAGTAGACACCCATGAAAGGGGTGATGTAGTTTTGTAAGAAAGGGAAGCCCAGTTAAAGGTATGTTGGACTGTTTGAAATTCTGAAGCGAGTTAAGCCTATATCAAATAGATTGGCATTGCCTCTATGTTTTTCTTGAGTTCACCCCGTGTTCCATGTGTTTATATTGAAGAAATTTCACAGCGACGGTAATTACGTCATCTGTTGAATTCTGTATTGCTTGATGCGAACCTCTCTTAGGGAGAGGTACATATTGCTATTCTTGATAAAGATGTTAATAAGTTGAGAACTAAGAAGATTGCATCTGTAAAGGTCTAGTAGAGGAACCGTCCGATAAATAACCACTAGAAAGACTGAATCGGACATGCGCAATAAGTATCTACAATTGCTCATTGATCTAGGTAACCTCTCTTCTTTTCCCTTTTTCATTGGGAGAAAATGATTATTTAATTGACATCTGATATAGCAATATTTGTCCTGTCGTTATAGAAGTTGTCGAAATTGAAGTATCTGGGTAGAGTTTTATTAATTAGAATGAGACAATTTAAGCATTTTAGGCTAAGCTAATTTTAAAAAAAATAGGTGTTGTGAGGTTTAGGAATTGCCTATGATCCGTGAGGTACCTATTAATGATTATGAATATAAATTATATTAGTTGAGAGGATTCATGATCCATAAAAACTTTCTAAATGAGAAATGAGTTAGTAGATCTCTGATAATGACAAATTTTGCATTGAGATGTTGTTGCATCATCCAAATATTTTGAATGTGTTGTGAAATGGAGAAGTCTGGGAAGACCCCCCGAGTTACTGAAAGTCTTCCTCATAGAGGAACCTTCGTCGCCGTAGCGGTACTGCTAACTGGAATGGTGTTTGTTCTAATGCCCTCACCCAAGCCGAGGACCACTATAGAGGTTAGTTACCAGCCATAGCAACCTCAATTAAGCTGTGGGCTGTTATAGCGGCTGCATTGCCCTCGATAGAAGATTTGTCATATCGGACTAGGGCCACCGTAGCGGTCTCCCACAGTCTTTTATGCTCAGATTACTTTTTTTGACCGTATTTTCTCCCTAACATTCAAATACTCATTCCAAAGCTTGAGAGTGCCGATTTTTTTACCTATTAATGAAGGATTTTTCTGTTGTCAAGATAAGTTCATTACTTCTTTCTAACATTAATTAATTCGTTAATTCATGTAATTTTTAGATTGGGAAATCCTTGGACTAGACCCTAGGTTCAGGAATGATATGAATTCTTTATGGATATTTCTAAATGGGTATTATAATGATCCTTTGTTGTTAAATTTTAATTTCTAGCGTAGAAGTTCTTCCCTTTAATGTGGATTATGGGAAAATTGATTAGCAAAAAATTCTAACTTGAGGTTTTAGGCTATGAATATTGAAAATTTATTTTTGACCTTCTTAGACCGTGAATGAAATGACGCTTTGAGAAAGGGCAAGGCTCCTGCAGAATGGCTTGCATTCAGGCTCTTCAATTGAGGTAGATTATGGTTAATTGGTGTTAGACTTGACTTACATTAACGTGTCCTCTAGAGTTAAATGCTTGTTGAATGATCTTCGAAAATTTTTAAACTTGATGATATGAAATGAATGTTTGAAATATATACTCGATGATATGAATTGAATGTCTGAGATGCATGAGTGGATCGGGTACCATGCTGGCACACACACACACACACATATATATATATATATATGATTCAACTTGGAAGACCACGAGTGAAGAGCGATGGCCACTTTGATCCCACCAACAGATGAGCAAAAGAACTTGGAAGAGAATCGAAAATCTGAGGTTCAATTTTGAAGAATACTATTCTCCAACCTTCAAATTCAAACTAAGTGACCACCAATACCATGTATTTATAGCCTAAAATAAAGGTTTGAATTCCTATAGCCATTTGAGCGGGAGATGAGAGATTGATTGGAAAGAATGGAGGAGAAGACAAGTAAGAGGAAACATACTCCCAAAAATCCGGATTCGATGTGATATCTTCTGATTCGCATTAGATTTGGGTGAGATTTATCTAAGCCAAAGTCAACAATCTAGGCTCGAGGTCTGTAATCTTTAAAATATGGAGAGAGAGATTGACTGGGGTGATAGGGGCGGTGTCGTTTGGATGAAGAACCTAGGGTTCTTGGTCTTGACTTTTGCATTTTGGGTAGAGGAGCGCGTGTGAGTGTGGGAAAAGAAAAAGAGAGAGAAGAGCGTGGAAGAGTGTATGTGTAAATATATGTATATGTGTGGAGATGTGCAAGAGTTAATATGATGTTCCATTTTATTTAAATTGCTATCTAATCGAATTAGACTTATGTATAACTAAATTGAGTCAAATAACTAAATTCGGTCAAAACGAAAATGATATAGACAATTATCGATTAATTATTTGAGCTTCTTAATTTAAACAAGAAAAAATATTTATCAATATGTAAGTTCATTACTTAAAATAGAAAACTAATTATACATAATTATAAAATTCGCTAATTTAAAGTAAATAAATATGTATTCATACTAAAACGATTTTTAGGCTATTTATTAAATATTTATATAAAAGATGAAAATTATATAAATCAATTATAAAATTATATAATTATTTCTAAAAAATCTAACAAAACTAATTAGAGAAAGATTTTAAAATATTTTTAGGATTTTTCAAAAACGATTATTTGAAATTGTTTGAAATTGAAGAAGCTCAATAATTAACTCGAATTGCATAGGATCAAAATTGGGTGTCATATATATATTATTTTATAAGGAAACGGGCATCACGTCGATAAATATATATATATTATTATTGTGGAGAGGGTACCACGCCAATACATATATTATATATTTATATTTTGGAGCAGGTACCACCCTGCTACATATATATTAGCATTGTTGAGCGGGTACTATACATGAACGAAGCTGGTCCCCTGTTGGTCATGACTATTGTCATAATAAGACTCTTAGTATATGTATACGCTTTACCATTGTTGTGTGAGGTCATGATTCATCGAGTATTAGATGATTGTGTGTTATGTTATTGATATGATTGATCTTGTGGTGACTATACTTGTCTTCTCTGTGAGTTGTTACTCTATGCTGAAGTCTGATTTATTTGTTGCTTGGCCAACGTGTTGCTTATTTCTAATTTGAGTCGGCTTATCATGACGCTTATCAGTAAATATTGATTTGTACTGATATTATCTTGTACTCTTCTTTTATTGAGTGCAGATCATGTTCCAGAGGTTTCTCCAAGACCCCCATTCTAGGGTAGTCAGCAGATATCAATTCAAGGGTGAGTGCTCCATTTTAAGGCTACCAAGAATCATCTCAGCCGTCTTTGTTCATCTTCCGGACATTGGAACATTCTATCTTATTTAGTTGTTGAACATTTCTATTAGACTTGTTTAGTTAGAAGTTCATGTACGATATAATAATTTTTAGTTCTTAGAGATTTGTTTAGATGTTGATTTAATTCCGCTTAATTTTGTTATTTATTTATAAAAACATTAGTTGACTTTATATAATGTTTTGTTTATAAATGATCTTAGTTTGGTTAAGTCTTAGGTTCAGTGATTCTCTCACTGGAGGATAGTGTGGATGTCACTCATGCTTATTTAGGTCATGAAATGATATTAAATAATTATCACAGTTAGGGGTATCAAATGGGCTGGAAGGGTTGAAATTGGAGATATTGAAATGGGTTGAAATAGATATTGGGTCGGGTCTTTACCCGCCCAAGTTTACTTTGGGCTCAAATGGGCTTAAAAACGGGTTGGGTCTTGATCCGCTCAATTTGACCCGCTTCATCTCAATAATTTTAATATATTATTTTTTAAGTTTTATAATCACAATTTGAATTTCACCTCAAGAAAATTTTAAAAAAGAAGTTATAAATGGATAGATAAATCCTAAAAGATATAAAATACATAGTAATTCATACCTTCAATATAGGAACATACATTACATTAATGCAAATAAAGAGTCTTAAAAATGGGTTGAAATTGAAGATTAAATTGGGCTCAATTGAGGATTCTCTTAAAATGGGTTAAGGCTTGAATGGATTGAGATTAAACCCAATTTAAATTATCTTGAGCCCAACCCTTAAAATTCTGGGTGGGTTGGGCGGGTTACATATTATTGGGCTCATTTTGACACCTCTAATCACAGTAAGCTTATAAATATAGGGTAAGTTACATAAATCACATAGTTACTGTAAAGATGAAATTACTATCTATCCCTACTTTTTTTCTAATTACAATAATCCCTTAAAATTAACCCAATCCGGATACATTAATAAAAGAGCGGATACATTAATACAAGCACGGATACATTAATACATTAATACGGATACATTATTAAAATAAAAATTAACTCAATCCGGATACATTAATGAAAGCTTGGATACATTAATACAAGCACGGATACATTAATACAGATACATTATTAAAATAAAAATTAACCCAATCCGGATGCATTAATGAAAGCGGGGATATATTAATACAAGCACGGATACATTGATACATTAATACGGATACATTATTAAAATAAAGAATTTTAATTATTTTTAAAAAATATAGGGACAAATAGAAAATAATATACTTAAAGGTGTGTACTTTAGTAATTTTTCCATAAAAATATTATTACTTTTCCCAAATTTTAACATATAGAAACGTAATCCTTCATAATCAGCATTCTTGTATAGTGTGACAATATAATAATCATTATCATCATTGTGTAAACATCAACGTGGGTAAAATATAATCAAGTTATGCTTAAATAAAAAGTATTCATATTTAATATTAATTAATTCATCACACGTATCCTTATATTTCATATATTAAAATGAAGATCTGCAGTCCATGACTTCAATAAGAATTGTTTTCAGGGCCACGTGAAATTAAATCTAGAATATAGCTGTCATATAAACTTTACAGACTCATACGTATAATTATAGACAAGACAGAAAAATACATATGAGTTTGAGTATCGTGCTAATAACGTGTTATGAAATAATAAAATACTAGGAAGAAGAGAGAAAAAACTTTATTTATCTTGATGGATAAATTATAATGAAGGAAAACCTTTTTATTTATAAAAGAAAGCTAATTTGATCCCAAAATTAGAATTCATAACTTTTGCCGATAAAAACATACAAAATAGACATTCACTATGATACAATAATATATATATATAGCCTACCCAAACAAATAATATATATATATTTTTTAATTTTTTTTAATTTTATTTTTAAAATTTTTTTTTCTTACTAAAAATATTCTCAAAAATTTTAATCGACCAACATGGAAATATTTAGTCCATACTTGAACACCCATAACGTCGATCTAAATGAAACAGAATCAAGAAAGAAAAAAAAAACTATTTTATTTTTGCAACTACTAAATGCTCACCTTTCATTCAGAGTTAGTAAGCCAAAAGTGCACTGATTTTTGCATAGTTAGAAGACTATTGTTGTCAGGACCCAAAAATGGGCGTGATGGCACTCGTCTTATCCCACATAGACAAGTCAGCCTAAAACTCAACCATTACGATAAAGTGCGGAAATAAACTATAAATAAAAGTCTTATACTTTAATATAACGCGAAAATTCATAATCGACTTTAATATTTCCCCAAAACCTGGTTGTCACGTGCACAAGCCTCTAATGTATTACAATGGATTCGAAAGAAAAACACAAGTCTCAAATGATGTTGTCACCAAAGTAGAACAAGATCATAAATAGGAGTAAGTAGGTCTGCTGAGATGACAAACAGCTACCTCACAAATCTCCATAGGAAGCCTCGGAAAAGAAGAGAATAGAAAGTATACGAAGATCCGGGCTCGTAAACTACAAAAAAATTGTAGGAGCAAGGGATGAGTACCAAACCACACGGTACTCAGCAAGCAAACTTCTTAACAAAAGCTAAGGGGTTAAAATACAGATACTCCTTACACCCCCAATAGAACCTCAACAAGTACAACTTGCATAAAAACCAGTCCAACCTAATAGTTTACAATTTACATAGCATATAGTTCAACCATATCACTTCAATAATTACCGATCAGCAACACACAAGATTAAGTTCACCAATCACAATTTCCACAGAAAAGTACTCGTAAGTTCACAAATGATAAAGATGCACAATGCAATGAAGCGCAATGTCAAGTATAGTGATGTATGTCTGACCTATCGATACACACCCGCTGTCTCACAGTCCGGGACCCATGGGGGACATATCTGTCCATGCATCCGTCGCGGCGTGCGACACGACCCTCGATAATGAAATTCGCTGCGGCGTGCAACACGTCCCTCGATAATAGATTCTGTCGCAGCATGCGACACATCCCTCGAATCATAACATCCGTCGCGGCGTGCGACATGTCCCTCGAAATGGTACATCCTCTTTAATTTCTTATTCTTCCTCAATTCACATAACACTTGTCACAATCATGTCTCAGAACCAATGCAAATGACATGTTCACACAAATTATAATGAGGAGATGACCATTTTCATAACAATACACAATTCATAACAACACAATCGTGATACAACATCAACAATGAGTCTATAAGCCTTTCAAACCATTCTCAACACATCACACACCAATAATTAATCACATTGCCTTTTTATTACCCCTTTTTCATCATTAGAATTATTCAATATGGACAAGTCAACCCATCACCAAGTCCCATTACTCCCCAACACATACCACAAGGAAATAAACGATTCTATACACTTAGCAAGGGTTGAGAAATCCACTTGCCTCAAATAATCGAACAATCACTGCAGGACTTGAGTCTTCCCCTTTCGTTGAACGTCCAACTCAAAGCAATCTATTCAAATAAATGACCACAATAAGATTTCAAAACTAATAATATACATATTACTATATGTCTAGCCTAGACCCTAAAACTTACCCAAATTTATTATCAAGTTCCTAATCTTGATACCAATTAATATATCAACTGTCATACTTCCTAAATTTCAAGCATATGGTTAAGTCTCAATTTCCTCCAAATAACATAAATCTAATGGGATTCATATAATACGATACACCTAATATTTAATTAGATAAACGAATATATAAATACCTTAAGCATAATGTGATAACCAATAAAAATTAAAATCGAACTCAACTAGTTTACTAAACCATTACGGCACTGCAAAAAGCAAATGAAAACCTAACCTACTTGTGAATCCCATATAACTATTATTCCATCATCACATACATCATTATTACCTAATCAATTATATAATTATTTCAATTGTTTTGTTTCCACCAAATTTGGCCACAGATTGACACGTAAATTAGTTATATAATTCAATGTCCTTCCCTAAAAGAGATAACATTGTAATAATATAGGCATAATATGATACCATTCAATTGAAGTTGGAGCATTAATTATGTTTACCTAAAGCTCATCTCTTTGTCTTAGTTTCTGTCCGCCGCAACCCTTGTGTTGTGACTCAAATATTATCAAACTCCCAAAAATTTATTTAAACATATGGGCCAAGTGATATAGGGTATTAAATAAATTATAGACTTGGCCCGTTAATCACAAACTAAATGAATTAATTATTTAATAAATATCTGTCAATTAAATAACTGAAGTTATCGAATAGTTCAAAATTCCGAAACCAACTTCACCGACTAATTAGAAATCACTCCAGGCAAATATTGGGAGGGGTAAAAATGATATTTTAGTAAAATTTCCAAAAATGACCTTCTGGGTCATTACATTATTGACCACTAAAAACCATGTTCATCCTCGAACATAAGGAAGAAGAAGGAAGAATAACTGACGTTATCAAAAGCCTGAGGTATGATCTTCCAGAGTTGGTGTTCATCTTTCCAAGTGAGCTCCTCCTTAAGACCATTTCATCAAGATCAACTATTAAATATTGAAATTTCGAACCAAAATTTGGTAGATCTACAAATCAGGAGCAATTACCAAGCTATAAACTAACTCATTCACCTAATCTGAATCGAAACCCTCTAGACCATAACACAATCATCAGGACGAATGTTTTCTCACATAACCATGATAAAATTCTGAATCAATACTGGCTACAATAAGAAGTGAACCTAAACCAATCACCACACTCATAATGCAAAAATCATCACAGATCTTACCAAGATTCCACTCTAGTGACATAATATTTCCACAAGCTTAAGCTATAAAAATCTGATCTTTACACATCGGGTACTCATCAAGGGAGAATCAAACTTATCTAACCCAAATAAGGAAATGATCGAGTAACCACCCAGCGAGCGATACACCCAAGAATACAAAACCTCTAACAACATTGTCGGAATGCTAGATCAGTAGTTATGATTGTAGAAAACTCTTAAGAATGGAAGAACTAGACCCGATGGTCTCTACATTCAACCACACATAACTAAAATGTGACCTCGATGGCTAGATAAATATTAAGACTGTCGGACAACAGTAAATACATATAGGATCTCTTCTATAAATTCTCATAAGCAAAGTGGTACATATAGAACCACTCGAATACTTCAACTTCTCCAAGATAACATCAAATATGTGATATCTAAATAACAAAGTCTCCGAAGAATCCTACCCTACTAAAAGGACATCGCAGGATTGGTACACTCGATCCATCACTAGGTATCCACCCACATAAGTGGAAACACGTGTGGGAATAGGTGGTGAGTCATACTCCCAACCATATCCGGAACGAAATAGTTGATCACATAAGAATGTACGGAACCAAGGTGAAATAACGTTAAATGCTTCCTCCAAGGAGCCCATATCAAATATTTCCATTCAATTAACTCCATCTCTTTGATTTTTAGCTACCTACAATCCATTAGTTTGGTCCCCATTATGAGCGTACCCATATTCGATTTTATCAAACCCCACATACTCTTCACATTATTCCACTGAAGCCCACACTCTCAATACTACCAAAACATTATAACCACTCCGGCCATTTACCTTACTCCAAAGTCTCACTAGTATCAAAGTCTTCTAAGCAAGAACATTGTCGCCTCCAAAATCTCCAAACTATGGCTCCCTCTTTTTCCATGTAAGCATTTCATGACAGATACGAGTCCCACCCATGTCCGATAGCACTAATTCCAAATCCGATACTATCTTTCCATTGAGAAAAAAACTATTAATCACGCCCAAAATCAATTCCACGCAAACTTTCCCATACTATGTTTCAACTACCATTCCAAACCATCACATACCTCAAGAAAAAATTTTGAGAAATCCTTGGTCACACCAATAATTTTGTATACTATAAGCTCGTGACCTCTACTCACCATCAAATGTCTATGTAACACATCATAACAGTCTGTGTAGTCCAATCAACTAAGTAGTTTCAATTCACTTGAAGTCCTCAATAACCATGTAGAACTGTAGGTTGATCATGTAGCGCATCCATAAGTCACCTATCTTAATTTGAACAATCTACACCCACATAACAACGCAAAATCTACTACACATCTCTGTTTGTCACCCAAATAAAAACTCAATCTTCATAAAAGTTGTTGATACATCCCTAATAAGTTTGTACCGAACAAGTTCACATCTCACAGTCATATCTGAACTCAAAGGTGAAAATCTATACAACTTTCAACTTCGAACCAATGATCTATACGAGAGGTCTTATTCCTTCACATTTGTTAAGTTCTTCCCATGATGCAACTTTCAAATACCTTGAACTCTTTACTATGCTAGACATTTGTTAAGTTCTTCCCATGATGCAACTTTCAAATACTTTGAACTCTTTACTATGCTAGACTCGTGTTCCTTTCGTTGACTTGTTTACCAATCTTATCCTTTGACCAACAACCCATGACATTTTACCTCATACTCTAAATCAAAACATTAAATGAAACCCTTCTTTAGGTCCTTTAACAATCAAAAGTAAAAACCCAACCCATGCACCAATCTTTCCAAATGCTCAATATCTAAGGCGATTGATCATTTCTTATCTTACCATTCCATACCTTAAAAAAACATATTACCACGAATGTAGACTTACAATGGAAATATTGAATTCTGATTCCAATTGTGTAATCCAATCGCCCTTATCTATCAACAATAGCTCATACCTCGATGATTTTTTTGTGAAATTGCATATATTAGCTTATCCTTGATCGTCTCTCCATCAACTTTATTGTATCTGTCGTTAGAATTTAAACTATACCGGCTAACCAACTCAAAACCATAAGAGGACTTATCACAGCCCTCAAGCCAAATGTATGTAGACTTCTTTCTCAATTCTTACACAATAGAAGAACTAATCCGATGAATATGTGGCACTATTACCATAACTAGAGTTAAACAAATGGAATCACGTATCTCTGAACCCAATTCTCAACCCTCTAAAGATGCATATTTGACCCTTGCAATCGGAATAAATATCCTCGTACTCGCCTCCTTTCAAAGGTTACGCTATATCCCACTAATTCTTTCTATTATGACTCTAGCTCCTTTCAATTCTATTCAATTGGTGTCTCAACACATCCTACAACTTTCCATATGACTACACTACTCACCAAATAGTAGCAAACCACAACTTTAGATACCCGCAAGTCATTATTACCATACCGAATCCATTTAATCGAAATTCATTTTCATATGGTTGCATCCTGGTCATAATCCATCACAAACTCTTATTACCATTATACTCAGTAGTCATTGCCATCATCTATAAGTCAACCTTATCATCGACATAACACCTTAAACCCAATTATACCAACTAAATCCAAAGGACTAACCCAATTTTGTACGCACTTTCTTACTAAAATCCTCAATTGCCTTCATATAAGTATACTCGCTAGGACTTTCTTTACCCATAAACTTGTCATTCCGATATCGATCTAGTCCCTGAGAGCTTGCGATGAAAACACTAGTCCTCATTTAGAATCCTAATAATTCACTTCACAACCTAAATACATTACTACCGTACCAAAGATCCACCACTAAAATATTCCTTATAAACAACGCTTAACCCAAGCATGCATAGTGACAAACTAGTTGGTTTTTCAAATGTGAATGCAACATCGAATCTCATTATACAAGCATGTGAAACAACTGATAACTCTTTAAGTAGTTAGTATTTACACTTGACTATCGATGTATCCATTTCCATATACCACTAGTACCACATGGTAAAAGACTGTTAGATCCACCACTAGAACACATCATATCTAGCGAGAAGATCGTACCCAAATAGCCTACACATTTCAACCCATTGAATAGCTGCAAAACATTACCAAATATGTTTCGTCTCTAGACCAAGTGATATGTATTATTTCGTAGATTAGGTCGATAGCAGAAGTAACACACTCCATAACTCTAACCAAGTAAGCATCGGTACCGTCGTAGTAGTCGTATCATGACCCTATTTGATATACACTCCATCTATGAAACGACAGTCGAAATTCTGACCTCGGTTGATGCAACATCATTCTCATCATTCGCTAAGCAACCCATATATGTTATGACAACTTTACAAACTATAGTTTCCAAGGATACCGTATTCATTATCTAGTTGTCCCTTTAATCATTCATATTCCCATTGTCGAACCACTCCAGATATCGTATATACCACACAAATATCATCCTCACTGCTGGGTAACTAACTCAAAATAAACAATACGTTCATGAAGTCCCTCAGACCATTGTTCATTCTCATCATTCAGATATCCTCAAAATGCTTCGTCGAGCCATCACCTAACTCTGCCCTTCAACTCATTGGACATTCTAAATTTGACCACACACCCTTTCCATAAGTCTATCACATCTAAACACAATTTAACCTCCAAGCCATATACAAAACCAACTACTCGCATAAAGAACCACGCGGGAGTCATCACTATAAGTGAGAGAGTGGAATTAAGTGATAAGAATCAGAACGGACAAAGAATGCACGATAGAGATTCAAAAAGTGAAGATTTTTCCTAAAAGTCATCATAGCCTCTCGAAGATAAGTCACAGACGTCTCCGCGCCGATCCTCGAGACTCTACTAGAATTAGCTTGTACACGGGTGAGACCTATTAACTTGGGGCTCTGATACCATTTTCTCAGGACCCAAAAATGGGCGTGATGACACTCATCTTATCCCACCAAGACAAGTCAGCCTAAAGCTCAACCATTACGATAAAGTGCAGAAATAAAGTATAAATAAAAGTCTTATACTTTAAAATATTGCAGAAATTCATAATCGATTTAAATATTCCCCCAAAATCTGGTTGTCACGTGCACAAGCCTCTAATGTATTACAATGGATTTGAAAGAAAAATACAAGTCTCAAATGATGTTGTCACTAAAGTAGAACAAGATCATAAATAGGAGTAAGTAGGTCCGCTAAGAAGACGAACAACTACCGCACAAATCTCCATATGAAGCCTCGGAAAAGAAGAGAATAGAAAGTATCACGAAGATCTGGGCTCGTAACATACAAAAAAATTATAGGCGCAAGAGGTGAGTACCAAACCTTACGGTACTCATCAAGTAAACTTTTAAACACAAGCTAAGGGGATAGAATATAGGTATTCCTTACACCCCCAACCCAACCTCCACAACTACAACCTGCATCAAAACTAGTCCAACCTAATAGTTTACAATTGACATAGCATATAGTTCAACCACATCACTTCAACAATTACCGATCAGCAACACGCAAGATTAAGTTCACAAATCACAATCCATGGAATATTTTTGTCACGCCCCGAGAGGGTACCCTAGGCGTGGCCGACACTCGGAGACCATTGTTAGTCCCAAGCGAACCACTTGGTCTGATCACTCATTCAATCACTCAGCGGAAGACATATATAAATCAAAGAAGATACTCAAGTGGGCTAATAATCAACAACTCAATAAACTGATAGTTTAAACACTTAGTTCAAATCAACTCAACATCATAATTCAATAATGAAATTGTAGTTTTTAAAAAAATAGACTCTGAAAGAATATTTCTAACTCAACTCTAACTCTGTCCAATGAAGCATCTAACTGACTCGTAAGAAGGTGCCGAGACAAGCCCATAGCTACCTTGAAATACTAAAAGTAAAGACTCAGGAGCACCTCCGAATACAAATAGGGCTCACTAAAATGCTGGATGAAATCTGACATTCAACAGTATGCCTATTGAGGATCTCTATCACCTGTGTCTGCATCATAAAACGATGCAGGCAAAACGGAGTCAGTACATGGAACGTACGAGTATGTAATAAAGCTAAAAAGAAACTTACTCAAAGATACTCCACTCAACTCACCTCTGAGAAATAGCTCAACTCACTAAAGCATACAATATATGTAAAACAATGCTTTTAAAAGATATGGATATGTAAATGCAACTCAGTATATAAAATATATTATTTTACTCTTGGGGAGTTTCTCTAACCGACAACCATCACTTATGAGCTAGTGATGATACAACCTTTTGCACTGCCATTGCCACAGCCACCCAATACCTTGCCAGAGTAAGGGACGATCAACCTCGTTGGATCCACAATCAATCAAAGTCCTCTTTTTGGGACTAGAGAAGCATAGCCTCTATCCTACGCTGGCTACGTAGTTTATGGGGTTTGAGTTGTTATTTACTCTTACCTAAATCGGTACACAATACTACTCCCTAAAACAATTCATTATGCTCATATCTATCAGGTAACACATTTCAAATCATCTCATCAAGTCTCAATGGACCTTTCAAAACTCAATCTCATCTCAACTCATCATATTCTTTCGTTTAAAACATGCTTTCAAACTCATTCATATCTCCTCAAGACTCTATCTGGATCAGTCATTTATACTCAAAATACTCATGCTCAAAATAATAAAAGTTTAAGAACCTTTCAGACTCAACTCGGACTCAACTCATTCTCATTCAAAAACGCTTTTAAGACTTACTCACATCTCATCAAACTCTTTTCTCAAAACCGTCATTTATGCTCAAAACTCATATTCATTTAGACTCAATAGAATATGCTTCAAATCAGTTAAAATTCATACTTTGTTCAATGCATGAAAACCATCAATCCCAATTCAAAATAAAGCATAGTAAAACATTTACTCAATTAGGGTTCATGGGAATGTAGCCATGAATGAAAATCTCAAGAATTAAAAGTGTAGAAACAACATCAACCTCAATGCATAATTCAATAGAACTGAAAGAACGAGGAATCAACTTAATTCAGGATTCAAGAAATTAGGGTTCAATTCAACTCATACTCAACAATCGATAGAATTTAGATGTATGATGCGTGGAAGAACTCAATCCAACGCTATGATTAGCCTTACATACCTGGGATGATGATTATCTAAGCGGAACTCGAAGGTCTTGCATGAAACTCTTGAACCCTAGCTTTTCTCCTTCTCTCCAATTCTTGTTCTCAAAAGATTCTAAGTGTTAATGAGAGAAAACAAACGTTGGGTACTGATAAGGGACTAATATTAGTCCCAAAACGTCTTGGTTTTAATTATAAAAGGGTGGGAAAAGATGAAAACACCCCTCTTTAAAACTACCGAATTGACTTGCGGGACCACCTACAGTTCGTGGTTCGACTACGGACCGCAGGTACAATCCGTAGGTATTCGGTCCTCAAAAATTGAATTTCTGAGCCTTTTTGATGACTTGACAGAACCACCGACGAGACCTACCTACGGTTAGTCATTCAAACGACGGACCGTAGGTTGGGTTCGTCGGTCACAGTCTCAGAAACTCTGATATGACAGTCTCTGGTAAAATGGCCATAAAGGTTTACTCCAAGCTCGAAAAATGACAAACTTGGTGGCGTTGGAAAGAGCACTCAAAGACCTTTAATTTGATAGGTCAAGGGCCACTGATTTCATTATGAGCTGGGAGATATGATCATTTAAATTTTACCCTTACATGAACAAATGTGAAAACTTAACCGATAGAAAGGCTCTGAACTCAACTTAGTGCTAGAGGTCTGTTATGACCCTAAACAACTTCCAATACACCTCCCACTCATAGTAATGAACCTTAACACATAATCACAAGTAGAACACCACCCAGTTCATGCTTAGATACTTACAACGAAAGATTCAAATTTTAAAAGGGAAAGTTGTGGGGTATTACAATATTTCCCCCTCGAGATCATTCGTCCTCGAATGGTGGTCAAGCTAGGAAAATACATAAGGCACGAATGCAATGCAAGAACTCAAAGACTCAACTCAAGAATAACTCACTCAATAACTCAAACTCAAGAAGGTACTAACTCAGAGATAGGAATAGGAACACTACCTTCAACATTGACACTTGGAGGAATGAATAGATACTGAATCTCAAATGAGAGGAGGCTATAATCTCAAACGCTTTCATCAAAATTTCTCATAACTTTTGGGAAGAGAATTATAGGCATGATATAAAAACAGGACTACTATGCATTATGCGACATGGCTGATAGCTTTCAAGCTTGGCGACTATTCTCAACTACGCTCTTCTTTCTAAATACTACACTTCAATAATTGAAACTCATAGCTCCCACCAAAGCCCAAGTCTAATTGCATGTTTTCACGGAATTCAAGCCTAACTCAAGGTCACGAGGTACTACCCATAAGATGATCATACTCGTACAAATCTGACTTACCGAATTCGTGTTCTATACCTTTGTAGGGACTCTCAATTAGAGGATGCTACTTCTAATTACCCCTCTACCACCCTTACCTGAAGCTCTTAACAAGAGTCACTAACAACATAATGCAATTAATCACATACTTTCAAACACAACATTCAAGCCTATCATTCTCATCATTTTATGGCCTCTTGTAGTCAACATAACTTAAGAATTCTCATGTTTACCATAGCATATCTACATCCGCATTTGCATTAACTCTTACCAAGGGCACACTAATATACTCTTACCTATATATTGCACATAACAGATCCCATCTCGTTCTTCCTCCATGCATGTCTATAACCTTAAATGGAATAAGCATACCACAACTATCACAATAAGGAACACCCACTCTCTCCCATCTGCCATAACTCATCTACTATCATCAACATCGCTATCAAGACTGAAGAGAAAGGATCAGTAGAAGGGCTTAAAGCGAAAGTTCATATGCACGATTCATTCAAGAAATCTGATTTGAGAACATTCACAACGTATTATGATCTCACTAGCCTTTTAAGGCCTATCATGAGTTTATGGAACTGAGCATAGTGTGAAACGTGAGTGTATATATCATGTCTCATATAACACAAGGCTGGAAGTTCTTAGATTCATGGAATAAGATCGGGATCGCTGAAGGAAGTTACCACTTCCCACTCTAGGAACTGAGCATGATCATGATTCAACATGAAGTGCATGGGTCTGGGCCATGGTTATGGCGCTCATACGCAAGACAGGAGTAGGGTATCACCTCGACTGAAGTATAAGGAATGTAAGAGATGGAAAAATACTGATGTCTCATCCTGGTCAACTCATCACTTTTTAAAACTCAAGACCCGCTTTGGTTCATTACCTTATCATCTCCCCCTTATGTCTGAAGATGACACTTTAAAGCTATGGATCTATTCCATTATCTCTAAACTAGTCTACATTCGCTTTACTCTATTAATACTCGGGAAATGCTACTCTCATGGCTATTGAACTCTCCATGTGCAGGTACTAAGATTCCTTCTAAGACCTCTTTCTGAGATACTCTCTTAACCTATCCTTATTGGCTTATAGAGTTACTTAGTCCAAATCTTAATAGTCTGATTTCTCCTTCTTAGTCTATTAATACCTCCTCTCTAAGTTCATATCTACCTAACCAGAGGAAACTTGAACTATATTTCAGAGGCTCGTCATTGTCTATATATGATCTCTCTGACCAACTCTTAAAGGTAATAAATAATGCGTACATCAGCCTACTCCACATTGGTAACTCAACCATACTATCTAGGAACACATAGAAAATCATGAATTTAGTTGGAACCTCGTCTAACTACATACGATCTTGGGTACACCTCTCAATGCTTTTGTTACTCTAACGACTTAGCTGCACTTCATCGCACCCATCTAAGAATCAGAATCCCACACTTATACCACGGACATTAATTACAAACTAACACCTTACTTCCTCATCTACTCTATGTCAAATCACCAGATCAAATCTCAAAACTAACATCAACATCTTTATGTTGCCATTCCCATTTTTTAATCACGACACTCATCTCAAATTCAAGCTTAGTGTCTATAGTACTAAACACGGATATCAATATAATTGCTCACTTTCTATACTAACTTACAACTACTAGATAAACTTAAGAAGCACTCACTCACTAAGACCTCATGACAAGTAGTCAATCTTTATCTCTCAGTCTACATACTTACAGAATACTGTCACATTCCATTTCACAATCTAAGTACTACTTACCCATTCACTATACATCATTGCCTAATTAGTTTTATAATCCTCTGAATATCATGGGGCTCTCCTTTTAAAAATCATAGGCCAAGCTTAAATCTACCGCATCATGAATACTCGGCTCTTCTATTCAACACTTATACTTAGTCGATACTAACGCATTAACACCTCATCATAAAGTTCTCTCTGGTTAAAGTATACTCTAACTCATTCATACTAGTAACTCTTACTCTACCTTCTATCCTGAAATCTACTCAACTCATCACTTAGTAGTCTACCCATACAAAAACTCCTCAGTAATAACTTACTATGTGCATGACTACAACAACGTAATTTGCCTCATCACTATCTCCCTTTCTTAGATTACTATACATCTGCATGCATTCTTCTAACTCTGGGCACTTCTACTACTACTGCCTTATCACATCGTAACTCATATTATCTTCCTGGTGAAAATATTATCCAAGCTTTAGGATATACTTTCTCATAAGGGTCTCAACTGAAACAAGGTTTAGAGAAGAGAGTGTGGGAGTACATCTCACTTTTAGCTCGAACGCATGATTTATATGAATTAAAAGTGCATTCTTTTAAATCTCAACACTTAAGCTCACTCACAGGCTTCTCTCAAGCCCCTCTGAAGTTTCATGACTTTTTGAAGACTTTTGCTGGGAGTAACTCATTGATAAGAATTTGACCTTTGCTTTTCAACTACCTTGAGTATGAGGGGTAGTCGAATGGATTTGAGAAATGCACGAGTTTGAATAAGTTTCTTAGGTGAAAAATCTATCGCACGATCCAGAGTATGAAAGAAGGAAAATTTTTTCTTAAATGTCTGTAGTCCCTCATTTATAGAAGTGGGGCCCTCACAACCATAATAAGATCCTACTGGCACGGCTTCATAGACACCCTAGGACACTTGAACTCTTTGCTCAGATACCAAGTTTGTCACACCTCGAGAGGGTACTAGGCGTGGCCGTCCCTCGGAGACCATTGTTGGTCCCAAGCGAACCACTTGGTCTGATCACTCATTCAATCACGCAACGGAAGACATAGATAAATCAAAGAAGATACTCAAGTGGGCTAACAATCAACAACTCAATAAAATGATAGTTTAAACACTTAGTTCAAATCAACTCAACATCATAATTCAATAATGAAATTGTAGTTTTAAAAAAAACAGACTCTGAAAGAATCATTCTAACTCAACTCTAACTCTGTCTAATGAAGCCTCTGACTGACTCGTAAGAAGGTACCGAGACAAGCCCACAGCTACCTTGAAATACTAAAAGTAAAGACTCAGGAGAACCTCCGAAGGCAAAGAGGTCTCACTAAAATGCTGGATGGAATTTGACCTTCAACGATATGCCTGTTGAGGATCTCTATCACCTGTGTCTGCATTATAAAACGATGCAGGCCAAATGGCGTCAGTACATGGAACGTACGAGTATGTAATAAAGCTAAAGAGAAACATACTCAAAGATACTCAACGCAACTCAACTCTGAGAAATAGCTCAACTCACTAAAGCTTAAAATATATGTAAAACAATGCTTTTAAAAGATATGGATATGTAAATGCAACTTAGTATACAAAATATATTATTTTACTCTTCGAGAGTTTCTATAACCGACAACCATCATTTATGAGCTAGTGATGATACAACGCTTTGCACTGCCGTTGCCGCAGCCGCCCAATAACTTGCCAGAGTAAGGGATGATCAACCTCGTTTGATCCATAATCAATCAAAGTCCTCTTTTTGGGACTAGAGAAGCATAGCCTCTATCCTACGCTGGGCACGTAGTTTATGGGTTTGAGTTGTTATTTACTCTTACCCAAATCGGTGCTCAATACTACTCCCCCAAATCAATTCATTATGCTCATATCTATCAGGTAACACATTTCAAATCATCTCATCAAGTCTCAATGGACCTTTCAAAACTCAATCTCATCTCAACTCATCATATTCTTTCGTTTAAAACATGCTTTCAAACTCATTCATATCTCCTCAAGACTCTATCTGGATCAGTCATTCATACTCAAAATACTCATGTTCAAAATAATAAAAGTTTAAAAACCTTTCAGACTCAACTCGGACTCAACTCATTCTACTTCAAAAAACCTTTTAAGGCTTACTCACATCTCATCAAACTCTTTTCTCAAAACCGTCATTTATGCTCAAAACTCATACTCATTTAGACTCAATAGAATATGTTTCAAATCAGTTAAAAATAATACTTTGTTCAATGTATGAGAACCATCAATCCCAATTCAAAATAAAGCATAGTAAAACATTTACTCAATTAGGGTTCATGGAAATGTAGCCATGAATGACAATCTCAAGAATTAAAAGTGTAGAAATAACAACAACCTCAATGCATAATTCAATAGAACTCAAAGAATGAGGAATCAACTCAATTCGGGATTCAAGAAATTAGGGTTCAATTCAACTCATACTCAACAATCGATAAAATTTAGATGTAGGGCGCGTGGAAGAACTCAATCCAATGCTCATATTAGCCTTACATACCTGGGATGATGATTATCTAAGTGGAACTCGAAGGTCTTGCATGAAACTCTTGAACCCTAGCTTTTTTCCTTCTCTCCAATTCTTGTTCTCAAAAGATTCTAAGTGTTAATGTGAGAAAACGCACGTTGGGTACTGATAAGGGACTAATTTTAGTCTCAAAACGTTTGGGTTTTAATTATAAAAGGGTGGGAAAAGACGAAAACACCCATCTTTAAAACTGCCGAATTGACCTGCGGGACCACCTACAGTTCGTGGTTCGACCTACGGACCGTAGGTACCATCCGTAGGTCGTGGGTCCTAAAAAATTGAATTTTTGAACCTTTTTGACGACTTGACAGAACCACCGACGAGACCTACCTATGGTTAGTCGTTCAAAGGACAGTCCGTAGGTTGGGTTCGTCGGTCACAGGCTCAGAAAGTCTGATATGACAGTCTCTGGTAAAATGTCCATAACTTTTTACTCCGAGCTCGAAAAAGGGTAAACTTGGTGGAGTTGGAAAGAGCACTCAAGGACCTTTAATTTAATAGGTCATGGGCCACCTAATTCATTATAAGCTGGAGATATTATCATTTGAAGTTGACCCTTACATGAACAAATGCGAAAACTTAACCGATAGAAAGGCTCTGAACTCAACTTATTGCTAGAAGTCTCTTATGACCCTAAACAACTTCCAATACACCTCCCACTCATAGTAATGAACCTTAACACATAATCACAAGTAGAACACCACCCGGTTCAAGCTTAGATACTTACAATGAAATATTCAGATTTTAAAAGGGAAAGTTGTGTGGTATTACCATTTTCTGCCTTAGAAAAGTTACAAGCACTTAAACCACAAAGATGAAAATCAGAATTGTTTATCAAAACTACAAAGTTGGAAGATCTAGTCGTTACTTCTTTAGTAGAGTTGAGGTTGTGCTCTTGGTGAAGGCTCAGGAGTTGCTAAAATTGTTCTTTGGAGACGCTGGAATTTGACTGTGTGTTACTGCAACCAATGGAGTCTTATCCTAAAACTTGAGCAAGAGTTGTAGTTCTCCTGAACTTAGACTGGCCAGGAGCTGCATTTGAGGGATAAACATGCTGTTTTAAACACTTGTCAATTTGATGACCAGGTTTCTTACCGTATCTGCAAATCATGGTGTTTCTTTTGGTTGTATTATAATCAAAACTAACCTTTTAGTTGTAAGATCTCTAGGTGCCAAAATAGAAGGCAATAGAATATGAATTGAAAGAAGGAATATTAGCTTGTAGTTCTGATTGACTCTCATCATCTATCAATATGTAGTACACACTATCAATGTCAGGTAAAGGTTTCATAATCAAAATGTTTCACCTAGTGGTTGAGTATGACTTATTTAATCCCATCAGGAACTGGTGAACCCACTGTTCTTGTTCGAACTTGAGGAAACCATCCTTACATCCACACACACAATCAGGATAAGTGAGGGAAAAATAAAGTTCATCCCATAGTTTCTTAATCCTGTTGAAATTGGAAGCAACACCTGAGGATCTTAGGGAAATACAAGAGAGTTCTTTTCGGATTTGGAAGATCTTAGTACCACTGACTTGACCAAATCGTCATTCAACTTCTTTCCATAATTTCTCAGCAGACTCTATATAAATTACCGTTTCCCTAATTTCCTTATCTACGCTATTTAATATCCAGGCTACCACCATATCATTACACCTAATCCAAGCCAGAAAAGAGGATTAGTTGGAGAAGGTTTAGGGATAGAACCATTGATGAGACCTAATTTGTTCTTACACGATTAACCTAGAATCATTCCTCGACGCCAACTCCCATAACCCGTGCCATTGAAGGCCGTAGTTACCAGAATTGTGCCATGAGAGTCTAAAGCAAGGAGATATAAGGGATAAGAAGGAGTAACATCGAAAGGATTGACATTAACATCGACATTTGAAGTATTGAATTATTTGGAGCCATTTCTGTATACATAACAGTAGACACAAAGAAGAAAAGAAATGGAAATGATACCGGGCTTCTTCTTAAGCTCGAAGAAGTAAGATCCTTGTGAGGAAAACACTGCAAATCAGTAACGAAAATGAAGCTCAGCTACAATCGGAACCCTAACTGAGAACCGGCAAACGCAGCTCCAGCTAATTGGAATACGATGTCCGTCGAACCAATATTCCAGATGCCAAACCAGTATTCAACAAATATAACGAAGATCATACGCAATTTGAAGAGCTCGTGGCTCTGATACCATGTTGCGATCTAGATTCATTGAGGAGAAATCTCCATTTTTGTAACATGTAACCGACTTAGTTAAGAGATAGAGAGAGAAGTATTTGGGAGAGAAGAATTTTATTTCCTCAAAAATGAAAATTTCAACCAGTCATATGTACATCAATCAACATATATATAATAGAGATATTTACAATGTATTGGGCCGAGTATAATTATAAGTGAAGTCAGGCCCAAGAGAAACAAGCCCAATAGTCTAGGGGGCTTAGTCAAGGAGTAATCAAACTTGGTCTTATCAGCAAGATCAACAATTCCAAATCTTAATAAAATATAACCTCTGCATTTGTAAGCATTTCTCTAAGACCCGAGTGAGGTGTTTTTCCTATAAAAAAAAAAATTGGTAAATAAACTGATTTTAGTAGCAAATGAGAATTACAAATAAAAAAAACCGTCTGGACATCCCCCAGAACTGTAGATTTCCAGAATCTATCATATTCTACTCCTAACCATTGCTTAATCTATGCAATGCCACAATTAGATATGATAACAATCTAGTAGTTGCAGTTTCATGCTGAATTTCGATTTCATTCCACCTCTTATATGGACTTCTTGGACAATCTTCCTAATTAGAACGTCACAACTTCTATTCTTCTTCTGAAAAATTCTATGCTTCCACTCCTACCAGATGTAGTAAACACTGGATGCAAGTGTGACTCGAAAGATTTCAGCTTCTGGTAATTTCCCTTTGTAATGATTTTGTGCCCATCTCTGCTCCTCATTCCACCCTGATGCCTACTTCTAGATAGTTTACCACCTTGAAACATGCTGCCAGACCTGAGTGGGGGCAACTAAAGAACAAATGCGCAATGT
Source organism: Solanum appendiculatum (assembly GCA_018342035.1). Taxonomy (NCBI): domain Eukaryota; kingdom Viridiplantae; phylum Streptophyta; class Magnoliopsida; order Solanales; family Solanaceae; genus Solanum; species Solanum appendiculatum. The sequence goes on along the minus strand of JAGDQO010000058.1, from coordinate 194,592 downwards.
TGTCATTTCCAGCATCACAATATACACTTGGTGTTATCCCAAAATCTTATTATTACTCCCATTCACTTTTACTTGTCTATTTTAGACGTTGCAAGATTTTAAATAACAATGATTAATATAAGTATTTTATCATAATACTCAAATTACTTGATGTATAGTTTTAGATCATGAAAAAAAATTTCGACAATAAATTATTAATGTTAAGGTAAAACATAAAAACAAATACTTCTGTCGGTTCATGTTACATGGTGCGATGTTGACTTGACATACCCCTTAAGGTGTAATAAATAAAATGACAATTTTACTATATTACCTATTAAATATAATAAATTTAATATTTTGATAAATGTATTGAAAATTTATTATAGTTAATAATAAACAGTGTTTTAAAAGGTAGGGGCGTGAGGCGAGGTGTTTTACATAGCACGGGGAAGGCATAAGCTCTGAGACATGTGGCGCAGGTCCCACAGGTCTATGAAGCATATATCTCATGTATCTTTAATTTTATAATTTTATTACTAAAAAAATAAGCAAAAGTTAAACTTTCAATAATTCTCCGAATAAATTTAATAAATCACCAATAATATTATAATTATTATTTGAGAAAGATAACAACACAAAAAAAGGATAATAGTTGAGATAATTTTTAAAATAAAATCATCATCCATCTCCACATCTACTAGCCCCTCTCACCCTTAAGTAATATTTGCACTGACTGTTTATATATTTCAAAGAAGGAGAAGGACAACAAGTGTAAGAGTAATTACAGAAAAAATGAATAAAGTTGTCTGAGGAACAAAGTGCTAGAAAATGTCTATCTTATCAATTCAGGCACGATTATCCACAAAAAAGAAATTATGACATCGTGCCATATTTTCTTTTAAACTTGCTTTCTTTATTTATATATTTTAGAAAAAATTACTCCAACCTGAAAAATCTGATGGTATAAAATATAAAAATCATTACACCAATAATAAAAAAATATGATTTATAGCAAAAAGATACTTTAAAAATAATAAAAATCTAAATTAATACCTAATGCATACTATTTTATGCATGAGACCCTATGTTTTTACATCTGAGGTGTATGCCCTATGTATGGATTTATACCTTTAATTTGTGTTCTGGAGCATTTTGGTATGCTCCACTCCAGGACTCACCCCGGAAACTCCTTTGAATGCACTGATAATAAAAATAAATTAAGAATTAAGTGATAAATTATATTTTAATTTGTCAAATAGAACAAGTAAAAATGGACATCTTATTTTAGTATATTGGACAAGTAAAATAAGTGAAAGGAGTATATTTTTCTCTTGACATGCTAAAAATAACAAGTAAAAATAAAAAAATATTTTTAGAATAGTAAATAAGTATAAGTAAACAAACACAATAATAAATAAGCTCTCCATTTGCAAGGATATTTCTAAGATTGGAGTAAGGTGCTTTTCCCAATCTTATAAAATATAAGCTCTGCGTTTGTAAGGATTTATGTAAGATTAGAGTGGGGTGCTTTTCCCATATCTTAATAAAAAATAAGCTCTGCATTGGTAAGGATTTCTCTAAGATTGGAGTGAGGTGCTTCTGTAATAATCTTACTACTTTCTTTGTTAATTTTATTTGTCTATTTTGAACTTTACACATTTTAATGAAATAATAGTTAATATAAATATTTTTATCATAATACTCATATTAATTAATATATAATATTAAAATTGATAGTAAAATTCAAAAGTTAATATCTCCATTAACTAAATGTCATTCTATCAAAGATACATCACATCCTTGAGATCAAAATGATAGCACTAACTCAAATTATTTATTGTAGTATTTTATTATGTAAATTTTATTTATTTATTTCAAGATAGAGCATTGCAATTGGAATAAGACGTACCTATAAATTAAGTTTTGTAGATATCGATGTTTGATTCTATTATTAGTCTAAGGTAAAATTTTGAGAAAAGGCTCAAGATAGTTCCTTAGGTTAGTTTTTAACGAATTCGGCTATCTGAACTTTGACATTGTTGGGGACGGTTCGATTTCTTATCTTGTAATTTCTTCTCCATTTTCTTATTCCTATCCCCAATTTTTTTTAAAACAAAACAAATGAAAGTGCACTGATTTTGCATAGTTAGAGGACTATTAATGTCGTTTGTGTTGCGAAAATATCATGAATTAATTGGTACATTATCACAAATAAAGAAAATATTTTTAAAAAAAATGACATAAGCATTTAACGAGGTTCGGCTAGACCTAATCCACCAGCAAAAGCAAAGAGAGTTTTTCATTATGAAAACAAAAGTGTACAATTATTTAGTATCCGTAACTACATCCCCTATATATAGATCTCAAGTAGCCCAAAACCCATAAGGAAAAGGTTCTCCCATTTTTAGAGGGACAATATATTCGTTTCTCAAATCTATTAGTTCAAGGGGTCTCCCAAATTAATAGGGATTATGAATTTCTGGAAATATACAAGTAAAATATTCAAGACATAATTAACAAATCTCCCCCCAGCATGAATTTCCTTCTGGAACAACATCTTTTTGCCTTGACCTAAGCCCGCGAAAGGACTTACTGAATACCACAAATACTAATCAAGTCTAGTCAATGCCTGGCCATTGGCCAGGACTACCTTGATGACTATATCTGGTGGACTATCATGTGTAGACACTCTACACATCAACAACCTTGAAAATTTTGTTGATCAATTGATCTCTCTTTTTTCTCTGCCTGTTGCGATTAAAATCTTGATTAATGTGTTTCACATCTCCACCTCTAAATTATTGGGTTGAGTTAGTTGAGATTCAATTTAGAAGTCTGTGTGGTCATTAATATCATGATTTGTTTATGTTATTGCATTTTTCTTCTGACTATCCCGTGAAGCAAATTCATTGAATGTCACATCCCTATTAATTATTAACCCTAGAATCTTTTAATTTGTGCACCACAACCTATAATCTTTTACTCCAGATGCAAACCTTAAAAAGTACACTTTTTTACCCCCAGTTCAAGTTTTTCATCCCTCATATGAGCATAAACAGGACAATCAAATATCCTTAGATTGAAATAGCCAGTCGTCGAACTGGATCAAATCATAAAAAACAGTGTTGAACTCAATATTTATGATGTAGATCTATTGATCAAAAAACAAGTTGCATTTATTGATTCAACTCAAAATCCTTACTAACACGTGATTATGAAAACATACCTTCTGCCCTACCACAAGGTGCTCTATTCATACGTTATGCAATATCATTTTATTGTGGTGTTCCAATACAAGTGTGGTGTCTCACTGTGTCCTTTCTATTGCAGAAGCTATTGAACTCTAAGTTGTAAAATTTTAATCTATTGTCAGTTTAAGACATTTAATTTTTCTTTTGATCTTTTTTTTCAACCACCGTCTTTCATTTAACAAATGTTGAAAGTACCTTATTTTTTATTTTAAAAAAATACACCACCCATATCATTTTTGAGTTATCGTCAGTCAAAATCATAAAGTATCTTACACTACTTTTGAAGGAAAATTTGTTGAACTCCAAATCCAAATTTGTATAATCTAACTTGTCTTTAATCCCATATTTTGCCTTTTTATTATAATTCGTCTTTGTTTGCTTAGAAATACATAATGCTCACAAAAATTCAAAATTTAATTTTTGTGAACATCCAACAAATTCTACTTGTTTACCAAAGACAATTTCTTATCACTCATATGACCAAGTTGCAAGTGTCATTATGAAAACTTATTCAAATCACTCTTCTTAGAAGCTACAATTGTTTCTCTTTCAACTACACTAACTTAAAAATAATACAATATAGAATGAAACTTATCCTTCATGAGTATCATGGAAACCTTACACACTTTGAGTGTTCCATAATCCACGTGACACTTATATCGTTGATCATTCAAAGTCGAAAGAGAAACCAAATTCCACTTCATTTGAGGAACATACCAACATTCAATATTTTTGATAATGTCATCGAACATTGTTTTATTTGATGTTACCAATTCTCTCTACCTCTAATGACTTATCATCACCTAGATAGCCAGTCTCACTTGTCTATTTAAAAGTTGCAAATCAATTTTTGTGTGGACACATCTTAAAAGTTGCACCAAGATCAAGAATTCGGGAATTGTGCCTATGATCAAAACTCACAGCACAAACTTCCCCTACATAGTCTCTATCATCAGAATTATTACTAGTGTAAACAATATTTACTAAGTCATTAACTTTTTGCTTTTACCGTTTCTCCTTTAGTTTAGGAAAATCTCTTCTTTAATGACTCGGCTTCCTCACTCCTGACTTCAATCTAGCATTAGACTTTTTTCATTTAAATTTTTTTTGTTGTGTTCTTTCGCTACACATAATATCTTCACCCTCAATTTTACTATCCGAAAAGCTCTTTTTCAACTCTTTAAATTTTAGTACATTGTTAGCGTCATTAAGTGAGATACTGTATTTTTGAGAAAATGATCAAAATGGTCCTTAATGTATGGATAATGTTTTATTTTGGTCCTTAATGTATTTCACTTGATTGAAATGATCCTTAATGTATGATCAAGGTGTTCATTTTGGTCCTTAATATATTTCACTTGATTGAAATGATTCTTAATATATGACAAAAAATATTTATTTTTGTCTTTTACCATAAACCTAATGAATTTTTTTTAAAAAAAAAAGTGTTAAATTTTACTATGGACACTAAGTGGCTAACAAATTTTACCATTGTTGTCTTTTTTGTTAGCTCTAAAGAAAGAACTCCATAAAATCTAATACTATTCTCTCTAGTTTCTCCAATAAAATTTACTATTTTCTCTTTTCTAAAATATTATTGTACTGACATTTCTGTTTTAAGCAAGAGGAACTAATAAATTTTGTTACAGAAAGTAGAGAAAATAGTGTTATATTTAATGAAGTTTTCCTTTAAAGCTAACAAAGAAGATATCAATGGTGAATTTTGTTAGCCACGTGGTGTCCCCAATTAAATTTAATATTTTTTTTTATAAATCTATAAAGTTTAGGGTAAAGGACCAAAATGAACACCCTTTGTTATAGATTATGATCATTTTGGACCAAAATGAACACCTTTATTACACATTAAGGACCATTTCAATCGAGTGAAATATATAAAGGACCAAAATGAATACCTTTATTATACATTAAGGACCATTTCAATCAAGTGAAATACATTAAGGACTGAAATAAAGCATTACACATACATTAAGGATCATTTTGGTCATTTTCTCCTATATTTTTCTTATAGCAATGTATCAACAATAGTATTGTAAGATTGTGGTAACGAACTAACACGATTAAGGCCTGATCTTCACTATCAATTTTGATGTCTAAGTTCTACAAGTCCATTATAATTGAATTAAACTCATCAAGGTGAGTTTTGACCAGTGTACGTTTGTTCATATGAAAATTGTACATTCTCTTTTTTAAGTAGAGACAGTTTGTTAGTGAATTCTTAGAATACAGATCTTCTAACTTCTTCCATATTGTTGTTGCGGATTTCATTTTAACAATTTTATGAAGAATGCTATCAGTAATGCTATGAAAATCGCACTCAAAGCCTCTCCTTCAATTCTACATTTTCTGATTCTTTCAACTCTTTTGGAAAAAGCCTCCTTGGTTAACTTTCATAGCCCTTGTAATATCAAGGACAATGTTTTCTAATCTTTTACATATTGTAACTAGATTTCTTATCAAGATTTCATACTTTGTTGAAGATGATGAAGAAATTCTAATCCTTAATTATGTGTAGAAATTCTAACCAAACTCTGATACTAATTATTGCAAAAATATCAGGGGTTAAGCACACAATCACCGGCAAAGAAAATAAAAATAAAAAATAGCACAAGAATTTAATGAGGTTTAGCTAGACCTAATCCTCCAAATAAAAGTATAAAGAGTTTTAGACTATGAAGAAATAGAAAAAGTATACCATGTAACACCCCAAAAATTTCTAAGCTGAGGCCCGAACTACTCTTTATTTTCATGTAAGGTAATATCAAGTGATTCTTAATTTTCTCATATGTGTAAAGGTCAATTCTTTAGTTTTCGAATGGATTTGGATATGACTTAAGGTCACAAGAACCCCCTAGTACAAAGTTGAGTTGAAAGCTTCTTTACCGATTACGTTTCGACATAAAATTCTATTTAGGTATACTTAAAATGATCATATCTCCCAGCACATAATGAATTAGGTCGCCCATGACCTATCAGATTGAAGGTCTTTGAGTCCTCTTTCCAACGCTGCTAAGTTTTCTTCATTTTGAGTTCGGAGTAAACGTTATAGTAATTTTACCAGAGACTGCCATATCAGAGTTTTCTGAGTCTGTGAACTACGGATCCATTCTACGGGCCATAGATTGAACTATGACCTGTACAGCCAAGTCGTCAAAAACTTCTTAGACTCTGAATTTTGGGGTCCAGTTCTTACGCATCCATTCTACGGGTCGTAGGAACTTCTATGGGCCATAGTTTGAAACTGTAGAATGGACTTTTGAGCCCGAAAATTGTATAAGTCTACGGATTGGATCTACGGTTCGTAGAAACTTCTATGGGTCATAGATTGGACTCGTAAAATGAAATTTATGGCCTAAAATACAATATAAATTCCACTGATGGGATCTACGGTCCGTAGAAGAAACCATAAACCATATATGGACCCGTTGAAGGTTTTTCGTCAGTTTTTAAGAAGGGTAGTTTGGTCTTTTCCCACCCCTTCTAAGCCTAAACCATGACCCTTTTCACCTAATTAAGGGTCTAAACAATGTTAAAATATTCTTTTATGTTCTTTAACACTTCAAAGACTTGGAACAAGGATTCAAGAGGTGAAAAGCTAGGATTTTCTAGCGTTTTTCGAATTTTGTCGATTTCGCCAAGAACTTTGTTCTTCCCATGTATGTACGTCTTTCATAGTGATGGACTGAGTTCATCCTGATGCTCTACATCTACTTTCTGTCAATAAAGAATAATCTAGGATTACATTCTTAGTTTTGATAATTCTTGAGATGAGTTTTGTTGATGAGTTCTGAATTCTATTTCTTGATTATTGAGTTACTGGCATTGAGATTCTTGAGTTGATTGTTCATGTCTTTTTTTCAGCATGAACTCTAATGTTGAGTTATTATTGAGAATCCTTTTTAACCAAACAATGGTCTTAAGCTAATTTTCTGAGAAAGCAAAGATGAGTTTTGCAAAGAGTTTTAGATATGATAAAGAAAGAGTATAAGGGAACTAAATATTCCCAAATGTATCATTTTTACATTGAGAAAAGAGAAGCTTTGATTTCTAAAAAGAGTTTATGAGTTCATAGATATTTTAGAGCAGTTACCTTTTTTAAGAGGTTATTCTGAGTAATTACCTTAAAATAGAGAAAGAGTATATTTTATACATTTGAGCATGAGTATATTATTGGGAGTAGTATTGATCACCGATATGGGGATGAGTTCAGACAACTTAAAATCCTCATAAACCATGTCTGCCAACATGGGTAAAGGATCATACTTTTTAGATGAATACTTATTGTTTAGTGGATCCACTTATTTGAGAGGTTCTATACCCCAGCACGCTATAGAACAGTTTTGGAAGCGTGGGCGAGACATTATATCATCACGTAGCTCATAGTAATGGTTGTCGGTTAGAGAATCTCCCAAATAGAGTTAAAGTGTATTTTCACATAACACTTATTATATTGAGTTCAGAGATGATTAAGTATTATATAAAGCTTTAAATGATTTAACTCTTTTATCTCTTTACATTCAGCTTGAGTATATTTTATCTACTATTGTCCTTTCTTTCAGTTGTTTCGCTTCGGCTATATTACATACTCGTACATTCAATGTACAGACGTTATTTGACCAGCATCTTTTTGTGATGCACACATAGGTGTTCAGGATCATCAACAGGCTCCGTTGAGATCACTTCACACTCTAGAGAGTTTTGGTGAGCCTCTTTGCATTCAAGAGGACTTCACATTTACTTTCAGTTTAGTTGTTTTTAGGCGTCGTGGGTCTTGTCTCGACACCTATCTTAAGCATTAGAGGCTTTATAGATAGACAGAGTCGTGGAGTGTCTCAGTACTTTCTTTCTTTTAAAGATGTTTTCAAATTATTATAATTATTGCAATGAGTACTTTTAGATATTCGAGTTGAGTTTTATTTAGAGATCAAATTCAGTTTTAAGTCTATTATTGCTTGAGCGAGCCTTCTACTAAGTACTTAGCTAGGCCAAGGGTTCTCTTGGGGATCAAAAATGTTTCTCGATTACTGGCAACATCCAGGGTGTAGGCTCGAGGAGTGACAAACTTAGTATTAGAGCACAGAGTTCAAGAGTCCTAAGGTGTCTATGAAGCCGTGTCTAGTAGAGTCCTTCATATCGGTGTGAATCACGCCACATCTATAATAAGGAAGCTATGACATTTAGGAACTTTTCACTATCTTCTTACTTCTGTTCATGCGATAGAGTTCAACTCTATAAAAGTTTTTTTAACTCGTGCTTATGCGTGTCTTTTCAGATCATGCCACCATGAAGAGCTTTTAGAGGACGTCCTATTAGGAGGAATGCTAATCCTCAAGGTCAAGAAGCTGCAATCCACCAGAAGTGCAACCCCCTCAGAGAGATGTCACCAATGCTATTTAGATGTTGACTCAGGTGTTGGCAAATTAGGCTAGTCAAGAGGAGTGGGTCATCAGGATATGGCTGATACATCCATAATCTATGAGTTTTTTAGAATAAATCCCCAGATTTCACAGGGTCGAAGATCACTGAGGATCCAGAGAACTTTGTGGAAGAGCTTCAGAAAGTGTTTGAGGTTATGCGTGTTGCTGATGCAGAGCGTGTGGAGTTAGCCTCATATCAGCTCAAAGGTTTTGCTAGGATATGGTATGATCAGTGGAAGAAGAACAGGGCAGAGGGGGCAGCACTTTTGAGTTGGGCTATGTTTGAGAATGTTTTCTTGGGGTGCTTCTTTCCCCGAGAGCTGAGGGAAGCTAAGTTGAGAGAGTTCCTAAATATGAAACATGAAGTTATGAGTGTGCAAGAGTACAGCCTCAGGTTTACTCAGCTATCCCACTATGCTCCTGAGATGGTGGCAGATATGAGGAGCAGTATGAGTTTGTTCGTCTCCGATCTATCCTGTTTATCGAGTAAAGAAGGCAAGGCGTCTATGTTGATAGGGGACATAGACACAGCCATGCTCATGATTCATGTACAGCAGGTTGGGGAAGATAATTTAAAGGATAGATAAGAGTTTCGCAACAAGAGGGAAAAAACAACAAGTAATGAGACTGGCCAGCAAAATACCAGAATGGGAATCGGTCATCTTTTCAGTCGAGGTCATCTGGACCTGCTCCATCTTCAGCTAGTGCACATGCACCAAGGAACATGAATGATCATAGAAATCAAAGTTCCCAGAATTTCTGAGCTCAGGGTACTCAGTCTCAGGGTAGTGTGGCACAAGGGGCTAACTAGACCCCTGGTCTGCACTAGGTGCAATAGAAACCACCCAAGAGAATGTCGTGATGGCTCCAATAGTTGTTTCAAGTGTGGTCAGACGGGTCATTTCATGATACATTGCCCTAAGAACTGGCAGGGTAATGGGGGCAATAGAGCCCAATCTTCTTCAGCAGCTCCAGTAGACAGGACTGCTTAGAGAGTAGCTACTTCACGAACAAGCGGAGGTACAAATCATCTATATGCTATGGCTAGTCGCCAGGATCATGAGAACTCACCAGATGTTGTCATTGGTATGCTTAAAGTCTTTTCTATTGATGTTTGTGCCTTATTTGATCCAGGTGCAAGTTTGTCTTTTGTGACTCCTTATGTAGACATTAGGTTCGACATTTCCGCGAACAACTTTTTGATCCCTTCAGTGTTTCTACACCTGTTGATGAGTCTATTCTAGCAGAAAGAGTCTATCGTAATTGTACCATCTCTATCTATCACAAAGACACCATGGCTAACTTAGTTGAGCTAGACATGGTGGATTTTGATGTTATTTTATGTATGGGTTGGCTTCATGTTTGTTATGCCTCAGTCGATTGTAGAACTCAAGTAGTCAAGTTTTAGTTTCCTAATGAGTCAGTTTTAGAGTGGAGGAGTAGTTCAACAGTGCCTAAAGGTCATTTTATTGCATACCTTAAGGCCAGAAAGTTAGTTTCTAAGGGGTGCATTGTAATGACCCTCCAGGTCATTTCTGTGTTAATGCCTTCTTTCTGTCATTTAGAGCATTCTTGTAGCGACCCCAAGTCATTTATGACTTGATGGCACTGACTGTTTGGTCGCCTGGTCGTTCATTTGGGTTTTATGCCTGTTTTCCTATTTTTGAGCTTTTAAACCTTGAAAAGTTGATTTCGGTCATAACTTCAAGTAAATGACCTCAAATGAGAATTATGATGGTTCCATCAGCTCTGGAGCAGCCAAATTATGCTAGAAGCATGGTTCGCCCGAGTCCCGGGGTTTCTGGTGTGATTTTTGGGCCAGATAGCTCTTTAGTCTTCGAAATTTGGCTTAAGGTTGACTTCTGTCAACATTCTAGGTAAATGCACTCAGATGAAAATTCTGACAATGCGGTCAGTTCTGGAATACCGAGTTTGGTCTAGAATGACCTTTCTAGAATCTTCGGGAGCTTTCGATCTAATTTTGAGGCCTTCGGTAGAATTGACAAAAATGGCATAATGGGTGTGGGACCCACTTTTTGTCAAAACGACCTCTTATGGAAATTCCGACTGCACCATTGAGTCCAGAAAGTCAAATTTAGTGGGGTAGCATATCAGGTTTATTTTCATTGGGTCCCGAACGAATTTCGAGGGTCCATTCATAGAGTTTGAAAAATAGAAAAAAATCTGGTTGCTGGTGCAGACCTTTAGCGACCAAAATTTAGACTTTTAGAGACCAGAAATGGTCTTTAGCTACCAGTTTCGGGTTTTATAACCCAGAAAATTTCAGCTTTCAGCCTTCATTTTCAAATGGTGATTTCTCCCTCATCCGAGCTCTGATTTGAATGATTCGAAGTCCTGTATGATCGTGGAGATTATGGCTACGTGGTGGAGTGATCGGATTGTGTTGGTGAACCCTCGTTTGACATGAAATTCAACTCGAAGTTGCTGCCATCAAGTTATGATTTCTTCTTCATTTTAAACTTCGATATCTCGAGTTTTAGAGCTCTATTTTGGGTGATTCAAAATCCCACGTGTTCGGAGTTTTGTTGGCTTCATGGGTTTTAGGTTGGGGGTCATTGAGTGCTCCTCATTTTGCATGAAATCGAGGGTAAGTCTCTATTTGGCCTTTTTTTTTGTTAAGTTTTGTAAATTGTTGTTGTTGGTTGTTAGGAGCGGATTCGACCCCTATTGAGCGATCTAATTTAGGATTAGTGTTGGGGGAAGATTTGGGACCTTTTGACAGAGTCAATTCCAGAAAATCCGGAGTGGGTCCCACTTTGCCCGATTTTGACCCAAAAATTGGTCTGTCTCCGCATTTATTGATTTTGGTGTCTAAACGACCGTATTGACGCTGTGATTCAATTTTTTGTAGTGTTGACAGCAGTCTGAGGCCGTTCGTAAGGGAAAATCTCCAATTGAGTGACTTGGAGCATGCGTGATCGGCTTTTTGGTAGGTTACGGCTTCCCTTCTTTCTAGACTGAGCCTGATTGTGTAAATGCTAGTTGATATTCGTGAATCTGGGGTGGTTAGTTAGTATTGTTTCCCTTGTTCCCCAATTTCCTCAATTTAGAGTTGACTGTCTGGTTGTTATGAGCTAGTATCATGCTATAGGTTGGGTTGTTGATTCGATTTGTTGATATACATGTTGTGGGGTATCAGTTGGTGGTTATCTGATGTTGCATGAGTAGGTCCGGGTGAATCTGTATGATGATTGACTGATTATTGTGATTCTGCCTTAGAATAGGTTGTGATATTATTGACATAGTCCCATATACCCGGTTGACTTGAGTATGTATCCGACGTCGTTTCGGATGGACTAGATCCTTGTAGACTGATATAGCAGACTTGGGTCAGATTATGAGCCTTAGTATAGGCATTTTCGTGGCTTTCAGACTTCTTATTCTTTGCCCCTTATCAGTGTGATTCTTGGGATGCTGCCGGAAGATGCCATTGTTGCGTCGATTGTCGGATGGATTGTGTTAGGTTGGAAACCTTCGGTTGGTATATATGTGGGGGCGGTGGCCCGTGATGTTTAGTCTCTTGGTGCATTATTGTTGTGGTTTATCCGGTTCGTGACAGCTGGCTCCAGTACGCGGCTGACGTTACTCGATTATCACCCAGGATTTCCAGCGCTAGGCTGACGGGGGTAGGCTACCCGCTCTGGTCCGCAGCTGACGTTACACGATTGCAGCCTGTTATTTCCTGTGCGAATCCGTGGAGCATAGGCTACTAGTCCCAGTTACACGATCGACGTTTTCGGTGGAACCACTATTTCCAGCGTTAGATTGTCGAGTGTGGCTGTTTGTGCCAGTCCGAGACTGATGTTGACCGTTTAAAGTCCGACATTTCCAGCTCGTGACTGATGACTGAGCTGGGCTCTGATATCTATGAATGAGCTGGGCTCTGATCTTTATGACTGAGTTGGGCTCTGATATTTATGACTGAGCTAGACTCGGATGTTTATGACTGAGCGGGGCTCTGATGGTAATGATTGGGCGGGGCCCTGGTGTTGTTCTACCATTGGTTATTCCTTCGTTTCTGTAGAATAGCTCTTTTGTGTACCTGTCGGACTTTTGGGGGTTCGTTAAGGTTTTATTTAAACTTGCGCACGAGTGTTCCCAGTGGGTCTTATGGGGGGCTCAGTTGGGTTTATTTTAGTTATTTCTTTGTGCTTCCTTTCAGCATTTCCGTTTCATGTTCTGTTGACCTCTGTTTGTGCTGATTCTATCTTGTCTGCCTGTTTTTACCCTTCTTGCTCAGTCGGCCTATGATTCCTACTGGGTACCTATTGTTTTGGTACTCATACTACACTCTGCATCAGTTTTCGTGATGCACATCCGAGCACCAATTATCAGCGTTGAGATCGGGCCGGGAGCTGTCAGTTCGAGAGACTAGGGTGAGCACTTGGCATTTTGGGATCACCAGTTTCCTTCTGTTTATATATTTTTGCTTGTCTTTTCTTTTCGAGGCAGTTGTTTCAGTGGTCCAGTTTCGGGACTTGCACTCTCTTAAGTAGTTATGTACTTGTGACTTCCAGGTTTTGGGAGGTGTTGCATATATTTAGTCTGGTTCGTTTCAGCTTTCGTGATTGCTCTTATTGTATGCTTCCGCTTGGTTATAGATTAGTTTCCACCCTTAGTCCCATTACTGTTTAGTTTCGGGATAGGATTTTGGCTGGCCCACTGGTGGGTTGGTAGGCAACATCATGACTTGAGAAATTGGGTCATGACATATTGGTATCAGAGCCTAGGTTTGTTGGTCTCACTTGTACATAACTAGCATTTAGTAGAGTTCTTCGGATCGGAGCGGAGACGTCCGTGACTATCCTCGGGAGGCTATAGAGTGCCCTTAGGATGTTGTCTTATCTTTGCATATTTTTTTTGCGTTGTTGTCCAGTTGGTTTCTTGAAAGCTCACTTGTGTCCTTCTGTCACAGAATGGCTCTTACGCACAGGGGAGGTGGTGCGCAAGCACCGGGCCGAGGTAGAGAGAGGACTCCGGAGCCGGAGCCAGAGACTCCAGTAGAGCAGATTCTGCCTCAACCGGTGGGGCCGGGACCAGCCCAGCCACCACCAGCTCCAATTGTAGCCCCAGATCTACAGTGCATGCTTACCCAGTTATTAGCTGCTATTAGTAGTATGCAGCAGCAGCGGCCAGCTCCAATGCCAGTTTCAAAGCTGGTTCCAGTTCAGCAGGACCAGCCTGCAGTAGCGGCTCCAGAGGTGCATCAGCTGCTAGCCCCAGTTGTGGTTCAGTTAGACCCTTTGGACGGGGTTATGCCTCTGCGAGAGCAGAAGATGCTCGGTGTGTTCCTTAGATTGTCACCGCTGAGATTCTGAAGGGCTGTGGGAGAGGATGCCCACAAGTTTCTGACTACTTGCTAGGAGCGGTTACAAACCTTGGGTTTAGTGGAGTCTAGAGGAGCAGACTTCATAGCTTATAAGCTGGATGGGCCAGCTAGATAGTGGTGGCACTCTTTCATCGTGACTATGCCAGTTTGTTCTCCACCAATATCATGGGAGAAATTTTCAAAGCCTTTTCTGGCCAGGTTTATTCCACGGAGCGTCAGGGACAGAATCCATGATGAGTTCTCAAGGTTGGAGCAGGGCTTCATGACTGTATCTGAGTACGAGGCCAGATTTCTAGATTTGTCTCGTCATGCCGCAAGGATTCTGCCTACAGAGGAGGAGCGGGTCCGATGCTTTGTTAGAGGGCTGATACTGCAGTTGAGGATTGAGTCGCAGTCTATGTTGTCAGTGGGCTGTTCTTTTCTAGATTTGGTGGACCATGCCCGCACCATTGAGCAGCTTCATCACAAGGCCCACCGGGGCAGCGGAAAGAGGGCTAGGTCAAATGATAGCTTCGGTGGGACCCATCGTAGGTCGAGGGATACCCGAGATTGGGGTTATCAGAGGTTTCAGTTAGGGCAGCCTAGTCGGCCATATCAGGCAGCGTTGCTGACTTCAGAGGGTGATCAACATCGTCAGAGTGGGTATAGTACCAGTCTGAGTCAGGGCCGAGGTGGGTTGCATTCAGGTGCATCAAGTCGGGGTGGCCGACCTCCAGCGGTTAGCTGACCTTCGCAGGGTTGCTTCACTTGTGGGGAGCTTAGAGATTGGGCCAGGGAGTGCCCTTCATCTAGATCAGCCTTACCATCTCCTCAGGCGGCGAGACCGGTTTCGGCAATAGCACCTCCAGCTAGAGGAGGAGGTCAGCAACAGGGTTCTCGGGGAGATCCCCAGGGAGGCAGGACAGGCAGTAGAGTGGATGCGAAAGGTAGAGGCACCCAGGGCCACTTTTATACATCTCCAGCTAGAGCAGAGGCCGAGGCGTCGAATGATGTGATCACAGGTACGGTTCTCTTATGCCATCAGTCCGCTTCACCTTTATTTGACCCAGGTTCTATCTACTCTTATGTATCAGCTTATTATGTGCCTCGATTGGGAGTGAGTCCTGAGCCCTTGTCTGTGCCTTTGCGTGTTTCGACCCCAGTAGAGGATTCTTTAGTAGTGGATCAGGTTTGTAGATCCTGTGTAGTAGCTATTCAGGGGCAGGACACTCTGTTCGATCTGTGTATGGTAGACTTTGATGTGATTCTGGGTATGGATTGGTTGTCCCTTTGTCGGGCTATCTTGGACTGTTATGCCAAGACCGTGACTTTAGCCATTCTTGGTATTCCACCGGTGGTGTGGCAGGGTTCTTGTAGTCGCACACTAGTTGGGGTGATTTCTTCTATGCGGGCTTAGAGGCTGGTGGACAGCGGATGCTTAGCATATTTGGCATATGTTAGAGATGTGAGTAGGGAGGGCCCTACAGTCGATTCAGTACCTGTCGTCCAAGAGTTCGCAGATGTGTTTCCCGCCGACCTTCCTGGCCTACCCCCAAATCGGGACAATGATTTTTTCATAGACTTGTAGCCGGGCACTCGTCCCATTTCTATCCCTCTGTATCGTATGGCCCTTGCACAGCTCAGGGAGCTCAGTGATCAACTTTAGGATCTCTTGAGTAGAGGATTCATTCGACCCAGTGTGTCGCCTTGGAGTGCCCCAGTCCTGTTTGTGAGGAAGAAGGACGGCACCATGCAGATGTGCATCGATTACAGGCTGTTGAATAAGGTGACGGTGAAGAACCATTATCCTATGCCTCGTATAGATGATCTATTTGACCAGCTTCAGGGTGCAGCCATTTTTTCTAAGATTGATTTGAGATCCGGTTATAATCAGCTGAGGATTAGAGCAGTGGACGTCCCTAAGACAGCCTGTAGGACTCGTTATGGTCATTCTGAGTTCCTAGTGATGTCTTTTGGGTTGACTAATGCCCCTGCCGCATTAATAGACTTGATGACTCGAGTATTCAGGTAGTATTTTGATACCTTTGTCATTGTCTTCATCAATGACATCTTGGTATGCTCGTGGAGCCATCGTGAACATGAGCAACATTTGAGGATAGTGCTCCATACTTTGAGAGATCATCGTCTTTATGCCAAGTTCTCAAAGTGTGAGTTTTGGCTTGAGTCTGTAGCATTCTTGGGGCACGTGGTGTCCAAGGATGGCATTATGGTGGATCCGGCGAAGATTAAGGCTATCTATGGTTGGTCTAGGCCCACTTCTATGACCGAGATTCGGAGCTTCATCAGATTGGCAGGGTACTACAAATGCTTTGTCGAGGGTTTCTCCACTCTAGCGGCGCCTTTCACTCAGTTGACTCGCCAGGATGTCCCCTTTGTGTGGTCGGAGTAGTGTGAGAGGAGCTTTCTGAGGCTCAAGGAGTTGTTTACCACCGCTCCTATATTGACTCTTCCAGTTGAGGGTGAGGGCTTCACGATCTATTGTGACTTATCCGGCGTTGGTTTGTTTTGGGCTCTGATGCAGTAGGGCTGGGTTATTGCTTATGCATCGAGGCAGCTTAAGCTGCACGAGCGCAACTACCTAACTCATAGCTTGGAGTTGGCGGCGGTAGTTTTCACACTTAAGATCTGGAGGCATTACTTTATAGAGTTCATTGTGAGTTGTACACTGATCATAGGAGCCTTCAGTATATTATGACGCAGAGGGATCTTAAATCGAGGAAGCATCGATGGATTGAGATTCTGAAGGACTACGACCTCTCTATTCTTTACCATCAGGGAAGGCGAATGTGGTAGCGGACGCCTTGAGCCGGAAGGCAGTGAGTATGGGTAATCTAGCCTTCCTTTCTATTTCGGAGCGGCCTTTGGCTTATGACATTCAGTCCTTAGCCAATCATATGATCAGACTCGACGTTTCAGACTCCCTCAGAGTATTAGCTTATGTGGGGTTTCAGTCATCTCTGCTTGATCAGATCTGTAGCCACTAGTTTGAGGATGAGTCTTTGATAGCACTCAGAGATAGAGTGTTGGCAGGTGATGCAGGGCAGACTATCTTAGATTCAGACGGGGTTTTGAGGTTTGCTGGCCGATTGTGCGTTCCTAGAGTTGGTGAATTGATCCGGCTGATCCTTAGCGAGGCCCATGATTCCAGATATTCTATTCATCCGGGCACAGCTAAGATGTATCATGATTTGAGGTAGCATTACTGGTGGAGCAGTATGAGGAGAGACATCTCAGATTATGTGTCCTGTTGTTTGTGTTGCCAGCAGGTTAAGGCCAAGCATATGAGGCCTGGGGGAGAGTTGCAGAGGATGCCCATTCCTGAGTGGAAGTGGGAGCACATCACCATGGATTTCGTTGTTGGGTTGCCATAGACTCCTAGAGGTGTTGATAGTATCTGCGTCATCGTGGATCGATTGACTAAGTCAGCACACTTCATACCCGTTCATACATCCTTCCATACTAAGAGGTTAATTCGTATCTACATCCGGGAGGTAGCCCGTCTTCATGGTGTGCCTGTTTCGATCATCTTAGACCGGGGCCCACAGTTCACTTCCAGCTTTTGGAGAGCATTTCAGGGATAGTTGGGCATCCGCGTGGATCTTAGCACATTATTTCACCCGCAGACTGATGGTCAGTCAGAGCGCACTATCCAAGTGCTTGAGGATATGTTGTGGGCCTGTGTTATAGACTTTGAGGTCAGTGGGACCATTTCTTGCCCTTAGCAGAGTTAGCGTACAACAACAGCTACCATTCCAGCATTCCGATGGCCCCGTTTGAGGCCTTATATGGTAGGTGTTGTCGCACTCCAGTTGGTTGGTTTGAGTCTACAGAGCCTAGGCCGCATGGTACAGATTTGTTTCAGGAGTCCTTGGAGCATGTGAGGTTGATCCAGGACAGGCTCAGAAAGGCTCCGAGTAGACAGAGGAGTTATGCAGACCGCAGGTGTCGACTGTTGAGTTTTTCTATGGGTGACAGAGTATTCCTCCGAGTATCGCCCATGAAGGGCGTGATGAGATTTTGGAGGCGGGGCAAGCTTAGCACCAGGTATATTGGGCCCTTTGAGATTTTGAGGGCAGTTGGCGAGGTGGCTTACGAGTTAGCCTTACCTCCAGCATTCTCAGCTGTGCACCCAATTTTTCATGTTTCAATGATGCGTCGGTATGTCCCAGATGAGTCGCATGTTCTCCAATATGACGCCGTTAAGTTGGACGATCGTTTGACCTATATACAGGAGTCAGTTGCTATTTTGGCCAGAGAGGTAAGGCAGTTGAGGTCGAGAGCCATTCCTGTAGTTAAGGTCCATTGGAGGCATCGTCCAGTTGAGGAGGCTACCTGGGAGATCGACCAGGAGATGCAAGAGCAGTTCCCCAGCATGTTTGAGCCCTCAGGTACTTCTTAATCCTTACTTTCGCGGACGAAAGTCTTTTTAGTAGTGAATATTGTAATGACCCTCCAGGTCATTGTGTTAATGCCTTCTTTCTATCGTTTAGAGCGCTCCTATAGCGACCCCAAGTCATTTATGACTTGTTGGCACTGACTGTTCGGTCGCCTGGTCGTTAGTTTGGGTTTTATGCCTATTTTCCTGTTTTGGAGCTTTTGAAACTTGGAAAGTTGATTTAGGTCATAACTTCAGGTAAATGACCTCAGATTAGAATTCTGACGGTTTCATCAGCTCCGGAGCGGCCAAATTAGGCTAGAAGCATGGTTCGCCCGAGTCTCGGGGTTTTCGGTGTGATTTTGGGATCAGATAGCTCTTTAGTCTTCAAAATTTAAATTAAGGTTGACTTCGGTCAACATTCTTGGTAAACGTACTCAGAAAAAAATTATGACAACGCGGTTAGTTTCGAAATGCCGAGTTTGGTCTAAAACGACCTTTCCAGAATCCCCGGGAGCTTCCGATCTAATTTTGAGGCCTTCGGTAGAAATTGGCAAAAATGGCATAATGGGTGTGGGACCCACTTTTTATCGAAACGACTTCGTATGTAAATTCCGACTACACCATTGAGTCCGGAATGTCAAATTTAGTGGGTTAGCATAAATGGTTTATTTTCATCGGGTTCCGAACGAATTTCGAGGATCCGTTCGGAGACTTTAAAAAATAGAAAAAAACCTGGTTACTGGTGCAAACCTTTAGCGACCAGAATTTAGACTTTTAGCAACAAGAAATGGTCTTTAGCAACCAGTTTCGGGTTTTATAACCCGAAAAATTTCAGCTTTCAGCCCTCATTGTCATATGACGATTTCTCCCTCATCCGAACTCCGATTAGAGTGATTCGAAGTCTTGTATGATCGTGGAGATTGTGGCTACGCGGTGGAGTGATCAGATTGTATTGGCGAACCCTTTTTTGAGGTGAAATTTAGCTCGAAGCTGCTGCCACCAAGTTATGATTTCTTCTTCATTTTAAACTTCGATATCTCGAGTTCTAGAGCTCCGTTTTAGGTGATATGAAATCCCGCATGTTCGAATTTTTTTTGGCTTCGTGGGTTTTAGGTTCGGGATCGTTGGGTGCTCCTTGTTTTGCATGAAATCGAGGGTAAGTCTCTATTTGGCATATTTTTTGTTATGTTTTGTAAAGTGTTGTTGTTGGTTGTTATGAGAGATCCGACCCCTATTGAGCAATCTAATTTAGGATTAGTTTTGGGGGAAAGATTTGGGACCTTTTGACAGAGTCAATTCCGGAAAATCTAGAGCGGGTCCCACTTTGCTCGATTTTGACCCAAAAATTGATCTGTCTCTGAATTTGTTGATTTTGGTGTCTAAACGACCATATTGACGCTATAATTCTATTTTTGGTAGAGTGGCAGCAATCTGAGGCCGTTCAGAAGGGGAATTCTCCAATTGAGTGACTTGGAGTGCGCGTGATCGGCTTTTTGGTAGGTTACGGCTTCCCTTTTTTCTAGACTGAGCCTGATTGTGTAAATGTTGGTTGATATTTGTGAATCTGGGGTGGTTAGTTAGTATTGTTTCCCTTGTTCCTCAATTTTCTCAGTTTAGAGTTGACTATTGGGTTGTTATGAGCTAGTATCATGCTATAGGTATGGTTGTTGATTTGATTTGCTGATATGCATGTTGTATGGTATCTGTTGGTGGTTATCTGATGTTGCATGAGTGGGTCTGGGTGAATCTATTTGATGATTGACTTATTATTGTGATTCTGCCTTAGAATAGGCTATGATATTATTGACATAGTCCCATGTACCTGGTTGACTTGAGTATGTATCCGACATCGTTTCGGATGGACTAGATCCTTGTAGACTAATATAGCAGACTTGGTTCAGATTATAAGCCTTAGTATAGGAATTTTCGTGGCTTTTGGACCGTCTTATTCTTTTCCCTTTATCGCTGTGATTTTTGGGATGCTGCCGGAAGATGCCATTGTCGCGCCGATTGTCGGTTGGATTGTGTTAGGTTGGGAGCCTTCGATTGGTATATATGTGGGGGGGCGGCCCATGATGTTTAGTCTCTTGGTGTATTATTGTTGTGGATTATCCGGTTCGTGACGGCTGGCTCCTGTACGCGGTTGACGTTACTCGGTTATCACTCATGATTTCCAGCGCTAGGCTGACGGGGGTAGGCTACCCGCTCTGTTCCGCAGCTAATGTTACACGATTGTAGCCCATTATTTCCAGTGCGATTCCGTGCAGAAAAGACTATTAGTCCAAGCTACGTGACCGACGTATTCGGTGGAACCAGTATTTCCAGCGTTAGACTGTCGAGTGTGGGCAGTTTGTGCCAGTCCGAGACTGAGGTTGCCCAGTTAGAGTTCGGCATTTCCAGCTCGTGACTGATGACTTAGCTGAGCTCTGATATATATGACTGAGATGGGCTCTGATATTTATGACTGAGCTGGGCTCTGATACTTATGGCAGAGTTGGGCTCTGATATTTATGAATGAGTTGGGCTCTGATGTTTATGACTGAGCGGGGATCTGATGGTAATGATTGGGCGGGGCCCTGGTGTTGTTCTACCATTGGTTATTCCTTCGTTTCTGTAGAATAACTCTTTTGTGTACCTGTCGGACTTTTGGGGGTCCGTTCAGGTTTTATTTAAACTTGCGCACGAGTGTTCCCAGTGGGTCTTATGGGGGGCTCAGTTGGGTTTATTTTAGTTATTTCTTTGTGCTTCCTTTCAGCATTTCCGTTTCATGTTCTGTTGACCTCTATTTGTGCTGATTCTATCTTGTCTGCCTGTTTTTACCCTTCTTGCTCAGTCGGCCTATGATTCCTACTTGGTACCTATTGTTTTGGTACTCATACTACACTCTGCATCTGTTTTCGTGATGCACGTCCGAGCACCAGTTATCAGCGTTGAGATCGGGCCGGGAGCTGTCAGTTCGAGAGACTAGGGTGAGCACTTGGCATTTTGGGATCACCAATTTCCTTTTGTTTATATATTTTTGCTTGTCTTTTCTTTTCGAGGCAGTTGTTTCAGTGGTCCAGTTTCAGGACTTGCACTCTCTTAAGTAGTTCTGTACTTGTGACTTTCAGGTTTTGGGAGGTGTTGCATATATTTAGTCTGGTTCGTTTCAGCTTTCGTGATTGCTCTTATTGTATGCTTCCGCTTGGTTATAGATTAGTTTCCACCCTTAGTCCCATTACTTAGTTTCGGGAATAGGATTTTGGCTGGCCTACTGGTGGGTTGGTAGGCAACATCCTGACTTGAGAAATTGGGTCGTGACATGCATCCATCACTTAGTTCGAGTGAATGACTCTAGTGTTGAAACACCACCTCTTCATTCAGTCCCAGTCGTGAGTGAGTTCCTAGAGGTCTTTCCAGACAATCTTCCCGGAGTCCCTCCTAAAAGGAAAATAGATTTCGTAATAGATATTATTCCTGATACTCAACCCATATCTATTCCACCATAAAGTTTGGCTCCAACTGAGCTAAAAGAGTTAAAAGAGCAGTTGAGATATCTTTTTGATAGGAGTTTCATCCGACCAAGTGTCTCACCTTAGGACACTCTGTCTTATTTGTGAAAAAATAAAATGGTTCCCTTAGGATGTGTATTGATTACCGTCAGTTGAACAAGGTCACAATAAAGGATAAGTATCCCCTTTCGAGAATTGATGACATTTTCGACCAATTTTAGGGTGCCACTTGTTTCTCTAAGATAGACCTCAGATCTGGCTATCATCAGTTGAGAGTGAGAGAAAGTGACAACCCGAAAATAGCTTTTAGGACTCGTTATGATCATTATGAGTTCCTTGTTATGTCTTTTGGTTTGACTAACACTCCTATGACATTCATGGATCTAATGAACAGAGTATTTAAACCGTATCTGGAAATGCTAGTCATCTCAGAATAGTCCTCCAAACTATCAAAGATCGAGAGATATATACCAAGTTTTTTAAGTGTGAGTTCTGGGTTGAATCCATGGCGTTTTTAGTCCACATTTTGTCTGGCAAAGGAATTTGAGTCGACACTCAGAAGATTGAGGCAGTGCAGAAATGTCCAAGACCCACATCCCCAACTGATATAAGGAGTTTCTTGAGGTTGGCTGGTTACTATAAAAGGTTTGTCGAGGGGTTTTCATATATATCATCCCCGTTGACTAAGTTGACTCAGAAAACATCTAATTTTCAATGATCTGAAACTTGTGAGCAAAGCTTTCAGGAATTGATAACCCAGTTAACTACTGCTCCAATGTTGACCCTACCAGAGGGTACAGAGGGTTTTGTTTTCTATTGTGATGCATCTTTAGTGGGGCTTGGTTGTGTGCTGATGTAGAATTGTAAGATTATAGCCTATGCCTATTAAGATTCACGAGAGGAACTAACCGACTCATGATCTCGAGTTGGTAGCAATAGTTTTTACTCTCAAGATATGGCATCACTATCTCTATGGCATTCATGTGGATGTTTTCACTGACCGCAAGAGTCTCCAGTATGTTTTCAGTCAGAAAGAGCTAATCTCAGACAAAGAAGGTGGTTCGAGTTACTCAAGGATTACGCTATGAGTATCTTCAATCACCCAGGTAGGGCTAACATTGTTGTTGATGCCTTGAGTAGGTTGTCCATGGGGAGTACTGCTCATGTCGAGGAAGGTCGGAAAGAGTTGGCTAAGGAAGTCCATAGACTTGCACATTTGGGAGTCTGTTTGTTAGATTCTAGTGAAGGTGGAGTTGTTGTAATGAATAGGGTTGAATCATCATTAGTTTTAGAAGTGAAAGAGAAGCAAGACAAAGACACCTTCCTACTTGAACTAAAGGCAAATGTCCATAAGCATAAGGTGATGGCTTTTGAACAAGGGGGAGGTGGTTTGCTGAGATATCAAGGTAGATTGTGTATTCCAAAGGTGGATGAGCTCCAAGAGAGGATCATAATAGAATCTCATAGTTCTAGATATTTGATCCATCCGGGTTCCACAAAGATGTATCACGACTTGAGAAAAGTCTATTGGTGGAGTAGTATGAAAAGGTGTACTGCAGATTTTGTTGCTAAGTGCCCAAATTGCCAACAAGTCAAGGTTGAATACCAAAGGCCATGTGGTATGGCTTAGAATATAGCTCTTCTGGAATGAAAGTGGGAGATGATTAATATGGACTTCATTACTGGCTTGCCACAATCTCGCAGGAAGCATGATTTGGTTTGGGTGATTGTAGATTGATGACTAAATCAGCCCATTTCTTACCGGTAAAGACTACCGATTCAGTAGAAGATTATGTCAATTTATACATCCGTGAGATAGTCCAAATTCATGGAGTTCCGTTGTCCATCATTTCAGATAGAAGTGCACAATTCACCGCTCAATTTTGGAAGTCGTTTCAGAAAAGTTTGGGTTCAAAAGTAAACCTTAGTACTTATTTTTATCCTCAGATAGATGGTTAAGCAGAGCACACAATTCAAACCTTAGAGGATATGTTGAGAGCATGTGTGTTGGATTTCAAAGGGAATTGGGATGACCACTTGCCTCTTATAGAATTGGTATATAATAATAGCTATCGCTCCAGTATTCAGATGGCTCCTTATGAGGCTCTATATGGGAGAAGGTGTAGATCTCCTATTGGCTGGTTTGAGGTTGGTGAAGTTGAGTTGATAGGACCATACTTAGTTCAACAATCCATGGAAAAAGTGAAAATAATCCAAGAGAGGTTGAAAACAGCGCAAAGCTGTCACAAATCATATACACAGATGTTAGGAGAAGAGATTTGGAGTTTGAGGTTAATGATTGGGTCTATTTGAAGGTTTCACCCATGAAAGGTGTTATGAGATTCGGTAAGAAAGGAAAGTTCAGTCCCAGATATATTGGTCCTTACAGGATATCCAAGAGAGCTGGTAATGTAGTAGCTTATGAGTTGGAGCTATCATCGGAGTTAGCAACAGTCCTTCCAGTATTTCACATATCTATGATAAAGAAGTGTTTGGGTGATCCTTCACTTATTGTGCCTACCGAGAATATTGGTATTAAGAACAAGCTGTCTTATGAGGAGATTCCAGTTCAGATTCTTGATCATCAGGTTTGCAAGTTGAGAACCAAAGAGGTTGCATCTGTCAAGGTCTTATGGGGAAATCAGTTTATTGAGGAGGCAACTTTGGAAGCTGAGGAGGATATGAAAACTAGATACCCTCATCTCTTTTCCTCCGATTTAGTTCCAGTCCAAGGTATAAACTCTTCCTAAACTAATCATTTAATTCAGTCCCTCTTTCAGTGTTTTGAGTTCATGAGTTTTATATGTATTTTTCTTATAATTGGGCCGTTAAAAATTTCCCTACCCTTTCCACATTCAGTTCATCCATCATTCGAGGACGACTAATTTCAAGGGGGAGATATTGTAACACCCCGAAAATTTCTAAGCTAAGGCCCGAACCACTCTTTATTTTCATATATGGTCATATCGGGTGATTCTTAAATTTCTCATATGTGTAAAGGTCAATTCTTAGTGTTCTAATGGATTTGGATATGACTTTATGTCACAAGAACCCCCTATCACAAAGTTGAGCTGAAAGCTTCTTCACCAATTAAGTTTTGACATAAGATTCTACTTAGGTCAACTTCAAATGATCATATATCCCAGCATATAATGATATATGTGGCCCGTGACCTATCAAATTGAAGGTCGTTGAGTCCTCTTTCCAACGCCACAAAGTTCTCCTCATTTCAAGTTTGGAGTAAAACATTTTGGCCATTTTACTAGAGACTGCCATATTAGAGTTTTCTAAGTCTGTGAACTACAGATCCATTCTACGGGCCGTAGATTGAACTACGACCCATACTATGAAGTCATCAAAAACTTCATAGACTCTGAATTTTGAGCCCAAAAATTGTATAAAGTCTAAGGATTGGATCTACGGTCCGTAGAAACTTCGAAGGGTCCTAGATTGGACCCGTAGAATGAAATTTTGATCCTTAAAATTCAATATTAATTTCACGGATGGGATCTACGATCAGTAGAACAAACCATGAACTGTAGATTGACCCGTAGAAGGTTATTTTCATCAGTTTTTAAGAAGGGTAGTTTAGTCTTTTTCCACTCCTTCTAAGCCTAAACCACAACCCTTTTTCACCTAATTAAGGATCTAAACAGTGTCAAAACATTCTTTTACTTTCTTTAACACTTCAAAGACTTAGAGCAAGGATTCAAGGGAGAAAAGATAGGATTTTCTAGTGTTCTTCCAATTTCGTCAATTCCGCCAAGAACTTTGTTCTTCCCAGGTATGTAAGAACATCATAGTGATGGACTGAGTTTGTCCTCACGCCCTACATCTACTTTCTATCAGTAAAGAATAATCTAGGGTTACATCCTTAGTTTTGATAATTCTTGAGATGAGTTTTGTTGATGAGTTCTGATTTCTATTTCTTGATTATTGAGTTGCTATATCCGGCATTGAAATTCTTGAGTTGATTGTTCATGTTTATTTTTCACCATGAACCCTATTGTTGAGTTATTAATGAGAATCCTTTTTAACCAAACAATGGTCTTAAACTAATTTTCTGAGAAAGCAAAGATGAGTTTTGCAAAGAGTTTTAGACATGGTTGAGAAAGAGTATAAGGGAACTAAGTATTCTCAAATGTATCATTTTTACATTCAGAAAAAGAAAAACTTTGATTTCTAAAAAGAATTTATGAATTCAGAGATATTTCAAAGCAATTACCTCTTTTAAGAGGTTATTCTGAGTAATTACCTCAAAACAGAGAAAGAGTATGTTTATACATTTGAGCATGAGTATATTATTGGGAGCTGTATTGAGCACCAATATGAGGTTGAGTTCAGACAAATCAAAATCCTCATAAACAATGTCTGGCAACATGGGTAAAGGAACATACTCTTTAGATGTATCCTTATTATTTAGTCGATCCACTTAGTTGAGAGGTTCTATACCCCGGCACGGTATAAGAAAGTTCTGGCAGCATGGGCAAGACGTTGTATCATCACATAGCTCATAGTGATGGTTGTCGGTTAGAGAATCTCCCAAATCGAGTTAAAGTGTATTTTCGTATAACACCTATTATATTGAGTTCAGAGATGAATAAGTATTTTGTAAAGCTTTTAATGATTTAACTATTTTATCTCTTTACATTCAGCTTGAGTATATTTTATCTACTGTTGTCCTTTCTTTCAGTTGTTTTGCTTTGGCTATATTACATACTCGTATATTCAATGTACTGATGTCATTCGACATGTATCTTTTTGTGATGCAGACACAGCGGCTCAGGATCACCAACAGGCGCTCCGTTGAGATCACTCTACACTCTAGAGAGTTTAAGTGAGCCTCCTTGCATTCCGGAGGACTTCGCATTTACTTTAGTTTAGTTGTTTTGAGGCGTCGTGGGTCTTTTCACAACACCTATATTTAGAAACTTCATAGATAGATAGAGTCGAGGAGTCTCTCATTACTTTCTTTCCTTTAAAGATTTTTTGCAAACTATTATAATATTGCAATGAGTACCTTCATATATTCGAGTTGAGTTTTATTTTTAGATCAAATTTTGTTTTAAGCCTATCATTGCTTGAGTGAGTCTTCTGCTAAGTAGTCACCAAGGGAAAGGGTTCTCTTGGAGATCAAAAATGATTCTCGAATGCCGGTCAAGTCGAGGGTGTAGGCTTGGGGCATGACATACCAAACACTGCAGGTTATTCCCATCTTGGTCTTGAGTCTACCATACAATCAGCTAGCGCTAGTTAGTCCAATAATCCCCATACTACTAGTGGAACAATTGGATTTTTTAGCCTTAGTCTTGCATCCAATGACTCAGGGTGGAACACCTCAGAATTTGGAAAAGAAAGGAAAGAAGTTTTTGGGTTGCAGGTTTTGTCTATAGTTCCCACCTATGGATCGTAGAAGCTCCTACACACCGTAGATGGAAACAGTAGGAAGGGAAAAATAAATTCTTCAAAACAAGTCCCAGTATCCTTTGAACGGTTCACCACGACGGTCCGTCACCCTATGTATGAGTCGAAGGTAGGTCTCGTAGGTCACTTCTAGGCTTAGTGAAATTTAAAAGCCTAAGGTTGGGATATACGGTGGGTATCTACGATCCATAAAAGGGCCTACGAACCGTAGATGGTGTCCGTCAAAAGTTGGCCAAATAAGAAGGTTTTAAAATCTTTCTACGATTGAACAGTACGGTCCGTAGGTCCAAACCGTAGGTCGAGTCCGGCAGTTGTTTTTTTAGGGGCTTTTGGGTCTTTTTCTAATTATTCTAATCTAATACTATATCATTTTGCCTTCTACCCTGAGCCCTATATAAAGGTTTTAAGCCCCAAATTTCCCATTTTCAACTCATTCTCCTTAATTCCCTAAACTTGACCAAATTCATCCTCTCCAAATTCTCTCAACCTAAGTAAGAAGAAGAAGAGCTAGAAATCCATTCAAGTCTCCAATCCTCCATTGTTTTTGGGCTTGTAGCATCAAGGTATGTGGGTATTCACCCACGGAGTCCTTTCCACCATGGGGTCCCTAAAGATTTCAATTCCCCAACTCAATTTCAATTGATCAAATTAGGGTTCTTTTCAATGAATGTGGGTTTCATCAAATTATGATTGATTATGGTTAACTAAGTCTTCTAATGCATGAATTGATTTTAATCGATGATATGTAATTTAAATTGCATTGACCCATGCCTAAATTATATATTTTTAACTATAATCCTATGATGAACCCATGAATCCCTGAATTAAGAAATTATGAAGATATGCATATTTTATGAAATGACTATGAATAAATTAATGATGCTTTGAAAGGAAAGTATTGAGTTTGTTGTGAAAGGTTCTCACATGTTATGATGATCATGATTGTGAAAGGTATTTCTTGGAAAAGAATTCTCATTGGTGAAAGGTTTTCTCATCCATGTGGAATTATGTTTAGGGAGCTATTCTATGTTTTAATCTCAAAAGTGTGGATTGGTATTGATCATTGCCTTTCCCTATGTTAAATTGATATTTGACTTTCATCTATTCCATTGGGATTTAGACTTAGCACCGAGAGGACTTTGAGGTGGAGGCTCAAATAGGGTAGTCTTTATTAGCAACCTCTAGTTCCAAACTATGTGCCCCCATAGGACTATCTTAAATGACCTAGATAGTGGATCCACTTTAGCAAATGATGATATGTAAGGAATCTACGTTGGAAAGTAGTCTCATCTTCTTTCGGTATGAGGGATATAACAGATTCCATGATATAGCTCTCATGGTCTTATTGTCGGTTAAATCTAATATCCCACAAGGTGATTATGTTTTCTTCAAAGATTTTCTTATGTCCTTTATGTTAAATGACTTGACCATGTTTTCATGATTTTCATGTCATTTCTTCTTTAAAAGCTTTCCTATGTTTCAATATGATCATGCCTACTCATTTTTAAGTCATTCATGCCATTATGCCTATGTCTATGCATGTTACCTCATATTTAGTACATTCCATGTACTAATGCATATTTTTTTCCTACATTGTTTCACTAATGTAGGGTCCGACGCTCCTACCTCCCATACTCGTGTCTAGTTGATCCTTCATAGACTTTGAAGATTGGTGATTACTCATGTTCCGAGGACCGAGACTCTTTTATTGCTTTATGTCATTTCCATTTCAGACTTGCATGTGATGTATGGGTTACGTCCTAATCGCTTTCCTTATAACGTATTAGATGGCTTTTGAGACGTATGTAGACTTCCGCTTTGTTTAAACTCCTTTGATGTTAGAAATGCTTTCTTTTGAATTCTTTAAATTTTATTATTTTGTATGATGTAAGCTAAGTGGCTTGTGTAGGGCCTCCCGGGTCCTATACTCCATGTTACACCTAAGGTATACTTTATATCGTGACAAACTTGGTATTCAGAGCATAAGGTTTAGAAATGTCCTAGGATGTCTCATAAGCCACGTCGAGTACAGTCTTGATCATGATTGTGAAGCGCGCCATAGTTATGAATAAGAGGCTATAAGATGTTTAGGAAACTCCACTTCTTTCATCATCCTTAAGTCGTGCGATAGAGTGTAACTCTGTATGTCTCTCTCCTAATCCCTATCTGATGCTTTCTAGGATATGGCCCCTCGAAGAAATATACATTCGAAGGAATGCGGGAGAGAATGTGGGACAAGAAGCTCTACAAGTTTCGGTCGACCCTTTGGCCGAACAAGTAACTAATGCGGAGTTTCGAGCTGCTTTTCATGTGTTGGCTCAAGCCATGATGGCTCAAGCCAATAGGGAAGCTATGGTCCCAGTGAACCCAAATGTGGATACGGTGGAAACTAGAGTGAGGGACTTTACTAGGATGAATTCCCCAGAGTTCTATGGTTCCAAGGTTAAAGAAGATCCTCAAGATTTCATTGATGAGGCATACAAGGTTCTGATGATCATGGGTGCGACGCCGATGGAAAAGGTGGAATTGGCTTCCTATCAACTTAAGGGTGTTGGACAAGTTTGTTTCAACCTATGGAAGGAAAAGAGGGCGGTTGATGTGGGTCCTCTTGATTGGGAAAAGTTTAAGGTTGCTTTCCTTGATAGGTTCTATCCCCTTGAGATGAGAGAGGCAAAGATAATTGAATTCATTAACCTTCGTCAAGGAAATATGAGTGTAAAAGATTATGCGTTGAAGTGTACTCAATTGTCTAGGTATGCTCCTACTATGGTTGCCGATCCTAGGGCAAATATGAGCAAGTTTGTTTCGGGTATGTCCTAAATGGTGGTTAAGGAATGTCGTATCACCATGCTCATTAAGGAGATGGATATTTCTCGTTTAATGATTCACGCTCAACAAATTGAGGAGGAAAAGCTTAAGGAAAATTCTAGGTAGACAAAAAGGGCAAAGATTGGTGATGGTGACTTTTCACAAGTCTGATAGACATGATCGTTCTAGGTTCCGACAAAGGTTTTTCGGGCAAGGTTCCTCCTATGATCCGGCTCCTAATTTCAACAAGGAAAGGGTTTCTAACCCTAGGTCTCAAGGAGAAAATGATGGTGAAAATAGTTCTTCAGTTTCTGCATGCAAAAAGTGTGTCAAGATTCATCCGAAGAAATGCTTGATGGGTACGGATAATTGTTTGGTTGTGGCAAGAGTGTTCACCACTTGAGGGATTGTCCATCTAGAGTTGAAAAGGGAAAATATGGTAGGCAAGCTCCACCTAGTGGTTTGGGTTCAAGTATTCCAAAGCAAAATCAATTCTATGTACTTCAAACTCATCATGATCAAGAGGGTTCTCCCGATATGGTTATCGGTATGTTGAGAGTTTTTCATCTTGATGTTTATGCTTTGCTTGATCACGGTGCTACCTTATCTTTTGTGACACCATATGTGTCTATGAGGTTTGATATTCTTCTGGATGTATTCATAGACCCTTTTTCTGTCTCTACTCCTATTGGTAAATCTATTGTGGCTAAGAGAGTCTATAGAAATTGTCCCGTCTCCTTAGTCCATAGAGTCACTCATGTTGATCTTATAGAGCTTGGTATGTTAGATTTCGATATTATTTTTGGTATGGATTGGCTCAATTCTTGTTATGCTTCTATTGATTGTAGAACCCGAGTGGTCAAGTTCCAATTTCCAAATGAGCCCGTCTTAGAGTAGAAAGGGAGAAATTCTATGCCTAAGTGTCAGTTTGTTTCTAGACTTAAAGCTAGAAAGATAATTTTTAAGGGTTGCATATACCATCTTGTTCGAGTTAGGGATATGAATTCTGAAACCCCTATATTTGAGTCAGTCCCCGTTGTTAATGAGTTTTTGGAAGTGTTTCCTGATGATTTACCCGGTGTTCCTCCCGAAAGGGAAATAGACTTCGGTATTGACCTTCTCCGCGATACACAATCTATCTCTATTTCTCCTTATCGTATGGATCCGGCAGAACTTAAGGAATTGAAAGAGCAACTGAAGGATTTGTTGGGTAAGGGTTTCATCCAACTGAGTACCTCTCCATGGGGTGCTCTAATTTTGTTTGTTCGAAAGAAGGACGGTTCACTTCGCATGTGTATTGACTGCTGTCAATTAAACAAGGACACCATTAAGAATAAGTATCCTCTTCCAAGGATAGATGATTTGTTTGATCAACTCCAAGGAGCGAGTTACTTCTCTAAGATTGACCTCCGATTGGGTTATCACCAATTGAGGGTGAAGGAAGATGACATTCTGAAGATGGCTTTTTGAACTCGGTATGGTCATTACGAATTTTTGGTAATGTCATTTGGTTTGACTAATGCTCCAGCCATATTTATGGACTTGATGAATAGAGTGTTTAGACAATATCTTGACATGTTTGTGATTGTGTTTATCGATGACATTTTGATTTACTCAAGGAGTGAGAATGAGAACACCAATCATTTGAGGATTGTGTTGCAAGTCCTCAAGGACCAACAACTCTTTGAAAAGTTTAGTAAATGCGAGTTTTGGTTGAAATCCATGGCTTTTCTTGGTCACATTGTTTTCGGTAAGGGTATTGAGGTAGATCAGAAGAAGACGGCTATGGTTAAGAGTTGGCCAAGACCTCTATGCCCTTCAGATTCTGAAGTTTCTTGGGTTTGGTTGGTTATTATAGAAGATTTGTAGAAGATTTTTCTTCGATCGCCTCTCCATTGACGGCATTGACCCAAAAGAAAGTTAAGTCCGTACGGTCTGAAGCGTGTGAGAAGAGTTTTCAAGAATTGAAAAATAGACTTACCTCTGCTCCAGTGTTGACTTTACCCAAAGGGTCCGATGGGTTTATTGTTTAGTGTGATGCTTCAAGGATTGGACTAGGGTGTGTTCTTATGCAAAACAGGAAGGTTATTTCTTATGCTTCAAGGCAACTTAAGATTCACGAAAAGAACTATCCTACCCAAGATTTGGAGCTAGTGGCGGTTGTTATTCCCTTAAAGATTTGGAAGCATTACTTATATGGTGTCCATGTTGATGTCTTTACCGACCAAAACAGTTTGCAATATGTGTTTAAGAAAAAGGATCTAAATCTTCGTCAAAGGAGGTGGCTTGAGTTACTAAAGGATTACGACATGAGTGTCCTCTATCACCCCGGCAAGGCGAATATGGTGGCGGATGCTCTTAGTCGGCTATCAATGGGTAGTGTTGCTCATGTTAAGGATGATAAAAAGGAGTTGGTTTGAGATGTTTATAGATTGGCCCGATTGGGTGTTCGGTGGGTAGATTCTAATAAAAGTGGGATTATTGTTCACTATGGTTCAGAATCATCCTTTGTGTTGGATGTGAAAGCCAAGCAAGGTCTTGATCCAATTTTTCTTGAATTGAAGGAAGTGGTGCGTAGAAAATCCGTAGAGGCTTTCTCCCAAAGGGGGAGATGGTGTGCTTTGGTATCAAGGTTGTTTGTGTGTTCCCAATGTGGATGATTTGAGGGAATAGATTTTATCAGAAGCCCAAAGTTCTCGATATTCCATTCACCCGGGAGCTACCAAGATGTATCGTGACTTGCGGGAGGTCTATTGGTGGAACGGGATGAAGAAGGATATTATGGAATTTGTGGCTAAGTGTCCTAATTGTCAACAAGTGAAAGTTTAACATCAAAGGCTAGGAGGTTTGTCCCAAGATATCAATATTCCTACTTGGAAGTGGAAAGACTTGAATATGGACTTTATTGTTGGCTTACCCCGCACCCGACGGCAATATGACTAGATTTTGGTTATTGTGGATCGTATGACGAAGTCGGCTCATTTCATTCCCGTCAAGGTTTCTTATTCGGTGGAGGACTATGCTAAGTTGTACCTAACAGAGATGGTTAGGTTGCATGGAGTGCCCCTATCCATTATCTCTGATCGTGGTACCCAATTTACCTCTCAGTTTTGGAAATCTTTCCAAAAGGACCTTGGTACTCGTGTTAAGCTTAGTACAGCCTTTCTTCATCAAACCGATGGGCAAGTAGGGTGTACTATCCAAACTTTGGAAGATATGTTGAGAGCTTGTGTGATTGACTTCAAGGGTAATTAGGATGATCATTTACCTATGATTGAGTTTGCTTATAATAATAGCTGCCATTCAAATATTGGTATGGCACCATTTGAGGCTCTTTATGGTATGAGGTGTAGATCTCCTATAGGTTGGTTTAAAGTCGGTGAAGTTGCTTTGATAGGCTTCGAGTTGGTACATGACGCTATGGAGAAAGTTTGGCTTATTAGAGAAAGGTTGAAAATGTCTCAAAGTCGACGAAAGTCATATGCCGATGTTAGAAGAAGGGACCTTGAGTTTGATGTAGATGATTGGGTTTATTTGAAAATTTCACTCATGAAGGGTGTAATGAGGTTCAGAAAGAAAGGGAAGCTTAGTCCCCGTTATGTGGGCCCATATCAGATTTTGAGGCGTATTGGTAAGGTTTCTTATGAACTTAATTTGCCGAGTGACTTTGCATCGGTGCATCTGGTTTTGCATGTCTCTTTATTGAAGAAATGTGTTGGTGATCCGACATATATTGTACCATTGGAGAGTCTTGGTATAAAGGAAATATTTCTTATGAAGAGGTTCCTGTTGAGATCTTGGACTGGCAAGTAAAGAAGTTATGAAATAAAGAAGTTGCATCCGTAAAGGTCTTATGGAGGAATAAAAGTGTTGAGGGTTCTACTTGGAAGGCCGAGGCCTATATGATGTCCCGTTATCCCCATCTCTTTCCCTCCTACCCTACTCTTGCTAGAGGTATTTAGCTTCTCATAGTTCATCCTTTGGGTTTCATATGTCCTAGTTGCTCTCATGTTTCCTCATTCATGCATACTCATGAAAACTTAATTTTTGAAAAATGAGTTAACTTGATTAACTTCT
This sequence comes from Solanum appendiculatum, assembly GCA_018342035.1. Taxonomy (NCBI): domain Eukaryota; kingdom Viridiplantae; phylum Streptophyta; class Magnoliopsida; order Solanales; family Solanaceae; genus Solanum; species Solanum appendiculatum. The sequence goes on along the minus strand of JAGDQO010000058.1, from coordinate 160,396 downwards.
TTATGATTATATGCATTGAGTAAGATTTGCATGCATGCCTTGTGAAGTGATGTTTTGAATTTGCTTAAGCTTGGAGTTAATGCTCTTCCTTGGTTATGTGTTGTTTATGAAGTTGCATTCTTCTTGGGCTGTTAGATCTTTTCCCCTACCCTCCTTGTATTGCCTTGAGTTCCATTAGAGGACGAATGTTCCCAAGGGGGGGATATTGTAACACCTCAAAATTTGGAAAAGAAAGGAAAGAAGTTTTCGGATTGCAGTTTATGTCTACGGTTCCCACCCACAGACCGTAAAAGCTCCTACGGGCCGTAGATGGCAACCGTAGGAAGGGGGAAAATAAATTCTTCAAAACAAATCCCAATATCCTTTATACAGTTCACCAAGATGGTCCGTCACACTATGTACGAGTCGTAGGTAGGTCTCGTAGGTCACTTCTAGACTTAGTGAAATTTTAAAGCCTAAGGTTGGGATATACGGTGGGTATCTACGGTCTGTAAAAGGACCTATTAACTGTAGATGGTGTCCGTCAAAAGTTTGCCAAATAAGAAAGTTTCTTAATTTTTCTACGGCTGACCAGTATGGTCTGTAGAATGACATACGGACCATAGGTCGAGTCCGGCAGTTATTTTTTTAGGGGCTTTTGGGTCTTTTCCTAATTATTCTAATCCAATACTATGTCATTTTGCCTTCTACCCTGAGCCCTATATAAAGGTTTTAAGCCCCAAATTTCCCATTTTCAACTCATTCTCCTTAATTCCCTAAACTTGACCAAATTCATCCTCTCCAAATTCAGTCAACTTAAGGAAGAAGAAGAAGAGTTAGGATTCCATTCAAGTCTCCAATCCTCCATTATTTTTGGGCTTGTAGCATCAAGGTATGTGGGTATTCACCAATGGAGTCCTTTTCTCCATGGGGTCCCCAGAGATTTCAATTCCCCAACTCAATTTTCAATTGATCAAATTAGGGCTCAATTCAATGAATGTGGGTTTCATCAAATTATTATTGATTATGGTTAATTAAGTCTTCTAATGCGTGAATTGATGTTAAACCATGATATTTAATTGAAATTGCATTGACCCATGCCTAAATTATGTTTTTCAACTATGATCATATGATGAACATCCATGAATTAAGAAATTATGAAGACATGCATATTTTATTAAATGACTATGAATGAATTGATGATGCTTTGAAAGGAAAGTATTAAGGTTGTTGTGAAAGGTTTTCTCACATGTTATGATGATCATGATTGTGAAAGGTATTTCTCACAAAAGAATTCACATTGGTAATAGGTTTTCTCATCCATGTGAAATTATATTTAAGGAGTTATTCTATGTTTTGATCTCAAAAGTGTGGATTGGTATTGATCATTGTCTTTCCCTATGTTAAATTGATATTTGACTTTTATCTATTACGTTGGGATTTAGACTTAGCACCGAGAGGACTTTGAGGTGGAGGCTCAAATAGGGTAGTCTCTAGTAGCAACTTCTAGTCCCAAACTACGTGCCCCCGTAGGACTATCTTAATGACCTAGATAGTGGATCCACTTAAGAAAATGATGATATGTACGGATTCTACCTTGGAAAGTAGTCTCCCCTTCTTTCAGTATGAGGGATACACCGGATTCCATGATATAGCTTTCATGGTCTTATTGTCGGTTAAAGTTAATATCCCACAAAATGATTATGTTTTCTTCAAAGCTTTTCTTATGTCTTTTTTGTTAAATGACTTCACTATGTTTTCATGATTTTCATGTAATTTTTTTTTAAAAGCTTTCCTATGTTTCAATATGATCATGCCTACTCATTTTTAATTCATTCATGCCATTATGCCTATGTCAATGCATGTTACCTCATATTTAGTACATTCCATGTACTAATGCATATTTTTTTCCTACATTGTTTCACTAATGTAGGGTCCGACGCTCCTACCTCCCATACTCGTGGCTAGTTGATCCTTCATAGACTTTGAAGATTGGTGAGTCCTCATGTTTCGAGGACCGAGACTTTTATTGCTTTATGTCATTTTCATTTCAGACTTGTATGTGACGTATGGGTTACGTCCCAATCACTTTCCTTATGATGTATTAGATGGCTTTTGAGACGTATGTAGACTTCCGCTTTGTTTAAACTCCTTTGATGCTTGAAATGCTTTCTTTTGAATTCTTTAAATTTTATTATTTTGTACGATGAACGCTAAGTGGCTTGTGTAGGGCCTCCCGAGGTCCTATATACCATGTTACGCCTAGGGTATACTTTGGGTCGTGACACTGGACCTAATAGTCCCACAATTCAACACAGATGCATAGGAGATAGAGATCATACCCAAAGACTCGTCGTTGAGCCTGTAGGAAACATGTATGATTCAACTATGTTACATCTTTTGTTTATATATTTATCTTTTAATCTTTTTAATTTTTTAGATTTATAGTCGAATTGTTTAACCTTGTATTGCAGGTTATGTCCAGAAGAAGGCTTAATTCATACCATTTTAAAGTTCATCGAAAAAAATCATAATGATTCGTACCCAAATTAAAGTTCAATATCACTTTATGCGCAGGAGCAAATGTTCAATGAATTTAGGATAAGAATGTTTATCAATTAAATTCATATTATATACATTTATATTTACTATACATATCTAGATTAAATATTTAATTATTTATATCGAAAAAATATTGCATATGGGCACCCAAACATGAGAAACAAATTCCAATTAACTTCGAGCTTAAGCCACAATATTGTTTTCTGGCACATTTTATGATTGTTGAAAAAATAACAGAATTTCTGACTTTATGATGCAAAATTTCAAAAAAGAATTGAGATTGGAAAGAAGGCTCGGGCAGTTGAGAAAGGTGGATCTTTGCACACTGATTGAGCCATTAGCTAGTTAGGAAGAAGAGGATGATATATTTTCTTACTTCAGTTAAATTAAATTTTCCCTTTTCGATAGGTAGCTCTTGGAGATTAGTGATCACATTCTGCATGTTGTTTGCAAGAAAAGGAGTTGGGTAGGCCAATAAATCAGGAAGAGTTATTCAAAGGCTGCCACATAAGGGAGAGGATAAAAAAGGATACGGTATTAGATATTTTTGAAAGATTGATGATGTACCTTATTTCTTTCGCATTTACTATCCGTATATGTGATAGAGACAATATGGATATGTTGTCTAGACTAGTATCCTTTTGTAATGACTCTTAATTATGTTTATTAAATAAATATTTAACCCCCCCCCCCATGGATGAAGAAAGCTAGGTTGAGCCACGTGTTCAAAAGACCCGTACTTTAAGAACTTCATTCAGACTAATTGTTTTTTTCTTTTTCTCGTATGTATAAGATTCTAATTTTAAGAGTTCTTTATTTAAAGACATAATACATAAAAACGACATTTAACTTAGGCTCAACTGACATCTATGCCTCTAACTTTGGGTGTGCATAAGTAGAGACTTAAAGTTGCATATAATTAAAGATAACAAGCACGTCCTACATGACATTTGTGGTCCTATATGACGTCCTACGTGTATCATGCATGTAGGACATGTGTGCTTGCATGTTCAACAAAAAATAATTACTATTCAGAAAATTAACTAAGTCACTTATTTTTTTGGTCAAAACTCTGCTCAACTCATTAAAAATAACGTATCAACCTAGTTGATGATTTATTTCTTTTAAAAAATTTAACTAAATTCATCAATAACTTTTCATACAAAAAATGTTATTGAAGAGTATCAAATAGAAATAACAAAAGCATTAGACCAACCAACACTAGTGATCTAGTGGTATAATAGTATCCTGTCATGGTACAAACCTCGATATAGCACTTTCGAATGTTGTATTTTATAATGAAAAAACTATCTAATTACAAAAATATTCCTATCACATCTACTAATTCTCCCTATAATTTGAAATAATTACATTTTATCACACTATTTAATAATTGTGAGATCCACTTTCACCCACATTATTCATCATAGCAGTAGAAGTATTAGCAACGGGTCTTAATCATTTAAATGAGGATCCAGAATTCAGAAACTTTGGAAGGCCCAAATGGAGCAAAAGGATTAATCACTTATCCTACGCTGATGATACAATTCTTTTTTGTTCTGGACACAAGGGTTCGATGAAGAAAATGATGAAGGTTTTGAGGAATTATGAATTTGTGTATGGACAACTCATTAATCTAACAAAGAATTATATCTATTTGCATAAGAAGGTCTCTGCTACTGACTGTCAGAAAATCAAGAGAATTATAGGCATATCACAAGGTGCTTTTCCATTCACAAATTTGGGTTGTCCAATCTTCTATGGGAGGAAGAGGATATCACATTTTGAAGAATTGATTAAGAAAGTGACAAAAAGAGTTATGGGGTAGCAGAACAGACAACTAACATATCGAGGTAGGTATGTGTACATAGCTCATGTTTTACAATCAATGTCTGTGTACCTCATGTCTAGTATGAACCCCCTCAAAGGGATAATAGATCAGATTCACAAGGTTCTAGCTAAATGTTTTTGGGTACATATTGGTGGAGTTAAAGGAAAGCACTGGGTTGTGTGGGAAACCTTGTGCTTACCCAAGATAGAAGGTGGTTTGGGTTTTCGATCCTTACAAGATGTATCAAATGCTTTATTTGCTAAATTATGGTGGGTATTCAGAACTTCTACAAACTCACTATGGAGTGAATTCCATGTGGAATACTATTTCAAGAAATGGCACCCTATTATGGCCATGGGAAATGAAGCCTCACACGTGTGGAGAAAGATTATAAATATAAGGGAGGAAGTGGAGCATAATATTTTGTGGCAGATAAAGTCTGGAGAGGCTAGTTTTTAGTATGATAATTGGACCAAACAAGGGGAACTATATTATGTGGAGGAAAATACAAGGAGAGAAGAGGAGATAGAAGTAAAATGCTTCATTACAGAGGATAGGTGGGATAGAGAGAAGTTGCTACAATACATATCTTAGAAGATGATAGAATATATTGCGGATAATATTTCCCCAATGATAAGTCGAGGGGATCTAGATAAGCCTTGGTGGATGGGGGATTCTAGTGGTTTATTCTTAGTTAAATCAGCTTAGGATTTAATGAGGAAGAAAAAAGCCAAGGAGGTGAAATATGAATCAATCTGGCAGAAAGGTGTCCCTTTTAAAATTAATTTTTTTTCTTTTGGAGGGCATGAAAAGGAAGGATTGCCACGGATGACAATTTAAGGAGATTGAGAATCAACATTGTTTTCGGATGTTGGTGTTGTGAGACACCACAAACGGATACAATTTCACATGTTTTACTAACATCTTCCATAGCCCAAAAGCTATGGAAGTTTTTTGCTTCATGTGTTGGATTTGACATAGAAGGAAGGAATCTTATCCAGACTATCAGATGCTGGTGGTATGCTAAAGTCCCTAGTAAGCTAGGGTACTCAATGAGAGCAATACCAACATTCATATTAGGGAGCCTATGGAAGTCGGAAGATATGAAATCAAATCAAGCATGGAGGCCATAGCAGCATTGAAGGTCTTATACAACAGATGACAAGGAATATTCAGCTATCAATAAGGCTGAAAATACCACAAGGCAGATTTGTTGGAAAACCATGGCGTGAGATAGTTAAAAATCTAGGGACTTACAAACCTAGGATTTATCATCATATTGTTCAATGGCAATTTTCAAAAGGAGATCAACTGAAATGCAATACGGATGGTGCAAGCAAAGGTATCCAGGAGAGAGTGCCTACGACTTTTGTGTGAGAGATCATAATGGAGATATTATTTATGCTCAGGACAAAAGAATTGATAGTGCTACAAATATTGAAGCGGAGGCTATAGCTATACAAGCAACTTTAAAAGTCAGTTAAAGGGAGGGGTGGCAGAATCTAGTGATAGAAATTGACTCTATGATGGTGATAAGAATCATTCAGAGGAGCTGGAAAATTTCAAGGGAAATTGCAGAAGTGATGGAAGACATTATAAGAGAAGTGCAACAACAATAGGTAACAATTCAATATGTTTTCAGAGAGGGCAATCACATGGCAGACTATTTAGCTATTTTGGCTATTGAGCATACAGACATGCAATAATTCAAAGGTTTTATAGAGCTACCAACAACAGGAAAACGCATAATCAATATGGAGAAAGCACAAATTCCAAACACAAGGATTAAGTCAGAACATATCAAACCACATGAAGAGCCATCAGTCAGGATATAAACAAGAACCACAGGGAAGCACCAGACATATTTACATAGTAGTTTGCCCTCAGACTGGGGTCAGTACAATTGCTTTAATGTTGTTGCTAATCTATGTTAGCACACAAAAACTTTCACCAAAAAGTTAAGGATAAAGCGTCATCTTTAACGGTCAAGAACGAAGGTCAGCACGGAAGCGAAGCAAAATTGGGCATGAAGCTAAAAACCAGCTGACTCAGTATGTAAATGGCTCAGATCTAAAAAGAGAAGCTAGCACAGGCAAGAAAGTTGAAGAGGAACCTGTGGTCGCACTACAAACTCCTGACGACTACCTCCATGAACTCCACATTCTTGTGGACAACAAAAAACCTAGGACAAGAAGAAGATCGATCAATTGGTTGAAGAGAAGAAAGAGAAATGACAGAGACGGAAAGGAGCTTACCTTCATTAGTGAATGCTCTTGTGCAAGTTGCAACAAATGGAAGAGGAGAGGAGCAAGTCGAAAACACACCTTTAGGAGCAGACGACAAAGAGTGAGGTTTTGTTGACTGCTGAAAGGGAGCATGTCTCCGATAAGAGTGAAAAAGGAAAGTGAAGAGGAGGCGAAACTCAGTAGGTGTCTTTCCTTTATAGGCAGTAAGGGTTTAGCATGGGTTGGACTCAATTCCTCAGGTTGTTTTTCGTTGTTTTGTAATTTTGGGCCATTTTTGGTCATTTGTAGACTGATTGAGTATTAGTAAAATGGCCCATGAGGCCAACAAAAATTTCTTTAAAAAAATAAAAAATAATTGCATACAAAATTTAAAATCATATACATGTGAATCACACTATATACACACTATATACATGTATCTAGTATGATTCGCATGTATCTAGGACACCACATACGCAAAGCGAGATATCAGAGTGGCGTGCGAGATGGGAGGGAGGCGAGCGAGATTTGTCTATGCATCCTAGATATATGTAAATTATATTAGATACACACTATATGCATGTATCTAGTGTGATTCTCATGTATGTGGGATACTAGATACACGAGTGAGATATGAGAGTGGCGAGCGAGATGGGAGGGAGGTGAGCGAGATTTGTATATATATCCTAGATACATGCGAATCATACTAGATACACACTATATACATGTATCTGGAATACCAGATACGCGAGTAAGATATCAGAGTGGCGAGCAAGATTTGTCTATGTATCCCAGATACATGTGAATCACATTAGATACACACTATATACATATATCTTGTGTGATTCACATGTATCTGGAATACCAGATACGCGAGCGAGATATAAGAATGGCGAGCGAGATTTATCTTTTATCCCAGATACATGAGAATCCACTTGGATACAGTGTATCTGAAACAAATTACACCTAATTTTGATCTCATGTATCCCGAGGTACATGTATCTGGACGTATCCGGATGCACCAAAATCTGGTAAGATTCATAATATTAAAACTAGTGTGTATCTAAGTAATTAGCTCCTAAACTAGTGGGATTTCTATAAGTTACCCTTTTAATTGCCTAATTTAAGAAAATTGATGGATTAAACCATTTTTACAAAATCGATTGAATTCTTCGAGATTTTTTTCAAAAAAAAACCTCTCATCAACTAATCAATGGATTTGAATAATTTTTTATGAAGTATTTAATTTTTCGGTTCCGATTGTCACACATAATCATTAAGAATTGTAGTCAAAAAATATTTTTTATTTAGCAACGAATTAGTTTTCGTAGCAAGTAATTAAATTATTCAACTACAAAATTTAATTAGTTGTTATTTAACACATTGTATATTTTTGTGATGATTTTTTGTTGTCACTAAGTCGCAGGTTGATTAGAGACAACAAAGTGATTATCACTAGTTCCGTTGTTTATATTATCAGTGACGAAATTTAACGTCAAAGTTGAATATAAACTTTTGCGACTTAAACTTACAACATTTAACTACAAACTCTAATTTGTCACTATTGTAACAATTTATTTTTGTGAAAAAAAAAAATTATGTCCAAAATTTAACTAATTTTAAGACAAAAATATTTTGTCACAAATTAGATACATTATTAGTGACGAAATAATGTGTCACTAATAACTCTAAATTCGTTGCTAATAGTATTTACTCAATGGGCCCAATTCATTTTTTTGTGGAAAACCTTAGTGGACAAATCTTTGCTACAAATTTCTATGTTTCGTCACTAAAAATATGTGTCTCATATATTTAAGCACAAAATATAAAATTTGTCAATAAAAGTGAACGATTAGTGAAGAATTTCATGTCGTAGCTAATAATTTCTTAGCTATATATCACATTTGTTGTAGTGTTGTGTTGTCTAGTTGTCAAATAAGAAAGGTGATTTATCTTGAAACTTCATTTTGCTATTTGCCATACCAAATTCCACAAAGTCTGACTTGTGGTGCATGTTGTACATTTAAATCTCTAGACAATGATCCTGCAACCAATATAAACAAGGTAGGTGACAAATTAAAGGCCTTATATTACTCCCCTTGAAAACTTGGAAAAATCATAAGATATAGGAATATAAATCATAAGAGTTTCAGATGTCAAAGTTTTTGCTTTTTGTTTCCTACTTTTGTTAGTATTTAGCTATTTTTTGTTTCGCTCTATTTGTTAAAATTTGGTCACTTTTGGACCCACCCAAATTGTTTTGGATAGAGTTTATTTTTATTAGTGGACCTTGTCCACATTTGAATTTTTAAAAAAAGGAATATAAATTGAGGTTCACCATGCATATAGCTGAGAGACTTCATGCAAATAGGTTTCATGGGTGGCTAACCACCATTGGTATTTGATCGTAGTCATAACGACTAAAGAGTTAGGATTCCGATTTGAATTACGGTAAGGGTTTAATATACGCAAAGAGAATAACAAATCTAACTCTACTAAAAAATATCAAAATTGACTAATACAAAACAACAGACAAAATCAACATATTGCTAGGTTTTTAAATAATTTTTTTAGAAAACAAATCCGTAAATTTTTGGGTCGGCTTTAGACAATAAAATCGAGGTTGTCCGCGGTTTTGGACCATGAATTTTTGCGTTTTTTAGTCCTGTAATTTCTTCTTTTAATGGAATTCTCCTCTTATCTTTCTCTGGGTCAACTTTACTTAGTTTGTGCGGTTTATTATTGTTTGATACATTGATATAAGTATATGATGGGATTGAAACCTTGCCCAGAAAAAGGCATTTCATCGGAAAATATTAACACCAAAAGTCGAATTTTTCTTTTCTTTTAATGGGAGACATCACATGTAATTGCCTAAAGTTAAATAGTGTATTTGTTGTGCCACGCAACAATAATGATAATAGCAGCGAAGGTGGTGATAAGTTGGTGGTGGAAGATATGAGAGAAATAAATGAAGACGAAAAGAAAATAATTATAGAAAAGGCTTTTCGCGTGCGTGAAGACAAGGCTTTTCATCCACGTCTTTCGGGTGTATGTCACGATCCAAATCACAGGGCCGCGTGGGTATTTATTCTATTCCTTAGATAGAAGAACCCTTACTATCCAAATAAAACTGATAATCCACCCAAGTAAAATAAAGTTCAACTCATCACTTATTTAATTGAGAAAATAACTTGTCAACTATAATAAAATACACGGTCTTTGAAAAATACCTGAATCTCTCCCTAGAAACTAGTCTAAAAAGGTACAAACGCTTCTAAGAGAGAATAATATATGAAAAATAAGACACAACTCCCACCGTAAGGAAAAAAGAGTAGAAGTTGTCGGAGACCATCGTCGTCTTCACCTAAGAAGCACTACCAATCTTGCAACCAGACTATGCCAAGTGGCATAACAAGAGTAGTATCAGTACAAACAACACGTATTGGTAGGTATCATCGGCCAACCTGAATCAAACATAGTAACATTCAAATAGTAGAAGAAACATAAGACTTAACTATCCATTCCTGACCCTTCAGTCATCGTTCTTACTATCGAGTACCACCTCTTTGGATTTACACACTATATCATTAAGTCACGCACCTCATTCTGCTGCCAACTCCCCCACTAAGATCCCATTTTCCTTCCCAGCCAATCAACACTTAACCTCTCTAGAACATAATGACTTTCCTGAAACCACCCACTCTGCCCCCACCAGAGTATTTCCTACTGGATCAGTTCCTGATCTCAAATCCACCAACTAACTTTATTTATTGACCAGCAAAACTCTTACTTACTTCCCATAAATCAACCCACACATGATTTAACACTATCTCAAGTAAACCGGACCACCCAAGGATCCCTGAAACATCATATACGGTATCTAACATGCAATTTTGGCCTACACAAGAACCACCCTAGCCTTTAAATACACCAGTACAGCCACTCAGGGACTAATATGTAAAACTCACAACATAATAAATAAACCGGGTTCACTCACAGAACCAACACACAAAGGACAATCAAACATGTACTAGGCGTGGTGTCTAAGCCAACCATTAATAATCTGCACCGACGTGTGGTACCCGAGCTAATCGACAATCATACATCACAATCACAATGCATAAAATAATACTTGTACACCCAAGTAAGCACATTCATTGCAAGAGATTGACACAAGCTAACATTTCAGTTTATACTCCTTTCATTCCCCTAGCAACACGTTTTTTAGATAATACTAATGAAACAGTTAGCAAGCACTTATAACATAAACGGGAAACAAAACAATTATCACCTTCTGTAAAAAGATTCCTTGTAGACCACTTCTAGCTCATATTCTGATGACCCACAAATCACCTCCCTTAGGGTAGCACCCAACAATCATTATAAGGTTAACATTAACTTATTAGGTCCATTTACAATCCGAAACAACAATTAACAACGCATTTAACCATTAAGACTCTGTGCCTAAAGGCCTATTTAGGCAATCTCTTGACAACTTACAAGATATTATGTAATTAAAGACAAGTCTAACTACTCGGTTAAGTCTAGCCTACCCGAACACCAAGCAACTGCTGAAGGACTCAGAACACGAGCTTCTGACTCCATGGGGTGAACCTTGATGGGCATAGGCCTGAAATCGACCATGTGTTTTGTCCTTCCTTGCGCTGAAATCCCTTCAATCCATTGTTTCCAAGCTTGGAGAAGCTTAGGGGTCTTTTAGAGTAACTCTAGTCTATTTTATCGCTGAAGAAGAGGAGGAAAATTAAAAGAATCTTTGTTTTTGAGTTTCTATCTCGTTTGACCCGCTATAGCGGCTGGCATGCCACTACACCGGCACCTCCATAGTGGCAATATTCCCTCTATGATGGGATGACGTCAGCCCGGGTCAATTTTAGATTTCAAAATTTTCATTATGTCACCCCAAAATTTAAATTGGTGGCGTATTTCAAAAAAAATATGGATTCCGGATAAGGTGCCTTATGAATAACAATAAAATAGGTCGTTACAATAGATACCAATTTATCCATCGTTCATTCACGAATTATTATTAAGGCGGAAGGACTAAGAGATTTATTAGGGCGAAAGGACAGAGAGATCGGTCGCAAAAAACCATCGCATGATTTTTGACAAATTCACAAGAGTAATTAATCCTTTTGCGAATCATAGAAGGTTACAACATCTTAAGTACCTAAGTATACCAAGGCCTTGCTAATAACTGGGTAAGAGAATTAAACTAACGAAGCAACAAAAAAATTTCCCGCCCACCAACATGGACCTCGCTATAGTGGAGTTATTCCCGCTATAGTGGCGCCACTGTAGTGGCCACACTACAGCTATATCAGGGTACAGATCAGAATATAGGGAGAGAGGAACTCATTCCTCTCTCTTTCACTCCCAAAAATTGAATTTTCTCTCCCGATCACTCTGTCCCAAACGTTAATACTAAGGTAATAATCACGTCTTTTACTCTCCTTACTTCATTACACATATACTGATTATCACATGCTAGGATTTGGTTGAGTAGAATGGAGTTGGGTTGGTTCTTTTGAAATTTGAAAGTTACCGAAAGTGGGTCCAAAATGGTGGGGAAAGTTGAAGGGTTGTTCTTGGTTAGAAATTTAGATTTGGGAAACATTTAGGGGTTAGAATGCCTGAATTTTTTGCATATTTTGGTAGTAAGGCACTTTAGGAACACTGATATGGGGATATTTCATTGAAATGGGAGGGGGGGTTTGAGCCAATGGGCACCATTGATGCACCCCTTGAATTTCTAGAACGACGGTATTGCTTTCTCTATAGTGAAGGCCATCGTAGCAGGAAAATTCTTGCTATAGCGACCCCACTATAACGGTGTGCGACTCGCTATAGCGGGAGGCTGCAAACAATAGCCTCCCAGTCTGGCCAAGGGCTAGATTTTTCTCAGAATTGATCTTTGTATGTACTTTTATGAGTTCTAATCCACCTATTTGCGTATTTGCAGATTTTACAATCATTTGTCAATCCGGAACGAAACTACCCTTATGAAAGATTTCTCAATGACGCTAGTCAGGAGAGGTTCCACGACATTTGGAGGGTGAGCTTTTTTTTTTATAAGGCTTTCAATATTAGGGGAGTGACGGAGAAAGCTAGTGCCTTCTACAACCGACTCCAAGAGTTTGACTAGGGCCCACTGGTAGAGGCTCTCATCTTTTCACGTTCTAGCTAGGTAAGGAAATTTTATGCAATACTCCATATTGTTCTTTGGGATTCCCCCAACCCCACTATCTGCATTTGAGGGGTGGATGTCCCTATATATTCCTGACCCATTAATGAGGTGATGGGAGTGTCAGATTTTCCAAACGATGCCTATGTGGCCAAAATGATGAGTATGGACATGAAATGGCTTCGGGACTCACTAGTTTCTAAGGAGTTCAAGGGTGAGGTCTATTGGCCTACCATGGAGGGTATCACCAGCCACTACTTCTCACCTAACTCTCGGAGGTGGCTAGCACTGGTAGGTTGGAAGATCCATCCGTCGGGCAATCACACTAATGTGACTTACCCTCGGACATTAGTGGTGGTTAGCACTATTCGGGGGATCTAGAAAAATGTGTGGGTACAGATAGTGGCTGAATGGAAAGATTTCTAAAGAGGCAACAAGAAAGCTCCCTTCCTTCATGGTCAAGTGTCTGCACTTTGCAGGCGGCAAGGATACTTGAGGATGACACAAATTTGGTGGTGGAAAATAATGTCCCTTTCAACCCTCTCCTAGTGAATAAGATCCTCTCTAGAGAAAGGAAGAAGATGAGAGTAGGTGAAGCAGAAAGTCGTTGAGTTGCGGCGAGCTCAGACGAGGAAAACGATAATGATAATGATGATGAGGATGATGCCTCTCTTTCCCAACCACCTGGAGGATGATTTAGCTACCGTTCGGAGGTCCATGGGAGCCACAAGTGTCAAGGACACAGCCACACCTACCTTTGCTCAAGATTATGCAGTGCATCATAAGGAGCTGGAAGTGGAGGAAAAGAAAGGTCGGTCCCAGGATCACTTTCTTTCTAAGATATGGTAGACCATTAAGGTCATGTTCAATTGTCTCACCCTAGAGCAGGAGCTCCCCCAGCTTGCACCAGAGGACTTCCAGGAGTTTCCCTTCCTGAGGCATGCAGAGGCAAAGGATCCCGCCCCAAATGGTGTCAGGGCTTTTGGTAGGACTTTTCCCCCCTACTTTGATATTTTAAGCTTATTTTGGATTGTTTCCCCTTTTTGAGGAATGTATTAGGTATATTTCTTTTATTTCCTATGTTTTATAGCACATGGATATTGATTTTGACTTTATGAAGAGTATATGAATGTTACTGTTGTTTTTAACTTATTTCTACTATTTAAGCATTGGTCTACATTTATATTAACGATTTTAAACACCCCGAAAATGAAAGAAAGAATAGGGAAAACTACGGTAGGGATTTTGTCCTTCCCTCTGTCACCATCCAAAGTACACCCTAGACGTGACATGGCGAATAAGACCCCTAAAGATCCTAAACAAGCCACTTGACATAAGCCTGACATAATGAAATACAATTTAAGAGATATAATTAAGATAAGTTTCAAATCACAAAATGACATAAACGATACCAACATAGTACATAAGAGATACGTGGAAAACTACTAAGTCTGACACAAGCCTTTCTAACATCATAAGAGTGGTTGGAACGTAACCCATACACCACGTACAAGTCTGAAACTGAAAAGATAATAAAAGTAATAAAGTGTCTATGGCTTTGCCCTCGAACCATGAGGACTCCCCAATCCAATGTACTAGCAAAGCAATCCAAGCTAACCACGAGTGGGAGGAGGAACGTCGGACCATACATTATGAGAGAATATAGGTACAAATATGCATTAGTACGGTGAATGTAAAACATAGGAATAGGCATGATAATATGGGGAACTTTAAACATGACGTGTATGACCAAGTAAAACGTAGTTAGAGCCTTTAAAAGAAACCATGAATCATAAACAAGGTGAATGCATACTTAAAAACATAAGGAAAGCTTTCATAAAACCTTTGAAGAAAACGTAGTTCATTTGTAGGATATTTACCGTTAATCAACAATAAGACCATGTGCGCTATAACATGGAATCTGACATGACCCTCACACCGAAAAGGGGAATCTACTTGACAAGGTAGAACTCTATCACATTCATTCACAATTGCTATTGTGGATCCACTAGCTAGGTCATTTAAGACAATCCTACGAAGGTACATAGTTTGAGACAAGGAAATTACTTTTAGAGACCCGACATCTACTAACGGGAAAAATTCCATCTCAAAGTCCTCTCGGTGCTAAGTAAATTTCAATGAAAAGGGCATAATCATATTCATATCAAAATACTTGGAAAGGAAAAATTAAACTACCAATCCAATCATAAGTCATCATAAAGTAGCTCCTTTCAAATCATGATTTCATAATAGACACGTACCTTTCTAAGCATCTAAATCATGATTTCATTCATATGTGAGAAAACCTTTCACAAATCATTGATACTTATCTCAAAAACATCCATAGTTCATAAATCATTCTTTTCATAAAACATGCATCACTTTTATAGTCATAGTTCATAAGCATAATATATAATTCATGTTTATAAAGTAGCCATAGGTATGGGTCCATATGAAATCAATTAAAAACCATGTAATTGAATCAAATCATACATAATAAGATTGAAAATATACAATTGAATCATAATAAATAGGACCCATGGAGAATTGTATGAAACCCTAATCGAATTGGGTGAAATTAATTTAGGAGATTGAGCTTCTTTTGGGACCCAATGGATGAAGGGGATCCATTGGTGAATTCACATATACCTTGGTAATCAATGCCCTAGCAATAGAGAGGTGAAACTTGAAGCTTGATGAAACCCTAATCCTTGACTTAAGAGCTTTTGAGAGAAAATTAGAGAAGAAGATTTGAGAGATTTTGAGAGTTTTAGTGAATGGGAGGGAATAGGTTAGGTTTTGAAGAGTACAAATAGTTATAGGGCTAAAACGACGTAGTTTAGGGGTTAATTGGATAGGAAAAGACCAAAATACCCTTAATTAAAAACTGTCATAGTCCATATGGTTCCGACCTACGGTACATAGGAATTTCTACATAGTGTCCTAGTCAACTGTAGAGTCACTTACTGGGACTCAAAATCCTGAGCAACTTCGACGAGACCTTCCTACGGGTTGTAGTCCTTTCTACGGTTCATAGGGCCAATCCATGAAACCCAAGTCCAAGTCCAAATTGTCCAGTTCATTCGTAGATCAAACATCAGAGACTTGATATTCTCAAAACTCCAACCAAACCTTACAACTTCCTTCCTACAGTCTGTTGGTTGGACTCGTAGACTACTGCATCAGTGCCAAAAGCAACTTTCCCTTTCCGAACTCAATTTCCAATTTCTGAGGTGTTACACCCTCCCCGCTATAGCAATCTCCTAATAACTTACGGGGTATTATGTAATTAAAGACAGGTCTACCTACTTAGTTAAGCATAGACTTTCCTAACGCCAAGCAACTACTGAAGGACTCTGAACACGAGATTTTGGCTCTATGGGGGTGAACCTTGTGGACGTAACCTGAAATATATGGGTTTTGGCCTTCCTTATGCTAAACGGTCTTCTCTTCATTATTCTCAAGCTTGGAGAAACTTAGGGTCATTTTGGAGTAACCCTAGTCTCTTTTGTCACTGAAGAAGAGGAGGAAAATTAAAAGAATCCGTGTTTTTGAGTTTTTGTCCCGCCTGAACCACTATAGAGGCTAGCACGCCTCTACAGTGGAGCCTCCATAGCGAGAATATTCCCGCTATGGTGGGATGACGTCAGCTTGGGTCAATTTCAAATTGCGAATTCCAAATTCCAATTTTTTTGTCGTGTCACCCCAAATTTTAAATTGACAACTTATTTTAAAACTTTTCTGAATTCCTCACAAGGTGCCTTATGAATAAAGACGGAATAGGTCGGTCACACACACCACATTAGCAAAAAGTTTTAAATATGCGTATATTTCGAATAGTATAAGTATTCAATAGGAACAAGTCCTAATCGAAGTATCAAAGACACAAACAATTTTAAGAAGTCACTTATCTAATATAGTAATATAACTTTTACTATAACTTATAACAAACAATTTCTATAATAACATTTCACTGTAATAACTAATGATGTCTTTTGTTATGTTCTCTATCATAGTATTTTGCTATAGCAACCAAAAAATATCCAGACAATCAATTATAAAAAAGTTTAACTGTACTACTAATATTATAATTTTGAAACAAAAAAATTTATAAACGCATGGATTAAATAATAAAAGACAAAATTACCTTTTATCTTTTCCTCAAATTTATCTTCATTTCAATTTTATTAAGTTTAGAACGTAAAGACATGATATTTTATATATACATACTAGACATAATATGCCCGTGTAAGCACGGGCCCAACAAAGGGAGATTTATTTATAAGTAAGTACAATTCATTCTTGTGGTAAATGTCATTTACTAAGTTTCAAATGAGACTCCAAATTGGCAAAACATAAATTGAATTCAGAGGAAAATAAAATTAGAAAATTAAAATATACAAGTATGATAACACAGCAAGAATGATGCAAGATTCTTGGGTGATCTCTTGCTTGCTTGCTTCATGTCAAAACACAACACTGCAACCTTCAACATCAGAGACACATGTTAATAGAACATGTCTAAGGAGCACAAGTAAAGTTAAGTTTTTTGTGTTTGTATCAGCCTTAGAATTTCCGTATTATTATTATAGTAGAAGTAATACTCATTAGTCATTGGTAGCCAACAAACATGTTAAAAGGGGAAAACAGGAAAAAGAGTCGGATTTATCCTGAACAACAAGCCAGAAATAACTTTCTCATTAAGCTACAACAGAAAATAGCAATTGATTCAGATGATTACGCCAAAATAGATCCCAAGATCTTAAGCGAATTGAAGACAAAAAGGAATTCAGCAGGGAGATAATAAAAAGATCTAGGCGTGTAATATCCTTATTTTCATTCTATACTAATTATTAGTATCTCCGTTTCTATTCATATGTCGTACTTACTAAAAATAAATAGTCCTTAATATTTATCATTTCACAAAATCAATGTATAAATGACACTATTCTTCCTATTTACCCTTGAAAATATACATTTGACCAACATAGAAAAACTAAGTAAATAATTCTAGAGTGATCTTCTTAGAAGATTATAATACTCGCAGGCTTGGGGTCTTTCATTTCCAAAGAATGTGGATTCGGCATTCTTATTTTCACATTGATCTCAACCATGCTCGGGAAATCCTTTTCAAGTCTTCTCCAGGAAGATTGACTCGACAAACAAAACATAATGTATGTTCATTGATTGAAAACTTGACTTCAAAAAATATTAAATAAAGTTAGAATAGTAAACTTATTTAGTTTCTTAATGTATGTGAAATATAAAATTGTGACATATAAATAGAGAGAAAAACTCTTTTTATTCAAATAATTTTAGAACTCAGAAATTGGTGCACCCATGAAGATATAGGATGAAGGAAACATAGAAAAATTCTATCAACTTTAAAGAAAAAACAGCTTAATAACCGAGTTCACTCTCTGAATGTGCTACATATTTTCAGTATCCTGCCCCCTCATCGTTTTGTTGTTATAATATTGTGCACTTACAAGTACTTGTGATGTTGAAAACAAGTTTTATCCAAAAGAACATGTCTCTCTCACTGTTATCGGATGATTGGTGAGTAGAATATTAAACCTTTAAGCAACAACAATTGTATCTAAATGTTACAGTTAAAGAAGTATATTTTTTCTCCACTGACAGGAACGCATTTTAAGCAATACAGATGTTTATACTTTTTTTGAAAATTCTAGCTGAATCCATTGCTTGATCTTTTCTTTTGCATCTCATTTAGTAACATTCCTAACAAATCATTCCCATATAACAAATCATTCTCTTTTTTTGTTATTTTATGTACTAAGTTTAGGATGGAGTATTAAAGAACAAAGGTACATACGAGTTTATATCTCCTAAAGATGTTGGGTTAATTCGTCCTAGTGAACATGATGGTATTAGATTGGAAAAACTCAGGTTTGATTGATTTTTACAGTCAGTGGTTGTTTTGTTATGGAATTAGATTGTTCAAGTGTTCTCATTGTTTGTTCGGATGACATATTTTTTAGCTCTTGGAGTTGTCAATGATTCAGTTCGATCGATTATTTTATAAAAATTTATGTCATATCATTTTTCAGTTATTCAATTCATATAATTAAAATTACAATTTTTGAAATCGTATCAATATTGGTTTCAATTTTTTATTGATTCTGGTACACTTCGATTATTGCATTGCCATCAGTGTTCTTTTTTGTGTACTACTCTCCATTTCGTTTTATTTCGTTGTTGTTAATGCTTTCATTTCTATAGTCTCTTTTTCAAGCTGCTTTGAAATGCTTTACTTAAGTAGATGGTTTATCGAAAATAACTTCTCTATCTCTACAAGATAATGATAAGATATGTGTATACTTTATCCTCCCCAAACTCCACTTGTGAGATTACACTGAATATGTTGGTTCGGTTTGATTAATTTTTTATACTTTTTAAAACTAATATCATGTAAGAGTCACAAGT
Source organism: Solanum appendiculatum (assembly GCA_018342035.1). Taxonomy (NCBI): domain Eukaryota; kingdom Viridiplantae; phylum Streptophyta; class Magnoliopsida; order Solanales; family Solanaceae; genus Solanum; species Solanum appendiculatum. Next base: position 141,147 of record JAGDQO010000058.1, on the reverse strand, counting down.
AAAAGCTATAACATGTTCCAATGCGTATGTCCAGACCCAACCCTCCGTGAGAGGCATCCACATTAAACCCTCGGTGGGAGAACCAACTATATACTAACAAGCAATGCACCAAACACTAAAAAGGAAATAATTTTCAAAACCTTCAAACAAGTTTCGTAAATAAAAGTCATTATCACCAAATATTCGCGAAAGTAACACCCTAGAAACTGAAAGTCGTGTACCAAAACATCTATTCTTAGTTTAGTATACAGGGATGCAACCCCAAAACAAAAAAAGTCTAAGTCCGGAAAAGGGACCAGAGCAAACAGAGGAACCCATAGCAGCCCGAAAGAAGCAGCTCACCCTTGGATTCAGGAAACGCTTGAGTCACTACTGATGTTGCGAAGCAGCCACCAGAATGTCCTGTACTCAACAAAGAAAGAGCAAGTACAATATCAGTACACAAAATCTACAGTGTACTGATAGGATCATCGGTCAGTTCCAATTATACAAAATATGAACAAGTAACCACAACTTAGTAAAACAGATAACATACGCAACAAACATGATCAAGTATTTCACGACAAGACAATCTGGTTCACTCACGAAACTCACACGCACAAACAATCAATGTACCAAGCGTGGTATTTGCGCCACCCCGTTAGTAATTTTTACCGGTGTGATATCCAAGCCAACTATATAGATATCTCGTATCAAGTGTGGTACCCGAGCCAACCAAGAAATATCATATACCAGGCGTAGTACCCGAGCCAATAGTTAGTATGTACCACGTGTGGTACCTGAGCTAACTGGCAATCACACATCACAATCACAATGAATACCAATCACACTTGTACACCTAAGTAAACACATTTATTGCATGAGATTGATAAAAATATAACATTTTATTTCATATTCCTTCCATTTCCCTAGCCATACATTATATAGGTAATACTAATGAAGAAGTTAGCAAGCACATATAACATAAACTGGAATCAAACAACCATCACATACCCTGAATCAAGCCATGAATGCTCTATTGAACCTGAGATTTTCTCTTGTTATGATGCCTATCTTGTTCTTGGTCTAAAACAATCAATATAACTCATGATCAGACCCAAATGGCCTAAAAACACCCGAATTATATCCTAATCACAAACCCCAGGACAATTTCATGATAATTCTACCCAAGATAGGGTTTTTCCACCATTAAATCAACCCAAACCCTCTCCTAAAGTAATCACCATAGATTCTAAGGCCTAAGAACTGGGGGAGTAATTTACTTACCTTTATTGATGATAACAATGGATAATAGGTGAAATTCACCCTAGGTCGCCTCTTCTCTTCTCCAAAATGTAATTGCCAAATAATGAGCGGTTTTGAGAAATTTTTTGCATTAACTATGACTAACCCCACCATAGTGACCCAATCCTGTTATAGTGGCAGCGTCACCCGCTATGGTGGCTTGCACTCGGCGGAGACTCAATAATCCTCCAAAATTAGACTATTTTACAACACACTTTCAAACCTTAACATTCTAAACTAACCATTTCATGTCAAGTTCGATATCAGAAGTTCTATTCAACTGAATTCACTTATGAAAATTCCTACGGACTCCTTAACGTCTTAGCAACAAGGAATTTAGACATTACCTAGACGTCTACCCCACTCCTTCCCCGAATTTCCCTAGACCTTACCTTCACTAATAGTTTTTCCATAACGACGAGGGAGGTCATTACAACGTACTTGCATATATTGGACTTTGACAAAAGCTTTCAAGACATTTTTACTATATATTAGGTGATGAATCAAGAGAACATGAAAAAAGTTGAAAGAGAAATACATTCCACTGTTTATAATGCTTTTGAATTTTGACCTTCTAGATATACTACTTTTTAATTTTTAGTTTGATATTATATGCTCCTTCCATTTTATTTTATGCAATTGTATGATAATTATTTTGATATTAGAAAAAATTTCACTTTTTTGAATATTTGATTTTACCTTTGATGACCTGTTATAATCATAAAAATATTTTTACATATTTAAGATCACAAATTATGAGTGTATTTTCAATATATAAAAATAGTTTTACATATTTAAGATCACAAATTATGAGTGTATTTTCAATACGTTCAAGAGATGTTTCTCTCTTAAGTTTTATGTCCGGTCAAATATTATGACATAAAATGAAAAGAAAATGAAGGGAGTGCTTCAAGACTTCAGACAAATCATACACTAATGCTATTATCTTATACAATTTAAGAATTTGATAACATCGTATATATTTTGTGCAGTGGACGTCATGCATTGAAAATCAAAATGCTTGAGGTATGACACATACCTAAGAGCTCAATAAATTAAGTTATGATATTATTATATATGAATGTGCATCGACACTTATTTTATTTTGTTATAGCTTGGATATAATTTTGAGGGAAAACAACTTGAGGACCTCTTTTGGAGATTCAAGTCAATGGCTGAGAAAAAGAAGGTGAATTAAATTGTTCATGTTTTCATAGTGCAACACTCAGATTTTTTTGTTGGATTCTCTTTCAGCTTAAATATCATTTAATTTGTAGGTGCATAACTTTCCAATTTATTGGTGAGGCTTACTTGGGAAATTAATGATTTACGAGTACTTTTTGCGGAAGAGTTAAGGAATTGACTCTTCTATGCTTCTCCTTATTAGTAGTATTATTTAGTAATGGCGAAATGGTCTAATGGACCCCTGCACTTGTATCAGTTTGTATTCTAAACTCTTTTACTTATTCATTTGTCAAATAAACCCCTGAACTCCTCGAAACATTACATTTTAAACACGTTTTTTGACTTGGCATCCTATGTGGCAGACACAACCAAGTCGTGTGTGATACACACACCTGAGGAGCGTGAGATCTGGTTAAAACGGTCTAAAAGCCATATTAGGGTTTTATAAAGCCATCTTCTTGCCCATTTGTATTTCACGCCATTTTTGAACAAATTTGAGCTTTTTCTTGCCTCTTTCTCGATCTTCTTTCTCCAAATTTCTTCATCGTTATACTCCTTTTTTTTGTGCATTTCCAGTTAATATTTTGCTTCATTTTTCTGGTTGATCTTGTTGTAGTATTAGAGTTTGCCAAAATGAACCTCCATTACGCTGATCTCTCCGACGCTAGCTCGATATTATCCTGCCCAACGAGATTTACGACCTAGCTGCTCAATCTCATGTCACTGTCTCTTTTGAAATCCCTGATTACACCGCCGACGTGGTGGCTACCGGCGCCCTCCGCCTCCTTGAGGTGCTTCGTTCTCATATCTCCGCTACCGGAAGGTCTCACGTTAAGTATTACTAAGCCGGATCATCGGAGATGTTAGGATCTACGGTGCCGCCGCAATCGGAATCTACTCCGTTAAGATTGACAAGAGGTATTTCCGGCCAACAGAAGTTGATATTCTGAAGGGAGATGCAAGTAAAGAGAAGATAGTGTTGGGGTGGAAACCAAAAGTGGGATTTGAACAATTGGTGAAGATGATGGTGGAAGAAGCAGTAGAGTTGGCTAAAAGAGAGAAAGTTTTTGTTGATGCTGGATATATAATTATTTTTAAAATTAATGATTAAAGATGACATAAAGTGGTTATATACACATGTGTCATTTTATAATTATTTTTAAAATTACGTGTCAGGCGTTTGTGGTACATGCAAAATTAAAGGATAAAAAATGTGTTTAAAATATTGTGTTTGGATGGGTTCAGGGGTCCAGATGACAAAGGGGTAAGTAGAAGGGTCCACAATACAAACCGACAAACCGATACAAGTACAAGGGTCCACTAGACCATTTCGCCTTAAGTAATCATATTATTAATTTTGTCACGATTCAAGTCTACCCCCAAATTGAAATACGGTACTTGAAACTACGAGCGGCTCCAAGCTAACCCTTGGTATAGCATATCTAGGCAATACCAATGAAAACTGAAGCGGAAGCTTGATCACATGTTTAACATAAGACTGAATAATGAAAATCAAGGAAATCCATGAAACTGCCTTACTAGTGTCTAAATAAAGCCTCTACTTTTAGAATAAAATAAATGTCTGTCAGGATATGGCTCCCGAGCTACCTCAAGCCAACTAACAAGAACTAAATAAATTCTGACTAGTAACTAATCCATAAAGTCACTGAATGAGGAGGACTAACCAACTACTGACAAGAATGCTGCAATCCAACTAGCCACGAGTCTGAGAATTAACGCTTGAATCTACATCATAAAAGGATGCAGCGCAGAGAAATGTATGCGGTCAGTACGTGGAATGCACTATGTAAGTAAGGGATGCTAGCATAATCATAAAAATGGCCTAAACAAGGACAAGAAAATGAGATTTCCAAGATCATATATATAATGAACGAACTGAAGAGAAAACAGTTGGAGTCCATGAATAAGTATGGTTTAAAATCTTCTTTCAAAAGTACATATATATATATATATATATATATATATATATATATATATATTTGGGTCTAATTTAGTAGCCTTGCATAAACATATACATAAAATAACATACTTAAAATAAACCATACAAAGTTAAGTACATATACCGTAAAAAGAAGCATAAACTGGGAGTTTCTTATAACCGACATATACCATGTGAACTCATGATGTCCAACTTATAATCCAAGTTGAAAGGGCTTCTCTATACCTTGCAAGAGTGTAGAACATATATATCTATGTAGATCCACTAATCTGAGCCTCTCGAGGCTAAATGAAGTTGTCCGACAAAGCGATATACTCAAATCATACAGTGTCACATAGCTATAGGACTTGAATTTTCTAAACCCCCGTTCTCTCGGCACTAAATAGTCCTCCGGCTAAAATAACATACATACATGTTAATGCTCATAAGTATAAAGAATATACATCTATCTGAATCATATATGAGACTAAGCTCAAAAGTTATATCTAAAATAACTTGTATTGATGTTAAGATTCATATTATGCAAATTTTCATACTTGAAAGCCATAAAGATTTAAATGACTACACAAATCATGCTAAATCAGTACAATAAGGTTTTAAAGGCTAAAATAAATTAAAGGAAACATAAGCTTGTGAGAAAAATCGTAGTTCTTATGAAAATCCTAACTTTTCTTCACACAGTTTCACAAAATCCTTGAATTTAAAATACTTTAGGCATGAGAGTGAAGAGATACTCTCATTGAAGCCTAACATACCCGAGCGAATGAGAGTTAGGAGGAAGTTGAAGCTTGTTTTGGTGCCTTGTAGCCCTAGGTTCTTCCTTGTTTAGGGTAGTTTTTGAGTTTGAGGGAGTCAAGAGTGTAAAAACTATGTCTTAAGCGCGAAAAACTCCTTTTAGAATAAGCATAACGTTGTGGCTTAGATTTAGGAATAGTGAAAAAACCCAAAACAACCCCAGTTAAAAAGCTATTGAAAACCTTCCACGAGGGTCATCTATGGTTTGTGGTTTGATCTGCGGGTTGTAGATTTCATCCGTGGAAGTCAGACTGAAATTTTGAGCTTCTGAAGTTTATTCCACTAGCCCAAATTACGGCCCATAGTTGGGTTTACGACCCATAATACAATATGAGAAAATCAGGCCAAAAACAAATTTTGAACTTCATTTCATGGGCTCAAATTATGGCCCGTAGATGGATTTATGACCCGTAATTGGTTCTGTAAAAATCAAACCAGAAAAAACTATTTCTGAAGTTGGTTTTACTAGTTCAAACTATGGGTCGTACTTAAATTTACGACCTATAAATAGAGTGTGTAGTTGTCAGACTCTGAAAACTCTACTGGGGTAGTCTCTGGTAAAAGAGTCATACCTTTTTATCTGAACTCTAATTTGATGAAAACTTAGTGGTGTTGGAAAAAAAACTCATAGAACTTTAATTTTATAAGTCATGGGCCACCTAATTTATTATATGCTAAGAGATATGGTCATTTGAAGCTGACCCTTGCATGAATTAATTAGAAAAACTTAGCCGGTAGGATGGTTTTGAACTCAACTTAGTAGTAGATGTCTCTTATTGTAACACCTCGCAACTCTACTCTTAAAATCCAAATCTTTCATCGTAAGTATATAATCATGAACCGGATGATGTCATACTTGTTCTTATATGTTAAGGTTCATTCCTATGAGTGAAAAGTGTACTGGAAGTATTTTAGGGTCATAAGAGACCTCTAGTACAAAGTCGAGTTCAAAATCTTCCTACCAGCTAAGTTTCTCGCATTAGTTCATGCAAAGGTCAACTTAAAATGACCATATCTTTTAGTATATAATGAAATAGGTTGACCATAATCTATCAAATTAAAGGTATATTAGTCTTCTTTCCAATGCCACAAAATTTGCATCAATTGGAGTTTGGAGAAAAAAATTGTGCCGACTTTACTGGACACTACCTTTTCCACGCACCAGCCGTGCAGCCGAGGCATTTTTTGCGCGCTAGCACACCGAGGTAGAAGCTACTGCTTTCCTGTGTGGTTGGCTGCACTCTTGAGGCATTTTCTGTTGTAATACATCGGACTTGGAATAGGTAAAAGTGGGTTAAAGGGTAGGTCCACAGCCCTAAAATAGACCATCGACCTTTCATTGAAGCCTAAACGGCCCGTAAAAGGGACCACTGGCCGTTTAGGGGCAGTGGGTTGGCCATTAAAGGCAGCCCTGAAAAGGGACCACCTAGAAGTCTTCCTATACGGCCCGTATAGGGTTGGATGGTCTGTTTAGGGCAAGTTTCCCAACCGTCCAGGGCTTCCAAGAAGTGAGTCACCTGGACGAGACCCTACACGGCCCGTGGTGGCTTCAACGGTCCGTTTAGGGATCCGTACAGGTCACCCATCAACTTTTAAGTTAGGATCAACTTGAAACAACCATATCTCCAAGAACATAAAGAATTGGGTGGCCCATAACCTATCAAATTAAAGGTCTTTGAGTTCTCTTTCCAACGCCATCAAGTTTGCCTCAATCGGAGTTTAGAGGAAAATGTTATGCCCGTTTTATTAAGGCACTGTCAGACAGTCGAAGTTTCACGGATGGCTAAGTTTCACAGACCGTGGAGCCCTAAACGGTCCATGAAGCTTTCCTTTTAAGGCATTCCATCAGTTTTTGATTTGGGGTCATTTTGGTCTTTCCCCTATGCGTTTGGTACTTAAGCTTTGTCATTTTAATCTTTATTCTAAGCTTAATCTACGACGTTTTACACCTAGTTAAGGGCTTAGAAGGTTTTAATCAGTTAATTTACGTTCATTAACACTTCAAGTCATTAGAGAAAGATTTCAAGAGGAGAAAAGCTAGGGTTTCGAGCTTTCTTCGAGCTTCATTGATTTCGCCATGAACTTCGTTCTTCCAAGTATGTAAGGCTATCATAGTACTAGTTCATCCTCACACCCTACATCTACTTTTAAATCAGTAAAAGTGTAATCTAGGGTTCTATCCTTAGATTTGAGTATTCTTTATATGAGTTGATGTTGAGTTCTGAGTTCTTGAGTTGCTGATTATTGAATTCCTATCTCTAATTATTGAATTGTCGTATATTATGTATTGTGATTATTGAGTTGATTGTTCATGTTTATTTTTCAACATGAACCATATTCCTTAGTATTTATGGAGTTCTTATTGAGAATCTTCTAAATAAAAAATAATTGTTTAAACTGAGTTTTTGAGAAAGCAAAGAGGAGTTTGAGAAAGAGTTTTAACCAAGATTTGAGGGAACTAAGTATTTTCCAAATGTTTCATTTTTACATGAAGAAAGAGATTATTATTTTGAGGAAAGTAAAAGAGTTTTTAGAAAGATTGAGTACAGAGCTGTTACCTCTTAAAGAGGCCTTTTTGAGTAATTATCTCAACCCACAGAAAATATTTTTACTTTGAGAAAAGAGAAACCTTGCTTTCTAAATGAGCAATGAGTTCAGAGATATTTCATAGCAGTTATCTCTTTTAAGAGGATAGTTTGAGCAATTAACTCAAACCAGATAAAGAGTATGTTTTATTCATTTGAGCATGAGTATATACTATTGGAAGTAGTATTGAGCACCGATATAGGGATGAATTCTGACAACTCAAAATCTTCATAAACCATGTCTTGCCAACATGGGTACTGGATCATACATTTTAGATGAATCCTTAGTGCCGTCGGGCACAGCTTAGTGGATCCACTTAGTTGAGGAGTTCTATACCCCGGCACTGTATGGGACAGTTCTGGCAGCATGGGCGAGCCATTGTATCATCACGTAGTTCATAGTGATCGTTGTCGATTAGAGAATCTGCCAATAGAGTTTAAGTGTATTTTAACACATCACTTATTATGTTGAGTTCAGAGATGAGTATGTATTTTGTAAAGCTTTAAATGATTTAACTCCTTTATTTCTTTACATCTAGTTTGAGTATATTTTATCTATTGCAATCCTTTCATTTAGTTATTTTGCTTCGGCTATATTACATACTCATGCATTCAATGTATTGATGTCATTCGACCTGCATCTTTTTATGATGCAGATACAGGTGTTCAGGATCATCAACAGGAGTTTCGTTGAGATCAATTTGCGTTTCAAATAGCTTTGGTGAGCCTCCTTGCTTTTCGGAGGATTTCACATTTGTTTTCCAGTTATTGTTGAGTTGTTGTGGGTCTTGTCCCGACATCTATCCTAGTATTAGATGTTTTATAGATAGTTAGAGTTGAGGAGTCTCTCAGTAATCCCCTTTTATTTTGAGATGTTTTCAGATGTTTTGCACTCTATTATATTTATCACATTGAGTACTTTCAGACATTTGAGTTGGGTCTATTTGAGATATATGAGTTAAACTCTACACATAAAGCTCCTTCTTGCTTGAGTGAGTCTTCCGCTAAGTAGTCTGCCAGACCAAGGCTACGCTTGGGGATCAGAAATGGTTCTCGAGTGCCGGTCACGTCCAGGGTGTAGGCTCGGGGCGTGAATAACTTGGTATTAAAGCACAGAGTTCAAGAGCCCTAGTGTGTCTATGAAGTCGTGTCTAGTAGAGTCCTTCTAATTGGTGTGAAGCACGCCACATCTATAATTGGGAGGATACGACATTTAGGAACATTTCACATTTTTCTTACTCCTACTCATGCGATAGAGTTCAACTCTAAAAAAAGTCCTTCTAATTCGTACTTATGGGTGGCTTTTCAGATCATGCCTTCACGAAGAGCTGTTCGAGGAGGTCCTGCTAGAAGGAATGCTAATCCTCAAGGTCAAGAAGTGCAACCCTCTCAGGGAGATGTCACCAATGTTGAGTTCAGGAATGTTATTCAGATGCTAGCTCAGGTTGTGGCAAACCAGACTGGTCAACTAGGAGCGGGTCGTGAGGATGTAGGTTATACATCCAGAATTTATGAATTCTTGAGAATGAATCCCCTTGACTACACTGGGTCGAAGGTCACGAGGATCCGGAGAATATCGTGGAGGAGCTTCAGAAAGTGTTTGAGCTCATGCGTGTTGCTGATACAGAGCATGTGGAGTTAGCCTCATATCAGCTCAAAGGTGTTGCTAGGATATGGTATGATTAGTGGAAGAAAATCAGGGCAGAGGGGGCATCACTTTTGAGTTGGGCTGCGTTTGAAGATGCTTTCTTAGGGCACTTCTTTCCCCGAGAGTTAAGGGAAGCTAAAGTGAGAGAGTTCCTAAATCTAAAACAGGAAGCGATGAGTGTGCAGGAGTACATCCTCAAGTTTATTCGACTATCCCTCTATGCACCGGAGATGGTTGCGGATATGAGTAGCAGGATGAGTTTGTTCGTGTTCGGGCTATCCCGCCTATCCAACAGGGAAGGTAAGGCAGCTATATTGATAGGGGACATGGACATATCTAGACTCATGATTCATATGCAGCATGTTGTTGAGGATGAGTTGAAAGACAGAGAGGAATTTCGCAACAAGAGGGCCAAGACAACAAGTAATGAAATTGCTCAGTAGAAGACCAAAAATAGGAATAAGTCATCTTTCCAGCAGAGGTCATCTGGACCTGCTCCACCTTCAACTATGCATCTGCACCAAGAAATAGGAATGATAACAGGAATCAGAGTTCTCAGAATTTCAGAGCTCAGGGTACTCAGACTCAGGGTAGTGTGGCACAAGGGGCTAGAAGGACCCCCGTTTGCACTAGGTGTGGCAGGAACCACTAGGAGAATGTTGTGATGGCTCCAATGGTTGTTTCAAGTATGGTCAGACGGATCATTTTATAAGAGAATGCCCTAAGAACAGGCATTGTAATGGGGCAATAGAGCCCAATCTTCTTCAGCAGCTCGAGCAAATAGAAATGCTCAGAGAGGAGCTACATCAGGAACAAACGGAGGTACGAACCGTCTGTATGCTATAGCTAGTCGCCAGGATCAAGAGAACTCACCAGATGTTGTCACCGGTATGCGTAAAGTCTTTACTTTTGATGTTTATGCCTTACTTGATCCAGGTGCGAGTTTGTCTTTTGTGACTCTTTATTTAGCCATGAGATTCGGCATTTCCCCCAAACAACTTCTTGAGCCCTTGAGTGTTTCCACACCTGTGGGTGAGTCTATTCTAGCAGAAAGAGTATATCGTGATTGTACCATCTCTGTCTATCACAAGGACACCATGGCTGACTTAGTTGAGCTAGACATTGTGGACTTTGATGTTATTCTAGGTATGGATTGGCTTCATGCTTATTATGCCTCAATCGAATGTAAAACTCGAGTAGTCAAGTTTCAGTTTCCTAATGAGCCAGTTTTAGAGTGGAGGAGTAGTTCAGCAGTGCATAAAAGTCATTTTATTTCATACCTTAAGGCCAAAAAGTTGGTTTCTAAAGGGTGCATCTATCACTTAATCCGAGTTAATGACTCTAATATTGAGACACCGCCTATTCAGTCAGTTCCAGTTGTGAGTGAGTTTCCAGAGGTTTTTCCAGACGATCTTCCCAGAGTCCCTCCTGAGAGAGAAATAGACTTCAAAATAGATATTCTTCTTGATACTCAACCGATTTCTATTCCTCCATATAGAATGGCTCCCGCTAAGTTGAAAGAGTTAAAAGAGCAGTTAAGAGATCTTTTTGGTAAGGGTATCATCCGATCAAGTGTCTCACCTTGGGGTGCTCCGGTCTTATTCGTGAGGAAGAAAGATGGTTCCTTAAGATGTATATTGATTACCGTCAATTAAACAAGGTCACCATAAAGAATAAGTATTCCCTTCCGAGAATTGATGACCTTTTCGACCAACTTCAGAGTGCCACTTGTTTCTCTAAGATAGACCTCAGATCTGGCTATCATCAGTTGAAAGTGAGAGAAAGTGACATCCCGAAAATAGCTTTCAGGACCCATTATGGTCATTATGAGTTCCTTGTTATGTTCTTTGGTTTGACTAACGCTCCTGTAGCATTCAAAGATCTTATGAACAAAGTATTTAAGCAGTATTTGGACATGTTTGTTATTGTATTTATTGATGACATACTGATATATTCGAGGAATGAGGAGGACCATGCTAGTCATCTCATAATAGTCCTCCAAATTCTCAAGGATCGGGAGTTGTATGCCAAGTTTTCTAAGTGTGAGTTCTGGCTTAAGTCTGTGGCATTCTTAGGCCATACAGTGTGATAATGACACCGATATCATGGATCAAATGAAAGCTTTATAGGAGTTTGATGGACACAAAGTAAAGACATACAATCTGTGGAAGGTCCATCAAAGTGAAGAGAAAGAAGAAAGAGGTCATTTATGTTAATGGTCATCTCATAAATTCAAGACTTCACAAAAGAAGGCAACCAAACAAGGCCCTTATCTCATTAAGGGTAAAATTGTAAAGAAAGTGTCTTCTTTATTTTATTAATATAAACATTAGTCTTTTTCATTTTGGAAGACATAGATTATAAAGATTTTGAATGTTGAATGAAGAAACTCTTTCAAGAGTGTAGTTTAAGCTAAGGGTGGAATCCCTTTAGTTTAGTGTACTTTAGTGTAGCTAAATCTAGATTAGTGATAGGTGATTTTTCATTGTTGATTTAGGACTTCTTAACCTTGATTTCACTTGAGATTGCTCATTTGTGGTTTTCAATTTGAGTTGTTTCTTTTCGAATTCAAGTTTCTCTTCTTCCTTGGTTGATTATTTATTCAATTAACCTTTCTTTCTTCTCTTCTCATCTCTTATTTCTCATCAATCTTACTTTTGTGTTGTTTAATTCCGCATTTTCTTTCAATTGCCCCTTTCATTCTTATCATTTGGTATCAAGAACTTAGGTTTAGATTTGTTCCTACAAATCTAATCTTGGTTTGCAAAAAAAAAAAAATCAAAAAAATTCCATTAAAAAATTGTTTTGATTTTTTGTTTTTGACACTAGATTCTTGTTCCCTAGGGTTTTTTGAGTCTAAGTTTCAAATTTGGTTCAATTTGGAGTTGTAGAAGTGAAGTTGTCATTAAAGGGTTTTGAGGTTTTGAAACTTTTCAAATTTTAAAAGTGGGTCTTGTGATTGAAGAGAAATTGGGGGTTAATAATCATTGGGATTTGTTCTCTAAGTCAAGGAGAAGATAATCCTAAAGTTTGAGCTAATTCCGAGTTGTTTTGAAGATATTGGAATTAGTAGGTGCTCTTGGTGTTCCATGTGTTCTTCAAGTTGTTCTTGAAGAAGAAGAAGGAAGAAACTACTTTTGATCCAATATTTTCAAGTCAAAAGTGGACCAAGGTGTTTTTGTGTTCATTAGTGGAAATTAAAAAAAAGATTAAAAAAAATTCGAAATTCAAACAAAAATAAAATTGAATTTCAAAAAAAAAATTAAAAAGAAATATTTCCATGTGGACTGCCACGTCAGCAGTCAACATAGTCAACTGCCAACACAGCAGCCACGCAACAGCCACATTAGCGACAACTCAGCTGTGACTGCCACACAGAGAGGTACAACTCTCACCTACAGCGCGTGGGATACAACTTCAGAGAGCAGGGTTTTGGTTTCAGCCTCAAAATTTGGCCAAGTATGAGAGTTTTTTGGGCCTAAAAAATTTTCTAAGTGTCCAAATTCACTTCTGCTTCTTCTAAACTCATTTTTCTTCAATTTCTCAACTAATTAACATCATTAATTACTTGTTAACTAGTTTTAATCATCCAATCAAAGTCTTACAAGTGATGAACTTCTTTAAGGCTTAAAATTTTTCAAGTGTCCAAATTCACTTCTTCTTCTTTCACACTCATTTTCCTTCTATTCCTTAACTACTTAACAACTAATTAACTTATTTAATTACTTGTTAACTAGTTTTTAATATTCAAATTATTTCTTTGATCCTTCCAATTAAGTAACAACACATAATTCTTCTACTTTTGTTACTTAGTGTATTTTTAGTCCGAATCTTTCGGTGCTTCTTTCTTCTACTTTTCTCATGTTAATTCATTTATAACCTTCTTGATTCAAGTCCTTTAGCTTTTGGGTCATCCTTCTTTCAAGAGTCACAAGAATCCACTCCACCACAAAGAATTAGTGATCTTGTGAATTGATTAGGCAAAGGTAGTTCTCTATCAACTTTGGCAAGACACTTTAGGAAGGTGAGTGTGAGATCAAACACGAGAGGTGTGAGAAATTTTGTCACTAACCTTGTTTGATAAGTTTTGTAGGTACCAAAGGTGATTACAAGGAGAAATGTCATCTGTAACTTCTGAATATTGTGGAGATGACATTAGTGAATATGCTTGTAGCAATATGAGCTACGAGCATGGTGAAAATGAGTTTTGTAAGGGCTATGATAGTCCTTATGATCATGGTAATGGGTCTCTTGAGTATGATGGTGATTCATATGAGGGCTATGATGGTCCATGGGATAATGAACAACATAGTGGTGAAAACTACTACTCCGGAGACGATTATGAGATGAATGGAGCTTATGACTCATGTGATGATGTTGAAGAGGTAGAAGGATCTTATGGAGTCTACCATTGTGAAGATGATGGTTCTCGTGGTTTGCACCATGGTTATGATGGTGATGTGAGGTACAATTCTTTCTCTCATAGGTCTTATGAATCCTTTGAGTGGAATCTAGATAGAAATGGAAGTTGTGAGGTTGAATTTCCTTCCTCGTCTTGTGCTACTTCCTATTCTAAGAAAGAAGGCATAGATGTTTGGGCGAGACCATTTCAAAGTCATCGTGTGGACCATAAAAAAAGTACATTCCGTACTTCTCGAAACATGTTAACTTATTCTTCTCATCCTAGTTCCAATGTTCCTTGTTCTCCATATGGTGATGAGGTTGGAGGTAGAGTGGGAGGTACACTAAGCCATGAAGTCGTAGAGTTAAGAGAATCATTTACCACATTGAGGGAAGATTTTGATGATTTCTTGTGGATGAAAAGGTCAAGTCTATGGTATAAAAGAGGAAAGTTATTCATCGTGAAGATAAACCTAAGGAGTTACCTTTGGAAGTAAAACAAGATACTTCTTATCGGGATGACACCAAGGAGTTGAACATGGAAGTCAAAACACCCACACCTTGTGCACTAAAATGGAAGTTAAACTTGAAAGGATCTTCTAACCGCTCGCAAGGAATCCTTGGCACTTTTCCTAACTCCCATAAAATTGAGAGACAAAAGATTGAGAGGAGTAAGGGTATGAAAAGTGACAACTCTAGAGTGGAAAAAGAAGAGGTTGGGTGGAGTGATGTGAGAGGGTTGTCACATTCTTCTCCTAACTCATGTAACTTTTCTTTCTCTAGTTGTTTGAAAACTTGTGCAGGTATCCTTGGAAGCAAGCCTAGTGAGGCACCTCAAAATGTGAAGAATCATGAGGTTCTTGAAAGCTTCCACAAGGAGCAAATGTGCTCCAATGTTGATAATGAAGGTAAAGACACTTCATGTTATGAGCTACAAGGTAAAAATGCTAATTCTTGCAATTCCTTAAGCTTGGAAATTCATTGTTTGACTAGTAGCCAATTGAGTATAAGTGATAGCTTGATTTCATGTGAGCTTAATGATTCTTTACCACATAGTGATAATGCATTTGTTGAGAGTGTTCATACACTAGTTGATCCTATTGATGACCGAATAGATTCTTCTTGTAAGATTAATTTGTGTCTACCTAGTGTTGACACTTGTGCTTTGAGTGATATACATTATCATGTAGTTCTTTGCCATGTTTTGATAATGTACATGTTGAGAATGTGGAAACACTAGTTGATCCTATTGCTGACCAAATTGATTCTTCTAGGAAAGTCAATTTGTGTCCACCTAGTGTTGATACATGTGCTTCAAATGATAGTTCATTATCAAGTGATATTGGTGTTGATCAACTTGTGTGTTATAATCCCTTGTCTGATGTTGACATGACTAATGATGGTGAAATTCATAGTGGTGTGTCTTGGAATGATAGAAGTGTAGTCCCTCTTGAAGGCTACCAAGTGATTCAGAATCCACTATGGTATAATGACACACTTTCCGAAGATGGAACTCTCTTCTTGGAAGATGATAGTACGTATATTGGAGGGGTTAGTGGTCAAAAGAAAGAGGTGTATTTCCTCCAAAGAGCCCTTCATTCTTATGTGACCCCATTCTTGATCAAGACCTTAATACTTGTGGATCAAAGTGTGACTCTATATGTGGGCACACCTTGGATGAAGTTCATTTATGTATCACCTTTCTCTATTACTTGTTTGCATATGACGATGCTCATGCATTTGAGTGGAGTATGATATTGGAAGATAAGGGTGCCAACCGGGCAAAAAAGGGTGTGTTTGATCCTTGTTCATGGATTTCCTTTCCATTTGACCTCGGTAATGAGTTGAATTGTGGCACTAGTTTAGTGATGCTTAGTCAAGATGATAAGCACAATTTGGAGGATTTTGTTGGCACCTTTCCCTATGATGGAAAGTTCCTCTTAAGGGTTTACAATCCACTTAAGGGGCCTACATTGTGGATGGGGAAGGGTAGTTTTCTAACCCCCTTTCTTTACTATCTTTTTGTGTATGATCTTGTTGATTGTGCATCTTATTGGGGTAGGAGTTATTTGTCATGAGAAGGTGAAGTTTATCTTAAATTTGTCATGTCATCTTTGTGTGTTACATTTTGTGATGTAATGAGTGCTAGGATCCGTGAACCTAATTGTGATCTTACATATAGGAACACCTTAGATGACCCCGATGTGCATGACACCTTTCTCTACTATCTCTTTGCATATGATGAGTCTCATACTTGTCTTAGATGTGCATTGTATGTGGGTCGGGGTTTCATTTAGGTCTATCCATGTTTGTATGACCAGATTATATGGACCTATTATCATTTTGACCCCGATGAATGTTTGGGGGTATTGGAGCTTGTAGTAGTGCCATCTTTTGGGTGGTATTATCCTTTTGATATGAGGAATAACCAATTTCATTGTTCTCCATCTATGGGATTAATAGTCATGATAATAGAGGATACTTAGTTTTTCATTGAGATTGACTCTCCTTGGTGTAATGCTTTTTATGCTAACCATTGTACTAACCATCATGGCTATGAGGATATGTTTGTTGTTTGTCCTTTTCATGGTTTTGCAAGGTTTGGATTCGAGGACGAATCCTTTTCAAGAAGGAGAGGATGATAACGACACAGATAGCATGGATCACATGAAAGCTTTAGAGGAGCTTGATGGACACAAAGTAAAGACATACAATGTGTGGAAGGTCCATCAAAGTGAAGAGAAAGAAGAAAGAGGTCATTTATATTAATGGTCATCTCATAAATTCAAGACTTCACAAAAGAAGGCAACCAAACAAGGCTCTTATCTCACTAAAGGTAGAATTGTAAAGAAAGTGTCTTCTTTATTTTATTAGTATAATAGTAGTCTTTTTCATTCTGGAATACTTAGATTATAAAGATTTTGAATATTGAATGAAGAAACTCTTTCAAGAGTGTAGTTTAAGGGTGGAATCCCTTTAGTTTAGTGTAGTTTAGTGTAGCTAAATCTAGATTAGTGATGAGTGATTTTCCATTGTTGATTTAGGACTTCTTAACCTTGATTTCACTTGAGATTGCTCATTTATGGTTTTCAATTTGAGTTGTTTCTTTTCGAATTCAAGTTTCTCTTCCTTGGTTGATTGTTTATTCAATTAACTTTTCTTTCTTCTCTTCTCATCTCTTAATTCTAATCAATCTTACTTTTGTGTTGTTTAATTCTGCATTTTCTTTCAATTGCCCCTTTCATTCTTATCATAGTGTCTGGCTATGGAATTCGAGTTGACACTAAAAAGATTGAAGCAGTGAAGAATTGCCCCAGACCTACGTCCCCAACTGATATAAAGAGTTTCTTGGGATTGGTTGGTTACTACAGAAGGTTCGTCGAGGTGTTTTCATCTATTTCGTCCCTGTTGACTAAGTTGACTCAGAAAATAGATGAGTTTCAATGGTCTGAAGCTTGTGAGCAAAGCTTTTAGGAATTGAAAACTCGGTTAACTACTACTCCAATGTTGACCCTACCAGAGGGTAAAGAGGGTTTTGTCATCTATTGTGATGCATCCAGAGTGGGACTTGGTTGTGTATTGATGTAGAATGGCAGCTTAAGATTCACGAGAAGAACTACACGACTCATGATCTCGAGTTAGCGACAGTAGTTTTTGCTCTTAAGATGTAGCGTCACTATCTCTATGGGATTCACATGGATGTGTTTACTGACCACAAGAGTCTCTAGTATGTTTCCAGTCAAAAGAAGCTAAATCTTCAACAAATGCGGTGGCTAGAACTACTAAAGGATTATGATATAAGTATTCTCTACCATCCAAGTAAGGCTAATGTTGTTTCTAATTCCTTGAGCAGGTTGTCCATGTGGAGTACTGCTCATGTCGAGGAAGGCAAGAAAGAATTGGCTAAGGAAGTTCACAGACTTGCACGTTTGAGAGTCCGTTTGTTAGATTCCAGTGAAGGTGGAGTGGTCATGATGAATGGGGCTGAATCATCGTTAGTGTCAGAAGTGAAGGAGAAACAAGACAAGGATCCTATTTTACTTGAGTTGAAGGCAAATGTGCATAAGCAGAAAGTGATGGTTTTTGCATAAGGGGGAGATGGTGTTTTGAGGTATCAAGGTAAGTTGTGTGTTCCAAATGTGGATGAACTCCTAGAGAAAACCATGGAAGAAGCCCACAGTTTCTGATATTCGATTCATCCAGGTGCCACCAAGATGTACCATGACTTGAGAGAAGTCTATTGGTGGAGTGGCATGAAGAGGTGCATGGTAGAGTTTGTTGCTAAGTGCCCAAATTTCCAGAAAGTAAAGGCTGAGGATCAAAGGCCAATTGGTGTAGCTCAAAATATACCCCATTCGGAATGAAAGTGGGAGATGATTAATATGGACTTCATTACAGTATTACTGTGATCTCGCAGGCAGCATGATTTCATTTGGGTGATTGTGGATCAGATGACCAATTCAAATCATTTTTTGCTGGTAAAGACTACTAATACAACATAAGAGTATGCAACTATGTACATTCATGGAGTTCCCTTGTCCATCATTTCAGATAGAGGTGCTCAGTTTACCGTACAGTTTTGGAAGTCGTTTCAGAAAGGGTTGGGGTCGAAGATAATCCTTAGTACTGCTTTTCATCCTCAGACTGATGGTCAAGCAGAGCGCACAATTCAGACCTTAGAGGACATGTTCAGAGCTTGTATTTTGGATTTTAAAGGTAATTGGGATGACCACTTGCCTCTTATTGAGTTTGCATACAATAATAGTTACCACTCCAGCATTTAGATGGCTCCGTATGAGGCTCTATAAAGGTGAAGGTTTAGATCTCCTATTGGCTGGTTTGAGGTTGGGAAAGCTGAGTTGATAGGACTAGCTTTAATTCATCAAGCCATGGAGAAGGTGAAGACAATCTAGGAGAGGTTGAAAACAGCGCAGAGTCGTCAGAAATCCTATACTGATGTTAGAATAAGAGATTTGGAGTTTGAGGTTGATGATTGGGCATATTTGAATGTTTCACCCATGAAGGGTGTTATGAGGTTTGGTAAAAATGGTAAGCTCAGTCCCCGATACATTGGTCCTTAACGGATATCCAAGAGAGTTGGTAATTTAGCTTATGAGTTGGAGCTACCACCAGAGCCAGCAGCAGTCCATCAAGTGTTTCATATTTATATTCTAAAGAAGTGTTTGGGTGATCCTACACTTATTGTGCCTACTAGGAGTATTGGAGGAAAGGACAGTCTATCCTATGAGGAGATTCCAGTCCAGATCCTTGATCGTTAGGTTCGCAAGTTGAGAACCAAAGAGGTTTCATTAGTCAAAGTCTTGTGAAGGAACCAATTTGTTGAGGAGGATACTTGGGAAGCCGAGAAGGATATGAAGAAGAGATATCCTCATCTCTTTTTCTCTGACTCAGCTCTAGTCCAAGGTACTAACTTTTTGTAAGGTATTTTTTCATTGTGATATGTTGAGTGTATGTTGTTTGTTTATGCTCAAGTTGGGATGATAATTTCTCTCCTACTCTTTTCATGCTAGTTGAGTTCCATTCGAGGATGAATGTTCCCAAGGGGGTAATATTGTAACACCTAGGACTTGGGAGAGGTAAATAAGGGTTAATTGGTAGGTCCACAGCCCTAAAACAAACCATGGACCCTTCACTGAAGCCTAAACGGCTCGTGAAAGGGACCACTGGCCGTTTAGGGGTAGTGGGTTGACCGTTAAAGGCAGCCCTGAGAAGGGCCACCTGGAAGGCTTTCTATACGGGTTGTATAGCGTTGGACGGTCCGTTTAGGGCAAGTTTCCCAACCGTCCAGGGCTGCCAAGATGTGAGTCACCTGAACGGGACCCTAGATGGCCCATGGTGGTTTGAACGGTCTATTTAGGGGTCCGTATAGGTCACCCGTCAACTTTTAAGTTAGGATCAACTTCAAACGACTATATCTTTCCAATGCCATCATGTTTTCCTCAGTTCGAGTTTGGCGTAAAAGGTTACGCTCGTTTTAGTAAGGCACTGTCAGACAGTCAAAGTTTCACGGATGGCTAAACGGTCGGTGAAGTGTTTCATGAACCATGGAGCCCTAAACGGTCCGTGAAGCCTTCCTTTTAAGGCACTCCATCAGTTTTTAAGTTGGGGTCTTTTTGGTCTTTTCCTACTTAAGCTACGTAGTTTTAATCTTTAATCTAAGCCTAAACCATGACGTTTAACACCTAGTTAAGGGCTTAGAAGGTGTTAATCAGTTCTTTTACATTCATTAACACTTCAAGTCATTAGAGCAAGGTTCCAACAGGAGAAAAGCTAGGGTTTCGAGCGTTCTTCGAGCTTCATCAATTTCGTCAAGAACTTCGTTCTTCAAGGTATGTAAGTCTATCACAGTGTTGGACTAGTTCATCCTCACGCCCTACATCTACTTTCAAATCAATAAAAGAGTAATCTAGAGTTCTATCCTTAGATTTGAGTATTCTTGAGATGAGTTGATGTTGAGTTCTGAGTTTTTGAGTTGCTGATTATTGACTTACTATCTCTAATTATTGAATGGTCGTATATTGTGTATTGTGATTATTGAGTTGACTGTTCATATTTATTTTTCAGTATGAACCCTTTTCCTGAGTATTATTGAGTTCTTATTGAGAATCTTTTAAACAAAACATAACTGTTTAAACTGAGTTTTTGAGAAAGTAAAGAAGAGTTTGAGAAAGAGTTTTAACCAAGATTTGAGCAAGAGTATAAGGGAACTAAGTATTTCCCAAATGTTTCATTTTTACATGGAGAAAATACTCTTTTTACATAGAAAGTATTTTTTCTTTGAGCAAAGAGAAACCTTGCTTTCTAAATGAGCAATATGTTCAGAGATTTTTCAGAGCAGTTATGTCTATTAAAAGGATAGTTTGAGAAATTACCTCAAACCAGAGAAAGAGTATGTTTTATACATTTGAGCATGAGTACATATAGAAAGAGTATGTTTTATACATTTGAGCATGAGTACATATTATTTGGAGTAGTATTAAGCACCGATATGGGGATGAATTCAGACAACTCAAAATCTTCATAAACCATGTCTTGCCAACATAGTACGGGATCATCTTTTTTAGATGAATCCTTAGTGCCTTCGGGCAGAGCTTAGTGGATCCACTTAGTTGAGGTGTTCTATATCCCGGCACGATATAGGAAATTTCTGACAGCGTGGGCAAGACGATGTATCATCACGTTGCTCATAGTGATGGTTGTCGGTTAGAGAATCTTTCAATAGAGTTAAAGTGTATTTTAATACATTACTTATTATGTTGAGTTTAGAGATGAGTAAGTATTTTGCAAAGCTTTAAATGATTTAACTTCTTTATTTCTTTACATTCAGCTTGAGTATATTTTATCTATTATAGTCCTTTCATTCAGTTATTTCGCTTCGTCTATATTACATACTCGTGCATTCAATGTACTGATGTCATTTGACATGAATCTTCTTATGATGCAGATACAAGTGTTCATGATTTTCAACAGACATTTCATTGAGATCACTTTGCACTTAAGATAGCTATGGTGAGTCTTCTTGCTTTTCGGAGGATTTCACATTTATTTTCTAGTTATTGTTGAGTTATCGTGGGTCTTGTCCCGATATCTATCCTTCTATTAGAGGCTTCATAGATAGTTAGAGTTGAGGAGTCTCTCAGTAATTCCCTTTTATTTTGAGATGTTTAGCAAACTGTTATATTTAAAATATTGAGTACTTTCAGAAATTTGAGTTGGGTCTATTAGAGATATATGAGTTAAGCTCTGCATATAAAGCTCTTTCTTTCTTGAGTGAGTCTTTCGCTAAGTAGTCAGCCAGGCCAAGGATTCTCTTGGGGATCAGAAATGGTTCTCGAGTGCCGGTCTCATCTAGGGTATAGGCTCGGGCCGTGACATCCGCGTGGGCACGCGTGTCTAGGGATTTTTAATAACCCCCCAAAGATGTAGTTCACCTCCCTAGTTAATAAATTTACCCTAGAAAGAAAACTTTT
This sequence comes from Solanum appendiculatum, assembly GCA_018342035.1. Lineage (NCBI taxonomy): Eukaryota > Viridiplantae > Streptophyta > Magnoliopsida > Solanales > Solanaceae > Solanum > Solanum appendiculatum. Next base: position 119,298 of record JAGDQO010000058.1, on the reverse strand, counting down.
CAAGAAACTAATTTCCTCTAAGGTTCATTCATCACCCAAGGTAAGATTTGACCATAGAACTTCATTATTTCTTCATCTTAACAAGAATTAATATCTCCTACTCATGAAATTCATAGATTTTCAAGAAAGCTCCTCAAGAACTCATCTCCAAGGTTCAAGAAAGGTTTTGTGGTTCTTCTTCTTCCAAGATCATACTTTTCTTAATCGCTCGGTAATTGGAGCGATTAAGGTATGTAAGACTTCAATGAGGAATTCCTTTCATCCTCATGTCCAAGATTTATCAATGCTCATGAACTAAATTTTATAGTTAGGGTTATTAAATCCACTTTCGAATTCATCTATAATTATGACCCGAATTGCATGATTTCTTAAATTAATGATTCATGATTAAAGATTCTTGACTAATGCATTTACTTTTTATACTTAGTAAGGTTTTACATTGTTGTTCTTGTGAGTTATTGACATGACATTGTTATGATTTCATGAAGTTAATATTTCAAAGCATGATTTTTGAGTCTTTATGCTATTATGAAAACTATTTCGAATATTTATGAGTTATGCAAGTTAGAAAAATTTCTCATGATTTAAGGTATATACATGACTTTGAAAGATATATTTTAGAAAGATTTGAGCTTTGACTCATATATTTGAGCTTGGTCTCACCCTTTATTCAAACAAACAGATAATTTACCAAACTATGAGCATATCATATAAGTATATTATTTTTGGAGGATTATTTAGCACCGAGAGGACGTGGGTTTTAAAAAAACTCAAGTCCCATAACTACGTGCCACCATAGGATTTGAGTGTGCCGCTTTTACGGTGAACTCCTTTTGCCCTTTGAGGCTTAGTTAGTGGATCCACATTAGACAGACCTGTTCTATACTCTGGCAAGGTATAGGGCATCCCACCCAACTGTATCTTAAGTTGGACATCATCAGCTCACATAGTGTTTGTCAGTTGTAAGAAACTTCCCAATAAAGCTATTATTAATTTTATGCACTTGTATCATCATTAAGATCTTATACATATGACATTCATACACTAGTTTTGAGATACCGTTCATTTATACTATGTTACTTTATGATTGTGTCTGATTTCATCTTACATATACAGTACATTTCACGTACTGACCACATACTTTTCTTTGCGTTGCATCCTTTTATGATGTAGATTCAGGCATTCGCTCTCAGACTTGTAGCTAGACAGGTTGTAGCATTTCAGTCAGCAATTGGTGAGTCCTCCTCATTCGGGGACTTTATGGAGTAGATATTAGTTGGACATTTTATTAGGGATAGTATTTATTTTAAGGTAGCTGGGATCCATCCTGGCAAAACTCTTTTCTGCATACAGTTAGTACAGGCTTATATTCAGACATAAATGGTTCTGTCTCATTGATCTTTTGATTATATTGCTTAGACTTATATTAAGTTTATGTTTTAGTTAAATGAATTTCATATTTCGCTCGCATTTCATAAAATGTCAAATCAGTTCATTAGCAGAATGTCAGTATCAAGGGTCCGCTTGGGGTCATCGTGATCTTAAGTGTCGGTCACACCTAGGGTGTAGACTCGGGTCATGACACTTATGACCCTAAATCACTTCCAATACACTTCTCACACATAGGAATTAACCTTAACACAAAAGCACAAGTAGGACATCACCCGGTTCAAGCTTATATACTTACGATGAAGATTTAAATTCTAAGAGTAGAGTTACTAGATGTTACAATTTTTCTTTGTGTATTACTATTTATTGCTCACATTTTCTTTGTTTCTTCCTATTTTAATGTCATATTTTATTTTTACCAATATTCTTTAAATTCTTTTCTTTTCTATTGAGCCGAGGATCTATCTGAAATAACCTCTCTACTCCACAAAGTATGTGTAGATTCTCATCTCCACAGATTTCACTTATGAAATTACACGAGATATATTATTTTTGTTATTTTAAGTTTCTTGCCTATTTATCTTTCAGAATATAACAGATGATGATTTAAGAAAACTTATCTTAGATGAAGAGATACAGTCTCAAATTTCTTGACAACTTGGAAATGACTACAGATACATGTAAATAATACTAATTTCTTTATTTTTGTTGGTCTTTCTTTAATTTATTAACTCAGACGGAAAAGAATAATTCCATAATTTTCAATTTATAGAAAGAATTTACTGTTAAATGAATATATTAATTATCTTATACAGGAATTTGTCATATATTGATGCAAGAACTTATCTAATGTTGCAGTAGCCCAGCCATTTGTGCTACATTAATTGATGTATTAAATTTACTTAAGAGACTCCAAGGACCATTAAATATTTCAATTTTATGAATTTAATCTCTAAGGTTTTAGTATTGAATCTCATGTACTTTCAAAATCGTGATTTTAGACTTATATTTATTGTAATTTTAATTAAAAATTATATAAATTCATATTCTTCATTAAAAACATTGAGTTCAAATAAACATGATATATGCATGCATGTTGCATCCGCCTCCACCGTTAGGGTATCATGAGCCTCTATAAAAACCTAAAAATACTTTAGTAAGAACCATCTTTTTATTTTGTAAGCCTCTATATTTTAATAATTTATATATTATACGAAAAGTGACTTAAAATATATTAAATTTTTTAAAAAAATTTGGTATTAAGTTAAACGATGTCACATAAAATGCACAGAGGGAGGGAGTACTAACATGTTCATAATGCACACTTAATTATGTCCCATGAAATGTGATGCACATATCGAGTAGCAATATATCTCTCATATATTGCCTTGTTATTTATATATATGTCTATTACCTCATATAGATAGTACCCTACAAGTATTTTTACGTTTAGAACTTTTTTCCTCTTATATATATGTACTATATTTGTAAGATATGATAAAGACTTTCTTTATTATATTGTCAGAAAAGTTATTGGAAGCCCTGATACTGTTGGATGCAATTAATTGCTTATTGAATATGCACAACTAATTACAGACATAAAATTAATACTCCTGATAGTAACATAACAATCCCTTAGCCTTAGTAAGATTTTTAGCTTATGATTTTTGATTTATTTTTGCTACTTTGTCTTTAAAATAAATATAAATATTATAAAATTGATTAAAACACCTGAAATAAGACAATCCAAAAGCGGGAAGGATATTTTGCATATATGGTATGCTAGCTTTAATTATTTTTAGTTGCACCCACATATATGCTTAGGGGCGGAGCTGTAGTCCACTCAGGACTCAGGGTGTCCAGGCGGACACCCTTCATCGAAAAATTATATTGTTTATACAAGTAAAATTATACGCTAAATGGTAAAATAACATATGTTGGAAACCCTTAAAATAACAAGGTATTGTAGCCTAGTAATTTTAGGTGCACTTGAAAAGCCAAGGTTTAAGGTGGTCACGAGTTTGAATCTCAATAGTTGCAGCATTTAAAACTTTTTTTCCTTCTTCACATTTTTAAAAGAGCGATTTGACTTTGATTTCCTTTTTCTTTTCATTAAAATTTAAAGTTGATAAAGTAAATCCTAAAAAAAAAATTATAAAGCCACTAAAAGTGAAAAAAGCTAAATATTGTGTTCTCTTGATTGTGTTCTCATTTATCATGTCTCGTTGTGAAGCGTAAAAGTGATTTCATTTCAAAGTTGAATTTTCTCCTCTATTTCCCTTATTATTTTTCTATGTTTGTTCACTTCATATTAAATTAAATATGAACATTGAAACTAAATATTATGATGTCTGATTTTTAAAAATTTTGATACATTTATTCATAAAAATATTTAATATTAGGTAATTTGATTTTAAATTTTTTTGTACACTCATTAATTCAAAAAATATACTTGTATAATTCTTGAACTTCTTCGTGAAATTTCTAATTCCGCACATGTGCTTAATAAGGCCATTGGAATTGATTATTAAGTCAGAGACATCAATCATGCATGTTAACTAATACATTACTTGCATGTCCCAACGTCAAAGATTGAATGTCAGTTTTTGTCTTTATAATTAGGCAGAAGTCATCGGTGGCCTCCTAAAGTTGGCACCATGTTTCACTTACCTCAACTGGACTATGTTCATTTTAAACACCTAATGTAGGGCCCGCTGTGCCATTTTAACACTTTTTTCACAGTTGGCAGGCCGCGTGATTTTCACTCATCTAAGGTGTGTAAAACTATTTTTTTCATCTGATGTGGCAGCCAACTTGGCTTTAAAGGTAATATTACCCCACTAATTATTTATACCCTAATTTTTTCTCTCTTCTTCTTCAATTTTAACCTAATTTTTCTCTGCCCTTCTTCTTTATTTCTATTTGCTTCCATGTCGAGCTTCTGCAACTCTTCCATGTCAGCATATGTGGATGAAGTCCGATATTGTAGATGTGGTAATGAAGCCCTATTAAAGACTTCTTGGACCCAATTAAATTCAGGGTGTAGGTTTTTTACTTGTAGAATTTCAAAGGTGAAATTCTCTGTTTTTCTTTACTTCTAAGTTAATTAGATGATTAATTGTTGGCTTCTCTAATTCTTCTTATTGATTTTATAGAAAATGGGTGGCTGTGATTATTTTTATTGGTATGAAGATCGACACCCTCCTCAAGCAAACAGGATGATGTGGGGTTTGTTGAAGAAAGTCAAGGCTTTAAATGAAAAACTAAATCGAGCAAGAAATATATTTATTGTTGATGCCATCGCTACTGGGTTGGTGATGTTTGGAATATTAATTTTGAAGCCTAAGTGTTAGTGTTCTTGAGGTCTAGTAGTATTTATTGTTAGTGTTCTTGAGGTCTAATAGCCTTTATTGTTAGTGTTCTTGAAGTTTAGTAGTATTTTGATGTTGTTGTTGCTGTAAATTTTCGATGTAAATATGCATTTTGGATGAAATGAAATTCTCAACTTCGTTCATTATTTTGGATGAAATGAAATGTTATTGTTGTAGCAATTTTTTTGTTTTGGCTACATAAAAGTCTCAACTTCGTTCTCACAATGTAACACCAAAAGCAATTAGCAAATTCGTCACAATGTGACACCCAAATGTACTCAAAACGTAGACAGTTATATTGCATGCTCCATAATGGGCTCAAAGTTAGCATTATGCTACATACCATTCAAGGCTACAACGTTCAAAAAAGTGTTTACTAGTACCAAAATAAAGCTAGCATAATCCAAAAACAATAATTATTTGGTAATTCACATTACATACCAAAATCAAGGCCCAAAATCAACCTATTCTAAGTTGGTGTTACTTCTTCCTTTTGTTTGCCATTTGCTGTAGTTGGGAGGTGGTGACAGCATCTTTGTTTTTCCATCTCAAGCCTCTAGGCTTAAAGCCAAGGTCTATACCTGTTGAACTCTTTATAACTTGAACCTGTTGGTAGAATTCTTTGACTTGAAGTCCTATGCTGTTTTTTGAAGAAAAAATCAAAATTAATATATAAACTTGCATTTATTAAGAGACAAAGTTTGAGACAAACTTACATTCAGTATTTAGGTTCCACTTGCACTGGTGTAGATGTCAAATCCAACATTACTTGATCCACCATTAGTTGGCCTCTTTGGTCCCCCTCTTGCAGAATCTTCTCCAGTTGCAACTCTTCCTCTTTTTGGTCCAGTAGTGTCTCTTCTCCTTGGAGGTAGTTGACTGGTTATTCCTCTTGAAACAGGAATACTTGTATCCACAAATGGTGGTGGTTGGCTTGATTTTGCAGTTTCCTTCGCCCTCTTAACTCCACTTGTATCACCACAAACTGTTGTTGAAAAAGCATGATTGCTTGATGTTGTTGATGCAGGTTGGCTAAATCTTGTTGGTCCAGTTTGGCAGGAGCTTCTTGGTTCAGGATGGCTGCTTCCTTGTGAACTTTGACCAGTAAACTGTGAACTTTGGCTAGCTGCTTGTGAAGTTTGGAGACCAACCTAAATATCAAACACAAAGTCTATTCATTAACAATTCAGCAAGAAATTTAAAAAGGCACAAACAATAAATTATTTTACCTTGCAATATTTCTTGTTGTGGCCTTGTTGTTTACACTTGGAACAAGTATGTTTCACCCCTTGTTTGGATATCTTTCCATACTTCCTTCTTGGTTCATTTTTACCCTTTCTTCTATTTCTTGGAGGTCTACCAGGCATTGGTTTAGGTTCAGGAGGCTCAATCTTTGGATTGTTAGTTTCAGGCCACATCTTCATATTTGGAATTGGTTGAATGAAATGACTATAAGCCTTTAAGAAGGTATCCTTTTTATACCAATGCTCCACAAGAGGTTCAGGTTCCTTTTCTAGGTGGCACAAAGCAGAAATAGCATGTTGACATGGAATACCTCTCAATTGCCAAGTTCTACAACTACAATTCCATCAGTCAAGTTGATTGTATGCCTATACTGCCCTTCTCCAATCTCAAACCCAACATCAGCATTCCAAAGCACCTTGCATGTCCTAGACTTCTCCTTATTCTCCTCCAATATAAGTACAGCCATAGGTGCAATATCATATATCCAGGTGTTAGCAAACTTAATCATATCCACAGTTCTAGTCATTATTTTTCTCCTAATTTCCTCCAACATAGTTATTATAGATTTGTGTCTACATGATAAGATCCATGAGTTAAAGGTTTCACACATGTTCTTTTCAACTGCATCACATTTGGAATGCTCTTGAAAGAATGCTCTCACCCATGACACTTGTGGATAGTGCAACAAATCAGCACAAATATTCTTACCAAGTCTGCTCATTTTATGAAGCTCCTCCCTGAACTTCACTTCAAAACTTGCCTTGGAACATCTCCAGAATTATTTTCTCCTTTCTTCTCCCTTCCATGTTTGATTCCAATTAGACCAGATGTGTCTAGCGCACCTTCTAACTTCAGCATTTGGCAGCAGTTCAGCAACAGCTGCATGAAAACCCTACAAAAAAATACAATTCAAGAAAATACATTTATGCATATCTACAATTATCTAATGTAATAGACAATTACTTTCTGCATATCTGCCATCACAGTAAGTCCCTGCCCAGTACCCAACTGCAGGTCCTCTTTCAAGTAGTTGATAAAGAAACTCCAACTATGTTTAGTCTCCTTGTCCACAACTGCCCAGGCTATAGGAAACATCTGGTTGTTTCCATTCTTGCCAGCTATTACTAGAAGTTCACGCCTGCAAGCACCCTTTAAGAAACATCCATCAAATCCTATTATTCTTCTACATTCTTCCTTCCACCACTTCTTCAATGCATCCAAGCATACATAGAAGTACACAAACAAATTCTTTCCAAGTACAGTTTCTCTATCCATCCTTACCCAAACAGAACTAGCAGGATTGGTCTGTTTTATAACTTCAGCATAATCACATAACCTTGCAAATTCCATATTCCAGTCACCCATGGTCTCTCTAAGAATCATCATCTTTGCCTTGTAACAAATTGTTCTACCCACATACAGTCCTAGCTCCTCCCTGCACAATTCTTGTATTTCCCAAATTCTCAATGATGGTTGTTTAGTTATTTCATCCTTGAATCATTCTGTTAGGAACTTAGATGTACACATTTTGTTCTTATTTGATGGAGAACACTTATGTATAGGATGTTAGTTCTTAATCATGAAGTTACCAAAATCCCTATCAATTGCACCATAGCACAACCATTTGCATTTCTCTTTGAATTTACGTTTAGCTCTCACTCTATGAGCTTCATTAGGCCTTAACTTAATTTGATAATTTTTTTCAACAGAATATTTAACCAAAGCCTTTCTAAATTCCTTAGCACTCTCAATAATCATTCCAAACTCAAAAATAGTAGCTAAACATTCATCATCATACCTGACCTTATTACTCTTCCTTCTGCCTGGTAGATCAATACCCCTAACAGCTTCTACATCTAGCACATCATTGCTATCATCACTATCACATTCTGAGCTATCAATATACTGCTCATCTCCTCCTAATCTACCAACATATCTATCCTTCTTATTTATTCCAATATCTTTAAAGCCTCTATCAACACCAGCTTCACCTATTGGTACTTCTTCAAGTATTGGTTTCTTCTTCCTTGGATTAGGATTTCTTTACTCCCTAAGATTAGGATTTCTTTTGTTTCTCCTTTCAGCCCTAAAGGATCTCAAATCTTCATCAACATCTGAATCATCTTCATCTGGAATAGTATTTACATATGTGTCACTACTAGGCAAATCTGTATCAGCTTCATTCAGATCTGTATCAGCTCCAAGCAGATATGTATCAACTCCATTCATATCTGAATCATCTTCATTCAAATTTGAAACAACCTCATTCTCCACAGTTCCATCAGTATTTATACCCACAAATTCATCAACAGGATCAGACCATGGTAAAAGACCAGCTGGAGTAGGCAATTCCTCCAACTCATCAATTTCATGGACCACATACACATGAAGTTCATCACCATCTATCAAGTTTTTCACAAAGTCTAACAATTGAATATCAGAAGTAACTTGAACTAAATCATTGTTATCTTCATTTTGATAGTAAAATCCCTTCACATTTGTATACCTACGGTCTTTAGTGTATGAAAGGAACTCGACAAGACTAAAATGATCTTTATCTATGGCAACACCAAATACAACTACTTCCCCTTGGTAAGTAGGGTTAGTGTTTCCGACAACACACCCCCCATGATGAAAACAGGTTAAAATATAGTTGTTCATATCCCGAAAACTCTCAACAAAAGGAAATACCCAAAACGCCCCTTACTTTATCAACGCTAGTTAGGCCAAAACTTAAATTCAAAATGATAATAAAGAAAGTTGAATCAACAAACAAAATACACCTTCTTCAATATTAAAACAGACAAACACAAGAACAAGTTGGTAGAACCTTCAATTTCTCCAATGTCGTAAAGCCCGACAAAATGTCAATACTTGATTTTCAACCTTCAACCTGAAAAATGGCGACATAAAATACAGCAATAGTTAGTACTAACTATGAATTGAAGGAAAAACAAAGCAATCGGAGATAAAACTACCTAGGGTTTCATCGGAGAAGAGAGAAAATCGACATGAAAGGTAGCTGAAAGATCAAAGCATCTTTTAATCTGAACAAAAAATGACGTGTAAAGGGCTTTAGGAGTTGGCATAATATAATTGGTCAGTTAATCCACGTAGATAGGGTTGTTCACATGTGCCTATGGTCAACAGAAGTCTGTGAAAATGTGTTAAAATGGCACAATGGGGCCCTGCGTTAGGTGTTTAAAATGAACATAGTCCACTTGAGGTGTCTAAGTGAAACATGGTGCCAACTTTAGGGGGCCACCGATGACTTCTGCCTTATGATTATATGGCTTCCTATGCATCTCAAAGGCCAAACATATAAACATATACACAGCATTTTAAATTTGTACTCATTTTTAATTTTAGCATTTCATCTTTAACATTGTTTCATTTTAATTATTAAATTTTATTTTTTATATATCATTTAAACACGAAATACTAATTTTATGATTATTTTTTTTTTATGTTCTTCAATTACAAATTCTTATTTTAAAAGCAACGTGTGTTTATTAATTTTCGTAAAAAAATAAAAATTAATGAATGAACATCACTTTTTTTGAAATAATAATATTAATTTTTGAGATTTTCTCTGTATTTTTGCATGAAAATAAACCGATGAAAGTGCTTTGATTTTCCTTCTTAAACATTCAATTTAATTAAATAACACTATATATTTTATTTTTTTCATATCATTCAGGCAATCTGAATTTAACGCAAATACTCGCTTTGTAATTTTTAATTTAACTCAATACGAATAAAAAAAATTATCTTCAATACGAGTAAAAAAAAGAGACTCTTGTTCATTGCTAATAATACTACTAAAAATGCTAAAACTCAACAGACTTTGTCGGTCTATCAATGATTTTTAAGAAAGAAAACCAACACAATTTCGTCCGTTATTTTCAAGCAAAAAATATAGAAAAACTCTCAAAATAATTATTATTATTTTTAAAAAATTAATTTTTGTTCGTCAATTTTTATTTTTTACGAAAATTAATAGACACACATCGATTTTTAAAATAATAAACTGCAATTGAAGAACATAAATAAAAATAAAAAAATCATAAAACTAGTATTTCGTGTTTAAATGGTACATAAAAAATGAAGTTTAAAGGTTAAAATGGAACAAGGATAATATAGAGTGTCAAAATGAAAAATAAGGACAGGTTTGAGGGGTTGTGTATGTGTTTGGCCCATCTCAAATTATTGAAAACACTTCTTATTGTCAATATAGATATTAACTTATGATTTTTAATTTATTTTTACTAGAAAAAATTAACGTATTAGATATGCATTCCTACCATATATACTAATTATACCTATACTTTCAAACAATTACATATGTTACCATTAATTGTGAATTTTATACCATATATTAAGTTAGATACATTCAAATACACATATTGTCACGACCCAAAATCACAAGTCGTGATGGCACATATGTTTTCAACCGATAGGTAAGCCAACCCAATAAGTATAGCAAGCAAATATCTTACATACTAGTCTTTTAAATATCTGTCAACTCTAAGTTATGGATAATATAGTTCTTCTCATAAACCTTCAACTGTCTCAAACATAAACTATCACCTTTCCTTTCTATATCAATACACAACCAAGATCAATCCGAAAAGTATCACAATATACAATAAAACCATCTCCCTCTACGAGTAGAGTCAAAATCAAAGTAGTAGTCAATAAAATCCTGAGCTTTTGAAAACTCACCTTACACTCATTAGACCACTGAAAAATCACATTCTTTTGGATCAACCTAGTCAATACGGATGCAAAAGATGAGAACCCCTCCACAAATCATCAATAATAATCTGCAAGGCCTACGAAACTCTGAATCTCGATAATTGAAATAGGTCTAACCTAATCCGAAAATGTCTCTATCTTCTTAGGATCCACCATAATACCTTTCTTGAACACTACATGGTCCAAATATGCCACCAAACTAATCAAAACTCACATTTTAAAAACTTGCATAGAGCTTAATCTTCTTCAGATTTTAAAGGACAATCCTCAAATGATGCTCGTGATCCTCCCTACTACAGGAGTATATCAATATATCATCGATGAAGATAATAACAAAGGAATCCAAGTGCGATGGAAACACCCCCATGAAAATATACTTAATCTAATAAATCTCTTACTCAACAAGTCTTGTTACTGATCTTTCAATTCCACTGAAGCATTCCAATATGAAGGGATAAAATAGGTTGGGTGTCCTACTCTAATCCAATACTAAATTTGATATTACGATCAGGTGAAACACTTTCAAAAACTCTTTTACCACGGGAATCGATTCTAAAGGAGAATTACCGATACTAATATCACAAACATAAGTCCAATAGGGGATGCATCACTTTCTATTTTTACTAGTTGAGACTTCACAATTGAAAATATCCTTCTTAGATAAGTATTGAGAAGTCTCCTGCCACTTCATTTTAGGGATACTTGATAAATCTGAGGTTATTGTCTTAGCCTAATAGACTGAAAATGCATGATAGGGAGAAATTTAATTCATATTCAAAAGAATTAAGTATGTTCATGTGTCATGTACTACCAAGTCAATAACATAAGATCGATGTAATTGATCTACCACTAAGAACCATCTACATGGGTAGAAATGTGTATAGACATAGGAGAAGAGCGACAAAGTATGTTCAAATCCAAAATAAGGTACACACTTTCGTAAAATGAAGTAGATCCACACTCAAAATAAAAATGTAGTCAATTGAGACAATACCAAACGATACTTTGAACAACCTTGGTTACCCCAATACAAGTAGTTATTTACTAACGTAATATTTTCAATCACCACTGTATTAGTCTATGATCTATATAGAGATTCATAACTACTATGCATACGTCTCTATAGATGTCCTCATAAAGCTTCATACAAGTATTCCTTCCAAAATCCTTTAACTAAAGAATCCTTCTCCCCTCTTGCTTTCAATTAATATTATTGATACTCAATTCAATATTTGAAAGGCTACTCATAATATGAATTTATCACTATTTATCTTTAACCCTCAATTTAAATGTCCTTGCTGACTGATATTCAATTTAGCCTTCTTATAATCTCTTGATGTACTAGACTTAACCTACTTTGTGGTTTCTATCAAATAAATATAAATGTGGTCATCGTGCCATCCAACTTGAACTATTCAAATTATCTTCAGTATACCTCCACTCCAAAGGATAAAAAGGAAATTTGTCATATGAGTCTTATAACAAGTCTTACCCTCTCAAACGTCATTAGAAGTGATCACAGTTTATGTCCTTGTCCTTCATCAACTTCTCCTCATAACCTCACCATAATCACCATCCTCTTATTTGATCAATTGATCAAGACATCAACATTATACTTTTTCATTACTAAATTATTCACTTATCGTAAACACAGGTCATAAAATTATCCTAATAAATTGAAATAAAGTTCAAGTATCCTCTTATAAATCACACCTCGAGCAAATCATTCTTACTATTTCCAAACTCATCAATTTATTATTTTATTTTTTTGAAAAGCTCATTACTGAGTTATTTTGCTAACCCCCTAACATCCATACTAAATCGCACATTGACATCCCTTTTCACTAGGGTCAAATTTGAGAATGTTTCCTCACCATTGGTGAGAGAATGGAACAAAATTTTGACCTCAAACAAAATAACATACGCACGATAAGGAATGAAAGAATAGAAGTTTCCTAAAGTCCTATAGCCTCTCGAAGATAAGTAAAGGACGTCTCCGTACCGATCCGCAAGACTCTACTAGACTCAGCTCTTGTACTCGTGAGACCGATGAACCTAGGGCGCTGATACCAATTTGTCACGATCCAAAATCACAAGTCTTGATGGCACCTATGTTCCCAACCGATAGGTAAGCCAACCCAATAAGTATAGCAAGCAAATATCTTACATACTAAGTCTTTTAAATAAAAATGCGGAAAACTAAAATATCACCCCCAAGATTTAGTGTAATAAGTACAAGAGCTTCTAAACTACGATGCAAGTCTAGAACTAAATGACAACCTTAGACGTAAGAAATATTCTGTCTGAATACTAAAATAAAATAATAACTAAAGACATAGAGGGAGGTGTGAGCCACAGAACAGCCAAGCAGCTCACTACAACTCCAAGATAACTCAACTCAACTTTGAAAGCTCCACGAAATGCCCTCGAATTCAAAATCCAATCTGCACCACAAAAGAGTGCAGCAAGTGTAGTATGAGTACGAAATCACGTCTACCCAGTATATCTCATAGACCGACAACGAAGAAGTAGTGACGGGAGTATATAAGAAAATAATCCTTTAATTTTACAAGTCCACATCATACTTATCAACCAAATTTTCATCAATAGGGATAATCAAATATCACGTAATGTCCAACATCAATAAAACACACACTCAAACAAGAATGAGGGATGTAATGGGATGCAATGCAATGTGACACCATGAAATGATATGCCTCAGATGTCAAGTACTCTCTCAACCGTATATACACGATACTACTCGGAAATACATCGAGAGTTTGTGACCCATGAAGGACTCGCGAGGTCCATATACCGACACAGACGATCTCCATGTGTCTGTGTGGATGATCTCAACGCACTATCATAATATCAAACAATCCCCAGCACGGACGATCTCCACGTGCCCAACTTATAATCATAACCAATCCCTCACACGGACGATCTTCACGTGCCCAAATTATAATCATAACTCGATCTCAACACGGACAATCTCCATGTGTTAGACCTTTACTCATACTCAATCTCATGTCAATGCATGTGCACAATGTATTAATGTATCCGTGCTTGTATTAATGTATCCGCGCTTTCATTAATGTATCCGGATTGGGTTAATTTTTATTTTAATAATGTATCTGTATTAATGTATGAATGTATCTGTGCTTGTATTAATGTATCCGCGCTTTCATTAATGTATCCGGATTGAGTTAATTTTTATTTTAATAATGTATCCGTATTAATGTATGAATGAATATGTGCTTGTATTAATGTATCCGCACTTTCATTAATGTATTCAGATTGAGTTAATTTTTATTTTAATAATGTATCTGTATTAATGTATTAATGTATCCGTGCTTGTATTAATGTATCCGTGCTTTCATTAATGTATCCGGATTGGGTTAATTTTAAGGGATTATTGTAATTAGAAAAAAAGTAGGTATAAATAGTAATTTCATCTTTACACTATGTGATTTATGTAACTTACCCTTAAATTAATTTCAAACTTGACCCATTTACTATCGACTAATAAATTAATTATTTAACAAATACATGTCAATTAATTACTATAGTTAAACGAATAGTTCAAAATTCCTATTTAACATTTTATCGAAAGAGTCTTTTATGAAAGAAAATGATCTAATGCTCAAAACAACCTAACGGGTCGTTACACATATACCTAAACCTAAAAAAAATAGTCTAGATTTGAAATCGCACACTTAAAATATCCCCAATTAATGCTTTCATGTCAATAGACTCTCTCTCTCATCAACCTCCCAAATCCCACCCCACATCTTCCATCACCATTCTCTCTTCCCTCCTGCCCTTCCACACTATTTCTTCCATTGTTGTCTCCTTTTGTCAGATGGAATGCAAACAGAAGTGAAGGTGAGACAAGAAGAGCTCTTCACATTTAATTGGAGAGGACAAAATATATGCAGACCCGAGTTATGTCGACAGCAACAGTCATGGCCGGTAAGTTTCAGATGACCACAGTTCATCAATGTCATATCCTCTAGGGTTGTTACAAATCTTGATTTTCTCCTTAATTAACTGTTTTAGTTATATCCCTTAATTAGACACAATCCTTAATTAATTCTTTTAGTTATAACCCTTAATTAGACACATTAATTGATATGTATCTGCTGAGATACATGTATCTGGAAGAAACAAATACATGTATTACATGGCCAAAGTATGGTAAAGAACATAATATTGTAAACTAGCGTAAATCTAAGTATTTAACTCCTAAAGTAGTGAGATTTGTATAAGTTACCCTTTTATTATTTTGACTTAAAATAAATACAAATAGTTCTATCGGCCTCTTTTGGCGATTCAAGTCATTGGTTGAAAGAAAAAAGATGAATGAAATTGCTGGTATTTTCACAGTGCAATAAAATTGAATATCATCTTGGATATCATTTAATTTGTATGTGCATAATTTTCCAATTTATTGGTGCTTACTTGAAAAATTAATGGTGTTATCGTAATTTTTGCGGGAAAGGCAGTGGGATGGCCACCTCTATGCTTTTTCTTATTAGTAATATTATTTAGTAATCGTATTATTATTTTTTCTATGTGTATTACTAGGTGTTGCTCACTTTTGCTTTGCTTTTTCCTATTTTTTTGTTATATTTTCTTGCTAATATGCTCTGAATTTTTTTTCTTTTCTATCAAGTAGAAGATCTATCCAAAATAATCTTTCTACTTTATAAATATAGGGGTAGATCTGCATATATCTTATCTTCGGAGTCCATATTAGAGCCCCAATTAAATTCAAATCGTGCACTTGTGCTACATTAATTGATATATTAAATTTGATTAAAGACTCCAAAGTGGATTAAATATTTAAATTTTATGAATTTACTCTTTAAGATTTTTAGTATTGAATTTCATGTACTTTCAATATTGTGATTTTAGATTTATATTTATTGTAATTTAAATAAATTTTTATATATGAATTCATATTTTGCATTAATAAAAATATTGAGTTCAAATAAATATAATATCTAATGTTGCATTATGAGCCTATATAAAAGCTTAAAGAGGCTTGGTAAGAACCGTCTTTTTATTTTGTAAAAATTATATTTTAATAATTTATATACAATTATTGACAATACAGTCTAAACCATGAAAATTGAAAAAATCGATAAACATTAAACAAATGACTATAAATATATACTTTATTCTATTTTATGTGACATTCTTTCCTTTTTAGTTCGACCAAAAACAATGTAATCTTACTATAAATAAAAATAATTTAACTTTGAAATTCTCCTTTTACCTATACTGGAATGATTTACAACCACACAAATATCTAAAAATTATTTTAGACTACAAGTTTCAAAAATCTTTTTTTTCTTAAACTCCATGTAAAATTCAACAATGTCACATAAAATAGAACAAAAAAATTAATACTAGGCATGTTCATATTGCACCCTTATAACCCGTTTGAATTGACTTAAAATAAGTAACTTTTAAAAGTTACTTTAAAGTCATTTAAAAATAAATAGTTATGTGATTATTGATGTGCTTGGCAAATAAGTGAAAGTCACTTTTTTTTATCAAAATGTCTGAAATACCCTTAAAATTGTTAACATTATAAAAGAATTAAGGGTAAAAAAGTAATATACTTGGTCAAAGTAGAATGATTTATAAGTTAAAAAAAAATAAGTAGGAGGCACCCTACTTTTAACTTTTAACTTATTTTAAGTTACTTTTGACTTATTTTAAGTTATTCTTATAATTGTCAAACACTCTAATAAATCAAAAACTTATTTAAAAATTAGTTTGACCAACTTAAAATCCCATCCAAACGGGCTCTTAATCATATCGCATGAAATGTGATGCATAAATCGAGTAACAATATCTTTCTCATATATTACCTTATTCTATATATGTGCTCATTACCTCATATAGATAGTACCCCAATATACATAGTGATATTTTAATGACAACCTACTACTTTCTCTATTTCAAAATAATTGAATTGTTGAGGTGTTTCACATCCTTTAAGAAAAGAAGATTAGGACATAAATTAGACATTTCTTTCCATTTTTGCCCTTATTAATTATTGCCAAGTTAATCTTTAGAATAATTCAAAGCCAATTAAAGTTTCTTAAACTCATCAAATAGAAAATACAAATGAAAGGTAAAAGTGGAAGAATATTCTAAAAGTAATCTTGAAGATTAAACAATTAAATTAATTTGAAATATGAAAAATGTCTCAACAATTCAATTATTTTGAAACAGAGAGAGTATTTCAAAGAATCATGTTTGAATTACTATGTAAAAAGGTTAAAAGTATGAAATAAGTAAATCATTTTACCTCATATAGCCTATAGGACCACAATATGGATTTTTAATTCCAAAGACAAATGTGTGAATAAGCTTTTTTTGGATCCTTATCTTTTATTTGTACTATATGCTGGTCCAATTTGATAAGCCGTACCAATTCTAAATAGTGAAAACGTGTTCTATTTCTGCAGGGATAAAACGGATAGATGTAATTATTAATGACATTGGTGAAATAGCTGGAAATAAGGGTGAACAAAATCAAATAAAAAATCTCATTAAATCACAAATTGAGTCAAATAAAAAAATAATTTGAGTAGTGATTTTGTTAGACTTAATTTGGTATTCGAAAAAAAATGACTATATTTGGATTGATTTGGTTTTAATTTTAAAAGGTCAACCTAAGACCAAACTAACCCGTCATTATATATATAATCTTTTAAATTTATTTTGTATATAAAAGTATTTATTTTGATATAATTTATAAATATTTCTCATATTTTTTCATAGTTTTTATCTTTTAGCATATTATTTCAAGTATGACTAAAATTTTTGAATGATCCAATAAATGTTATATTCCATAGATATTAGTAACTGTGATAAAGGCTCAAATCAAAATCAAATCAATATTAAAGCTAACAAAATAAATTAATTCAACACTAATAATGACAATAATGTTTAATATTTGTTCTTTAGTTTTACATTGGTTTAAAAAATTATATAAAATATATGACCTAATTTTAGTTTTTCTTTAAAGTTTAGTCTTGTAATTAATACTTATTGGACTTATTTTAGCATGATTTAGTACTTTTAAATTATTGATCATTTTCATTAAAACTTATTTATTTGCTATATTTATTTTATGCAATTTCATTATTATTTTTGTAGAATATGTTAGTGTCATCAATCACATCATATTTTGTGTTATTTTTCTTAATAAACACCTTAAATAGTTATATTTTGGTAGGACTGAAGAAATATTCAAAGCTCAAGTTAATTATATGTTTGTATCAATATATTATTGGAAAAATTCAAAAAAAATTAGGTTGAAAATTTTGAATTTTATTAGTTTGGTTTTGTAGCAATCCTTTCTGATCGTTATGGGTAGACCAATGGTGAAAGAATTAGGTCAGAAAATTTTTTGGGTAGTGACTTGAAAATTTTAGGCTAGACCAGTCTCAGACGAAATATAAGTGAGGTGTGGTCTAGGACAATTAGGAAATGGATTGGGTCGTATGTCTAAACTTGGATTGAGTTTTCTATTAGCTAAGACATTAAGAAATCCATAGGGCTTTACGAAAGTGAATTCAGAAAAGTAGAACTCCCGATATCAGACTCGGCGTGAAAGGATCAGTTTAGAACGTCAAGATGCAAAGGTGTGTTGTGAAATGAGAACCTTTGGAGAGAATTTCGAGTATCTATCTCGTGCAATCTGTTATAGTTGGTGTAACAACACTATAGCGAGGGAAATAAATTGCCACTGTAGCGGATGGTCCCACTATGGCAAAGCCGCTAGTAGGGTTAATCACGAGTTTATGCAAAAAATTCCCCTGAGCCACTCATAATTTTGCAAACACATTTTGGGAAGAAGGAGGGCGACCTAGGGCAAATATTGTAATGTCTCAATTCTTATGAATTTGCTTTTAATTATGAATTGACCATTTTGTCTTTCCCCTTAGCATTTTCATGTTTAGATTGTGTTGCGGAGATAGTTGGTTTGGTCCCCGATGCGATCGGGTGTGTTTTTATTGATTTTGACCTTGTTGAGTGAGTATCTTTGGTATGGTTGACTTTGGATCAACATTTTGAGTTGCGAGTGTCGGATGGAGATTCTTGTCAGTTCCATTGTGTCCAGAACGTCGAGAGTGAGCTAGGAAGGTGGTTAGTCAGGTTTTCGAGGCCTTAAGAGTGGCTCGGGAGGGTAATTCTGTCATTTGACCTTTTTTCGGAAATTCGACGATTCCATTGATTTCAGAATATCGAATTTAATAGAGTAGTATGTCCAGTTTATTTTTATCGAACCCCGAGAGATTTTCGAGGGTCCGCTCAGAGGCATTTTTCCTTGAGTTCAACTGCTGATTTTCTGTTTTTGGTGCAGGTGTGTTAGACCATCGCGATCCCGGTGGATGAGCTCGCGTTTGCGATGAGTCACCCTCCTTTCCTTCGCGATCGCGGCCAGGGGGCTTGCGTTTGTGAAGAGTCTTCTCCTGTGACCTTCATGATCGCATCCCATAGGCTCGCGTTCGCTATGTGTTACCTCAGTGTCCTTCGCGATCACGAGAGTTAGTGGCACGTGATCGCGATGACCAAATTTTGCCTCAATAAAATCTAAATTCGGGATTTGTTTTCCATTTCCTCCATTTTTACTCATTTGAGAGCTTAGGAGTGGAGATTTTTGAGGAATTTCTTGAGGAGATTCGTTTGGGTAAGTGCCTTTAGCTATTCTTTATCGATTCCTTCAGGTTTTGTCTTCCAAAATCTCTTTTAAATCTTGATTTCAATGTGGGTTTTGGGGTTTTTCTCACAAAGTTGGGAAATGAGTAATTTCTTGATTTGGAACTCGTTTCCTGCTTGATTTTAATGGGGTTTTCAACCACAAATTCCTCTTGGCTTGTAGAACATGTTTTTCAACTAAAAATCTGATTTTACCCTTTCGATTTCTGAAGTGATTTTTGGACTATTTAACCTCTGATTTCTAATCAATATGTGTATCATTAGACCCCCTTTTGATGAACTTCTTTCTTTATTGATAGTTGGGAATTGTTTCGGTGATCGTTTGGTTGAGGTAGTGCTCCAATAGAGTTGTTTGGGTGAAGTTTCGGCCTTCGAGGTAGGTTTGACTATCCCTCTTTTAGACTGAGATAAGTGATTAATCTTTCTTAGGGAGTCAACTGTGAAATTAGTTGTTGTATGAGTTTTAGAGGTTGGTAAGTGTTGACTTCCTTGTTTAGCCCGTATGATGCCTATTTGTGATGTTTAGCCTGTGTGGAGGCTCGTGTGATACCCTTTATTGTTGTTGAAACCTGTGATAATTGAGAATTTGCCCGTTTGAGGGGTTGTGTGACCTATTTGTTATATTTGACATTGAGATGCCTGAGTTAGGGGCTTGAACTGATATTTGATCATCTTAAAAATGGAAGAAAGACTTTCTAAGCGGTAAAGGCTGATTTCAAATGGATTCTTCTCCAATCCCTATCATTTGAGGACGTATGTCGTGACTTATTGAGTTTGAGAATTTTATGCTATTCAAAATCCTTGATGAATTGATTATGCCTTTGTGTTGTATATGTTGTGATGCATTCATCCTCATTCAGCTTATCAATGTTCATGGGAATATGAAAAAGTGCAGAAATACTATTTTTGAAAAACAATGAGACACCTTACATTTATCCTTAACCACGAGCTAGGTGGCAAGTTGATGAGATATTGAGATTTCGAGATTGGTATATGGACTGCGAGTCCCCCATGGGTCTTTTTTTGGAAGCTAAAGTTCGGCAAGGTGTATACGACGATCTTGATTTCACTTCATCATTTCATCATTTCATCATTTCATCATTTCATTGCATTGCATTGGACAACTTTGTTGTGTTGTATAACTTTCTTATCTATTGATATGAGTATTAACTGTAACCTTATGTGTTCATCTTATTCACGTCGTAATGTATAAATTGGCGGCATCGATGCTGTAATGAGATTTTTCTACGTGCAGGTGGAAGTTTTTCATAGTTTATTTCTTAAGTCTGATTAGTGGCTTATATTCAGTCGGTCTAACCTACTGAGTACATGTGGATTGTACTCAACCCTACTTCTGTTATTTTTTTAAGCAGATCCTAGTCAGGATGATCTCCGTAGAGGTTGATCGAATCTAGCATTTTTTTTCCCATTTGGAGTTGTGGTGAGATACTACTAATCGAATCACCATTGGCATCCATCTATCCTTTACATTCTTTAATTTATTTTTGAATACTTGAGATGTATTCCAAATTCTAGAAATGTATTAGTTGTTCTTTATGCTTATGCTACAAGGTTTTGAGAACTTCTTTGTTGTTTTCTTTTCTCTTGGTTGTGGCCTAACCTCCCTTTGGAAGTCTCGTATGTGCTATTTCATTCAACTTACACACCAATTTTGGGGTTCTCGAGGTGTATGTCATCATGAACTCAATTTTTGGGTTGTGACAAACCTATTTCCATCAATTTCATTGATAAAGGTAAGTTAATTATCCCCCACATTGGTATTGGTAATTCTTAGGTCTTAGAATCCTTGTTGGGTGACCTTAGGGGAGAGTTGGACTCGAATTAATGGTGGAAACTGTGGTTTGGGTGGAATGACCATGGGAATGGCCTGAGGTTTAGGATTTGGTTATAATCTGGGTATTGTTTGGTCATTTTTCATTGATTATATTATTTTATTATTGTATTAGACAAAGAATAAGTCGGAATTCGTAACAAGGGAAAAGATCGAGTTCTTTAGAACTTCACAGGCTTGATTCGATGTAGGTGATGGTTGTTTGTTTCTTGCTTATGTTATATGTGCTTGTCAATGGCTTTGTTAGTATTACATGCATGATATATGATTAGGGAAAAAGAAAGAGCATAATTTGAAATGAAAAGTTTTCCCAATCACATGCAATGAATGTGTTTACTTGGGTGTACCAGGGTGATTGCTATTCATTGTGCTTATGATTATTTTATTTATTTGATGATTGGATTGAGTATCACGCCGGTAAACTAACAATTGGAAAGGGTACCACGCTGGTACACTAACAATGTGAACTAGTACCATACCAGTACACTAAAAATTAAAACAAGTACCACGCTGGTACACTAATAGTTTGTGTGTGTGGGTTCCATGACAGAACTGGATTAGCTTGTTGTATTGTGATGTTTCATGTTTATTGTGCGTATCAACTTAGGGCGAGGGCTGAAAGTCTGATCTATGTTGTACTCATGTTTATAATTGTATATTATCCGCTTTACTAAGTTGTGATTGCCTATTCATATCTCATATAACTGGAATTAGCTAATGATCCTACCAGTACACTATGATTGTCTACTGATATCGCACTTGCTCTTCCTTTATTGAGTATAATGTCACATCCCGAGCCTACATCCTAGACGTGGTCGGTACTCAGAGACCATTGCTGGCCCAAGCGAACCCTTGGTCTGCCCTAACTATAATTCACATGACTCTATAAGATACGCGGAAGCTTAAATAGATGAACATTTAAAACATTTAAAGAAAAGCTTTAAGACAACTGCATTGAAATACCTCACACAATTCATAAGTTTAAATAAAACATCTGGAGAAAACAATGGAAACATCTAACTCTGTCTGCCTATGAAGACTCTATTATTCAAGATAGGTGTCGGGACAAGACTCATGACACCTCAAATACAACTTAAATTGAATATGAAAATGGAGTCCCCCAAAAGCAAGGAGGCCTCACCAAAAGCTATCTACGAGTGCAAAGTGATCTCAACGAAATGCATGTTGATGATCCTGAACACCTGAATTTGCATCATAAAAAGATGCAGGTCTAAAGAAATCAGTACATAGAATGTATGAGTATGTAATATGGCTGAATAAAAATATTAACTGAACTGATGGCGGGAAACATATCAAGTAAACAATATATGAATAAGTAGTGAAAATCATTTGTACTTTACAGTATGATATGCAATAAAAACAATATGAGAATAGAAAACTTTATTCTATGGGGAGTTTCTCTAACCAAAAATCATTACTATGAGCCTAGAAATGATACAACGTTTTGCCCACGTTGAAAGGGTCATCCTATACCTTGTCGGGGTATAGAATGTTACTGTAACTATGGATCCATCTAATAGGCCTTCTCAGGGGCAGTGAGGAGTCACACGACAAATCGGTGTGATCTTATTCTACGCTGGCTATGTAGTTTTATGGGACTTGAGTTTAAAATAGACTCTTATCTAATTTGGTGCTCGATACTACTCCCAAAATATTTAATATCCATTATGCTCAATCACCCTTTAAAAAGAAAGGGAATATTACTTTACTTTATTTTTCACTTTGCTTTACTGAAGTACTTTTTAGAAACATCAATTATACTCTTTCTCTTTCTCAACAGTTAAATAGCACATATGAAATCATTTGATTCTTCCTTTAAAGACTTTGTTCAAAACTTACATTTAAAAAGTATACTTATGGGCTTATCTTTCAAGTCCATAATCGATATATAAGAAAATTTCATGTAGTTACTTTTGAAAACATGACTTTTATAAATCAATAGGGTTCATTGATACAAAGAATGAACAACAATTTAGAATTCCAACATACATAGTAGAAATCAAAACCTCAACTGTTATGGAAACTTAACTAAGAATTTTCAAGAAACTATGGGTAAAACCCTAAACATAACTTTTGCTAACTGAATTTCGATTTAGGGCATGAGGACGAAGGACGAACTAGTCCAACACTATGAATAGCCTTACATACCTGGAAGAACAAAGTTCTTGAAGAAGTTTGAAGAAGAACAGATTGGAAGACTTGAAACCCTAGCTTTTGTCTTCATGGCGGTTTTCTATGAGATGAAGAGTGGGTAAAAATCTTGGATTGAAAACCTTAGGATACTTGAAGAAAATCTTGAACTTGGAACCTTTACATCTTGAGAAATTGGAGAAATCCCTTTCTTGGAGTTCTTGATCTTTGGAAGAATGAGAATTGGGGATTTTGAGAGTCGCTATACGCATAATGATGTCATTAGGTTGTAAGATGGACTTAGGGAAGTTAATTGAGGGTAAAAGGTCAAGAATATCCTTCTGGAAATGTAAAAGGACCATAAAAAATGACCTTTTAATGAATTCCGTCGGTCAAATCGGCGATCTGAAGGTCTTCTCACCAAAAATACAAGGCAAGTCGCCCATTGGGACTTTAGATCGCCCAAATAAACAAAAACTTGAGGTTTTCGGGACATTTCAGCGAGCTAATTCGGCGATTCGCCAACCCATTTGGCGGATTGCCGATTGAGCAGGCGACCTCGTCGAATTTCCCAGCCCAAGTATGTTTCAGTAAAACGTCCATAACTTTTTACTCCGAACTCAAAATAAGGCAAACTTAGTGGCGTTGGAAAGAAGACTCGTAAACCTTTAATTTGATAGATTATAGGATACCTAATTTATTATGTGTTGAGAGATATGATCATTTGAAGTTGAACTTTATAAAAACTCATGCAAGAACTTAGCCGATATGAATGCTTTGAACTTGGCTTGGTGTTTGAGGTCCCTTATGACCCCAGATCACTTTAGATACTCTTGATTCACTTAGTAAAGGACCTTAAAATACATGATCAAGTAGGACATCACTTGCTTCAAGCTCATATACTTACGACGAACAATTCAGATTTTAAGAGTAGAGTTACAAGGTGTTACAGAATGATTCGAGTCCTGACATAGAAATTTTTGGTGTATTACATATAGGACATATTCAGACAGCAACTTCGAGACCTCTGTTTTGAGATGCACGATATCTGAATTCAAGAGTGAGCTACTTCTTCCGGGCTGTCATAGATTCTTCTCTATCTCTTTGTCTATTTTTTCGGACTCAGACACTTTTAGACTATTAAATTTTTGTGTTCTTGTTTGGGCATTTGCATCCCGTATGCTTGACTGGTTAGATGTTTTGGTACTGCGACTTTCAATTTCTAAGGGGTAATTTCCGCATTCGTGTTATGACTTAATGGTTCTTTATGAAGGCTGTTTTATAGTCTTAAAAGTTGACTTGCTTATCTAAATTGTTGTCTTAAGGTCAATTAATTATTAGTGTGTTAGTAGATAGTTGGTGCTCCCACCGAGGAATTAGTGTGGGTGCCACCTACGGCGGGGCAGGATCGTAATAAGTTTGGTGTATAGATTTTAAAATCTAACACAAATGGTCTGATTTGGTATTTAAAAAATTTAAATCAATCCAGTCCATGTACCGTAGTTGGAAATGCTTCTCTAGAAAAGATGAGGGAGGATAAACTTTAATTTTATTTTTCTATAAGGACAAATTAATGTTAATCTCTAGCTAAATATTATTATTATTATTTTTATATTATTATTATTATTATTACTATTATTATTATTATTATTATCATTATTATTATTATTATTATTATTATTATTTCAATTTTGTATTTATAATTTGTAAGAAATATATAGATTGTAGTTATATTGTCGGCAAAGTTATTGAAATCCCTGATACTGTTGGATGCAATTTGCCTATTGAATATGCTCAACTAAATACAGACATAAAAGTTAATACTCCAGGATAGTAACATAACAATCCCTAGGCCAAAAGTTATATACTTCATTCGTTCCATTTTATATGAGTTACTTTGACTTCGTATGAAGTTTAAAAAGGAAAGGAAGACTTTTGAAGATTGTGATATAAAATAAGTTACAGATAT
This sequence comes from Solanum appendiculatum, assembly GCA_018342035.1. Lineage (NCBI taxonomy): Eukaryota > Viridiplantae > Streptophyta > Magnoliopsida > Solanales > Solanaceae > Solanum > Solanum appendiculatum. Next base: position 93,818 of record JAGDQO010000058.1, on the reverse strand, counting down.
TTGTGTGGCTATAAATCACTTCATTAGGGATAAAATGAATATTTTAAAGTTAAATTATTACTTAATATAGAAATGTGTCATTCTTTTTAGAACTGACTAAATATAAAAATAGAAAAAATACATAATTATCCCATCGAACTTATACCCTTTTTTGAAGTAGACACCTAAAGTTTACGGGAGTCCTATTACCCCACTAAACCATTTACATCCATAATAAATATATCATTTTAACACCATCTGTGTTCTCAAGACAAATGTGTCTCTCACTGCCCAATTTATTTTTTTATTAATTATTTTTTCAATCCCATTTATATTAAATTGCTTTTTCTTTTTTACTTTATTCATCTTAGTTTTACCTTTTCAACTACCCGTGGATTGTACTGTAAATCTGATAATTTTTACTCCATTCCTTGGCCGGAGTTGATATTTTTCACCGACAGCAAATTTTTCATTGATAAAACAGAAGACCATCAAATCGTTATCGAGCCATTTGTGTTTCTCACTATCTTATCCTATCATTTTCCTGCGCTACTATGAATGTTATTTCCTTCCTTTTTTTCAAGATTGTGCTCTTTGTGTTATTGTTTTCTTTTCTTTGTACCGTAATTGATATATTTCGCATTGTAGATAGTCAAGAAAAGATCCTTCTTGATATCTGATTTTTCTTTTTATTTTTTCTTTAGAAAAACTGAAATTATGATCCATCTTTTTTGGTTAAGAAGAACTATAAAGCTCCATTTTAATGGAGTTTCAATCCCATCATTAGCATAGTAATTTTGAATCTGATGATGATATGATTTTAGAAATGGTGAGGGTTAGAGTTTATTAAATGATAAAATAAAATAAAATAGCAATGACTTCATTGAAGATTGATCCGGCAGCAGCAAGCAAGATGAAAGGGGTCTCCCGGTGGGTGAGGAGCAATTTTAGGGGATGAAATTAGGGAAGAATAAAAGAGGAGAGAGAAAGAGAAAATTGAAAAAATAATAATTAAAGTTCTAATACATATACTATTCAAATTTCGAGTGTCACGTGACATTTTTACATTGGTTTGAAGCTTTATAAATACCTCTTCGCGCGCCGAAATTTCGTGATAACACGAATACTGTGAAAATGGATCAAAAGGGTGTATTTATTATGGAGTTAAATTGTTCTTTGGGGTAATAGGACTCTCGCAAACTTAAGATATCTACTTCAAAAAAGAGTATAAGTTCAATGGGATAATTATGTAGCCATATAAACTAAGATAGAGAGTATAAAAATTAGGATTTTTAACTTATGGTATGCTAATTGTTACCAATTCTAAGTACTGAAAGACGTGTTCTATTTGTTGCATTGGTGAAAGAGCTGAAAATGGCGAGGGACGATAGACTTTAATTTATATCCATATAAAAAGGCCAGTGGAATTGACTATTCAGAGTCAGACATCAGCCATGCATGTAACCATTGGATCAGATATGATTCCTTCAAATGTCCCAGCATCAGAGATTTACCCGTAAAATATCAAATTATATCGAATTAAATTATTATAGTAATGGTATAATAGTTAAAAAAATTAAATATGAAAATTACAATAGCGAAATTTCAAATATCATATTATACCATACCATATTCCTCCCTACTGGACATATATAATTCCTTCAGAAATGGCTAAGCACCTACTCTTCCAAATCTCACAACATTAGAGATTGAACGTCTTTTTTGGCTTTGATTATATGGTTTCTATCCATCTCAAATTATTTAAAAAATGAAAAAAATAATTAACGGGTGTTCTTTTTCTACCATTGGACCAAAATCACACTTTATTAATGGGCTCCCAAGTGACTTTTTTATACATTTACTGAATTTTTCAATACAAATAAAAATTATTGGGTTTCCGGAAACCCCTATCTAAAAGCCTAAATCTACCTCTGCGTTAGTTTCTGTTGGAATTTTAGGTGACCTACATTGATTTTACCTTGAACTACTATAATATATAAATGTTGTATAAACAATATATATACGGAAAAAAGGTCATATTTGCCTTGTACTTTCTGAAAAGGGTTATATATATTTGCCCTTCTTCATACTTTTTTGATATATTTGCCTCTGACATCCAACTTCAAGCATATATTTATTCTGCAGTAATGGTGGTTAAATTATGCATCGTGCATTTTTGTGCTGATAGAGCTAAAATGGTGGTTAATTTGCTGGTGCAATTTTGTGTGTTGAAATGGTGGTTAAATTGTGCTTAAATGATGTTGATAGGGTGTTGAAATTATGCTTAATGCTTAATCTGCTGCTGCATTTTTGTGTATTAAAATAATGCTGAAATAGTGTTAAGATGTATTGAAAGATTGATGAAATGGTGCTTAATTTTTTATTTTTTTATGAATATAATCCTTATCTTCCAAATCATAACTGATAGATCAACATGTTTCCAAGTTTGGTACTAGTGTTATGTGGAAACGAATATAACGATTGTCAAGTATGAATATAAACTACTTAAGGAGTTATCAGTTGTATGACATGTTCGAGAAAAAGCTCATAATAGTCCCTTATCTTTTGGTTAAGACTCAAAGTCATCCTTGAGTTTTGATATGGAGCACTAATAGTCCCTCATGTTAGCAATATTGGTGCACTTTTGAACCTTCCTCAATTTTTGGTCTATTTTTTTACATTGATTTTATCCACAGTTTATGTATGAGATGTTTAATCGGCTTTTTATATATTTAATAGAAATAATATCTCCATATGAGAGAATGTGAGAAGAAGAATATCTTGTTTTCTTTAGAAGAAATATTATTGCAACGAAAATCGAGAGATTAATCACGTCGATTTCATGTGCAATAGTACAAAAAAATTTCTTGTAGCATCATATATCAAGGTGTTCTTAGTTAGCTCCAATAATATTTCTACTGAGCAAAACAAGGTGTTCTTTTTCTCACCTTCTCTACATGGAGCTATTATTTCTACTAAATATATAAAAAGATGATTGAAAATGTCATGCATAAAATTTTGGACAAAATTAATGTTAAAAAATAGGCAAAAAATTGGGGGAGGACTAAAGGTGCACCAATATTGTAAACATGAGGGACTATTAGTGCTCCATCTAAAAATTCAAGGATGATTTTGAGACTTAACCCAAAGATAGGGGACTATTTTGAGCTTTTTCTCGACATGTTCAGATAATGAGATTTGGTGTTGCATTCACATTTGAGAAACCAACTAGTTTGTTACTATGGACGCTTGGGTTAAGCATTGTTTTTAAGAAAGATTTTAGTGGTGGATCTTTGGTATGGTATTAATGCATTTAGGTTGTGAAGTGTATCTTGAGGATTCTAAATGAGGACTGGTGATTTTATCTTAAGATCCAAAGGAGTGGATTGATACCGGAATGACAAGCTTATGGGTAAAGGAGGTCCCAGTGAGTATACTTGAGTGAAGGCAATTGAAGATTTTAGTAAGAAAGTGCGTATAAAATGGGGTTAATCCTTTGGATTTGATTGGTATAATTGGGTTTGAGGTGTCATGTCGATGAAAAGATTGACTTTGTGGCGATGGAAAGGGCTAACTGAGCATGATGGTAATAAGAGTTCTGATGGATTGTGATTGGGATGCAACTATATAATAAAGATTGTTGGTTAAACGAATTTTGTATGGTAACAACGACTTGCGAGTATCTAAGGTTGTGATTTTCTACTATTTGGTGAGTAACGTGGTTGTATGGAAAGTTTTAGGAGATGCTGGGACACCGCTCGAATAGAATTTAAAGGAGCTAGAGTCATAATGAAAAAAATAATTTAAAAAATTAGTGGAATGTAGTGTAGCCTTCGGAAAGAGGTGAGAGCAAGTATATTTTATCTAATTGCAAGGGCTAAAGAGGTATCTTCGGAGGGGTTGAGAATTGGGTTCAGAGATGCGTGGTTTTATCAGTTCAGCTCGAGTGTGATGATAAGTTCTTTGTGGTTTTGAGTTTGGTAATGAGTACGGGTGAATTTTTAGCGAAGGATATGATAAGGTCGATGGAGAGGCAATTAATGATAAGCTAAGCTACATGAATTCATAAAAATCTTCAAGGTATGAGCTAATGTTGATAGATAAGGGGATTGGGTTATACAGTTAGATTCACGATTCAATTTTTTTCAATTGTAAGTCTACATTTGTGGTGGAATGTTTTGTCAAGGTATGATTTTGTAAGGTAAGAAATGATCGATTGCATCGGGTATTGAGCATTTGGAAGAACTTATGCATGGTTTGGTTCGTAAAGTTTGTTACTTTTGATTGTTAAAAGACCTACGGAAGGGTCACTTAAAAGTGTTGGTTTAGAGTAAGGTAAATGGCCGGAGTGGTTATGATGGTTGTTAGTATTGAGAGTGTGGGCTTCAGTGGAATGATGTGAAGAGTATTTGGAATCTGATAAATAGAGTATAGGCACGATCGTAATGAGGACCAGACCGGCGGATTGTGGGTAGCTAAAAATCAATGAAATGGAGTCAATTGAATGTAAATATAGCATTTAGTGTTATTCAACCTTAGTTCCATACATCCTTATGTAACCACCTATTTCATTATGTACGTGGTTTGGAATATGATTTACTAGCTATGCTCACGCGTGTGTTTCACTTTTGTGGGTGGATACCTAGTGGTGGATTGGGTGTACCGATCATGCGATGTCCTCTTGGTTGGGTCGGATGTTTGTGTAACACCCCGGAAAAATTTGAAGTTAAGACCGAACCATTCTTGAATTGCGTATAAAGTCGTACCGAGTGATTCTTAATTATTCTTAGATTCTAAGGTCAACTCATTAGTGTGGGAATGAATTTGAATATGAATTAAAGGTCACTAGAATCCCCTAGCACAAAGTTGAGTTGGAAGCTTCCCTACCGAGTGAGTTTTGACCTAAGAATTCTACTTAAGTCAACTTTAAATAATCATATCTCTCAGCACATAAAGAATTAGGTGGCCCATGAACTATCAAATCGAAGGTCTTTGAGTCCTCTTTCTAACACCACATAGGTTGCTCCATTTGAAGCTCGAAGTAAAAAGTTATGCCCATTTGCGTGAAGCCTCTCTCTCTAGTTATGGCTTTTCATCCGTTTAAGGATAGGGTATTTTGGTCTTTTCCTTACCTCAATAGTCCTACCCACGTTTTATTCACCCAATTTAGGGGTCTAATCAGATGCTAAGTTATTTTTCATATTCCTAAACACTTAGGGGTCGTTTGGTAGAGTGTATAAAAATAATGCTAAATAGAGTGTATTAACAATGCTTGCATTAGCAATGCATGTATTAGTTATGCTTGCATTAATTATACATAGATTATTTTTATGCGTTGTTTGGTTTGATGTATTAAAAATAACAAGCATTGCATAAAAAAATTTATTTACAAAGATACCCTCCACTATTATGGTGGAAATGATGTATAAAGGGATTTGAAGGGCAATTGAGTCTTTAATTGAGCTAATGCATGCATTAAAACCAATGCATTGCTAATACCTAGAAATTCATGGTATTAGCAATGCACACCTTAATACACAATAGAGTGTATAACTTATGCAAGCATTAGTTATGCATAGGTTGAAAAAGAGTACCAAACAAGGTATTAGTAATACACAAGACTAATGCATGATTTATTTTTCCTAATACACTCTACCAAACGCCCCTTAGGGTTTTAGAGCGAAGTTTCAAGAAGAGGAAAAGATGGTTTTCAATCGTTCTTCAAATTTTTATCGATTTCGCCAAGAACTCTTATTCTTTCCCGGTATGTAAGGCTGCCCATAGTGATGGATTTGTTAATCCTCACGCCAATCATGTAATCCTTTCGTTAATTCGCCCATATATTCGTTTATGTAAATGTTCTTGAAGAGTTCTTGAGTTTTAAGATTCATTCTTTAACAATGAAGGTTGTGAGTTCTTAAGGTGAGGGTTTTGCGAATGAGTTGTATTTCTTGATAAAATTTGAGTGGGATTTCGTTAATTTCATGTTGGGTTTGTGAATCAAATAGAGTTTGGAAGAAACCAATCGTTTCTAGATGAGTTAGGACCCGAAATTGAGCAAGAAATTCCATCGAATTTCTGGGTTCAGGGCTGGGGCAATGCCCCACCATTGAGCCAGGAGGCTTGGGGTGGTGCGCTTGCAGTGTGCGAAACCAGCCTATGAAGTTTGAGGCCTAGGGTGGTGCGCCCGCAATGCCCCAGGGTTGCCAGGCCCTTTTGTTCTCCGTTCTTCATCTCGTATGCGTTCTTTCAAATAGTGTCTTCGCTCTCTTCTTAATATGAACTCTTAAAGGCTCCATTAATCCTTGAGAGATCCTACATGTCCTACTCACATGTCTTCATTTACATTCCAAATAAATGTAAGAAAAGCGGAAAAGTTTAAGGGTTCTATTTCGTAAAAACTTAAGAGCTTCAAATGTTATTTATATATACATATATATGTTCCTATGTTGATTATTGGGCTTGAAAGATAAGTTCACAATTTCATGTTTTAAGGATGCAAGTATGCCTAATATCTTGAAAAGTACTTCAATAAAGTAAAAAGTCCCTTCTTTGTAAAGGGTGTATTGAGCATAAAGTTATATCGATTATTTTTGGAGTAGTATCGAGCACCAAATTGGGTTAGAGTCTTTTATGACTCGGAAGTCCCATAAAACTACGTAGCCAGCGTAGGATATGATAGTATTGATTCTTCATGCGACTCCTCACTGCCTCTGAGAAGGCCTATTAGATGGATCCATAGTCACGATATCATCCTATGCCCCGACAAGGTATAGGATGGCCCTTGCAACGTGGGCGAAACGTTGTATAATTGCTAGGCTCATAATAATGGTTGTTGGTTAGAGAAACTCCCCACAAGTAAAGTATGTTATTTGCATATTGCTTTTATTGCATATCTTATTGTAAAGCTTAAAGAGTTTTCATGTCTTATTCATGTATTGATATACTGTTGAGTTGCCCTTAGTCATTCAGTTTCAATTATCGTTTAATCTAGCCATATTACATACTCGTACATTCCATGTAGTGATATCATTCGACCTGCATCTTATTATGATGCAGATACAGGTGTTCAGGGTCATCAGCAGGCATTTCGTTCATACCATTTGCACTCCAGCTAGCTTTGGTGAGCCTCCTTGATTTTCGAAGGGCCTCACACTTATTTTCTGCTTTTGTTAAGTTGTCGTGGGTCTTGTATCGACATCTATATTACATTGTTAGAGGCTTTATTAGACAGACAGATTTAGATGTTTCCATCATTTTTCTCAGGATAGTTATTTAATGTATGACTTATGTTAAGTATTTGCAAGACAGTATTTTAAGACCTTTAAATGTTCATCTATTTTAAGCTTCCACGTATAGATTAGAATCATGTAGCCAGGCCAAGGGTACATTTGGGGATCAGAAATGGTTCTCGGGCGCCGATCACGTCCAGGGTGTAGGCTCGGGGCGTGACAAACTTTGTATCAGAGCACAGAGTTCAAGTGTCCTAGGGTGTCTATGAAGCCGTGTCAGTAGGATCTTATTTGTGGTTGTGAGGGCCCCACTTCTATAAATTAGGGACTATGGACATTTAAGAAAAGTTTCCCTTCTTTCAAATCCTAGATCGTGCAATAGAGTTGTTCCCTAAGAAATTTATCCAGATCGTGTGTTGCGCAAAATCATTCGACTACCCATCATACTCAAGGTGGTTGGAACAGTAAAGCTCAGATCCCTATTGATGAGTTACTCTCCGATAAAGTTTTCCGAAATGTAAAGAGACTGCACTAGGCTTGCAAGGAACCGATTAGTGTGCATAAGTCTATTGATTTGAAAGAATGCACCCTCATTCATATGAATCATGCATTGAGCTAGAGCAAGATGTATTCCCAAACTCTCATCTCTAAACCTTGTTTCAGTTGAGACCTTTATAAGGAAGTGTGTTTTAGAGCTTGGGTTGTATTTTCACCCGAAAAGATAGTTTGAGTTACGATGTTATGAGCCAGTAGTAGTAGAAGTGCCAGAGTTAAAAGAATGCATGCAGAGGTATAGTAATCTAAGAAAGGAAGATAGTGATGAGGCAAATTGTGATGTTGTAAGTTATTATGAGGAGTTTTCCCTTATGGGTAGACTAAAAAGTGATGAGTTTGTGTAGATTTCATGATAGAAGGTAGGGTAAGATTTACTAGTATGGATGAGTTAGAGTATACTTTAACCAGAAGAGAGTTTATGTCAATGCCATTGTGTTGGTGAAGGCTAAGCATATGTGTTGAATAAAAGAGCAGAGCATTTATGATGTGATAGATCTAAGCTAGGCTTATGATTTTTGAACAGAGAGCCCATAGTATTTAGAGGATTATAGAACTAATTAAGTAATGATGTATAGTAAGTGGGTAAATAGTACTTAAGTTGTGAAATGGAAGTGTGGTAGTAATATGTAAATAGGTAGACTGAGAGATAAAGATTGACTACTTGTCATGAGATCTTAGTGGATGAGTATTTCTTAAGTTTATCTAGTAGTTGTAAGTTAGTATAGTAAACGAGCAATTATATTGATACCTGTGTATAGTAATAAACACTAAGCTTGAATTCGAGATTAGTGTCGTGATAAAAAGGATGACAACATAAGGGTGATGATGTTAGTTCGAGATCTAATCTAGTAGGTTTGACATAAATTAGGTGAAAAATTAAGGTGTTACTTTTGATAAGTGTGAGTGGTACAAGTGTGGTATTATGACTCTTAGATGAGAGCAAGGGAGTGTGGCTAAGTCATTAGATTAACAAGAGCATTAAAAGGTGTACCTGAGATCGTATATAGTCAAACGAGGTTCCAATTAAGTTTATGATTTTCTATGTGTACCTAGATAGTATATTTGAATTATTAATATGGAGTAGGCTGATGTAAGCATTATTTATTACCCTTAAGAGTTGGTCGGAGAGGTCATAAATAGCCAATGATGAGCCTCTTAAATATAGCTCAATTTTACTCTAGTTGGGTAGATATGAACTTAGAAAGGTGGTAGTAACAAACTAAGAAGGAGAAGTTAGACTATTAAGAGTTAGACTAAGCAGCTTTATAAGCTAATGAGAAGAGGTTAAGAGAAGCATCTCAGAAAGAGGTCTTAGAAGGAATCTTAGTACTTGCACATGGAGGGTTCAAAAGCCATGGGATAATCCTTTCCCAAGTATTAGAGTAAAGCGAATGTAAATCAGTTTAGAGATGATTGAATAGATCCATAGTCTTAGAGTATCAGGTTCAGACCTAGAGGGGCGATGATAAGATGAGAAACCAAGTCAAGTGTTGAGAATCAGAAAGAGTTTTAGAGATATATCAATCCATTCATAATCTTGCGTATTCCTCAAAGTTCAGTTATTCCAATATCTTATTGATGTTTCTTATATCAAATTTGTGTTCATAACTTATGCTCATACACTTCAGAGAGATTCACATACATGCTCAGTTCCCAGAATGAGGGGCAAAGACTTTAGCCCATTATCTCAATCTTACTCCATAAAGTTATGGATATCAGCCTCATGATATGAACCTATTCATATAAGCACACATATCTCATAGTATCCTCAGTCTCACAAATTCATGAGTTACTCTCAATGGCTAGCAACATAGTGTTATGTCATGCATATTCTTTTATCAGAATTCTCGAATGAATCGTGCTTATGATCTTTCGCACTAAAGTTTTTTAGTGATCCTTTTAGTTAGAGAAGGATGTTGATGATAGTAGTTAAGTGATGATAAAAGGAGAAGGTTGATGTTTCTTATGCAGATAGCAGTAGTGTGCTTATTCCATCTAAGGTTATAAAGGTAGAGGAAGGATAAATGAGGTTTTACTAAGAGTAATAGTTAGGCGAGAGTAGTTAGTTAGTTCTTGATAGTATGCGTGAAATTTCAATTGATAGAGATGATGAAAGAATGAGAAATGCTTAGAAGGTTAGTTAGTATGAGTCCATAGAGTGGTTATAGTACTAGGCTTGAATGTGGTGTTGTTTACATGTGGACAAATGCATGATGCATTAGGTGTTTCTTGATATGGGCGTGAGGTTGGTTGAGTGTGGTTATAAGGAGAAATATTCTTGGGATGAGATTCACTATAGAGGTATAGAACCTGAATCTTGTAGTTTAAATAAGTATAACCATCTCATGTTTCGCACCTTGTGAATTGGAGATTAGGCTTGAACACAATAAGAGCAAGCAATTTGACTTAGATGTTTGTAAGAGTAGTCATATACTCTAATAGGAGCTATGAGTTGTAGCTAATAAAGTATAGTAATCGGAAAGGAGAGTACAATTGAGAAGTGTTCCCAAGCTTAGAAGCTACCAGTTATATAACTCGAGGGATAGTAGTCATATTCTTACTTCGCGCCCGGATATCCTTGTTTCATGTCAAATAATTTCATATAGAGAGTGATTATGTTCAAACTCATATCGTTCATGACTTATATGCTCTAGTCCAGTTTCAAAACTCTCAGTATGAATCATTTCCGCCTATGTTAGTAGGCAAGTTCAGAAGTCAAAAGAGGGAGTGATAGTAACTTTTTCCCTCCATTCTCAGTTTAACCATCATTCGAGGACGAATGATCCCAAGGGGGAGATATTGTAACACCCCGGAAAAATTTGAAGTTAAGACCGAACCATTCTTGAATTGCGTATAAAGTCGTACCAAGTGATTCTTAATTATTCTTAGATTCTAAGGTCAATTCATTAGTGTGGGAATAAATTTGAATATGAATTAAGGTCACTAGAATCCCTTAGCACAAAGTTGAGTTGGAAGCTTCCATACCGAGTGAGTTTTGACCTAAGAATTCTACTTAAGTCAACTTCAAATGATCATATATCTCAGTACATAAAGAATTAGGTGGACCATGAGCAATCCAATCGAAGGTCTTTGAGTCCTCTTTCCAACGCCACATAGTTTGCTCCATTTGAAGCTCGAAGTAAGAAGTTATGCCCGTTTGCGTGAAGCCTCTCTAGTTATAGCTTTTCATCAGTTTAAGGAAAGGGTATTTTGGTCTTTTCCTTACCCCAATAGTCCTACCCACATTTTATTCACCCAATTTAGGGGTCTAATCAGATGCTAGGTTATTTTTCATATTCCTAAACACTTAGGGTTTTAGAGCGAAGTTTCAAGAAGAGGAAAAGATGGTTTTCAAGCGTTCTTCAAATTTTCATCGATTTCGCCAAGAACTCTTATTCTCTTCAGGTATGTCAGGCTGCCCATAGTGATGGATTTGTTCATCCTCACGCCAATCATGTAGTCCTTTCGTTAATTCGCCCATATATTCATTTATGTAAATGTTCTTGAAGAGTTCTTGAGTTTTAAGCTTCATTATTTAACAATGGAGGTTGTGAGTTCTTGAGGTGAGGGCTTTGCGAATGAGTGGTGTTTCTTGATAAAATTTGAGTGGGATTTCGTTAATTTCATGTTGGGTTTGTGAATCAAATAGAGTTTGGAAGAAACCAATCGATTCTAGATGAGTTAGGACCCAGAATTGAGCAAGAAAATCCATCAAATTTCTGGGTTCGGGGCTGGGGCAATGCCCCACCATTGCGCCAGGAGGCCTGGGGTGGTGCGCCTGCAGTGCGCCTGAAACCAGCCTCTGAAGTTTGAGGCCTGGGGTGGCGTGCCCGCAATGCCCCAGGGTCGCTAGGCCCTTTTCTTCTCCGTTCTTCATCTCGTATGCGTTCTTTCAAATAGTGTCTTCGCTCTCTTCTTAATATGAACTCTTAAAGGCTCCATTAATCCTTGAGAGATCCTACATGTCCTACTCACATGTCTTCATTTACATTCCAAATAAATGTAAGAAAAGCGGAAAAGTTTAAGGGTTCTATTTCATAAAAACTTAAGAGCTTCAAATGTTATTTATATATACATATATATGTTCCTATGTTGATTATTGGGCTTGAAAGATAAGTTCATAATGTCATGTTTTAAGGATGCAAGTATGTCTAATGTCTTGAAAAGTAATTCAATGAAGTAAAAAGTCCCTTCTTTGTAAAGGGTGTATTGAGCATAAAGTTATATTGATTATTTTGGGAGTAGTATCGAGCACCGAATTGGGTTAGAGTCTTTTATGACTCGGAAGTCCCATAAAACTACGTAGCCAGCGTAGGATAGGATAGCATTGATTCTGCATGCGACTCCTCACTGCCTCTGAGAAGGCCTATTAGATGGATCCATAGTCACGATATCATCCTATGCCCCGGCAAAGTATAGGATGGCCCTTGCAACGTGGGCGAAACGTTGTATCATTGCTAGGCTCATAATAGTGGTTGTCGGTTAGAGAAACTCCCCATAAGTAAAGTATGTTATTTTCATATTGCTTTTATTGCATATCTTATTGTAAAGCTTAAAGAGTTTTCATGTCTTATTCATGTATTGATATACTGTTGAGTTGCCCTTAGTCATTCAGTTTCAGTTATCGTTTAATCTAGCCATATTACATACTCGTATATTCCATGTAGTGATATCATTCGACCTTCATCTTGTTATGATGCAGATACAGGTGTTCAGGGTCATCAGCAGGTGCTTCGTTGATACCATTTGCACTCCAGCTAGCTTTGGTGAGCCTCCTTGCTTTTCGGAAGGCCTCACACTTATTTTCTGCTTTTGTTAAGTTACCGTGGGTCTTGTCCCGACATCTATATTACATTGTTAGAGGCTTCATTAGACAAACAGATTTAGATGTTTCCATCATTTTTCTCAGGATAGTTATATAATGTATGACTTATGTTAAGTATTTGCAGGACAGTATTTTAAGACCTTTTTTTATGTCTAAATGTTCATCTATTTTAAGCTTCCGCGTATTGATTAGAATCATGTAGCCAGGCCAAGGGTTCATTTAGGCTCGGGGCGTGACAGTTTGGGCAGACTTGGTTATCTCATATGACATATTTGGTGTTATCTTGGAGCTTTGAAGTATTCCAGTGGTTCTACATGTACAACCTTGCTTTCGAGAATTTATAGAAGAGCTACCATGGGTATTTATAGTTGTATGACAATCTTAATATTCACCTAGTCGTCAAGGTCATGTTCTGATTATGTGTGGTTGAATGTGGGGACCACTGGGTGTAGTTCTACCATTCTTATAGGTTATCTACAATCACAACTACTAATCTAGGATTTCGACAGTGTTGGTAGAGGTTTTGTATGCTTGGGGTATCGCTCGATGGATGGTTACTTGATCATTTCCTTTTTTGGGGTTAGATAAGTTTGATTCTCCCTTGATAAATACCTGATGTCTAAAGAATAATTTTTATAACTTAAGCTCGAGAAAATTTTATGTTGTGAGAAGGAAATATTGATAAGATCTATGATGGTTTGTGCATTATGAGTGTGTGGTGGTTGATTCAAGTTCACTTCTGGTTATAGTCAGTATTGATTCAGGATTTTATCAAGATTATGTGAGAAGATTCGTCTTGATGGTTGTGTCAGGGTCCTTGAGAACATGTTGCAGACGTGTGTACGATTAACTTTGGTGGTTATTAGGAATAGTTTTTCTTGTTAGTTGAGTTTACATACAACAATAGTTATCACTCGAGTAATGATATGGCCCCATTTGAGGCATTGTATGGGAGGAGGTGTAAATCTCCAATTGGTTGATTTGATGCATTTAAGGTGAGACCTTGGGTACTGATATTTTGAGAGAATCATTAAAGATGGTGAAATTCTTTTAGGAGAAGCTTCTACCAGCTTAGAGCAAGCAGAAGGAGTATGCAAATCGAAAGGTCAGGAACTTGGAATTTATGGAGGGAGAACAAGTGTTTCAGAAGATTTCACTCATGAAGGGTGTGATGAGGTTTGGTAAGTGAGGTAAGCTTAGTCTGAGGTATATTGGGCTATTTTAAGTTCTTAAGCGTGTGGGAGAGGTGGCCTATGAATTGACTTTGTCTCCAAGCTTGTCAGGAGTACACCGGTGTTTCATGTGTCTACGTTGAAGAAATATCATGGTGATGGGAACTACATTATTCGTTGGGATTCGGTCCTGCTTGATGAGGATTTGTCTTATGAGGAGGAGCCTATAGCTATCCTAGATAGAGAGGTCCGCAAGTTGAGGTCAAAGGAGATTGCAATTGTGAAGGTCAAGTAGAAAAATTGTCCGATTGAGGAGTCCCCTTGAGAGACTGAGGCTGCTATGCATAGAAGATACCCACACTTTTTTTGTCAATTCAGGTACCCTTTCTTACCCTCGCGTTCTTTTGATCGTTTGAGGACGAATGATGGGTAAATTGGTATCTAGTGTAACGTTCCATTAGGTCGTTTTGAGTACTTGAGCTTTTTATTTTATAAAAGACTCTTTCGATAGATTCTAAATGGGCATTTTGGACTATTCGTAACTACAATTCTTTAATTAATGGGGTAATTTTAATAATTAATTTAGTTGGCGGTTAAAGAAAATAACATTAAAATTAATAGTGGACCACTTTCACCACTTTTATAATTGAGTAAATTTTAGGTTTAGCAAACATAAAAAAATCATATTTGTATGCTATAGCTATAGTTTGCATAACTGCGCTCCATAGCAAACTTTCAGTTGTATAAATCGCGGCAGACTATCGTTTGTATAAAAACGCAGCTCGCCCCCTCAATTGTATATGTATATCAGTTAGATAATTGTATATATGTAACTATTATGTATATGTATCAATGATTGTGTTTGTATATATGCATAAAATTTGAATTTGTATACAATTGAATTGAATTAAAACATTTGTATATCAAATCTCTCTCTCTCGCTCGCTTTATACAACACAAATTATACATTGTAATTTGTATAATTTGTGTTTGTATAAAGCTAGAAAGAAAGAAAGGCAAAAGAGAACTGGGCAGGGAAAGATCTGTATTTGTATATTTATAAGTGTATAGGACGAAAAAATATGTATTTGTATTTGTATATACAGTTCTCTCTCGCTTTATACAAACACAAACACAATTTATACATTTGTGTTTGTATAAAAAACGAGAGAGGCGAGCGAGATTTATGCGAGAGAGGCGAGAATGGCAAATACTGGCTACGAAATACAATTAACTCAAACTATAGCTATGGCATTTATTTTGAATTAATAATTTGCTATAATGCACAATTTTTCCTTTATAATTAGTCAGGTATAATAATTAAGGTAATAAATAATCTTTAGAAAGAAAGGAAAAGCTAGGCGAGAAAACTATACCTGCGGCGTTCCACCAGGGAAGAGCGACATCAGGTAACTTCAATTTTTCAATTGCCTTAATTAAGATTTAAGGGATTAGAGTTCAATTAGGATGTTGCATGGGTATTGGTGGGATAAGGAGTATGGTATAGTCTTTAGAAGTTATTGCTTCTTTTAAGTATTAATGTTGCTACACGTGGTTTTTTTTATTTATAATATTTTAGAGATAAATTTTATAGTTAATAATGAGTACAAGTCAAATACTATGTTAATTGGAATTGGGAAGGCTTGCTTTTATAAGAATTATGATCTATTCTCACCAAAGATTAACTTTAATTTTGAGAAGAGGGATTGGTTAACGAAAAATGCCTGAAGGATCAAAGTTGATCACGGGAATTGGGAATATTGGGTTCTAATTGTTTTATATTTTGTTTTGTTTTCCGTGGTTGAGGTTACCGGTGGTAGAACTTAACTTTAATTTTCAATTCTTTCTATATTTATCTTGTTATGATTCAAGTTTTGATATATTGAGATATGTAATTAAATATTAGGTGTATCATATTATATGAATATCATTAGTTTTTGGTTATTTGGAGGAATTGAGGCATAACCCTAGGCTTTAAATTTAGGAAATATGGGACTTGACTTATAAATTAACCTTAAGATTAGGACTTGATTATGGATTTGGGTGAGTTATGGGTCTAGGCTAGACATATTGTAATATGGGTGTCTACACACGTGTTTACTTACGAATTATAAATACTTGATAGATTCGAAACGTTCTGAGGCATTGAGGAAAGGAAAGGCATTGGGGAGTTAGCTCGCTTAACTTCGGTTCTTCGGTGGAGGTAGGTTATGGTTTATTCTATGTGATAGAGAGACTCTTAATAATGATTGATAGTCATTGAGTGGTATTGTGAAATTTTCGATGTAGTTGGTTGTTGTGGTTTTGATAATTCAGTGTTGTTATGATTGGTCTGTAATTCCAAGACCGCGAAATTCATAATTTTGAACTTGTTCTATTAAAGTGATTCCTTGAATAAAGAAGGCTTAATGAAATATTGTTAAGGAAGTAGAAAGAGATGATAAAGAATGATGAATTAACTATATAATTGGATCGGGTGCCACGAGCCGGCACGGTATTAATGGATCGGGTGTCACGTTCTGACACGATATTAAAGGATCGGGTGCCACGAGCCGGCACGATATTATTGGATCGGGTGTCACGTTCCGACACGATATTAATGGATCGGGTGCCACGAGCCGGCACGATATTATTGGATCGGGTGTCACATTCCGACACGATATTATTGGATCAGGTGTCACGTTCCGGCACGGTAACTTTAAAGGAAATCATATTAAATTAACTTAATGTACTCAATCTCAAAGAACTCATTTTCCAAAAGAGCGTGGTGTGGAGGCCTGAGTCCTCATGTGTGTTCTTGATATTGTGGACTGATTGTGTACTTGCTTCGGTGTTGTTGTCACTTGATCATGTTGTTTGTTGCTTGCCACTTGCTAAGTGCTATAGTTGATTTTATACTATTACTTTATGCATATTAGTTTCTATTTTGAGTCAGCCGATGATATCTACTCCGTACATGTTATCCTGTACTAATCCCTACTTGTGTGTTCCTTCGTTTTCCTTTTGTGGAGTGCAGCGAGTGTACCAAGGACTTTGACTAGTCCTCATCTCTAGCCAGTCTCCGGCACATCAGGTTCCAGGGTGAGCTATTCATTCTAGCTCGTATTGGATTCTCTCGGTCATGGCATGATGTCCTTAGTTTTTGGACATAAACTATGTTGTTTGTTTATTCTGGTGTATTTGATTCTCTTAGACTTAGTATTTGGAGATTAGGTGTCGTTGATGTGATGACTTTCAGGTTTTGGAAAATAATATGTAATAGACTCTAGATGATTTTTATCATTTACTTTAATAAGGTTTGATCTTTCGCATTATGATTGTATTTCGTAGTTGAACAATTAATATAAGTTGAGTATTAGATTCGTTGGTTCGCCCACCTAGAATGTTAAGTGTGGGTGCCACTCATGACTCGTTTTGGGTCGTGACATTATGATTATAATTATACTCCACGACTTGTTATATAATAAAAATTAATCTTGGTGTATGTGCTTCGCCCATGTTCCTCTTATTAATACAACCAATTTTTTTTTAAAAATAGAATAAAAAGTATTTCAAAAAATGTATTATGTAATAATATAAGAAATAACACTATATTCTTTAGTCCTTTTCAAATGAAATGCCATCCTTTTCTGTTTCTATTTAGGCTATGTTTGATACGGAGAAAAATAATTTTTAGAAAACATATTTCAACTCTTCGTGTTCGATTGTTAAAAAGTTTTTGAAAATATTTCTTTTAGGAAATTAAACAAGTGTAACACTCCAAAAATTTCTAAGCTAAGACCTGAATCATTCTGTAACACCTCACAACTTTACTCTTAAAAATCTGAATCATTTGTCGTAATTATATGAGCTTGAACTGGGTGATGTACTACTTGCTCATGTGTTTTAAGATCCTTTACCAAGTGTATAAAGGGTATCTAAAGTAATCTAGGGTCATACGGGACCTCAAACACCAAGCCAAGTTCAAAGCATTCTTTTCGGCTAAGTTCTTGCATGAGTTCATATAAAGGTCAACTTCAAACACTCATATCTCTCAGCATATGATGAATTAGGTGGCATATGACCTATAAAATGAAAGGTCTATGAGTGTTCTTTCCAACGCAACCAAGCTTGCCTTATTTTGAGTTTGAAGTAAAACGTTATGGCTGTTTTACTATATCATACTTGGGCTGGAAAATTAGGCGAACTCACCAGTCCAATTGGCGATCCACCGAATGGGTTGGTGAATCGCCAAATTAGCTCACCGAATTGTCCCGAAAAACCTTAAGTTTCTATCCATTTGGGCGATCTAAAGTCCCAATGGGCGATCCGCCAAGTATTTTTGGTGAGGAGACCTCCAGATCGCCGATTTGACCGACAAGACTCATTAAAAGGTCGTTTTCTTTGATTTTTATGGTTTTCTTACGTTCCTAGAAGGGTATTCTTGACTTTTTACCCTAAATCAACTTCCCTAAGTCCATCTTACAACCTAAAAACATCATTATATGTATAGAAACTCTCAAAAATCCCCAATTCTAATTCTTCCAATGATCAAGAACTTCAAGAAAGGACTTCTCCAATTTCTCAAGATCTAAAGGCTCCAACTTCAAGATTCTCTTCAAGAATCCTAAGGTTTTTAATCCAATATTCTTCTTCACTCTTCATCTCCAAGAAAATCGCAAGGAAGACAAAAGCTAGGGTTTCAAATCTTTCAATCAAGTTCTCCTTCAAACTTCTTCAAGAACTTTGTTCTTCCACGTATGTCAGGCTATTCATAGTGTTGGGCTAGTTCGTCCTCACGCCCTACATTTAAATTCAGTCAATGGAAAGTTCAATCTAGGGTTCTACCTTCAGTTTTATGAAATTCTTGATATGAGTTATATTCTTGTTCCGAATTCTAAATTCTTATATTATGAGATTGCAATATTATATGCATTGATATTCTTGAATTCTTGTTCATGCTTATATTTCGCATGAACCCTAGTTGATGAAATTTTTATTGAAAGCCTTTGTGTATTTATTTTGATGCATTGATTTTGGAATTTTAAAGTGAGTTCAAGAGTATTTTAAAGTATCTTTTGAGAAGAGTTTAAGGGAATACAAATGGTTCTAAAAGTACTTTTTTCACGTTGAGAAAAAAACTACTATTTTTAGAAGAGCATAAATAGTTTTCAAAAGCATTTTACCCAGATAAAGAGAAGTTTAGTTACCCCTTAAAGGAAGTATTATTTTTCACATGAAAAAGAGAGTACTATTTTCAGAAAAGTATAAAGAATTTTCAGAGTATTTCAGACAGATTCAGTACAACTTCAATTACCTCTTAAAGAGGACTTTTGAGAAATTATCTCAACCCAGAGAGTACTTCTACATGAGCATTCAGTTATATTTTGGGAGTAGTATTGAACACCGATTTGGGATAAGATTTTAGATAACTCAAACTCCATAACCTACGCCGCCAGTGTAGATAGGATCGTACCGTAAGACGGGCGACTCCTCATCTGCCTCAAGAAGGTTTTTTAGTGGATCCAACAGTTCAGTTGCGCCCTATACTCTGGCAAAGTATAGGGCAGCTCTGGCAACATGGGTAAGACGTTGTATCATCATGAAGCTCACAGTAATGGTTGTCAATTAGAGAAACTCCCCAATAAATAAAAATAAAGTATATTTTTATTTATATATTTTAGTTCAGTATTTACTAATATTGCATTCTTATAGTAAGAGCTTAAATGATCTTTTATCATCATTTATACTATACTTCAATTGAGTACTTTCAGTCCTTCAGTTTAGTATTTACTATTATTGTATCCCTACAGAAAGAGTTTAAATGATTTTTATCATGACTCATATTATTCCTCAGTTGAGTTACCTTCAGTTTTTCAGTTCAGTTATTCGTTCTATTCAGCCCTTTTACATACTCGTACATTCAATGTATTGATGTCATTCGATCAGCATTTTTTCATGATGCAGATTCAGGTACTTAGGATCATCAACATGAGTTCCATTGAGATCACATTATCCGCTCGTCAGCTTATTGTGAGACCCCTTACTTTCAGAGGACTTTAGTTTTATGATTTGTTAGTAGTAGCATTTTGAGGTGTCGTGGGTCTTGTCCCAATACCTATCTTTATACAGTAGAGGTTTCATAAATAGACAGTCTTGGCCAGTCTTTCAGTATTCAATTTCAGATGTTTTATTTAAAACTTTATGTTTAATACTTAGTATTTTCAGACAATTTGAGATTTAATAAATTGTTTTAAACGATTCTTCAGTTTTGATGCTTATGTATGCTTGAGTTAGTCTTCAGCTTGGTAGTCAGTCAGGGCAAGGGTTTGCTTGGGGACCAGCAATAATTCTCGAGTGCCGACCACGTCCAGGGTATAGGCTTGGGGCGTGACAACAAGTTTTTAAAAAATAAAGAAAATGACTTTTTTATTGAAAGTGAAAAAGATAAATTTCACAAATGACATATTTTACATTGACTATATCGTCTACACGCTTTATTTTAATCCAATAGCTCTCATCCCCACCAACCCACACCCTTACCCCTATCTTCTATAGTATTTATTTATATTATATACAAATATATTTAAGATAATAATTTTTACTTATATATCGAATACAAAAAAATAAACAAGCGACAACGGAATCAAAATGGAAAAATAAAAATCCTACTTATTTTTTTTCTTCATACCAAGTACAGTATTAGTAAAAAAAAGTTTATAGTAACAATGACATTTAAAATTATAAGTTTTAAATGGTTTATAGTTATACAAAATATATTATAAGACATCTTAAATTATGAATTTCAAAAGTATTTAAAATTTTTCCATCATTGGTACATCTACATATAAATATAATACTCTTTGTTTGTTTGGTGCCCAAAAACTGTCAGGCAGCATTAGTTATGGCATATTCTCAATTGTGGCAATTAGGCCTAATCCAGTGACGCTATAAAGTTGGCACGAAGTTTCATTTAGATATTTTGATTGGGCAATATTTATTTTAGACACCTCATGTAGAGTTTCATTTTGTTATTTTGACACTTTTTTTCCAATCAATAAAATTATATGAAGTGTTTTATACTCACGAATGCCGTGTAAAGAGGCAAATTTGACTACGACATTTATCATAACAATTCTTAAATAATGAATTTTGAGTAAAATAAAAAGTAACCAATAAATCAACGACATATGAATTTTTGCCTTAATAATTAAAAAAATGATTTAAACCAACAAATCCCCCCATGACCCCCACCCCCCAATTTCTCATTTCTCCCTACCTGTAGAAACACCTGCACCCCCCCACCCCCCCCACCACCACAACAATTGCCTTCTCCAAACACCTATCCACTTGCAGAAACATCTGCACACCCCCGTACCTCCCCTGTTTTCTTTTCCAAATCATTTTTTTGCAAAAATAACTTGGCATACACTCACTTACACACGGTCCCATAAATAATTTAATATTTAAATCTTGAAATGAATCTATTTCTAAATTTCTAAAATAGTTTTCATCATTTTACTGTAACTATTTTTATTCACCATTGTTGGATGTTTAAGTTTGCAGAAATGGGGGCTGAAAATGGGAAAGAACAAGAAAATATAAAAACAAAAAGTTGATTAAACAGGTTTTCATGCGCGGTCAACGAATGTATTATACTTACTAAGCTATGTAATTAATCAGAATCAAAATGACATAGTGAAAACTGACATGAGGTGTCTAAAATAAATATTACCCAATTGAGTGAAATTTTGTATCAATTTTAAGGAGTCAACTTTAAGAGATCACTGATGCGTTAGGCCGTACCAATTATAATTACGCCTACCCTATCTAGTCCCACATAGTTGTCTTTTGTTTCTAAAATGTATCAACAAGTGGCAATATTCTGTTGTCTTTTTGTTTTCTTTATGACTCTTTAAGATGTGCTTTATCTCTCTCGTGTTAAAGATTCAATGTGTTATATATATATATATATATATATATATATATATATATATATATAAAGTTCAATAATTAATACAGTATATATTTTAAAAGTAAGAACAACTTAAAATCAATATATGAATATAAATATTATGATTATAATTATACTTGGTGACTTGTCATATATTAAAATTTAATCTTAGTGTATGTGCTTTGTGCATGTTCCTCTAATTAATACAGCCAATTTATTTTTAAAATAGAATAAATAATATTTGAAAAAATGTGTTTGTGTATTTATGTAATAATATAAGAATTCAGAAAGAAAATTATAAATTATAAATTGATTAATGGTCACATTTAAGAGTTTGATCTAATTCAGTAGTTCTTCCTTTAATTTGTTGTAATATACTTGTTTCATTAAACAAAAGTGTTGTAAAAACAACGTTTGGTTGAAAAATTAAAAAGTCGTTGGCATTTGCATGAGCATTTAAATATATGCATTATATGTATATTATATGTGAAATTTGTTTTGTCTACTTTTAATAGGGAAAATATTTTTTTTGTTTTTAAGAAATATGTTTTCCTCACTACTAAAAAATTCACTCTTTTTCAATTGAAAAATGTTCAGTGGATCTTTCCACAAATATTTTAATTAAATTGGTTGGAAAAGAAAAAATAGTAGTAATATTTTCATATAAAAAAAAATAGGAAGTTTCTCGCTATTTCAGTGAGAATTTGTTTTCACCATATACTTTTTTCAGTAAAAATCTGTTTCCCACCATATACTTTCTCAGTAAGCTGGTTCAGTGGGAAATGAGTGAGAATCATATTCTATAACACAAATTTGTTACTGATTTGCAGTTAAAAACACCTTTGTTTCTAGTAGTGTCTACTGTAAAATTTTGATTAACCAAACATGAAAACTTTTGTTTATGCTGAAACACACCCATAATTAATTAGTCCATCTAAATGAAGCAGAACCAAGAAAGAAGAAGACTAAAAGGCATAGCATGTGATGAACTAAATTATGATCATAAGGGTGGCGTGATAATCTTTGTATTGTTGCTTGTGAAGTGACATTGACGTTTCTGAAGAAAAGACTGTTTTTAGTTTTGCAACTAATAAATACTGATATGATAACTTTCAATTGGAGAAGATTAAAGGTGAAATGGGTTAGTTGGATTGTGTGGGTTGAGTTTGATGGGTCTTTTTAACAAGTTTAGATAGCTTTTAGTGAATTCAATTAGGGTCATTTGGTAGTTGGTTAGAGTAATGTCACTATTAGTAATATAAGAATTAGTTATGAGTGAATCTATGTATATTTTATGTAGGTATTAATTATGTACGGATTAGTTATATATGCATTAGTTATTCCACCTTTTATTCTGCATAAAATAATACATAGATATATTCCATAAGTTGTACAATATGTATTAGTTATGCATGTTTTTAAATTGTCAACCAACCGTTATATTAATTTTATACATGAATTACTTATTTCCTATCTACTTACCAAACATCGTATAAGCTATACGGAAATTATTAATATACGGACAGCTTGTTTCTTATCCAACTATTAAACGATCCCTTAGGAGTCGTTGGTTGTTTGGTTAGAGTTATGCAAGTATTAGTATATGTAAGGATTAGTTATAAGTGAATTTGTGTATTACTTTATGCTGGTATTAGTTATGCATGCAAAAATAGTTATTCATGTATTAGTTACACATGTATATTGTATTACTTATTCCAACTTTTATTCTGCATAAAATAATACATATATTCTCTCAAATCTTATATATGTATTAGTTATGCGTGTTTCTAAATTGTCAAACAAACGTCGTA
Organism: Solanum appendiculatum; assembly: GCA_018342035.1. Taxonomy (NCBI): domain Eukaryota; kingdom Viridiplantae; phylum Streptophyta; class Magnoliopsida; order Solanales; family Solanaceae; genus Solanum; species Solanum appendiculatum. Next base: position 70,311 of record JAGDQO010000058.1, on the reverse strand, counting down.
TTAATTTGGCATGATATATAAATGTGCCATTTAACTTGGCCTCGCTTCACATTTATGCTCTTCAACTTTGGGTGTGCACAAGTAGACACTTAAACTTTTATAAAGTTGAACAAGTAGACACATGAGTCCTATGTGACATAATACACGTAGGACACCATGTAGGACACAAATTTCTATGTAGGATGTCATGTAGGACGCCACGTAGGACATGTGTGTTTATTTATTCAATTTTATACAAGTTTTAGTGTCTATTTGTGCACGCTCAAAGTTGGAGGGCATAAATGTGAAATGAGGCCAAGTTAAAGGGCATATTTATGTATTATACCTATTAATCTTATACATGAATAACTTATTTCTCATCTTCTTACCAAACGTCGTATAAATTATACAGAAATTAATACATAAATAACTTGTTTCTTATCCACCTACCAAACGATTCTTAGTGAATTAAACATGCACTAATTTTGTATTTTTATAGGACTATTAGTACTATGAGTTAAAAGAATAGGGATGCTTTTAATTCAAAACTCAAACATAAGGGATTTTTTTGAACCTTCCAACTACCAGCTATTGGCATATTGTGTGGATTGCAACAATAAATAAGCTCGAAATTTCTCTAGATTGGAAGTGAGGTGTTTTTCCTAAAATTTTGAAATCTTGACTTGCATGATGAGCAAAATAGTGGCATTATCTCTTCCAAGTGAGGATATTGTCAAGAAAGTAGTAAAGGTGACACCGCCTGGGCCAAGAAAGAAATTGCAACTAGCCGTGATAGAACCAGGGTTGGGAAGTGGCATTTCTTCACCTGACTATATATTGGATAATTATTTAAAGACACTTGCACAAAGAGTCAAATATCATCTTGGTAATATTTTACTATTCTCTTTCATTTGATCTACTGTCTTTCATGTAAATTATTAACTACTTCATAATTCACATTCAAAAATAAACAATCTTAATTATTCAATGTTCAAATTTAAAGATAGCATCTTAGTCATTTAGATATGTATGTCTTCATTTTAATGAAAGCAAATGAGGTTTTAATTTTTAAAATCTATAATTGATTCTTGTCTCTGTAGGTTTTCCAGAGAACATATGTTATGATCACCACGTTGCTTTAGCTCCACTTTTGCAATTTCACTTGAATAATTGTGGTGATCCTTTTACGGAAAACCCTGTGGATTTCCATTCAAAAGATTTCGAAGTGGCTGTTTTGGATTGGTTTGCCAAATTATGGGAAATTAAAAAGGATGAATATTGGGGTTATGTTACTAACGGTGGCACAGAAGGCAATCTTCATGGTATTTTGATAGGGTAAGTATCTACTATCACTCTAATGAAAACGACTTTTAGCGACAATAAATATGTACATTAATAAAGAGTATTAAAGTCTTTATCAGCATTAGTTAATTGCCATTTGATCCAATATTGTTATAGGTTTTAGGGACATTTACAAAAAAATATTTTATTACTTCATACCGCTAAAGTTTATTTTTGATTTATATATATATCTACCATTGTTAGCATTTCCAATATATGTAATCACACGGACAATATTGTGTCCAAAGTCACATCTAACCATCTACTTGAGTCTTGTGTGCTTGATTAATTTTCCTACATATTGTCATGATGTGTCAACTGCTAAATTAGTGGTCCCAACATGTCTGCTGAGGCATTCATACTTAAGTTTGTGCTATCACATTTATAATAAAATAAATTGCAAAAAGAAGATCACTAATTTAGTTTTTAAAATTCCGTACTGTATAGCTACTTCGGAATATCAAAAATTTTAATGAATGGTTACAAATTCATAATTTTAAGAAGTTGATATGACAGAAAGTAAAATATAGTAATAATGTTCTTTTTTAGTTTTTAAATTTAAACTTAATAAAAAAAAATTGTGCATGTAGGCGAGAGTTACTCCCTAATGGAATGTTATATGCGTCAAAAGACTCTCACTATTCAGTGTTTAAAGCTGCAAGATTGTATAGAATAGATTTGGAAATGATCAACACATCAACAAATGGAGAGATGGATTATTCCGATCTTAGAGCAAAATTGCTTCATAACAAGGACAAACCAGCAATTATAAATATTAATATAGGTAAATATTAATATTTCATTTTTTTTATTATTTCATCCTATTAGAGCTCTATCTAACCTGGCCTTTTTCTTAATGGTAGGAACTACATTCAAAGGCGCTGTTGATGACATTGATGTTATTCTTCAAACACTTGAAGATTGTGGTTATTCCCACAATAAGTTTTATATCCATTGTGATGCAGCCCTCAATGGACTTATTGTCCCTTTCATTAAAAATGTGAGTTTTCTAGCATATGTCAACAAACACTTTAAGGATATATAAATATATATACTACAATTAAAAGTAAAAATTTGATTGTTTGTGATTCAATTAATTGACAACAGGTGATTAGCTTTAAGAAGCCAATTGGGAGTGTCACAATTTCGGGTCACAAGTTCTTAGGATGTCCAATTCCTTGTGGAGTTCAAATAACAAGAAAAAGTCACATCGCCTATTTCTCGAGAAATGTGGAATACATTGATTCTATGGATGCCACAATTTCTGGAAGTCGAAATGGTTTAACTCCAATTTTGTTGTGGTATAGTTTAAGCTCTAAAGGTCAAATTGGGATACAACAAGATGTTAAGAGATGTCTCAGCAACGCTAGATATTTGAAAGATCGTCTTCAGCAATCAAATATCAGTGTCATGCTTAATGAGTTGAGCACTATAGTTGTACTTGAGAGGCCTCATGATCATGAATTTACTCGTCATTGGCAACTATCTTGCGTGAGGGATATTGCACATGTTATTGTTATGCCAAGTATCACTAGAGAAACATTAGACGATTTCTTTATTGATTTAGTGCAACAAAGAAAAAAGTGGTACCAAGATGGAAGCGTTAAGCCTCCTTGTGTGGCAGATGATATTGGTGCTCAAAATTGTGCATGCACTCGTCATACTGGTCAGTATATCCCCTTTAAGGAAACGAACACCCTATCATCTAGCCGATGAAATCTCAACGTCAATTTGCTACAATTTGATGGAATTGTAGGTTCTTTTCATGTTCTTATTGTATCTTGTTTTGTCTATGCTACTTACATGGTAGATTGTCTACTTAATTGATGAATAAATTATGGACTTCATGTTATGTTGCGTTCCCTTAAGGTAATAAACAAAAAGTGAGGCTTTTACTTTTATCCATTTCTTTCATTAGATTAAGTGGTAGATCGATTACACTGTCTCAGCTGGCAGCAACTCTTTCTTTCTCCCTACTCCTTGAACTTCAGTCAAATACCCAGAGCCTGTTGGATCGGCTTATTTTAGATTGTTTTTAAGTTAAAATAATTTTTAAGTATTTTTATAGTATTTGATTAAAAGAAAAAAGTGTTTTAAGCCCATCCATATAGGCTCTTGATTCCTTTTAATTTATGAAAGATCCATTTATCACAACCTTAGAGCCTCTTATAACTTTACAAATCATTTTGTGGACACCGCTAAAACTAAATGAGCAAAAGATTATGTGGGAGAAATAATAAGGTGCATTTAATTTAGTCGCTCTATCTCCACATAGGAGACCTTATCTTTTGATACGTGACATGAACATTTTTGGTACAGAGGAAAATATTGTGTATGTTTTCCAATATGTGTATGTGTTGGAAGGAGAAAAATATTTTTTTAGAATTTTTTTTTTTTCATGTTTGATTTACTAAAAGAATTCAATATTTTTTCTAAGAATATAAGTTGGTTAAAAAACAAGAAATTGACTTCCATGATAAGAGTAAAGAAAACAATTCCATATAATTAATGTTTCATGTTGATTGTCTTCTCCCACCCTCGCTCTAAGCCCTCATCCTCACCATGCCCACAGACCTTACTACTCTATCCTACTCACACTTCATAGTAATTTCTTATATATATTATATATATAAAAAAATTTAAATAATGTTTTCTGTTTAAATAGCAAACACCAAGAATATCATTTATTTCCCAAAAGTATGTTTTAAGAAGACATTTTGCTCCCTACCAAACTATATATAGTAGTGGTATTTACATTTGCATACAACCCCTAGACAAAATTGCAACGTTTTTTTATCAGTTTTTTTTATTCGCTAGGTGGGGGTGCTTAGGGTTTGCTTCTTTTTTTTTTTTTAGTAAATAAATAAAAATATAAACATCAAAGAAAGGTATACAAGTAAGGGGGTCTAGGCCTTACCTTTCCAATTCTAATGAGGTAACAAATCTCTCTGTAACGATTACAAATCTCTCTGTAACGACTTATTCCGTTGTTATTCAGAAGACACTTCATGTGGAACCTCAATTTTTTTAAAATACGTTTGCCAATTTGAAAATTGGGGGATGCGGTGAAAATTTAATAATTTAAAATGATCCGGATTGACATCAGCTCGCCATAGCGCCTGCATGGCCGTTATAGCAGAATCGATGGAATTAGACCCTAAAAACGTGAATTCTTTGATTCTCCTCCCACTTTTCCTAGGAAAAACATATGAGAGTTGCCCTAAAATCCCCCTTAAGCAGCTCTAAGCTCGAGAACAAGGGATAGGAGGAATTCCAACACAAAGAAGGTTAAAGCCCATGAATTTCTAGCTTATGTCCATCAAGATTCGCCCCCACAGAGCCAGAAGTTGTGTTCTGAGTTGTTCAACAGTTGTTTGGTGTCCAGGTAGGCTACTCCCCCTTAATAGAGTAGTTATACCTGTCTTTACTTATATAATATCATGTATAGACCTTCGGACTAGATGGCTGAATATTTGGCTAGTTGTGGTTTAGGCTGATGATGGACTTGATTAGCTATGTTGAGCTTATGACTGTCACAACCCAAAAGCCGAGGTCATGATGGAACACACTCCCAAATCCCCGAAATAGTGTGTAAGTCAAAAGAAATACACATAGAAGACTCCCAAAGAGAAGTCAGACCACAAATGATAGAAAACAATAAGGAATATCCCAAAACCTGGTAGCATAAGAGTAAAGAGCATCTAATACATTTTTAGGATCTGAAATATATCTCAAGTCTTTGAAAAGAAAGTTAAAGACTTTAAACGATAGAGGGAAACTAATGGTGATCCAGAAGGAAGGATCTCACCATAACTCCAAAAGAGATAACTCCACTGGATCCAATCAACCGCTACGAGGCTCACCCTGACTAGGATCTGCATAAAAGGGATAACAGAAGTAGGGGGTGAGTACAATCCACAAGTACTCTGTAGGTTAGACCAACTGAGTATAAAAAGTAACTAAACAGACTTAAGAAATGAACTAATTAAGAAATGCTTCTACCTGCACGCAGAAAAGTTTCATTTCAGCATCGATGCCACCAATTTATATAGAATAGCGCGAATAAAGTAAACACAAAAAGGGGCAACCAATACTCACAATAATAGATAAAGAAGATAATCAATACAGCCAGGCACATTTATCCGATGCAATGCAATGTATGAATGAATGTGGTGGAATCAAGACTGTCGCACAACATGTCGTATACACCTTACCAAGCCTCTAGCTCAAGGAAAGGACCCACGTGGGACTCGCAGTCCATATACTAATCTCAATATCTCAATGTCTCGTCAACTTGCCACCTCAGCGTGGTCAAGGATCAAAGTAAGGTGTCACATTTTCTTTCTCAAAAAGATAGTATTTCTCCACTTTCTCATATTCCCATGATCAATGATATGCTGCATGAGGATGAATGCATCACAACACATACACCGTAAAGGTAAGATCAGTTCATTAAGGATTTCCAATAACATCAAGTTCCCAAACTCAACAAGTCATGAAACATATTCTCAAATGATAGGGATGGTAGAGGAAACTATTTAAAACCAATCCTTACCATTTAGAAAAGCATTTCATTCATTTTAAGATGATTCAAATCAACTTGTTGCTTTCAATTGTACACGCAACTGTACGTGGTCACACAAGTAATATAGTGGCTCTAAAAGAGCTGAATTATCGAACCCAAAGGACTTGTCGATTAACTATTTTACTAAATTATTTTAGTCTAATTATATATTCAAGAGTGCTAAAAGAATTTGATTTTTATTTGTAAAAAAAATACAATAATTAAATAATAAATTTACTTACAATGATTGGGGCAATTTCAGGGTTGCATCATGCTGAATGTTTCATGTATCAAATCTCATGCATGAATTAACTACGGTTATCAAATTACTGATTTACATTGTTGATTTTATGATCATGATCTCTCGACATCTAATCGCCTACTCCAATTGACTGTCTAACTACATCGTTGAGCAGGAATAGCCAGAACTCAATTGGCGAGCATTTATATTTCATCCTGAACACGAATCTGAACAAGTGATATGCAAGAGATATCGAGCTCTTTGTATTCTTTGGTCTATCTACCTCTCCGTCTCTCGAGTTCAAGGATAGATAATATGTTTATCTCTATGGTGGCCAATCATGAAATACTAAAATAAGAATACAAAAGTAATTTAAGCGATAACCAATAATTAATTCATAACAATCGATGTTCAACAATTACCCGTAGCTACAGCCCCAGAATAAGGGTCTTTAGCTACTAATGTCTAAGAAAAAAAGAAAAAGAAAAGAATCCTAAAGTATGACGACTTTGTCTATAATTGATGAGCTACACAATATATTGTATTTTAATAATCATTCTCATGGGCTATTTATAGATGTAGAAAATACTAAATAAAATAATTGAGTTCAAAATAAATTAGGAACCCAAAACCAAATGAAATTGGTTCCGCGTGAAACAATACGTTACCAACCACCTCACTTGTAACAACCTTCAGAATTTGACAGGTGGCAACTTCAATTTGCACTTCTTTTATTTCTGGCCGTTTTCTGCATATACACAAATATTAATATAATACTCAATTTAATCCATTAAGCTGTCTGCTTGATTTCCTTCTATAATCTTCTATCTTTAATTCATTTTAGCTTCAAACTTCTTCATCTTTACACCAATTTACTCCTATAAATAAAATACACTATTTAGCACAATTCATAAAATTTATGCTAAAAAAGGACAAATACAAATAATAAACGTGAGGTAAATAATGATTAAAAAAATATATTTTTGGCCTCACATCAACACTCCACGCTTAAACTTTTGCTCGTCCTCGAGCAAGCATTAAAGCTCATCTCAAACAAATCAATCTAGGGATGCCATCACTTTGGTTGATATAAACAATTAGGCCATTCATAAATTTCAAAACATCAAATACAATTCTCAATCATTATGCAAGATAGACAAGTAAACGACAAATCTCTAACCTCCTAACCTCAAGGAAAGACTATGAACTAATAAAATTTAAGCTTGCTCACCTACTCTCATCAAAGAAAGTTAATAAAATCACCTATTTATTATGAAACAAGTGCCCTCACAAGAAAAAATAGTCCACACTCATTTCAAAAGATTGAATATAAATTAAGGACTTAGCATCACAAAACAACTCTCACACTCACAAATAAAATTCACATGTATGCACAAAGAATCATAGGCTTGCCCATTATGTACATCTCCACTAATTAAGCAAGATTGAATAGAATCAAATAAGACTTTAACGGGTTGTAATGTAGGCTAGGGGACGGGTAGGAAAACTATATAATAGTGACTTACACTTCCCTAAACACTTTGCACTTTTAGACTTCATCACTCATTATTTTCTTCTCTTTTTTTTTCAGCCCTCTGTTCAACTATTATTTCATTAGTAATTCTCATCATCTCAAGAATGCTTTAATTTTTTATTTTTTTTATATCACATTCTTTCAAAGAGGAATTTTTCATCACTTTGTAGCTATCATTGATTACCTTTTTCACTCAATCATCACTTTTTCTTCAGATTTACCAATTATAATCAGTCTATGCTATAGTGCTCAAGGATGCAAAGTGCAAAAACTAGGGATTCAACAAAATAGTTAAGGATAAAATATGGCTATCAACAAAAGGCTACAGGCTCAAAAGGGCTAACTAGTGATATAATATCTGAAAAGACAAAAATTCACAAGACAAATCAAAAAGCCTATTATCATCTCCTAAACAAAGCAACACTTTTTATTTTGTTTCAATAACATATAGGGCAAGTTCTAGACTAAGATGCAAAATATGGAATAAAAAAATTCTCACCACACATGGCACAAATATCAACCAAGATGGATCAATTCCACTTCTAAGAGAGACATGATCATAACAAACTACAAAATAAAATAAGTTATATACAAAGTCACAATCACGAACCTCGGTGTCAAAGAGTCTGCAATTGGCAACTGTCTTGTGTGAGGGATATTGCACATGTTATTGTTAAGCCAAGTATCACTAGAGAAACATTAGACGATTTCTTTATTGATTTAGTGCAACAAAGAAAAAAGTGATACCAAGATGGAAGCGTTAAGCCTTCTTGTGTTGCAAATGATATTGGTGCTCAAAATTGTGCTTGTACTCGTCATACTGGTCAGTATATATCCTTTAAGGAAACGAACACCCTATCATCTAGCCGATGAAATCTCAACATCAATTTGCTACAATTGAATGGAATTGTAGGTTCTTTTCATGTTCTTGTTGTATCTTTTTTTTTGTCTATGCTAGTTACATTGTGATTTGAAACTAGTTAAGTTGGTTGTATGGCGTCCATATGTAGATTGTCTACTTAATCAATAAATAAATTGCAGGCTTCATGTTAAGTTGTGTTGCTTTTAGGTAATATTTCCTTCGTTTAAAAAAGAATGATCCAGTTTGACTCGACACGGAGTTTAAGAAAATAAAGAAGACTTTTTAATCTTGTTGTCCTAAATTAAAGTTATGTCAAATGTACCAAAATGTCTTTAATATTGTGGTCTTAAACTGTTGAGAATACACATAGCTTGGACTTGAATTTATCAATGGTGGAGAAGTTATCATAGAGAAAGAAGAAGAGTGCTTCTTCAAATGTTTGAACAGAACACACTTCGAAGAATATGAAGTGTTTTAAGCCTCGGAGAAATCAGCAACAACTTGGTGCAGATCGATCCTTCATTATTGATCATAGTCAAAGAAATGATCTATGTCATCCACCTCAGCTCCTTCAAGAAGCTTCCTCACAAGCACGTGAGAAGCACAAGATAAGCATAGAGAAAGAATAAAGTTTGTTAGCCAAATTGTGTATAACCAATAAGAAAATTACAACTTGTATAGGATTTAATATTTTTATTTTTTTATACTTGTATATATACACATGGAGATTGTAGAGTGAAATACAATGAGAAAATTTTCACATTGATTCTTGATAATTTTCTACATGGTATCATAGCTCTGATCAAAACCCTTCCAGATCTGTTTCAAATGTGTCCATCTTTTCTTTTCTTCTCATTTGAACAATTGATCAGCAATCAACAACACCTGTTACTACAACAATGTTGCAGGAAGCTCAACTTTCATTTATTCTAAACATCTTTATCACCTTCATCCATTAGATGCTCCTGGTATGCTATTCATCAACAACCTTTTCGATGAAAAAGGTTATCAAGGGTGGAAGAGATTTGTTTTGACTGCCCTTTCAGCCCAAAACAAACTTGGTTTCATTAGTGGATCTGAGGTTGCACCTTCTGATGATTCACCATATCTGCAAGCTTGGAATAGATGCAATGATATGGTAACATCTTGGCTTTTGGATTCCGGAGATCGCAAACAATGTGATATACTAAAAAACTGCTAGGGATCTCTGGACAAGTTTAGAGATTTGGGCAATCTAATGGTGCAAAGATAGATCACCTACAACAAGAACTTAGTAGGTTAACACAAGGTAATAATAGCATTATAGGTTATTTAACACAATTGAAAAGGTTATAGGATGAGTTGGATTCCCTTACCTCAAACATCAAGGATAGTTGTGTGTGTATTTGTGAAGGAAAACAGAAGCTGGAGAAGTCTCTACAGGATGAAAGGTTTATCAAATTTCTTCTGTGATTGAATGATACATACTCATAGGCTAGGGGTAATATTTTGATGATTAATCCCTTGCCTAACATCAACGTTGAATATTCTTTAATCCTACAGGATGAACGTTAGAGAGAAAACTATATGAACACACTTGTTCCCTCTGATTCCAGTGCTTTTATCGCTGAAACTGGTGGTTTCATGATTGGAAATAGAAACCTACATAGAGGTGGAAAACTGGTTCAAAGGCCCATTGTTGCTCCTTAGAGATCTGGGAATCAATTTCCCAGATCTATTTATCCTCAGCAACCACATGGGTTTCAAAAACAGAATCAAAAGTTCAAAGGCAAGAAAGTCAAGTATTACCCTAGTGTGACATACATTCATTATAGAAAACAAGGTCATGAGGAGATTGACTGTTACAGATTGATAGGGTTTCCTGATGATTTCCAATTCACACATGGCAAAGGATTTTAAGGACAAATTAGAGGAAATGCATCATTGAGGATTTTGAAATCAAACACAACAACTATGGTGATATAGTTGCCTCCAATCAGAACTACAGTAAAAAGGAATACATATCAATTTGTTCACATGATCAAACAAATGAGGATGGAAGAGGCAGCAAACACAAGTGCAGGACATATAATTAATGCAAATGCAATGACTGATACAATCTTAAAACATATTTACTCATGTTTTCCATTTTAAAATCCTACTACTTGGATAATAGATTCAGATGCATCCTAAAATATGTGTCACAATTCAAGCTCTTTAACTTCTATGTGTCTTCTTAAAGTCCCTTTGACCATTAATCTTTCTAATTGTCATACCATTCAAGTAACTCATGTAGGAACAATTACTTTATTCTCAGATGTTGCTTTAGACAATGTCTTATATGTTTCAAGTTTCAAACACAATTTTATGTCTGTAAATAGAATTTGCAATCAGTTTCACTCTACTTTGTTTTTCACACCAAATGGGTGTGTTGTGCAGGGCCCTTTAATGAGGAGGCCATAAGTTTTTGGTGAAGATAAGGAAGGACTCTGTCTGCTCCAACCCAATGTCAAAGAGTCTAGATTCAGTTGTAGCAAAGAAGTATCAACTATGTCAAAGGTTGTTCCTAATTCTGTTTCTTTTCCGGTTAATGCTTCTAGTAATTTTGAGTCTATGTAGTTTCTTTTATTATTAGTAATGCTACTTCTAATGTAAAATTTGGCACATTATATTAGGGCATTTTCCTTTCTCATCAATGAAACACGTCAGTTCCATTACTACTCCCTTTGATCTTGATTATTTTTGTGATATATGTCCTCAAGCAAGACAATCTTAATTGTCTTTTCCTACAAGTCAAAAATCTACTAAGTTCAAATTTAATCTTATTCACATTGACATATGGAGATCTTGTAAAGTACCTACCTATAATAACTACAGGTATTTTCTTACCATAGTGGATGATTATAACAGAGGTACTTGGACATATCGGTTAACAACTAAAAGCAATGCATTTTCAGTTTTGCAATGTTTCTTACAGTTGGTGGAAAGGAAATTTAACACTATGATAAAGGTGATAAGGTCATATAATGCTTTAGAGTTGGGAAAAAAGCACAACAGCCACTAACTACTTTCAATCTCAAGGTATAATTCATCAAACTTCATGTGTTTCCACCTCCCAACAAAATGGTATAATTAAGAGGAAGCATAGACATCTTATTGAGATTGCAAGAGCTCTCTTGTTTCAATCGCAAGTTCGGCCTATTGGGGAGAATGTGTTCGTACTGCAACATTTTTTATCAATAGACTACCATCTAGAGTCCTGCATGGAGCTACTCATAATAAAATCATGTTTAACAAGTCACCTTCTTATCAACATTTGAGATGTTTTGCATGTTTATGTTATGCCAACACTTTAGCACATGGCAGGCAAAAGTTTGAACCAAGGGCCAAAACTTGTGTATTTTTAGGCTATTTCGGTAACCAAAATGGTTATAAGCTATTGGACTTGAATAGCAAGAAGGTATTTGTTTCTAGGGATGTCTCTTTCCATGAATAGGTTTTCCCCTTTTCTACGAGTCCTAATGATAATCTACCACCCACTTTCCCTATTCCAAATCTTGATAGTGAGGTGCTTGATGATTCTAATTTTTTATACCCACGGATTCTACTTCCAACCCCATCTCATCTTCTTCACCAAATCATGTTCCTTTTCTAGTTCTAGCTCCCCTTCTACTTCTACACCTATACCCTTTTGACCAACTCCTCAAGTGTTTGATATTCTTGATTTCAGAAGATCAAACAGATCTAACAAGGGTATTATGCCAACTCATCTCAAGGACTATTTTGCAACACTATCTTTTTTAGCACTGTGACTAACTCTTGTTTCACTAAACCACCTCAACCTACTTTCCTTTCATTTGCTGATCTTTCTCTACCTAATTAGATCACTCTCTAATTAGTTTGAGAAATTACAAAGTCCACTAATTATTTTCAGACCTCTACTCATCCTGGTTGGGTAAAGACTATGCAGGAAGAAATTGCAGCATTAGAGTCCAACCATACATAGGATGTAGTTTCTCTTCCTTCAAGTTAGAAAACACTCACTTGTAAGTGGGTTTACAAAGTCAAACACCCTGCAGATGGTTCTCTAGAAATACTCAAGGTAAGGTTTGTCATTAGAGGTGATATTCAAAATAAGGAATCAATGAAACCTTCTCCTCAGTAGTCAAGATGACCACCATCAGATGTCTACTCTCTATTGCAGCTAAAAAGAATTGGGAAGTCTCACAATTTGATGTGAATAATTCCATCTTGCAAGGTGACTTGCAAGAAGATACGATAGAATATACAAGTTCACCACACACCACAATATCAGGTCCTTGTAATACTTTAGTTCAATAGAGACTAAAATGTAGAACATAAAATAACAAGAATGTTTACGTGGGAACTCCTTGCTCAAGGAAGGAAAAGCCATGACCTGTCCCATAGGATTTTCAGCTGATCTTCACTATCTTCAAGCAATAAGTGAATACAGATTCCAAAAATCCTACAAAGGATTAAACTCTTAATCTTACAATGTGTAACTCCTCTATTACATAATGAGCCAAAGCAATAACTCTATTGCCCACTATATCAACTAACTCTAGTTATTATAGACTATAATCATATACTACACAGTAAACTCTAACTATGCTTATTGTTGGCTGGAATGATAAAGACACGATCAATTCCTTTATAGATTAGGAACGGATCTTACAAGTTGAAGCACACAAGAAACAAACTCTCGATTAACAACTAAAGACACGCTTGATAACTCTATCAGGTCCCTTGCAGTTCTTGAAGGCTTGTGTTCTTCTTGATAGAGACAAAAGGCACATTTTTGCTTAATTCTTTTGGATGTCTGAACTAGGTAGTTTCATGTCAACAAAGGTATATTATCCTCTTAACAAAACAACCTAGTGTCCTCCCATTGGCTGAGAGCTCTATCCTCTTTTCCCATGCTCACCAACCATAACAGTTTTGCAGCTTTACAGTTGTTCCCCATTTGACCAGGAATATGTGTGACTCATGGGACCAGGTCCCATTGTTTGTTAGGATCATCAAAATAACGAAATTACATTTCCCCCCTTTTTGATGATGACAAACTTTATTTGCTCATGCTACATTTACTCAACATGTCCCCCCTATCACCAAACCCTATCGCCAATTTTATGTTGTTCATCCAGCATGTTCCCCCTATCACCAATATTCCCAGTCACACTGCCATGTTCCCCCTATTACCAATATTCCTAGTCACATTGCCCTGTTCACCCTATCACCAATATTCCTAGTCACACTACCCTTCACACCCAATGATACATTCTTCCCCCTTTTGACATCATAAAAAAGTAATAGCAGTAAACATAAGCAAGATATTATGCAAAGTAGAATGAACTCATAGCCATTGGGAGACACATAAGATGAGTAACTAAGCAATGAGAGAAGAGAGAGAGAGAGAGAGAGCAAGAAAATAGAGCAAGATATTCATTAGATAGAGATAGCATCAACCAAACTACAAATAAGATCTACTAAAGAAAACATACATTTTGCCATTAGTCAAAGAAACTAGGGAAAACAAGGAGGACTTTAGGTTGGATGGAGCTATGGTGCAAAAGATTGTTTGCCTTAGTATGAGTCTAAAGCAACTAAGTAGTGAGGGCCTTGACTTCATCATTCAACTTTGCATTAGCCTCAAGCAGCTTTTTATTTTCTGTTTTCACCTCTGCCACTTCAACTTGCACGTCTGCACTTGGACCTGATCCCTGAGATTTTTCTTGTTGGAGCAATGCCTTAAGTCGAGTTATCTCCGAGTCCTTTGCTGCTAGAACTCTAGTTAGGTCCTCCATGTCCTTCCTAAGCAAGTTTACTGCTCAAGTAGTTCTGACACTAGGAACTTGGATTTTGTTCTTCCTTCAACACACTCACACTCAATGAGAGTGGAAAGTGAGATATCTTGCTTTATAGTCCCTGCAACTCCTTTTCCAAGGGGCACGTTGAAGTTTCCAAAGACTCTATTTAACAGGTACCCACAGGCCAATCCATGACGCCCGTCTTTAGATGTAATTACTTTACCCATATGCTCCAGCATAATTCTAGGAAGATTAATTGCATCATACTTATCCAAAGCTTCCATTAAGAATAGGTCAGTAGAGGAGGCAACTGTTCTCTTTTCTGTGCGAGGCAGAATGACTTTGTTAACAAATTCAAAGTATAACAGGTGCTTACCTTTGAGATATTTCTTAGGAACTCCAGCACACTTAAGTCCATCTATTTTGGCTACCGTATTGATGAAGGTCTTTAAAAGTAAGAATTTGTCCACTGACCTGATCCCAAAGCAGGGTACTTCCACAATAACTCCAAAAATGTCTTCACTCAAATGGATCTACACCTCATGAACTTTGGTCTCAACTTCCATTATCAAGAATTTCCATGTTGTAGTAGAACTCACGAACTTTAGCTTCATGCAAGGAAGGAACAGGCCATTCAAACAAGTGTTCCCATTCTTGTAGAGCTACACAATCCACCAAGTTTTTCATTCCTAGTTTATCAAAGATCTCCGGATCAAACACTCTCCTATTTAGCACCTTTTGGGTCTTAAGAATGTCAATTCTTTGGTTCCTGGACATTATTTTGTCACTTTTTCCTCGCTTAACAGGCGAACCTGGTCCCTTAACCTATCTTGATTTTGGTTCATTTAACTCAACTGCCTTTCTCTTCTTTCTGTTAGCCCTTTTCTTTGCTTCAACTTTGGGCTTGGAATCAAGGACTCTTACTCGTTTACCACCAACCGCTTTTGATCATCTCTTGTTTGTAGCCAACATTGGATCCTCAGATTTAGTAGCACTTTTATCCATTTCTTTGGTCACATCTATCAGTTTTCAGGAGAGACCTCCTTTGCTTCTGTAACAATGTTTTTCCTTTTTTTTCTGTTAGAAGTTTTTTTAGCCTTGTTAGCAATCATAGTATCATTCATCAATTTCAATTGTGAGCCACGAGTAGAATAATTCTTAACAACTTTAACAGGAGGAGGTTCATCAACTTGTCCTTTTCCTTTCTCAATGATCTTACTTTGTTCCAATTTCGATTCTATCTCAAAGAAATGAGGTTGAATATCCCATTTCATATCGGTGAGATGCTGTACTACCCAATCTTCACCAACAACCAAAGATGTTAGATTCCATTCTCTTTTCAACCGAAAGGTCCCCATCAAATAACCTTTCAGACATCGTAAAAGATATGGGTCCTAGTTGGGAAGTGACATCTGGATTAGTGGGGTTTTTGACTGTAGGAGGTTTGACAATCGATTGAGCCTATGAACGAGTAGACACATCTTGAGAATGTTCCTAAGAGGGACAGAGAACGACTGTAGGAGAGCAGGGGAGATTTTCATCTTGTGGAAGAAGGTTTGGATTGAGTTCATCAATCAAAGAAGTTAAGACTTCTGCAGTCGGAATTGTAGACTCACCTGTTTCTCCGATTGCACAAATGAGGGTAGATGGAGAAGGGTTTTCAGGTTAGACCATAGGGCTGAACTGGAGATTTATCTTTCGTATGGTGAGAGTCTTTTGGAGGAGAAAAAGATTTAGACATTGTTATGAACAACTAAGGAGAAGGAAAAGATTCTAAGAAAAGATTTAGGAAGAGGTGAGTAGAGTTGGATTTCTTATGATGGTTGATGAGAAGAGACGCTTGATATAATTCCCAATAGATATGTCTGGTCCCTGAACAGAGGTGACCTTTGGCATTGCGAAGCGACATAAGTTCAGAGAGAGAGAGAGGAAGAGAGTGACACGAGGCAAAAGTGACTGTTTCCTGCAATATTTCAAAAATACAATAAGGAGATACTAACCTCTGAGTAAGGACCAGGTCCCTCTCTTTATGTTAAAACATCAATTGCTCTAATCAATACTATTTTCCTCTTCCCTCTAGCTAAGTCACCATGAGTGCATACCTCCAAAAGGTATTTAGTTGAATTCATATACTATTGCAAGACAAAAAGCAAAGATACCTGCTCCCTAATCATAGTCAATAAGACGGTTGAATGCATCAAAGTAGAGAAGACAGTGTAGCTTGATTATCCCCAGCTTCAACCTACTCTTTCCAAACTGGTCTTTGCTTAGGGCTTTGGTAAAAATATTAGCAGTTTGATCCTCTGTCTTGCAAAACTTCATGATGATATTCCCCTTTTCAACATTATCTCTCAAGAAGTGATACCTCACATCAATATGCTTGGTTCTTTTGGGTTGAACCGAGATTTTTGGCAATATTAAGATCACTCGTGTTATCACAAATAAGGGGAATGGTACCAGTGAGTACTCCTAAATCTTCAAGCTTTTGCTTTATCCATAAGAGTTGTGCACAACAAGATGCAACAACTACATACTCAGGTTGTGCTGTGGAATGAGCCACAAAATTTTTCTTCTTTGCTCCCCAAGAGATTAATGATGATCCAAGAAAGTGAGCCATTCCAAAGGGACTTTTCGGATCGACCAGGTACCCTACATTATCTGCATCAGCATATCTAACTAGATCAAAAGAATCCCCAGAAGGGTAGTTTAGGACCAGGTCCAGAGTTCCCCTTAAATATCTCAGGATGCGCTTTTCTGCCTTCAAGTGAGATTCCTTGGGACAAGCCTGAAATCTTGCACACATTCCCATCCTAAATACAATATCTGGCCTAATTGTAGTCAAATAAAGAAGAGACCCAATGATTCCCCTATACATGGTCTCATTTACTTCAAGCCATGCTTCATCAGTATCAAGCTTTGAGTTTGTTCCCATGGGCGTGTCAATTGTCTTGGCCTCAAGCATATGAAATTTTTTGAGAAGCTCTTTGATGTATTTTTCTTGAAAATTGAGGTACTATGTGTAGACTGCTTAATTTGTAGCCCCCAAAAAGAAGGTAAGTTCCCCCATCATGTTCATTTCAAACTCACTTCCCATCAAAGTAGCAAAGTCCTTGCACAGTGAGTCTGAAATAGCTCTAAAAATAATATCATCAATGTACACTTGGACAATGAGAAGCTCCTTCCCTCTAGATTTTAAAAAAAGGTGTTGTGGATCTTTCCTCTCTTGAACCCATTATCAAGAAGAAATTTTGGCAATCTTTCATACCACGCTCTTGGAGCTTGTTTCAATCTGTACAATGCTTTGTTCAATTTTAGTATATGATTTGGTAGATCAATATTCTCAAAACGGGGAGGTTGTTTCACATACACTTCTTCCTTCAAGTATCCATTCAAAAAGACACTCTTCAGATCCATTTGAAACATTTTGAATCCCATATAAGAGGCAAAAGCAATTAGGATTCTTATGGCCTCCATCCTGACCACAGGAGTAAATGTTTCATCATAGTCAATCCCTTATTCTTGATTATACCCTTGCACTACCAATCTTCACTTTTTTCTTGTAATGACTCCATGCTCATCTAACTTATTTATGTACACCCACTTGGTCCCTATTATGGTTCTGTCCTCTGGTCTAGGGACCAGATGTCAGACTTGACTCCTTTCAAGCTGATATAGTTCCTCCTGCATGGAGTTCACCCAATCAATATCCTTTCATGCTTCCTTCACATTCTTGGGATCAATGGTGGATATGAAGGCTGAAAATGCATGAGGTTCCTTGTTTGTGACCTAGTGTGAATTCCAGAATCCTGTGGAGAGACATGATTGTACATGGGATGAGATGACTTATGTTTCTAGCTTGACTTTTGTGTAACATGCACAACTGGTTCAACAATTGATTCATCGTTTTCAGAGTCTAGACTTTCAACTTCATCTTGATCTGTGGCACTTGAAGTGTTAAGCTGATCCCGGGTCCTTTTTCAAGTTCCTCATCTCCCTTAGGTGAGCTATGATTGCTGGTTTATTGAATAAGATTGTATCTCTATATTTGTAATAGCTCCTTAATTTTAGCTTCATCTTTGTCCTTCCGGCTATCAATTCCACTAGATTCATAAAAAATGACATGAATACTTTCCTCAATGCATAGTGTTCTTTTGTTGTAGACTCTATATGCCTTACTTATTAATGAGTAGCCCATGAAAACTCCTTCATCACTCTTGGGATCAAATTTCCAAAGATCATTCTTTCCATTGTTGAGAACAAAACAGTTGCACCCAAAAACTTTGAGATAGCTTAGCTTGGGTTTTCACTTGTTCAACAACTCATACGGTGTCTTTTTAAGTATTGATCAAATGAGACACCTATTATTCACATAACAAGCAGTGTTCACTTCCTCTGCCGAGAAATTCTTTGAGAGATTAGAATCTATCAACATGGTTTTTGCAATATCCACCAAAGTGTTGTTCTTTCTTTCAACCACACCATTCTATTGAGAAGTTCTTGGAGCAGAAAAGTTATGATTGATGTCATGGTCAACACAAAAAACATTCAATTCGAGCATTTTCAAATTCAGTACCATGATCCGACCTAAGCACAACAATTTTGCAATCCAACTTTGTTTGAATCTTTTTGGCAAAGGTGATTAACTCATCTGTTGTTTCATCTTTATATCTTAGGAACATGGTCCATATGATTCTTGAGTAGTCATCTACAATCACAAAAATGTGTTTTTTTCCACCTCTGCTCTTAATCTTTACAGGTTCACACAAATCCATGTGAAGAAGTTCCAAGAGCTTTAAGTTCCAAGGGCTTTGTGGTACTTACTCTTTTCTTTTGCTTGAATGAGGATCTGGTTTGCTTTCCCTTAACACATGCATCAAAATTTTATTGTCTACAAATTTCAACTTTGGTAGCCCATGAACCAGGTCCCCAGACATAAGTTTGTTTAAAATAGAAGCACTTACATGACCGAGTCTTTGGTGCCAAAGATCAACATTCTCGCTTTGAGCACTAGGCAAGTGAGATTATCTCCACGAGTAGAGTCCAAATCAACTACATACATGTTTTTGAGCCTTTTTGTTGTTAAAATCACACTTTGAGATGCCAGATTTGTGAAAATACATTTATCACACAAGAACTTGACTCATTTTCTTTGTCATAGATTTGAGACACACTGAGTAGGTTATACTTCAATCCATTTACGTAGTATACGTCTTCTATTGAATGATCCATATAGATTTACCAATTCTCCCAATGCCAAGAATGTATCCTTTCTTTCCATTCCAAATGGCACATCACCACCTTGATGCACTTCAAGTCAGAGGAAGTGATCAGTTTCTCCAGTCATATGCTTGGAACATCCACTATCCATGAATCAGCATTGACTGCTTCCTTCTTTCTCTTCCTTAGTGTCTTCGTCTTTTGATTTTGACATTAGAGCAAACAAGGAGTGACGTCTTCATCGTCTTTAACAGCCAGCATAGATGCAACTTCAGGATGCTCTGATTCTTTAGAGTCACTAGAGGAGTTTCCCCAAGCAGCAAGAGCCTTCTTCACCACCGGATCAGCAGTTGTCTTCCTTTTTACTGTATCAGGACCTGGTCCCTCCATTTTCTTTGTCTCCTCTAGATTTGACATAGTCTTTGTAATCCAACTTGTGCATTGGACAGTCTATGATGAAGTGTCCTGGCTTTCCGCACTTGTGACACAAGTCATTTGTATTTGTTGATCGGCTAGTGTTTCCTTTTTTTTAGAACTCCTTCATGCTTCTTCACAATCTTCTGAAATCTTAGCGTCAAGTAAGCAATTTCTTCATCATCTTTAGAAATATCATTTGGCGAAGCTTTGAGAGCTTGGGACTTGTCCTTCTTTCCAACCTCTTTAGAATGGTCCTGTTGCTTGTTTAACTCATGAGTTTGAAGGTTTCCAATCAACTCATCCATATTGAGGGTCTTCAGGTCCCTGGCTTCTATGATAGCATAAACTTTGCTTTCCCAAGATTTGAAAAGAACACAAAGAATCTTCCGAACCTGTTTACTCAAATGAATGGGTTCACCCAAGCATCAAAGCTCATTGGTAATGGATGTAAACCTTGTGTGCATCTCATGAATGGTTTCACCTTCCTTCATGGTGAAATTTTTGTATTGAGTGGTAAGCATGTCAACTTTTGATTCCTTCACTTGAGTAGTTCCCTCATGAGTTGTCCTCAGGCAATCCCAAATTTCTTTAGCCATCTCACAAACTGAGATTTTGTTGTATTCATCAACACCAATTCCACATACCAACAACTTCTTAGCTTTGTAGTTCTTTTTAATCTTCTTATTGTCGGCCTCATCGTACTCTCTCCTAGTCTTAGGAACCACCCGAGTTAGTTCTCCTTCTTTCACATCCTTTGTAGGAACATGAGATCTATTAAGAACGATGTCCCACAGTTCTTTGTCTTCAGCCATGATGTATTCATGCATTCTAGTCTTCCACCATTTGTTATAATGTCCATTGGAACGAGAACTTGTAGTGGATTGTCCTTCTTCCAAGCGAGGTGGAGCCGCCATTTTTGTAGGACCCTCTCTTGATGTTAGTCAAATAGAGAGTTACTGCTCTGATACCAATTGATAGCTTATACGAGTCCACCACACACCACAGGACTAGGTCCTTGTAATACTTTAGTGCAGTAGAGACAAAAATATAGAACACAAAATAATAAGAATGTTTATGTAGAGACTTCCTTGCTCAAGAAAGGAAAAACCAGGACCTGTCCCACAGGATTTTCATCTGATCTTCACTATCTTCAAGCAACAAGTGAATACAGTCTCCAATAATCATACAAAGGATTAAACTCTTAATCTTACGACCTGTAAAACCTCTATTACAGAATGAGCCAAACTAATAGCTCTATTGCCCACCATATGAACTAATTCTAGTTAATATAGACTTTAATCACATACTACACTGTTAACTCTTATGAGGCTCATTGTTGGTTGGAATGATAAAGACACAATCAATTCTTTTATTGATTAGGAACAGATCTTTCAAGTTGAAGCATACAAGACAAACACTCTCGATCAACAACTAAAGACACGCTTGATAACTCTATCAAGTCCCTTACAGTTCTTGAAGGCTTGTGTTCTTCTTGAGAGAGACAAAAGGCACCTTTTTGCTTAATTCTTTTGGATGTCTGAACTATGTAGTTTCATGTCAACAAAGGTATATTATCCTCTAAACAAAACAACCTAGTGTCCTCCCATTGGTTGAGAGCTCTGTCCTCTTTTCCCATGCTCACCAACAATGACAGTTTGGCAGCTTTACAACTGTTCCCTATTTGACCAGGAATATGCGCGACTCATGGGACCGGTCCGATTGTTTGTTAGGATCATCAAAACAAAGAGTTTCAAGAAGTCTATATGAAATTTCCAACTAGTATGATTCCACCTCGGCCTAGTTTTTCTGGAGACTCAACAAGTCTCTTTATGGTTTAAAGCAAGCCTCTAGGCAATGGTATGCGAGGCTTGTTGGAGCTCTTAGTTTCAAAGGTTTCACTGCCTCCCTCAATGACTACTCTTTATTCTTTAAACGAAATGGTGATTTGGTTTCTATAGTTGCGGTATATGTGGATGACATTCTTATTACAGGAAATGATGATATAAAAATTCAATCACTCAAATTATTTCTTCATGCAATGTTTAAAATTAAAGATCTTGGTGCTATACATTATTTCCTCGGAATAGAAATTTTGAGAGAAGAACATGGAATTATTGTCTGACAACGCAAATATACCTTGGATTTGCTCAACCAGTGATGTCTCTCATTTGTCCTCTGTTTCCTCTCCCATGGATCCCTCTTGTAAGTTATCTACAGATTCAGATAGTTACATGCCAGATCCTACCATTTATAGGCATCTAATTGAAAAGTTGAACTATTTGACTCACACAAGGTCAAATCTTTGTTTTTTTTGTTTTGACTTTAAGTCAATTTATGCAAAAGAGTTGCGATCATCACTTCACAGCAGGATTTAGAGTGCTTTGTTATCTGAGCAGTAACCCTAATCAAGGAATCTTCTTATCCACTTCCCCATCATTCTCCATCTCTGCCTTTTGTGATGCAGATTAGGCATCTTGCAAAGATTCCAGACGTTCAATAAGTGGTTTCTTCATCAGTATGGGTGGATCTCCGATCTCTTGAAAATCTAAGAAATAAGCTT
The DNA here is from genome assembly GCA_018342035.1 of Solanum appendiculatum. Classification (NCBI taxonomy): domain Eukaryota; kingdom Viridiplantae; phylum Streptophyta; class Magnoliopsida; order Solanales; family Solanaceae; genus Solanum; species Solanum appendiculatum. The sequence continues at coordinate 47,789 of JAGDQO010000058.1, read as the reverse complement.
CATTTTCCCTCTCATCCGCCGAAGCAAAATATCAATCAATCAGACAACTGGTTGCATAACTGACCTTGTTAACTCATCTCCTGGCTGATCTATCCATTTCACCATCCTTGCCAATTTCGGTGCACCCCGACAGCCAAGTAGCGATGCATATTGCTCGAAATTTGGTATTCCATGAGAGAACGAAACACGTAGAGCTTGGCTATCATTTTGTTAGACAGTAATATCAGTCAGTAACAAGTGGCATCGATCGAACCTTCAATATTGATTATAGTCAAAGAAATGATCTGTGGCGTCCACCTTAGCTCCTTCAAGAAGCTTCCTCACAAGCGCATGAGAAGCACAAGATAAGCATAGGGAAAGAAAAAAGTTTGTCAGACAAATTGTGTACAACCAATAAGAAAATTAAAACTAGTATATGATTTAACATTGTTTATTTTTTTATGCTAGTATATATACACATAGAGATTATACAGTGAAATAAAGTGAGAAAATTTCCACATTGCTTGATAATTTTCTAAATAAACTTTTTACGTGAAAAGCTGCAATTAAAGTGTTGCCAAAAAAAGGAAAGAGATCATTCTTTTTTACACAGACTAAAAAGAAAAATTGGTCATTCTCTTTTAAATAGAGGGAGTAACTTTTAAGTATATGTATTGTCTTCGAATAAATAAAAAAGTGCTTTTATGTCCATGCATATAAATATACGCTCTTAATTCCTTATAATTTATGAAAGATTCATTTATCACAACCTTAAAACCTCTTATGACTCTACAAATCATTTTGAGGACTATGATAAAACTAAATGAGGAAAGAATAGATGGAATAAATAAGGTGTATTTAATTTAGTCGATCTATTTCCACATAGGAGACCTCTATCGTTTAATACATGACTTGGGCATGTTTTATACAAAGAAATTTATTTTTGGTATTTTTCAATAGGTGTATGTGTTTGGTACAATGAAAAATTTTACTATGTTTTTAAAAAAAAAATCATGGTTGATTTATTTGAAATCATTTAATTTTTTTTTAGAAAAGAAGAAAGTGACTTTCACTGTGAGAGTAAGGAAAACAATTCCATATTGCAAGGTGGTGCTCCTTAATATAACCCCCCCCCCTCCCCCCCCCCCCCAAAAAAAAATAGTATGTAGCCTTTTTCAATTGAACTTATAAGTTGTTGATTACTATGATATTTCATCTAATGTTGTAACACAAGAATCCATCTTTTGGTCACAACTGGCTGATGACAGCATTTTTCAACAATTGGCATTTCTATTTAACAAGGTATGCTTCTTGATATTGAATTCTCACTTTATGTGGGTGTATATTCGGAATTTTGAGTTAATAGATACATTTATACTCACATATATAAATATTTATTGTAAATCTAAAATATTTAATACATTAATATCTATTGCTTTAGGTGTAATAGTGTTGTTGTCAAATGCACACGCAAGTGTACGAGGTCGCAAATAATATAGTGGCTCTAACAGAGCCAGATTATCCAACCGAAAGGACTTACGATTAGTTTATATTGACTTTAACTAATACCCAAAATTTAATGCAAGCGTGCCTCAAAAGTTTGGTTTATATTTGTAACTAAAAACTCAAGAAGTTAAGACTCAGAATAACTAACAAAGTTCAACTTCAGATCGGATTGTAACAATAGCTTGGGACAATTCCAGGGATGCAGCATAACTAAGAATTCATGCTTCATATTTTTTTAATAGATTTCAAATGGTTATCAAATTAATGATTTACAAGGTTAATATTATGATTATGATCTCCCGAGCTCTAATCACCTACCCCAGTTGACAATCTAACTACATTGAGCGGGGATAGATAGAATCAATTGCGGAGCATTAAGCTATATTCTTGTTTTGTAACCAATCACAACAACTAAATATATTCCTATCATAGATGCAAATCAATTCTAGTGGTATACAAGAAAAGATCATGCTCCTTGTATTGCACATTCTATCCCTCGATACCTCTCCCGAATTCAAGATAAGACAATAAATTTATTCTGATAGTGATCAAGCATCAAAATAGTAATTCAAGAATACAAGAGTAATTTAAATGATAACTAACTTCATACATAGAATCAATATTAAACAATCATTCATAGCCGCAGCCCTAGAACAAGGGTTCTTAGTTACTCATGCTAATAAAAAATATAAAGAATTCTTTCCAAGCAAATCAATGACTAAGAAAAAGTAGAAGAAAAGAAAGCTAAGGTGAATTATATTCCTTTGCTCTTACACTAGAAAAATAAGACGGAACCCTACAAATGAAGCATAATATTTTATTTTTAGGGTCTGGGAAAATAATCATTTTTCCTTCTTGGATTCGGATTTGTACCTTGGCACGGCGCGCCAACAGTACGCCAGCACTGGACGACAGTAGTTTTGGCCTTGGCGCGGTGTGCCAGCAGTTCATCTGCTTTGGTCATTAGTAGTTTAGAGCATAGGGTGACGCTCCAACTGTGCACCCCAGCCCAGATTTTCTCTTGAACATTCTCTTTCGCACAATCCTTTGATTTGCTTGCTTTCAGCCTCTACTTCAACTCCCAATTACTTGATTCTTCCGTCAATTTCCTGCATTGTCTAATCATATGTCTTAGTGCACAATTTTCACAATACTCAACAAAACATAACATATAGAGTAAAGAAGGCTCTCAAAACTTGAGGTATGTGCGGGCAAAATATAGTAAATGAGCATATACATACGCCTAAGATCACCACCCTAAACTTAAACCTGTGTTCGTCCTCGAACAACTCTCTACCCATTTACCATCACTTTACCATTGACAACTAAGTAAATTTCCACCCTCACTTGCATCAACAAAACTCTTTTAATCATGTTTCCGTAGTTCACCTCTCATGCAATAATACACACCCTTGTTTAGCACCAAGGTACTCTACAAGACACATCATAACCTTAATAACGGACTCCTTGCAAATCTACCAGGCTAATGTGATCATGCATGAAAAAGCAAACAACAACAGAACCAAGCATGTGTCATGAGTGCCCTTGCTATTTTGGTAAAGCCCTTCTCTCATCACATTTTATTTTCACAATCATTCAACTTTAAGGGGCCAATTTTGAAAATTTAAGCACTAACTCTTGCAAAATATGTTTCAACATATCACAACATGTCGTAGGATTGCCTGTAGTGGATAGTAACATTGACAATGCATTCTCCTCATGGAATCAAAAGGAGTTTCTTTGATTGTAATGTCAGCTTCGGTACGGGGACAATACTTATATATATATATATATATATATATGTAGTGACTTTCCTCCCTAGTGCACTTGTTTCACAACACGACACTTTACCAATTCTTCCTCTTTAAGCCTTACTTTTTCTTATTTGCTTACACCTTTAGTAATTTCCTCTTTATCTTTTGATTTCCGCCCTCTAGTAATCAAATCACTTGCCGCTAGCACATCACTTTACTTATTTCAATCCATTATCACTATTTTTTAATTTTTTTCTATGCAGCAAGAATTTAGCTAATTTACTCCTAGGCACCTTGCACCAAATCTCTCCTTTACTACACTCGCCTTCTCCTTTTTCCTTCACCCTTAGTTTTAGTCAGCCATTCTTACTATAAAGTGCATTAAGGACCATTATTTGGATCAAATTAAGGCAGGGTATCAACAAAATAAATTAGGCTCATCATGCGGTTAACAAAGAAATAGTCTACAAGGCTCAAGGAGCTTCATTAGAGATAATGTCAGGGTGGCACAAACTAGTATTGAACGGGCTATACAAGAAAATGCCTAGACCATGTTCCACAACTTCATGCAAGTCAAATCGTCACACACACACGAGGCATGTTCTAGATACTATTCTATTCAAGAAACCAATCAAAACTCACCACACATGGCACCATGGTACACATCTAGGAATACAATCATCGCATGCTCATACACAAACACATTGAGTGAATTCACACAATTAAGCGCAATTTCTTTATTTTTAGAGTCCAGTTAAAGAACCTATGTGTTTCTCAAGAGTTACTTCTTTAATCTACGTGATTAAGCATGAACTACCCATGATGTCTGGCTAACTTTCAAGTGGGGCTTCAAAGTTCCAAATGTCAGGTTTTCACTATTGACAACCAATTTTGACCCTCGACAATATAAGTTAATCATTGAGCTTCTATATTTGCAAACGATTTGAAATGATTGAATTTATAAAATTCACAATGTCTTTCAAATTATTTTAAAATAATTTTGTCACTTTTGATAATATTTTAAACGATATGCATGTTTTTATAATTATGTATCTAATTAGTACATTTTATGAATATTTGAAAATCATCTCAAAAGATTTTATCTTTTAGTTAAATATTTTATTAAATTAGTTTAATTCAAATTATAGTAATAATTTTAAAATTATTTGATTTATAATCAAGTTAATTATTTTATTTTCGTTAAGATTAAGAAACTTGTTAATTAATTATGTTAGTTTGTCTTATCTAATTTATAGCCGAATTCACCAACCAACTCAATTTGGTTACTTCTTTTAATTTGAATTGGTTATAATTGCAATTCATTGGCCCTTTTCTCAATTGCAAATTTAGCGACTTGGTTACTTCATCTTTAACCCTTTTAAGACTCCTTTTTGGGTCCAAATTTCACACCAATTTCAGCCTATTTCTTCCCTTATTCCCAGAGCCAATTCTATTCCTAAGAACAATTCCCAGTGGCCTAGTTTAATACTCCCCTCAGAGACTAATACTCAGAGACTATTCATCCGTGAGAGCAGCTTACATATCAACGTTAACAAACGTTCACAATAAACAACATGAAACGACGACAATTCCAATTCACAGCACCCCTTACGCGACCTCAAAGTTCACAGAATTCACGGCGTGTACGCGATCAGTACATCCGTGAAATGGTCGTCTTCTAGATTTCTTTAACATGTATGTTAATAGTTAAGTCCCTGCTAGGAGAGTAGTGTGGATATAATGATCTAATTATTATTCTTCTTATTCCATGCCTCATGAGTTCTTTGGGACTCTCTCCTAGCATCTCCTCGCTAAAATACAGCTGTACGGAAGCTGATATACAGGAAAGAGCACTGTATATACACTGATATACAATGAATATACATTGTTAAATGGCCCAAAAAGGGTCCAAAAGGCAGCAGCCTTAGAAAATTGAAACAAATGGGCCAAAGCCCCCAAAATTCAGCAATTGAAAGGCCCAAGTACTGGCCCAGGCAAACAGTAACCAGACTTGGGCCCAATTTCCTTTCCTTTTTGCTCATTTAGTTACCCAATTGTATTTTGTGCTAACTCGAACTTTTTTGTTTTGGTTTAATCTAATTAAATCCCTTAATGAGGAACCAAATGACCTGGGAGGGCCCTGTACTTGACTCCGTTTGTTACATGGACTCTTTTACTCACGACTTTACCAACTGAACCATCGAACCCAGTGAAACACAACATTTTAAACCTTTTTGGCTTCGCATGCACTTCAACCACACAATAAAAATAACATGTCATCATCCATATCAGATTTTTAACGACACAATGCAATTTCAAAATTTTCAATTTCTTCTCCTTTTTTACTATGTTTCTCCTTCACTGTCTCTATCCTTGACTACCTCCCTCCATTTTTTACACCAAAAACACCATTGCAATCTTACATCCTTACCTAAAACACTGCCTTAAATAATTATAAACCACCATTCTTCTCCAAATTTTCATAGTTCATAATTTTCCATCATATTTTTTTGACCAACGTCTCCGTTCACCACTTGCACCACCATGAATCCGTTTCCTCCATTATTGTCGACGAACTACACTAAAGTATCTGAATATTCTCTAACACCGACGAACCACACTAAAATATCTTACTATCCTCTAACATCTTCATATAATTTTACACAATACACTCTACTTAATTTTACAGAGACATACAAAAATCACTCTTCACTCTCCAAAATCACCGGATCTTTGTCACTTCACCTCCCGTAAATTACCCCTCCCTCGTTTCTCAATAGCTTCTCTCCATATAATTTTATCTCACAAGCACTGAAGTAATTACGTCTGGAAAAAGATTTCTGAAAGTGAGATAAATGAGAATTGGGTTGGGGAAGAACATGTGGGTAGAAAGAGAAAAGAAATTGGAAAAAAACAAAGAGGTGACAAACTTTATATTTATTTATTTATTCATTGTCTTTTTATTCATTTTTTCCTTTTCATATAACTATTTTTAGTCTAAAATTTTATGTCTACGCTCCTTTTAACACGTGAAAACACGTGTTTGTTCCAACTCAACTATTAAGTTTCCACGTACACTTGGTCAAAGGTTAGAGGGGTTTAAAATATCGTGTTTCAGTGGGTTCGAAGGTTCAGTTGACAATGTCGTAAGTAGAAGGATCTATGTGACAAACAGAGCCTAGTACATGGCCTCCCAGATCATTTTGCCAACTTTTAAAGCAATTTTATTTAAATACTTATTTATATTTGATAAAACCCACTTTCTTTCTTAAATTATTTCAATTGCTTTGATCCTCATTTTTGACAAAGCTTACTCTCTCTAAAAAAAAATTTAAAAGCTCAAGTTCTTTTCTTCTCAAGTGATTTAAAAAATAAAATAAATTAAAATAAAAAATAAAGATAAAAAAATTATCTTTCTTTACTTAATCATTTTCTCTTCAAAGTTAATCAATTGATCTTTCAAATCGTTGGATAACCGCGTGTTAGCAGACACTTTAAATGCCTTAAAAACCTTCTTGAAGTGTAAATAAGAACCCCGAGCATTTTTCCTCTAAAACTTTAGGCATAATTCTGTTAAAAGTCCTTAACTTAAAGTTTTTTCTTAATTTCTTTAAAATATTAAGTGGCAACTCCATTTTAAAATTGATTTATCCCTTAGAGTTGAATCAATTTTTGAAAACAAACCGGTTATTTTCTTAAACACTTAAATATTCACTGCTACCAACCTATGACTAATTTCTCCTTGAGACGGTCTTCATCCATGCATCATTGGGACAATAACGACTCACCTAACCAAAGAAAAAAAATTCTACCCGATTCAAAGGAACTATCTTCAGGAAAAGAACCGAAAACAAAAGTCTAAAAACTCATCCTAAAAAATAAAAAAACTCAATAAACTACGAATTCAATATCCCACCCCACACTTAAAACAAAGCATTGTCCCTAGTGCTACAATTCAAAACACAAGTTAAAAGTGAAAGAAAGAACTCCCTAGGCTCCTAGGCCTCATCGTCCTCATCACCACCATTTTCATCTGCTGCATCCGTGGCTCCATCAACTGCCATGAGTGCCTGCATCATCCAACTCATCATCATCATCATCGGGAGCATTATGCATAGTGGGCTCATCATCATCCAAAGACTCTTGAAATATCAGGCCCATTCTGCACATATACATGGCACTGTCCGTCAAAGGGTAGAGCATAGCCAACTCAACCATCTCGTTTTCAATCACAAGGCAACCACCAATGCCCAATTACAACTTGGTCATACCAAACATATGACCCATCCAATTATTATCCTGGGCCTGCTGATCCGTCATAGAGAGCACAAGTCCCTGGGAAGTATCATGTGCCTTGGTCTTAGTTACGTCAACCAATTGACTAACCAAATAGGGCACCCTTGGAGGGCACAAATCATAGCACTCTTCCTCAACACCTTACCTCCGAATAAACTGGCTCATCAAACGTCTATAGAAATATCTCCAAACTGGCTCATTCAAACAGTCTATAGAAATATCTCCACCTTTTATTATTTCAGAATTTCAACATATTATGTCGGAGAACTGACACCACATTAACAGGAAACCTTTTTATCAGCCTATACACAATCACTATCCTATCTCTAGTAACATTACAAGTATGCTTGCACGGTAAAAGAGTACTGCAAACAATTTTTAATCATACTTGTGCCTCTTGATTCAAGTGAGCGTAACATAAGATGGAATGCCTTCCGGTGTCTTTGCCTCTCTCCCACCGAGCAGTTGAATTGACACCACAAAGTGTGTGATTAATGTCTCTATATGGTGGTGTGTCCTTCATCTCCAAATATTTTGAGGCATCACATTGAGGTGTGCCTAAGAATTCGTTTAACAACTGAGTGGTGAAACAAATGGTTTTCTCTCGGACCTCCACTCTATTGATCTTCTCCTGATCAAAATCCCAATTGGCGTAAAATTGTCTAACTAAAGTGAGGTTACACTCATCTTGACTCAGAAAAATGGGTTGGATGCCCAAATTGGAGACCATCTTGTGAATTTGGGGAAACTCCGCCTGCAACCGACCTTCATCCACATGTTCATCGCCCAAATACTTAGCCTCCTTTTGAGACTCAAACCAATCTTGCCCATAGTGCTCTATCTCTTGCTTTCCAAATTTCTAGGGAGATAATCTAGCACTTTCTTGGCTCAACAAGTTGGTGACAGCACCTTTTCGAGACCTCTTGCTACCTTCTCCACCCTCAATTTGCTTGTCATTTGGTGCCATTGAAACTATAGCAAGAATGGATGAAAACTTTGTGAGAGAATGGAAAAGGGGGGTGGGGCGGCTGTTTTATGGAGGAAAGTGAGGAGAAAGAATTTTCTAGGATAAGGGGTTAGAGTTTTGGGGAACACAACAATGGAGGAGAAAGAAAATTTAGTCTTAGAGAGAGAGGAGGAGGAGTTTGTGCGAATAATTTTGTGAATATGGGAAAAAAAGGTTTGATGGAAATAGATTTTTAAGTGCAGACCAATAAAAATTGGGGTTTTAGTTGGGGAGCCCAGACCCATTTGGTTTTTGTGTGATGTGATGGTGATGTGGCGAATGCCCAAAAGGTTTAGGCCTTGCGTCATGCGCCTACAATACGCCAGCCTGGGGTACTCCTGGCGCGGCACGACTGTAAGGTGCTAGGAAAAATGTACATTAGTTTTACCTCTGGCGTGGTGTGCCTGTAGTGCGCCCGCATGTACAGGGTGTGTTTTTTCAGCATTTTTTGCTCACCAAATTTGAGTGTACACAAGATACTTAAACTTGTATAAAATTAAACAAGTAAATTGTAATAACCCAGAAGGTCATTTTTGGAAGTTTTCATAAAAGTATTATTTTACCCCTTCCGATAGTTACCCCGAGTCATTTATGATCAATTTGTGAAGTTGGTTTCAAAATTTGAGTAAAAGATTGTGATTTTTGAAAATTTTGAGTTTTTAAAGGCTTAAGTTGTTAAAAAGTGGTTTTTGGTGTCAAATGGAGTTTTGAGTCTCGGAATGAAATTCTGTCAGTTTCATCAGTTCCGAAATGCAAAATTTGGTCTAGGAGAGTTGTCGGTTTCAAATTAGGAGTTATTTCATGGATTTGAGGTCTTAAGTTGGAAGTTTATGGAAATTTAGCCTTTAAGTTGACTTTGGTCAACACTCGGATGCTCGGATTAGATTTTCAAAAGTTCCTTCGTATTCGGGGGATGATTTTAGGTCTAGGAGAGGTCTTGGCTAATTTTCAGAGGTTTCGAACTTAGTTTGGTATTGTTAGGCGTTATGTTAGTTTATTGCGACTTTCACAAGTTTCAGGTCAAAGAGACCTCGAATTCGTGTTTCGATGGTTCCATTTAGTCCAGAACATTGATTTTAATTGGATAGCATATTTAGTTTGTGTACTCGGAGTTCTGATCGAATTCTGAGGGTCCATTCGGGGACTTTTATGCCTTGTGTGAATTGTTGGTTTCTATTTTCTAGTGAAAGGTATTTTGTTCAGCATGACCGCGAGACCTTCTCTAGCGATCATATGGAGTTGTTTTCGTATGCATGGCGATAGCGTTACCCTTGTCGCGATCGCGTAGGTGTCTGTTCCTAGTCACCGCGAACGCTTGAGGCCCAATTGCGATCGTGATGGTCAACTTTAATAAGTTGACTTGTTTACTCATCGCGATTGTGATGCCTTGGGTCACAATCACGATCGTGATGAGCAATATTTGCCTAAATAGTATGTCTTCCAAAAATGGGATTTTTCCTATTTTCCTCCATTTTTTAACCCTAGCAGCTCTGTTTAAGCGATTTGAAAAGTGATTTTCGAGTTTCTTCAACTGGGTAACAATTCCCAACTCCCCACCTCTTTTACCCTTTAATTATTTCATGATTTCAATGATTAAACATGGATTTTTTTCCAAACTTTGAAGGTTTTTGTAAAGGCTAATTTTGATAAATGGTGATTTAAGGCTTGTTTGAGCTCTATTTTTGAAATGGTTTTCACCGGTAGTTTTCAAATGTTTTGGATAACACATTTTTTTACTAATTTCTAGATTTATCATTAGGTTTTAGAATTGGGTTTTTGGGTCATTTTGACCCCACTTACAAAAGATTGATATGGGTGTTAATAGTTCTGAATTCTCATTGTGATTTCTTATTTGAATATCTTGTATTGATTTAGAGACCCAACGAAGAGGGACGACTCAAGTTATGGAGTGATTGTGTACTTAAATTGAGGTAAGTCGACTTCTATACCTTTGTTAAGCTTGTAGAATCTTGTATTTCCTTGTCTGTGTTGAGGAGTAATGAGAATTGGTGATGGATTAAATTGTTCACATTGATTGATCTAAATGATAATAAGGAAGGGATAATGAAAAAGGTAACGTGATGGTAAATTGATGTGTATAATGTTGTGAATAATTTGAGTGGTAGTGTTAATACGTTATTGATGAAATACTATGATTGAGTGGTTATGAATTGTGAATTGATATGGGAGTTGTCCTCTCCTCATTATTGTGTGAGCATACCTATTTGCATTGATTCTAAAACTCAGTTGTAATGGGTACTTGGTGAAATGATGGAAAAGAGGAACAAAGAGGATGTTCTATATTTGAGGGACGTGCCACGCATTGTGGTTGATACTATATTTAAGGGGCGTGCCACACGTCGTGGTTGATACTATATTCGAGGGACGTACCACGCACCATGGTAGTTGCATGGACTGATATATCCCCCATAGGTCCCGTGATGTGACGCAGCGAGTGTGTAATTCTAGGACATATATGCCTCACTCATATGATATTGTACATCATTGCATCACACTTCATTAATTATGATTATTGATTCTATGTTGTTGAAACTCTTGATTGTGGAACAATGTGATGATAGACTAATTGTGTTGAGGTGCGACTCGAGATACTCTTTATGTGCTTTGTTATGTGGAGTGGAAACTTTTGGGAACTTTGATTGTTGAACTTGATACTTTATTGAGATTGATCCATAACTATTGAGGTATTACTATTGAAATTGTGAACTGTTAGGTTGGGTTGATCTCTGTGCAGGTAGTAGTTTGTGGAGGTTCGGTTGGAATGAAATGAGTGCTCGTATTCTATTTTTCTTTACCTTATGTTTAGTAGTTTGCTTTTTGAGTACCGTATTATTTGGTACTTACCCCTTTCTTCTACACTTGTGTAGGTTACGAGCTCAGATCTGTGTGATTATTCTTATTCTCTATTTCGTTCGAGGCTTTCTGTGGAGACTTGAGAGGTAGTTGCTTATCAATTCAGCAGGTCCTCTTGTTCCTTATTTATGTTCTTGTTTCATTCTATAAATAAAGACATTTGAGACTTGTAATTTCTTCCGATTTAGTCGTAATACAGTAAAGGTTGTACACGTTACAACTAGGTTTTAGAGGTATTTATGAGATTGACGAAGTTATCTGCATTTATGCTATTAATAGTTTATTTTCTACATTTCTATCGTTATATTTGGGTTCTAGGTTGATTTGTCTCGGTGGTATATGAAGAGTGCCATCACACCCATTTTTAGATTGTGACAAATGGTATCAGAGCCAAGGTTCATAGGTCTCACGTGTATACAAGCCAAGTCTAAGTAGAGTTTTGAGGATCGGTATGGAGACGTCTGTACTTATCTTCGAGAGACTATAAAGACTATTAGGAAACTTGTTTCTTATTCATTCTTTCTTATCGTGTGTGGTTATCTTCGCTAGTTCATAGTTGTGGCATGTTCTTTTAGCAAATGGCGAGGACTAGAGGTACCATTACTGTTGGTAGAGAGGAGAGAGTCCCTGAGGCATTTGCTAAGGCCCTAGTTAAAGGTAGAGGTAAGGCCCGAGCTAGAGGTCATGCCCATGTAGTGGCACCAACAGAGGTCATGCCCGTGGAGTGGCACCTGTTAGAGGTCGTGCTAGAAAGGTCTTTCCAGAGCCACATGTTGATGTTAGAGAGGATGAGGTTCCTCTAGAGTATGCCGCCACACCTTTGCTTTAGGATATCTTATTGAGGGTATTGGGTATTTTAGAGGGCCTTACTCAGGGTAGTGCGTCAGGTACACCGCAGTCTCTACAGTCTAGGGTGGGGGCTCAGACCTAGAGCAGCATTAAATTCTGGTGGTTTAGAATTCGATGGGTCAGGCACCAGTGATTCCCATAGTAGAGGGTGACCCTGCACCAGCAATTGGGGTCTAAGGTGCTCCCTTAGTGGTTTTGTCGGAGGATGAGCAATGCTAATATGAGAAGTTCTGTAAGATAGATCCACCATAGTTTCAAGGTGGAAAGAGAGAGGATGCTCATGAGTTCCTGATCACATGTAGAAAGTTACTAGAGGTAGTGGGATTAGCTAAGTCACATGGAGCCCGGAATGCACTGTTCAGCTTCGCTGACCAGTGAGAGAGTGGTGGAGAGTTCATTCATGTTCCTTGCAAGTTGGATCTCCTCCATTGACTTGGGAGATGTTCTCCAGTGCTTTTTACGATGGATTCATCCCTTGGAGCGTGAGGGAAAATAGTCGTTTGAGGTTCGAGAGTTTGAGACAGAACAACTTATCCGTGACAGAGTATCAGGCTCGGTTTTATCAGTTGTCCATGCATTCTCTATCTCTTATTCTCGATGAGATGGAGAGGACCCACAGGTTTGTGAGGGTGCTGACTTACTCTATCAGATCACATGTGTTCAAAGCAGATCGATAGGGGGATTCCTTTCTGTCCATTGTGAGTGCCGCCAAGGAAGTGGAGTTGATGGTGAGGGAGGAGTTTGGGGACCCTAAGAGGACCCGTTTCTCCGATCAGTTTTCTGGTGCCTCATTTAGTGGTAGGGGATTGTACAAATGTGGTGGATCTTTCCATAATTGGGGGCCCGTACATGCATCCATGCTAGCATCATAGGGTGGTCAAACACCTCGAGGGTCCTTCAATACTGGTCAGGGTTCATCTTAGTCACAGTAGCGACCTGCGGGTCAAGGCAGCTATGGTAGTTCATTTGGATTGTCTAGGTAGTCATCAACTCAGAGGTATTGTTATGGTTATGGGAGCCCAATCATCTCATCTGGCAGTGTCCTACTCAGGGTCGGGGAGGGTCCCATCCCAGCTCTTCAGCCCAGACTAGATCACCGACACCACAGGCCGAGGCAGAGTTCAATTCGGTAGAGGTGGTCGGACTTCTAACACATGTTTAGCAACTCAGTAGAGTAGGAGTAGAGGTATCACCTAGGATGGTAGTGGCAGAGGGGGCCAGTGTTATGCATTCCTGAGAAGACTAGGGTAGAGACTTTCAATGCAGTTATTATAGGTATTGTCCTAGCCTGTCGTTGACTTGCATCTGTATTATTTGATCCGGGGTCTACATTCTCTTATGTGTCTGCCTAATTTTCTGGTTGGTTTGATATGATGTGTGATAGTATGTCTGTTCCTATTCGTGTTTCTACACCCGTGGATGAGCCCTCAGTGGTGGATCGAGTGTAACAATCATGTCTTGTTTCTCTAGTGAATTATGACACTTGGGTAGACCTGATCATTCTAGGGATTGTAGATTTTGATATTATATTGGGTATGGATTGGCTTTCTCCTTATCATGCTATTTTTTACTGTAATGATAAGACTATGACCTTAGTGATGCCTGGTACTAGTATTGAGTCACCTTCCATGGAGACCATTCTCGTAGTTTAGGAGTTTCCATATGTGTTCCCTTTTGATCCTCCAGGTGTTCCTCTTGATAGGGATATTGATTTCGCTATTGGCTTAGAGTCAGGCACCAAACCCATTTCTATTCCTCCTTATTGTATGGCTCCAACTGAGTTGAAGGAATTGAAGGATCAATTGTAGAATTTGTTGAGTAAGGGGTTTATTTGCCCTAGTGTTTCTACTTGGGGTGCTACTGTCTTGTTTGTGAAGAAGAATGAGGGATCTATGAGGATGTACATTGACTACAGGCTGTTGAACAAGTTAACAGTGAAGAACTAGTATCCTCTCATACATATTAATGACTTATTTAATCATATTCAGGGAGCATAATTATTTTCGAAGAATGATTTAAGGTTCGGCTATCATCAGTTGAAGATTAGGGCATCAGATGTCCTTAAGATAGCCTTTCGGTCTCAGTATGGTCATTATGAGTTCTAAGTGATGTCCTTTGGATTGACTAATGCCCCTACAGGGTTCATGGAGTTGATGAACGGGGTGTTTTGACCTTACTTGGATTCATTCGTGATTGTCTTCATTGATAATATTTTGATATACTCTAGGATCGAGAAAGATCATGTTGTGCTCCAGAGGCTGAGGGAGGAGAAATTGTATGCCAAGTTCTCGAAGTGTGAGTTTTGGCTTGATTCTATGGCATTTTTGGGACACGTGGTGCCTAAGAAGGGCATTAGGGTTGATCCAGTCAAGATTGAGGTAGTTAGAGGCTGGACGAGGCCTATTTCAGTTACTGAGATTCAGAGCTTTGTAAGGTTGGCAGGCTATTACAAATGGTTTGTTTAGAGTTTCTCCAGTATTGCAGCCTCATTGACCAAATAAAATCAACGGGATATGGGCTTTCAGTAGTCTGATAAGTGTCATGAGAGCTTTCAAAAGCTCAAGACTTTGTTGATCTCGACTCCTGTGTTGACTCTACCTAAGGAGGGTATGGACTTTATAGTGTATTGTGATGCTTCAGGAGTTGGGTTGGGTGGTGTCTTAATGCAGAAGAGGAAGGTGATTGCTTATGCTTCTAAGCAGATGAAGACCCATGAGTTGTGGCGTCACTATGAGATGCATTGTGAGGTTTTCACCGATCATCGAAGTCTTCAATACATCTTCAGTCAGAGAGATTTGAACTTGAGACAATGTAGATGACTTTTGTTGCTAAAGGACTATGACTTGAAAATCCTATATCATCCGGGGAAGGCCAATGAGGTGGCTGATGCTTTGAGTAGGAAGACTTCTATCATCGGGAGTCTTGTCGCGATTAGTGTTGAGGAGAGACCATTGGCTAGAGATGTTCAGAGATTAGCAAACAACCTTTTCTGGTTGTAGATTTCAGGGGAGAGTGGTGGTTTGCTTGCTTTTATTGAGGCCCACTTTTCTTTGGTTGAGCATATTCGTGAGCGTCAGTTCGATGATGAGAAGTCATGCCTGGTTCGAGACAAGGTGTTGAGAGGGTAAGGCCAGGAGGCTGTGCTTGATTCTGATAGTGTACTAAGGATCAGAGGTAGGATTTGTGTGCCCAAGGTGGAAGAGCAGGTTAGACTGATTCTAAAAGAGGCTTACTATTCTCGATATTCTACCCATCCGGGAGTGACAAAGATGTATCACAATCTGAGTCAGCATTACTGGTGGTGTGGTATGAAAAAAGATATTTTTGAGTTTGTGTCTATGTGCTTGACTTGCCAATAGGTCAAGTGTGAGCACCAGAGGCCTAGAGGTATGTCACAGAGGATGCCCACTTCCAAGTCCATGGATTTTGTTGTGGGTTTACCTACCACCGTGGGTGGCAATGACTCTATTTGGGTGGTTATTGACAGGTTGACCAAATCTGCCTACTTCATTCCAATATATGTGAAGTATACGGTGGAGAAGTTAGCTCAACTCTACATCAGTCAAATAGTCCGACTTCATGGGGTGCCTTTTTCTATTGTCTTTGATTGAGATTCGCTATTCACTTATCACTTCTGGAGACCCTTATAACATGGTTTGGGTACTTGGTTAGACATGAGTACAACTTTTCATCCTCAGACAAACGGTCAATCCGAGTGGACTATTCAGATTTTGGAGGACTTGCTTCGAGCATGTGTGATTGACTTTGGTGCCCATTGGGATCAACACTTGCCCTTAGCAGAATTTTCCTACAACAACAGCTATCACTCTAGTATTCAGATGGCCCCATTTGAGGCATTGTATGACATATGTTGTAGATCTCCGATCGGATGGTTTGATTCAGCTGAGATGGACTCTTTAGATATAGACTTGCTTAGAGATGTCATGGAGCAAGTTCGTATGATTCAAGGTAGGTTATTGACGGCTCAAAATCGATAGGAAAGTTATGCAGACAAAAGGGTCTGAGCCTTGGAGTTTATGGAAGGTGATCATGTTTGGCTCCGAGTGTCACCCATGAAGGGTGTGATAAGTTTCACGACATAAAGTACCCCTTAGACGTGACATGGCGTATAAGACCCCAAAGGCCTTTTACAAGCCACTTAGCATGCATAATACAAAATCATAGAAATTAAAGAGTTCAAAAGATAACTTCATAACCAAAGATTTTTATCAAAAATAGCGGAAGTCTATACATAGTCTCAAAGCCATCTAAACTCATAGAATGAAAGTTGGGACATAACCCATACAAAGTTCAAAGAAAGTAAATGGCATGAAAGATAAACATGGCCTTGTCCTCGAAATGTGAGGACTCACCAAGTCTTCAAGGTTCTTCTACTACAAGCTCTAGCCACGAGTGGATGGGGAGGAGTCGTCACACCCTACATCAATAAATTCAATGTAGGCAACAGTATGCATTAGTACAAACATGTACCAAGTATGATAACTATGCATAAAACCATAAGATCATGATAAAAGGGAACATTTACATGACATGCAAAGACCAAGCTAAAACATGAGATAAAAGAGGTTAGAAATATAAGTCATAGAATCATGGTCAATACAAGCTAAACATGCCTAAAACACTTATGAGATACTTTGAAAATCGCTTTCGTTCATAATTGTGGGAAATTATCTTTAACCGACATTTAAGACCATGTGAACTATTAACATGGAATCCAGTGTCTACTCCACACCGAAAAGAGGTGTCCTTATTTGCCAAGGTAAGAACCATAGTCTTCTAGCTTAAGTGGATCTATTAGCTACTGTCTATCTAGACAACCTATGGTGGCACATAGTTTATGGGACATGGGTAATCGCCTCTTGTCCACTTGGTGCTAAGCATAATTCCAACGGAATAGTCATAAATCATAATTCATCTTATCTTTAGTAGACATGGGTAATCGCCTCTTGTCTATCATTAGGGAACATGGGTAATCACCTCTGGTCCCTTTCATTAGAATTGCTCCTTAACTTTGATTCAAGTTTAGTTGAGAAAACCTTTCAACCCTTTATGAATCCTTTATGTGAGAAAATCTTTCACAACTCAACAACAACATCATTTATGCTTCAATCTCAATGCAAAATCTCAAATCATCATAATTTCATAATAGAACATGCATATTTTCATAAAACCCATCTTTTGATCATTCATAACTTCATCATGAAATTCATAGCTTAGAAGACATAAATCATGCATGGGCTTATGTATCTTTATCGCAAAATCATTCAATTTCCCTAATTCATCTTTCATAGTTCAAAACCTCATATTATTATCATAGTCTCGGAATCATGAAATTCATATGGGTTCATGGGAATTCAACTTCAAACATGTAATTCAACTCAATTCGTGCATAATTAAACATAATTCAATCGATTAAATCATAATTTAAAAGAACCCATAAGATAGATGAAAACCCTAAATTTAATTTAGAATTCTTACATTAAAAAAATTAGGGAATTTGGGAACTCTATGGAGGAAAGGACTCCATAGGCGAAAGTCATCATACCTCAATGCCAAAAGCTTGAAATCAATGTAGGATTGGGGGACTTTCCCTTCAAACCCTAGCTTTCTTCTTCTTCTTCTAGAGAGAGAAATATTTGGAGAGGTTTTGGGAATAGTTGAGAAGCTATTAGGAAGGGTAGAAATTAGGCTTAGAAGGCTTATATAGTGCCTAGGATTAAAGGGTAACCGACCTAAATTAGGCACTAAATATTTAGGGAAAAGAACAAAAAGCCCCTTTTAAAAATAACTATCGGGGTCGACCTACGGTCCATAGGTCTAGCCACGGACCTTCCTGGTCAATCGTAGGTTAGATCCAGAGACCCTGAAATTTGGACTTCCAACAACGGTTCTCATGTACGGTCCGTTGGTCCACTTACAGACCGTACATACCAACCGTCGTTCCCAACTTAAGGCTTTAAAATTTGACTAAGTCCTGGGGTGACCTACAAGACATACCTACTGTCCGTTGAAGCAACGACGGACTGTCCTGCTGAACCGTCAAAGAGGTTCTGAGGCTTGACATTTTGAAAACATTTATCTTGCCACCTATGGTTCTCACCTACGGACCGTAAGTCGACCTACGGTTCGTAGATGGCCTCCATCAGTGCTGGCACCATATCTTTTTTGAAAACCTGCAACTTTCTTCTTTTCAAATCTGAGGTGTTACATTATCTTCCCCTTGGGAACATTCGTCGTCGAATGGAACTCAAGACATCATAAGGAGGGTAGAAACAAGATCTATCAACCCAATAAGAATGCAATCACATAAATGCACATATCCGAGGAAGAAACATCAACTCTAAGCGAAGCATGTTCAAAACATCATTTCATAAAGTTTGTATGCAACTCATACTCAATGCACATGATCATGCAGAAATTAATCAAGTTAACTCATTTTCTCAAAATTTAAGCTTTTCATGAACATGCATAAATGAGGAATCGTGAGAATATCTAAGACACATGAGACCAAACGAGGGAACCATGAGGAACCAAATACCTCAAGCTAGAGTAGGAGTGGAGGGAAAGAGATGAGGATATCGGGAAATTATATCGGCCTGGGCCTCCCAAGTAGCACCCTCAACTAACTGATTCCTCCAAAGAACCTTCACGGAAGCAATTTCTTTATTCCTCAACCTTCGAACTTGCTGGTCTAAAATCTTAACCGAAACTTCTTCATAAGAAAGGCTATCCTTTATACCGAGATTCTCTAATGGTACTATGGATTTCGGATCACCAACGCATTTCTTCAACAAGGAGACATGAAAAACTGGATGCACCGATGCCAAGTCATTTGGTAAGTCAAGTTCATAAGCAACCTTACCAATACGCCTCAAAATCTGATGTGGTCCCACATAACGGGGACTAAGCTTTCCTTTCTTTCCAAACCTTATTACACCCTTTATGGGTGAAATTTTCAATTAGACCCAATCATTAGCATCAAATTCTAAATCTCTCCTTCTAATATCGGCATAGGGCTTTTGTCGACTTTGATCCATTTTTGACCTTTCTCTAATAAGCCGAACTTTCTCCATAGCCTCATGTATAAACTCGGGACCTATCAAAGCAACTTCACCAACTTCAAACCAACCTATAGGAGATCTACACCTCTTACCACAAAGAGCCTCAAATTGAGCCACACCAATACTCGAATGATAGCTATTATTATAGGCAAACTCAATCAAAGGCAAATGATCATCCCAATTACCTTTGAAGTCAATCACACAAGATCTCAACATATCTTCCAAAGTTTGGATAGTACGTTCTGCTTGCCCATCGGTTTGAGGATGAAAGGCCGTACTAAGCTTAACACGAGTACCAAGCCCCTTTTGGAAAGATCTCCAAAACTGAGAAGTGAATTGGGTACCACGATCTGAGATAATGGATAAAGGCACTCCGTGCAACCTAACAATTTCTCTCAAGTAGAACTTAGCATAGTCCTCCGCCAAGTAAGAAACCTTGACGGGAATGAAATAGGCCGACTTTGTCATATGATCCACAATGACCCAAATCGAATCATGTTGTCGCTGGGTGCATGGTAATCCGACGATGAAGTCCATATTCAAATCCTCCCACTTCCAAGTAGGGATACTAATGTCTTGGGACAAACCTCCCGACTTTTGATGTTCATTTTTCACTTGTTAACAATTAAGACACTTAGCCACAAATTCTGCAATATCCTTCTTCATCCCATTCCACCAGTAGACCTCCCGTAAGTCACGATACATCTTGGTGGCTCCTGGGTGAATGGAATATCGAGAACTATGGGCTTCTGATAGAATTTGCTCAAGTCATCTACATCGAGAACGCACAACCGACCTTGATATTGAAGCACTGATCTCTCCCTTGGGAGAAAGACTCAACGGACTTCTTAAGCACCGCTTCCTTCAATTCAACCAAATTAGGATCAAGATTTTTCTTGGCCTTCACATCGGACACAAAAGACGATTCTGAACCATTGTAGACTATAACACCACCTTTGGTGGAATCAACCAACCAAAAACCCAATCGGGTCAATCGATGAATATCTCGAACCAATTCCTTCTTGCCATCCTCAATGTGAGCAACACTACCTATTGACACTCGACTAAGAGCATCCGCCACCACATTCACCTTGCCGGGATGATAAAGGACACTCATGTCATAGTCCTTAAACAAATCAAGCCACCTAATTTGGCGAAGATTTAGATCTTTCTGTTTGAACACATATTGTAAACTCTTGTGGTCAGTAAAGACATCAACATGCACACCATACAAATAATGCCTCCATATCTTTAGAGCAAACTCAACCACCGCTAGTTCTAAGTCATGAGTGGGATAGTTCTTTTCATGAATCTTAAGTTGCCTTAAAGGGTAAGCAATGACTTTCCCATTTCGCATAAGGACACACCCTATTCCAATCCTTGAAGCGTCACAATAAACCACAAACCCATCGAACCCTTCCGGTAAGGCCAACACTAGAGCTGAGGTAAGTCTATCTTTCAATTCTTGAAAATTCCTTTCACACGCTTCAGACCATGTGAACTTCACCTTCTTTTGAGTCAAAGCCTTCAATGGAGAAGCAATTGAAGAGAACCCTTCAAAAAACCTCCTATAATAACCAGCCAAACCCAAGAAGCTTCGAATATCTTAAGGTGATAGAGGTCTAGGACAGTTCTTAACCGCATCCGTCTTCTTAGGATCTACCTCAATACCTTTGCCAAAAATAATGTGACTAAGAAAAACCACAGAGCTTAGCCAAAACTCAGACTTATCAAACTTTGCAAAGAGTTGTTAGTCCTTAAGGACTTGCAACACAATCCTCAAATGGTTGGTATTCTCATCCTCACTCCTTGAGTAAATCAAAATATCATCAATGAACACAATCACAAACATATCAAGGTATTGTCTAAACACCCTATTCATCAAATCGATAAATGTGGCTGGAGCATTCGTCAAGCCAAAGGACATTACTAAGAACTCATAGTGTCCGTATCTAGTCCGGAAATCCATCTTTAGAATGTCATCTTCCTTCACCCTCAATTGGTGATAACCCGAACGAAGATCGATCTTAGAGAAGTAACTCGCCCCTTAGAGCTAATCAAATAAGTCATCTATCCTTGGAAGAGGATAATTATTCTTAATGGTAACCTTATTCAGTTGGTGGTAGTCGATACACATACGGATTGAACCATCCTTCTTGCGAACAAACAAAACTGGAGCACCCCATGAAGAGATACTCGGTCGGATGAAACCTTTATCCAACAAATCTTTCAATTGTTCCTTTAATTCCTTAAGTTCTACCGGAGCTATTCGGTAAGGAGGAATAGAGATAGGTTGCGTATCGAGGAGAAGGTCAATACCGAAGTCTATTTCCCTTTCGGGAGGAACATCGAGTAGATCATCATAAAACACTTTCGAAAACTCAATAACAACGGGGACCGACTCAAGAGTATGGTTTCAGAATCCACATCCCTCACCCTTACAAGATGGTATATACAACTCTTAGAAATCATCTTTCTAGCTTTAAGACAAGAAATAAGTTGACCCTTAGGCATAGAGTTTTCCCTTTTCCACTCTAGGATAAGCTCATTTGTAAATTGAAACTTAACCATTCGGGTCCTACAATCAATAGAAGTATAACAAGAATGCAACCAATCCATCCCAATGATAACATCAAAATCTAACATATCAAGCTCTACAAGATCAACATGAGTGACTTTATGGGATAAGGAAACGGGGCAATTTCTATAAACTCTCTTAGCCACAATAGATTCACCAATAGAGTAGAGACACAAAAAGAATCTAGCAATACATCCGGAAGAACATCAAACCTCATAGCCACATATGGCGTCACAAAAGACAAGGTAGCACCGGGATCAAGTAAAGCGTAAACATCAAGGTGAAAGACTTTCAACATACCGGTAACCACATCGGGAGAACCCTCTTGCTCATGACGAGTTTGGAGCGCATAGAATCGGTTTTGCTTCGGATTCCCACTTGAACCTATAGGATGTTGAGGTTGAGCCCATCGACGGTTATCTCCTTCACTCTTAGCCACTAAGAGACAATCCCTTATCTTGTAATCCATTTTACCACAACCAAAACATACATTGGAATCGGCTAGACATTTACCCTCATGCTTTTTCACACACTTAGCGCAAGTAGTTGATGAAAATCCACCACCACTACCTCCTTGAGGCTTAGGGTTAGACACCCTATCCTTGTTGAACTTAGAAGGAACATTGGAGGAACCTTGACCGAAAAACCCTTATCGGAACCTAGAACGGCTATGTCCATCGGACCTTGAATGTGAGAAGTTACCATCACCGGTCTTAGCCCTCTTCACCTCCCTAGATTTCTCCTTGAGTTTCTCCTCTTCTAGTTGTTAGGCATGCACCATGAGACAAGAAATTTCCATGCCATTGATAAGCATGGCGGTACGGCACTCCTTGACCACCATTTCGGACACCCCCGAAACAAACTTACTCTTTCTCGCCCTAGGATCGGCAACCATGGTAGGAGCATATCGAGACAATTGTGTGAACTTCAAATCATATTCCTTCCCACTCATGTTTTCTTGATGAAGATTGATGAATTCAAGGACTTTTTCCTCCCTTATCTCAAAGGGAAAGAACCTATCAAGGAAAGCAACCTTGAACTTTTCCCAATCAAGAGGACCCGCATCATCTGCCCTCTCACTCTTCCATTGCTCAAACCACACTTGAGCCACACCCTTAAGTTGACAAGCGGCCAACTCTGCCTTTTCCTCCGGCGTCACGCCCATGATCATTAGCACCTTGTACACCTCATCAATGAGCTCTTGAGGATCTTCCTCAACCTTAGAGCCATGAAACTCTAAAGGATTCATTCTAGTGAAGTCCCTCACTCTAGATACCGCCGTACCCACATTTGGGTTTACGGGAGCCACAACTTCCCTATTGGCTTGAGCCGTCATGGCTTGAGCCAACACTTGAAAAGCAGCTCTAAACTCCGCATTAGTCACTTGTTCAGTCAAAGGGTCGGCCGGAACTTGAGGAGCTTGAGGAGGAGCTTCTTGTTCCACATTCTCTCTCGCATTCCTTCTAGCATATGCCCTTCGAGTGGCCATATCCTAAAATGCATAGGATAGGGATTAGGAGAGAGACATATAGAGTTAAATTCTATCGCACGACTTAGGAGTAATGGAAGAAGTGAAGTTTCCTAAACATCTTATAGCCTCTCATTCATAAATATGGCGCGCTTCACACCCACGAGACTCTACTCGACGTAGCTTATGAGACTTCATAGGACCTTTCTAAACCTTTTGCTCTGAATACCAACTTTGTCACGACCTAAAGTACCCACTAGATGTGACATGGCATACAAGACCCCGGAAGGCCTTATACAAGACACTTAGCATGCATAATACAAGATCATAGAAATTAAAGAGTTCAAAAGATAACTTCAAAACCAAAGAGTTTTATCAAAAGTAGCGGAAGTCTATACATAGTCTCAAAGACATCTAAACTCATAGAATGAAAGTTGGGACGTAACTCATACAAAGTTCAAAGAAAGTAAATGACATGAAGGATAAACGTGGCTTTGTCCTCAAAATAAGAGGACTTACCAAGTCTTCAAGGTTCTTCTACTACAAGCTCTAGCCACGAGTGGATGGGGAGGAGTCGTCACACCCTACATCAATAAATTCAATGTAGGCAAGAGTATGCGTTAGTACAAACATGTACCAAGTATGATAACTATACATAAAACCATAAGATCATGATAAAAGGGAACATTTACATGACATGCAAAGACCAAGCTAAAACATGAGGTAAAAGAGGTTAGAAATATAAGTCATAGGATCATGGTCAATGTAAGCTAAACATGCTTAAAACACTTATGAGATACTTTGAAAGTCACTTTCGATCCTTTTTGTGGGAAATTACCTTTAACCGACATTTAAGACCATGTGAGCTATTAACATGGAATCCAGTGTCTACCCCACACCAAAAAGAGGTGTCATTACTTGCCAAGGTAAGAACCATAGTTTTTAGCTTAAGTGGATCCACTAGCTAATGTCTATCTAGACAACCTATGGTGTCACATAGTTTATGGGACATGGGTAATCATCTCTTGTCCACTTGATGCTAAGCATAATTCCCACGGAATAGTCATAAATCATAATTCATCTTATCTTTAGTAGACATGGGTAATCGTCTCTTGTCCCTTTCATTAGAATAGCTCCTTAACTTTGATTCAAGTTTAGTTGAGAAAACCTTTCTATCCTTTATGAATCCTTTATGTGAGAAAACCTTTTACAACTCAACAACAACATCATTTATGCTTCAATCTCAAAGCAAAATCTCAAATCATCATAATTTCATAATTGAACATGCATATTTTCATAAAACGCATCTTTTGATCATTCATAACTTCATCATGAAATTCATTGCTTAGAAGACATAAATCATGCATGGGCTCATGTATCTTTATCTCAAAATCATTCAATTTCCCCAATTCAACTTTCATAGTTTAAAACCTCATATTCTGATCATAGTCTAGGAATCATGAAATTCATATGGGTTCATGGGGATTCAACTTAAAACATGCAATTCAACTCAATTCATGCATAATTAAACATAATTCAATCGATTAAATTATAATTTGAAAGAACCTATAAGATATATGAAAACCCTAAATTTAATTTAGAATTCTTCTTTTAAAAAAATTAGGGAATTTGGGAACCCTATGGAGGAAAGGACTCCATAGGTAAAAGTCATCAAACCTCAATGCCAAAAGCTTGAAATCAATGGAGGATTGGGGGACTTTCCCTTCAAATCCTAGCTTTCTTCTTCTTCTAAAGAGAGAAATATTTGGAGAGGTTTTGGGAATAGTTGAGAACTTATTAGGAAGGGTAGAAATTAGGCTTAGAAGACTTATATAGTGCCTAGGATTAAAGGGTAACCAACCTAAATTAGGCACTAAACATTTAGGGAAAAGACCAAAAAGACCCTTTTTAAAAATAACTGTCGGGATCGACCTACGGTCCGTAGGTCCAACCACGGACCGTCCTGGTCAACCGTAGGTTAGATCCAGAAACCCTGAAATTTGGACTTCCAACGACGGTTCCCATGTATGGTCCATTGGTCCACTTACGGATCGTACATACCAACCGTCGTTCCCAACTTAAGGCTTTAAAATTTGACTAAGTCCTGGGGTGACCTACGAGACATACCTACAGTCCGTTGAAGCAACGACGGACCGTCCTGCTGAACCGTCAAAGAGGTTCTACGGCTTGACATTTTGAAAACATTTGTCTTGCCACCTACGGTTCCCACCTACGGACCATAAGTCGACCTATAGTTCGTAGGTAGCCTCCGTCAGTGCTAGCACCAAAGTTTTTTTTGAAAACCTGCAACTTTCTTCTTTTCAAATCCGAGGTGTTACAATAAGGTTCGAGAAGAAGGGCGAGCTTGGCCCTAGATTCATTGGTCCTTTCGAGATTTTGAGTCGAGTTGGAGAGGTGGCCTATAAGTTAGCCTTTCCACCTAACTTGTCAGCTCTGCACCCTATTTTTCATGTCTCCGTGCTTCGAAAGTATGTGTCGGATGATTCTCATGTGCTTTCACTCGATTCAGTGGTGTTGGGTCCAGATTTATCTGTTGAGGATCGGCAGGTTCGCAAGCTTAGGACCAAGGAGATTTCTTTAGTGCAGATGTAGTGGAAGCACCGCTCACTTGGAGAGGTGACTTGGGAGACTAAATCTGACATGCATGTGAGATATCCTTAGCTTTTCAAAGCCTCGGGTACTTTCTTTTACTTTATGTTCGAGAATGAACATGGTTTTTAGTGGTGGATAATGTAATGACCCAGAAGGTCATATTTAGAAATTTTTATAAAATTATCATTTTATCCCACCCGATAGTTACCCCGAGTCATTTCTGATCAGTTTGTGAAGTTAGTTTTGAAATTTGAGTAAAAGACTGTTATTTTTGGAGGTTTTGAGTTTTTAAAGGCTTAAGTTGTTAAAAAATAGTTTTTGGTATCAAACAAAGTTTCGAGTGTCGATATGCAATTCCATCAGTTTCGGAATGCAGAAATTGGTCTAGAAGAGTTGTCTATTTCAGATACGAAGTTGTTTCATGGATTTGAGGTCTTAAGTTGGAAGTTTATGGAATTTTAGTCTTTGACTTGACTTTGGTCCACACTTCGAGTTTAGATGCTCGAATCAGATTTTCAACAGTTCCATTGGATTCGGGGGGTGATTTAGGCCTAGGAGAGGTCTTGGTTAATTTTTCAGAGGTTCCGAGCTTAGTTTGGTCTTTTTAGGCGTTATGTTAGTTTATTGCAACTTTCATAGGTTTCGGGTCAATAATACCTCAAATTCATATTTTGATATTTTCATTGAGTTTAGAATATCGAGTTTAGTTGGATAGCATATTTAATTTGTATACTCAGGGTTCCAATCGAATCCTGAGGGTCCATTCGGGGACTTTTATGCCTTGTGTGAATTATTGGTTTCTGTTTTCTGGTGCCAGGTATTTTGTTCATCGTGACCGCGAGATTTTCTCTCGCGATCACATGGAGTTGTTTTCGTATGCATCGCGATCGCATGACCCATGTCGCGATCACATAGGTGTCCTTTCTTGGTCATCGCAATCGCGTGAGGCCCAGTCGAGATCGCAAGGCCTTGGGTCGCGATCACGATGAGAAATAATTGCTTGAACAATATGTCTTCCAAAAATCAAAATATCTTCCCATTTTCCTCATTTTTGAACCCTAGCAGCTCGGTTTAGGTGATTTGAAAAGGGATTTTTGAGTTTCTTCAATTGGGTAACAATTCCTAACTCCCCAACTCTTTTACCCATTAATTATTTCATGATTTCAATGATTAAATATGAGTTTTGGTTCTAGACTATGGAGATTATTGTAAAGGCTTAAAGTTTTGATAAATTGTGATTTAAGGCTTGTTTGAGCTCCGTTTTCAAAATGGTTTTCGCTGGTAGTTTCCAAATGTTTTGAGTAACACAATATTATAC
The DNA here is from genome assembly GCA_018342035.1 of Solanum appendiculatum. Classification (NCBI taxonomy): domain Eukaryota; kingdom Viridiplantae; phylum Streptophyta; class Magnoliopsida; order Solanales; family Solanaceae; genus Solanum; species Solanum appendiculatum. The sequence goes on along the minus strand of JAGDQO010000058.1, from coordinate 20,466 downwards.
TGATTTCCAAATTTACCGTTCATTTTTAGAATTGGGTTTTTGGGTCATTTTGACCATATTTTCCAAAAGATTGATATGGATGTTGATAGTTCCGAATTTTTATTGTGATTTCTTATTTGAATAGCTTGTGTTGATTCGGAGACCTAACGAAGAGGGAAGACTCAAGTTATGGAGTGATTGTGTGCTTGAATTGAGGCAAGTGGACTTCTATACCTTTGTTAAGCTTGTAGAATCTTGTATTTCCTTGTCTATGTGTTGGGGAGTAATGGAAATTGGTGATGGATTGAATTGTTCATATTGATTGATCTAAATGATAATAAAAATGGGATAATTAAAAAGATAACGTGATGATAAATTGATGTGTCTTATGTTGTGAATGATTTGAGTGGTAGTGTTCATACGTTATTGATAAAACACTATGATTGAGTGGTTATGAATTGTGAATTGATATGGAAGCTGTCCGCTCCTCATTATTGTGTGAGCATACCTATTTGCATTGATTTTGAAATTCAGTTGTGATTGGTACTTGGTGAAATGATGGGAAAAGAGGGAAAAGAGGATGTACTATATTCGAGGAATGTGCCACGCGTCGTGGTTGATACTATATTCGAGGGACATGCCACACGCCGTGGTTGATACTATATTCGAGGGACGTGACAAGTGTCATGATAGTTGCATTGACTGATATGTCCCCATGGGTCCCGTGATGCAAGGCAGCAAGTGTGTAACATTAGGGCAGACATGCATCATTCTATATGACATTGCACATCATTGTATCACATTTCATTGATTATGATTATTGATTCTATATTGTTGAAACTCTTGATTGTGGAATACTATGATGATACCCTTTATGTGCTTTGGTATGTGGAGTGGAAATTGTTGGGATGTTTTACTCATGAACTTGATACTTGATTGAGATTGATTCGTAACTATTGAGATACTGTTGTTGAACTATGTGCTACTTAAAATTGTGAACTATTAAATTGGATTGATCTATATGTAGGTTGTAGTTTGTGGAGGTTCGATTGGGTTGAAAGGAGTTCTCGTATTCTATTTTACTTTACCTTGTGCTTAGTAGTTTGTTTGTAGAGTACCGTGTTTTTGGTAATCACCCCTTGCTTCTACACTTGTGTAGGTAACGAGCCCGGATCTGTGTGATTATTCTATTTCTCTATTTCGTCCGAGGCTTTCTGTGGAGACTTGAGAAATAGTTGCTTGTCACTTCAGCAGGCCCTCTTGTTCCTTATTTATGTTCTTGTTCTATTCTAGAAACAAATACATTTGATACTTGTAATTTCTTTCGATTCAGTTGTAACACAGTAGAGGTGTGTACACGTAACAATCAGATTTTTGAGGTATTTATGAGATTGACTAAGTTATCTGCATTAATGCTATTAATAGTTTATTTTTCGCATTTCTATCGTTATGTTTGGGTTTTAGACTGACTTGTTTCGGTGGGATAAGAAGAGTGCCATCAGATCCATTTTTTGATCATGACATAAACACACATATTTTACATGGCATAATACACGGAGGACACCACGTAGAATATAAAATTTCCATGTAGGACGTCATGCTAGACGAATGTGTCTATTTGTTTAATTTTATACAAGTTTAATTGTCTACTGGTGCACATCCAAAGTTGAAAGCCATAGATGCCAGTTGAAACCAAGTTGAAGGGTACATTTATGTATTATGCCAATATATAAATACTCAACTATTTTTTAGTCAAAAGAGCAATTAGATTAAAATATGTAAACACACATATTTTACATGGCATAATACACGGAGGACACCACGTAGAATATAAAATTTCCATGTAGGACGCCATGTTAGACGAATGTGTCTATTTGTTTAATTTTATACAAGTTTAATTGTCTACTGGTGCACATCCAAAGTTGAAAGCCATAGATGCAGTTGAAACCAAGTTGAAGGGTACATTTATGTATTATGCCAATATATAAATACTCAACTTTTTTTTTAGTCAAAAGAGCGATTAGATTAAAAATATTGTCATTCTAACATAGTTCTAATAATGCATCTTTCGGAGAAGAAATTTTTTTTTTCAAAAAAACTACTAATTTATTTTTTAAAAGTACACGATCAATCTAAAATGTCTTACAAAAATTATATGTGTCAAATGCAGGAAAAAAGGCTGAGTTTAATGACTTTCTTAATGTTAAATATCATAATGACCAAAATGGTCCTTCATGTATGGGTAATGTTTTATTTTGGTCCCTTATATATTTCACTTGAATAAAATGGTCCTTAATTATAACAAATATGTTCATTTTGATCCTTAGTATATTTCACTTGATTGAAATGGTCCTTAATGTATGACAAAGGTGTTCATTTGAGTCCTTATTATATTTCAATTGATTTTAAATAGTTGTTAATGTATAACAAAAGGTGTTCATTTTGGTTCTCATTACATTTCAGTTGATTTAAATAGTCGTTAATATATACAAAAGGTGTTCATTTTGGTCATTTACCCTAAACCTAATAGATTTATCAAAAAAAGAGTGTTAAATTTAACTGTGGACCTCACGTGGCTACCAAAATTCATCATCGTTGTCTTGTTTGTTAAATCTAAACACAAACTCAACGAAATCTAACATCATTATCTCTACTTTCTCTATCAAATTTTACTATTTTCTCTTGCTTAAATCCGAAATGGGTATTAGAGTGAAATAATATTTTAGAAAAGAGAAAATTGTAAAATTTGTTATAAGAAAGTAGAGAAAATGATGTTAGATTTTATGGAGTTCTTTCTTTGGAGCTAACAAAGAAGACAACAATGGTGAATTTTTTTAGTCATGTAGGATCAATAGTTATATTTAACACTTCTCTTTTATAAATATGTTAGGTTTAGGGTAAAGGACCAAAATGAACTCCTTTTATTATACGTTAAGGATCATTTCAATCAAGTAAAATATATTAAGGATCAAAATGAACACCATTGTTATAGGATCATTTCAATCAACTAAAATATATTAAGGACCAAAATAAAGCATTATTCATACATTAAGGACCATTATGATCATTTTCTCTTCTCTTAAATATTACTATTACTACAACAAAACGTAAACTTGGATTGTTGAAATTGAACGAATGTAGTTTTCAAGGGCAATAGCGGAGATACATATATATATTAGAATGTGATTCAATCGATTCCCTTCGTTCAAAAATTATAATATATAAGATAATTTTTTTATATATCTATACAATGTTGAATCTTCCTAACAAGTGGTAAATATTAGGTTCTTTTTTTTTTACTCCTCATGCTAGAATATCTAACTTAGTTGTTCAAAAAAATAGCTCAACGGTCAAAAAAGATAAACATGAAAGAAAATTTGATTTATAGATTTCTTCATTTAATTCAATTTATCTTTTTTCGTGCACAACTAAAAAACTTTAGAGCAAAACTAATTACGTATATAAGTCATTGTTATTTTTCTAAGAAAAGTAATAAATGCTCCCCCTATCACAATTTAATGGTGAACTTAAACTTTTTAGTGAATCACATTAATTTTGTGAGAACTATTTAAATTATTTGGTCAAAATCTATAAATTATAGATATGTACTTATTAAATTAGATAGTTTGAATTTGATTGCTCCTCATTAACTTTTTGAGAACTATTTGAAGAGAGGTTACAAGTGTGAATGTGAAGATGTAGAGAATATCAAATAAAACTAAAATCATTCACTTTGAAAAGATGATGTTGCCCAAATTACATCATTAATTAGTGTTAAATATCACTATTACCATGACACATAAAAAGAAATTCTTGACAATAATTAATTTAAAACTCTGATTGTGCATATCATTAAAATTTGAATTGCCAAAACTGAATAAATGAAGGTTTCAAGGGAAAAATTCAATGTCCAAGAGTAGACTATAAAACACGAAATATCCTCATTCGCTTCATTATTTCAATTTAATTTCCCAGGATAATACCTTGGCAATCAAGAGGAGGCATTTGAACTAGTAAGAAAAACATGATTTTGCTTCTTCATTTGATAGAAGCATAGAGTGGATAATTCATCGGCCGAGAGGAATATAAACGCAAAGAAGAGGATACCGATCTGCTTCTTCATTTTATTCAATTCAATTTTGCTCATCAAGTCTCTTACGTCTAAGAAGGACTCAAATTATTGATGGTGAGTTTAATTCTATTCAAATCTAATTTTCTCGTTTAATTTTTTTTTGCCCACAAAACGTTAGCTTGTACACAAATACAACTAGGGCTGTTCAAAACCGAACCGAAATCGATAACCCGAACCGAAAAAAAGTTATTGGTTTACCAGTAATGGGTTATTGGTTTAGAGGTTTTGATAACGGTTTTGATTTTTTTTGTTATTGGGTTATCGATTCTTAACGGTTTGAGGTTTTTTCTTAATGGGTTAACCGATAACCCGATAGTAAATTAAATAATTATATTTATATCATTTTGTATATAAAGTCCTTGACTTAGAGTTTAGTTTCCTAATTTTATTTCTGGCTGTCTCAAACTTTTGGATATTCCACAATGTAAAAGTGTTTGCTTTTTAGCAAGATGTAATTTGTGAATTCGTGTGCATGGTTCATTTGGTTTGTCACCTTGTTTCTAAGTGATTTTTAATGACTTTTTTTTTTGTCAAATCTTAACGGTTAAACCGATAACCGAACCGATAACGATCAATAACCAATAAACCAATAACCGATAAGCCAATATATTAATGGTTCTTTAACGGTTTAGCATCTCTATAAACCGATAACCAATAAGTCAAACCGATTAACTTCAAAATCGAACCGAACCGACCGATACGCAGCCCTAAATACAACAGGCTTTTCCTAAATCCATGTGAATTCCTCTTCGTAGTTTTTCATTTCACCAGGCCCGTGAAATGAGTTGACTTCCAAAATTCAATAAGATTGGGGATATCAAAAGAAATGGAGTCTCACTAATTCTTTTATTGTGGATAAGAATATGTAATTCGCCTCCGAAAAAGAAATTCAACAGTTTGACAGTAGCGAGGAGAAGGAAAGGAGTTGAAAGCCACTTGACTGTAAGGAGAGGGCCTTCTTCTATATATATATAGAGAGAGAGAGAGAGTTCGATCTAGTAAGTGTCACAACTTTATAGTGAGATGCTACCTTAGGTCTGTAATTTGTTGGTTCTTTTCCCTTTCCTCTTTGTTCTGAATTTATGGACCATCACTAACAAATATGTGGTTCTTCTAGGCTTTGCAAGATTTGTTCTCACTTTTTTTATTTTCTTGAAGTTGTGGAAGAATTAATTTTCTACGTTCAGTCCTAGATTTTGATTGTTTTATGTCTTATGGAGTTGTTTAATTCACAACTTTGTAAGAGTATATCTCAATTAGGGGTGACAATTGAGCGGGTTGAGTCAAACTTGGGTGTTCATAATGGATCAAGACAAAATAGGGTCAAGACCCAACCCAATCTAAACTTTCTTGGGTCAAAATGCATCAGGTAATGGATTATAAAATGGGTCAAGACCCAATCCAATTTTTACTAAGTTTTAATCATTTTAGTTGTTCTCTTAAAATACTTTAGTACCTAATAAAATTATTTTTTCTTTATTAGGGCTATATATAACATATCAAATTAAAAAAATTAAAAAAAATTTGACAAGATTTCTCATGAATAAGTTTGGGTTACATATCAACCTAATTTTTAATGGATTGAATTGAGTTAGATTGAAATGGGTTAAGCTAAACGGGTTGGACGGATTAAGCGAGTTAGATTTAATTTTGCCACCCCTAATCTCAATCTAGTTAAAGTTTGATTTAAGTAAAGCATAACGACAATTAAAAAAATCCTTTTTATTCCATAATATTTATCCTGTTGTAATTTTATCAAAAGAAGAGGATACATAATAAATTTATTCAACATCTTATCACTGTTTCATATTAATTATTCTTTTACTTTTACTCTTTTTAAGTAATTATTTTTTAATTAATTCAATTACTAGCAATCAAATTTTACCTTTCAAAAATCATTAATAAAATTAATTTGGTAAAGTAAATGCTTAATCGATATTTTTTTAAGGGAGTGCAAAATGCAATTTTGACAAATAGAGAAGAACAAAGGGCGCAATTCAAAATTTCCGATCAAAGAAGGAAAAGATGCAGACGACCATGCACAACGAGTACCACAGAGTACAATGAATAGTTCCAATCTTATTAACTTCATACTTCTGTTTATCTAATTATGTTCCTATCTAGAAAAACTTTTTAGCAGTCCAAGAAGAGATTTTTTGACAATTTTATTTGTAAGAGATTGACATTGTTATATGATCAACTTTTTAGTAGTCAGTGATATGTCAAGGTACTTAACAGGTAGATCATCGATAGTATAGCTTGAGTCGTGGTCTATTTATTACACAATAAATTTTCTACTTTCAGTTACTCGAAGAAAATAAAGAGGAAAGTTGTAAGAAGATGATACAGAATGAGAGATCTGAAGAATGTAGTGAAAGCAAAAAGGAAAAAGAGAAACATGGTTCTTTCGAGCAGGAACCACTTGAAAAACAACAACAACAACAAAAAAGGTATCAACAGTATTTAAGAAATTAACATTATACAATTGACTTTTATTACTTCTTTCAAATTATTTTGATGTGGAGATGGAGATGAATCCTAACTTTTTAATTAATTTTATTCATGGTATGTAACTCAATATTTATGATACGTAATTAATTTATTTAAACATCTTACAATTGACTTATATACTACTAATTTTTTTTTTATTTGGTTATGCGTGATTTTTCAGGTAACTTTGATCATATTTTAATGGAGGAAAACATTGATAATAGATCAAATCTTTTTACGAAAGAGAATAAAGAAGAAGAGGATCATTTAAATAAGGGAATAGTACCAGAGAGTACGATGTTTCAATCCCTTTTTGATCTATGCAAGGTAATTAATTAATCATGACTTATGTCTATTTGCTTAATTTAGGGAATGCTATATTTTGTTGTCAACGAAGTATTAGTTTTGCGAGAAAAATTTTACTTTTTGCTGGCGTGAATTTTTTGTTGAACTTGCTCATTGTATTGTACAATAAATACTTCTTTTTCAATCATATCTTTTGAAAAAAGTGAATTTATAGGTGATAATACAGAACGAGATATATGAAGAACATGATGAAAGTAAAACAACAAAGGACCAAGAAGATTCTATCCAAGAGAAACTACATGACCAACAACAACAACAAGAAGACATCACTGGTACTTGAGAAATTTTACATCTCACAATTGATGCTTATATTATTTATTTATTTATTTTTGGATGGGAAAGTAGAGGTGGGTTGTAATTTTAAATTAGTGGATACATAGTATTGTTCTCATTATTCCATTTGATACATGAAAATGAACAATATTTTTTTAGGATAGAAACTTCGCACCTAAATGATATAGAGCAGAGTTGTAGCCTAAGGTGCATACAAGAATTAGATTTCAACTCGAATATAATTTTTTAGACTTATATTTTTTTCTGTGTATCATACCCTCTCATTTAGTTATGCAAAATTTCTCAGGTGAGCCTGAGCTCAACAAAGTCACAGGTGAAGATAGTCTTTCAAATAATCTTGATCATGTTTTGAACGACAATGACATCAATCCTGGCTCAAAACTTTTGACAAGAGATGAAAATGATGGAAACTATCACATCACTCAAGGAATACTCAAAAGTATAAAATTTCGTTCCATCAGCAACCTCTATAAGGTAATTCATATATACCTTATGTCTATTATATTTTTTTATGTTCACATTAAGTATCGTTGAACAACATTATGTTTCTTCTATAGTTTTGGTCCTTAAATATTTGACAAAACACAAGAAATTGTTAAATTTATTTTTGATTATATCTCATAAAGTTCTTTGCATTTTCACAATGTACTACCAGGTTTTCACTAGTTGAAGATGAATATGATTGGAATCTTCGGAGGGGAAACGATTCATGAGAAGATTCCAGTATGAATCGCTTGAAAAAAGAAGACTCAAGTAACAAAAAATATTCCAGTGACAAGAGAAAATGCCCAAAAAATCAAAAGGGCAAGGGAGAAAAGGATGATACGACTTAATTCTTCCACCTCCAAGACTGTATTTAATCATTTCTTTGAATGTTGAATTCTAACAATTTATTTATAAATTTAACTTTAAGTCATCTTATAAACTTTTCCAATTGCTTCTTCAGTTGTATGTTCTTCATTAATTACCTTTTACAAAAGGTTTATCTTCAAAATTTGTTGGCCAGAATGGTGTGATCTCTCTCGAGGAATTCTTTTTTATTCATGCTCAATGTTAAAACCAAATTAATAAATATGAGTTCACTTTATAGAATAAGACTATTTTAAATCAAAACCTAAAACGTAAATGAATATTTTGGACATTTTCTCTTCTACCGATCTCCTCTCTTTATCAGGTTTATATAATTACCATTAACCTTTCTTCCTTAACAATAATTAAATCTACATTGTAAGCTAAAAATTCAGAAACTATATATATATATATATATATATATTACATTCAAAATTTGAAGTTTATAAATTCTTACATCGATCCCAAGTGAATACTACAATAATAAATGAGTTCACTGGGTGCCAGAAATTTTGGACTTATTGCACCCTACTAGAAAGAAATGGTTTTTCCACCGCAAATCAATTGAATTTGCTAAAATAAGTCGTAGGTCTTCTTTTCTGCATTAGAGCAGCTCCTATGTCAGTGTTGCTTCTACAATAAACTTCTGAGTATAATCAGGTAGGACCAACAGAGGTCTTTGACAAAACACTAGGTGATTTCTTTCCATTTATTCTAAACTTTTAATCTCAATGGACAAAGTTACCTAGTATCTGTTGCTGTTGGTGGAAAGTGATAGATATCCCGTGGAATAAACATTTGAACTTCTAATCCTATAGTGAGTTGGCCCTCAATGTGAGTTATCATCTAATGTTTTAACACAAGAACCCATCTTGGTCACAACTGGCTATTGACAAAATTTTCTAACAATTACATTTCTATTTAACAAGGTATGCTTCTTGATATTGAATCTTCACTTTATATTCCGGATTTTACGTTAATAGATACATTTTACTCATATATATAAAGCTTTATGATAAATCTAAAATATTTGATACATTAGTATCTATTGCTTTAGATGTAATAATACCTATGATATCAGTGAAGAAAACAGAAGGGAGTACAATTGAATTTTCTTCATTAAGAAATTATATTGCGCATGTCATTATTTTAAGTTGCAACTTGCAAGTTTGAAATTTTTTAATCTCCTTATTAAATTCTTGATTCTGCAACAACTTGAAACTAAACAAAATAATGATCTCGTATTTGTACAAATTTATTGTCACGCTCCGAGCTTATACCCTGGACGTGGCTGGCACTCGAGAACCATTGTTGGTCCCCAAGCAAACCCTTGATCTAGCTAACTACTTAGCGGAAGACTTACTCAAGCGATAAAAGGCTTAAAAATAGAATTTTTGAACATTTAAACTCAAGGTAAATACTCAACTCAAACTGTCTGTAAAATACTCAATAACGCAAGTATAATAGTTTGCAAAAACATCTCAAGAAAAAGTACATACTGAAAGGCTCATCAACTCTGTCTATCTATGAAGCCTCTAATGTTTAAGATAGGTGTCGGGACAATATTCACGACGCCTCAAAACAACTAAACTAAAAGTAAATGTTAAGTCCTCCGGAATGCAAGGAAGCTCACCAAAACTATCTGGAGTGTAGTAATCTCAACGGACACCTATTGATGATCATGAACACCTGCACCTGCATCATAAAAAGATGCAGGTCGAATGACATCAATACATTTGAATGTACGAGTATATAATATAGCCGAAGCGAAATAACTGAATGAAAGGACTGCTATAGATATTACATAAACTCAACTGAATGTAAAGAATTAAAGAAATGAAATCATTTAAACTACAAAAATACTTACTCATCTCTGAAACTCAACATAATAAGTGATATATATACAAATACACTTTAACTCTATTTGGGAGATTCTCTAACCGACAACAATCACTATGAGCTACGTGATGATACAGCTCTCTCCCACGTTGCTAGAACTGTCCTATACCATGCCGGGGTATAGGACCTCTCAACTAAGTGAATCCACTAAGCTCTGCCCGAAGGCACTAAGGATTCATCTAAAAAGTATGATCATGTACCCATGTTGGCAAGACATAGTTTATGGGGGCTATGAGTTGTCTGAACTCTCCCCCATATCGGTGCTCAATACTACTCCCAATAATATATACTCTTGCTCAAATGTATAAAAACATACTCTTTCTCTAGTTTGAGGTAATTGCTCAAAAGGAGCTTCTTTAAGAGGTAACTATTCTGTACTCAATCTTTCTGAAAACTCTTTTAACTTTTCTAAAAAAAAATATTCTCTTTCTTCATTTAAAAATAAAATATTTGGGAAATACTTAGTTCCCTTATACTCTTGTTTAAATCTTGGTTAAGCTCTTTCTCAAACTCCTCTTTACTTTCTCAAAAAAATAGTTTAAAACAAATGTTTATTATGATCTGATCATTGATGACTCGGAAAGTCATACTGCATAAAAATTGATGGCATATCTAGATGTCATACTGCTTACACATTGATGGCATACTCGACTGTCATAATAATCATGAATCATAGTTCTCTTCTTGATGTAAAAATATTACTTTTGGAACCATTTGTGTTCCCTTAAACTTTACTTAAAAATTCTCTTTAAACTCTATTCAAACTCTGCTTTACTTTCTCAAAAACTCAGTTTATAACTCAAAATAGGGTTCATGCTGAAATATAGACATGAACGAATCAACTCAAGAATCTCAATCCATAACATATACCAATTTCATAATTAGGAATAGAATTTCAAAAAGAATCAGGAACTCAAGAACTCAGAACTCAACATCAATTCATCTCAAGAATACTCAAATCTAAGGATAGAACCCTAGATTACTCTTTTACTGATTTGAAAGTAGATGTAGAGCGTGGGGATGAACTAGTCCAATACTATGATAGCCTTACATACCTGGGAACCTGGGAAGAACAAAGTTCTTGGCGAAATCGACGAAACTCGAAGAACGCTCGAAACCCTAGCTTTTCTCCTCTTGGAACCTTGCTCTAATGTCTTGAAGTGTTAATGAACGCAAAAGAATTGATTAACACTTTCTAAGCCCTTACATTGGTGTAAAACATCGTGATTTAGGCTTAGAATAGGGATTAAAATGACGTAGTTTAAGTACCAAATGCATATGGGAAAGACCAAAACGACCCCAGCTTAAAAGACTGATGAGGTGCCTTAAAAGGGAGGCTTCATGGACCGCTTTAAAGCTTCACGGATCGTGAAGCACTTCAAGGGCCGTATAGCCGGCCGTGAAGCTTCACCTGCTTGATAAGGCTTCACTAAAATGAGCATAACTGTTTACTCTGAACTCGAAAGGAGGCAAACTTTGTGGTGTTGGAAAGAAGACTCAAATATCGTTAATTTGATAGGTTGTGGGCCATCTAATTCATTATGTGATGAGAGATATGGCCATTTTAAGTTGACCCAAGTAAAATCTCATATTGAAACTCAATCGGTAAGAAATCTTTGACCTTAATTCATATCCAAAATCATTCCCACACTAAAGAATTGATCTTAATGCCTAAGAACAATTAATAATCACTCGGTACGAGCTTATACACAAATGAAGAATGGTTCAAGTCTTAACTTAGAAATTTTCGGGGTGTTACATTTATTAGGAAAAATGTTCCAAGAATAACACTATGATATATATATATATATATATATATATAGAGAGAGAGAGAGAGAGAGAGAGAGAGAGAGAGGAAAATATCTTATTAAACATATATTCATACCATATATATATTAATTCTATTTATACTTTCAAATAATTACGTATCTTACCATTAATTAAGAGTTTTCTATAATATATTGAGAAATATATACCTAGATACATATATTTTTGCTACTAGATATACTAAAATAGGGAGAGAGGCGAGCGAGATGGGAAGGGAGATAGTCATATATCCAGATGCATGTGAATCACTCTAGATACATACTAAATACATGTAACTGTATGTATCTAGTGTGATCCGCATGTATTTCGGATGCCAGATGTAGGGGTGTCAAATGAGCGGGTTGGGTTGAAATTGGAGATATTAAAATAGGTTGAAATAAAAATTGGGTTGGGTCTTGACCCGCCCAAGTTTACTTTGGGCTCAAATGGACTAAAAATTGGGTTGGGTCATAACCCGCCCAATTTGACCCGCTTAATCTCAATAATTTTAACATATTATTATTTAACTTTTATAACCACAATTTGAATTTTAACTCAAGAACTTTTTTTAAAAAAAAGTTATAAATTGATAGATAAATCCTAAAAGATATAAAATAGATAGTAAATTGATACACATACATTGAATCAATGTAAATAAAGAGCTTTAAAACGGGTTGAAATTAGAGATTAAATTGGGTTCAATTGAGGATTCTCTTTAAATGGGTTAAAGCTTGAATGGGTTGAGATTGAACCCAATTCAAATTATCTTGAGCCCAACTCTTAAAATTCTGGGCGTTTAGGTGGGTTACCTTTATTTGGGCTCATTTTTGACACCCCTAGCCAGATACATAGGAGAGTGGCGAGCAAGATGGGAGGGAGGCGAGCGATATTTGTCCTAGTGGATTTCTGTAAGTTTCTCTCTTATATAAATACTAGTAAAGAATGCCCGGGCCCAACAAGGACAACGCTATATTATTGTTATACATTATGTGCCGTTAAAAAGTTACTAAAAACTGTTATAATATATTTTGCTCATAAGTGAGCTAATATAGAAACTTATTTGTTATTTGTCTTTTTAATTTCAATTTCAAATAGCAAATAAATGTACATATTGAGATCAGAAATGAAACAAATCTTTCTAAATTTAAGTAAAAGTAATAGAGTAAAAGTAACAATAGGGGTGTCAATGGGACGATTTATAATGTATAATTAAAATTAAATTTCTTAAAACCATCCTAATCCCAATTTATGTGATACAAGCAGTATAAAAATTAGCGGCCCAAAAAGAATAATTTTAGCTATATATTTTTAGTTATATAGTGATATTTTTTTTCATTTTTCAAAGAAATGCTTATATAATTTTACAATGGGGTATTGAACCTACAAAGTAATTAATGAATTCCAGCCTTTCTAAATATACTTTTTTGATTGAACTATTTTGAGAAAACAAAATATTTTGATACACAAAAATTATGAATATTATTATTCTCTCCGTTTTAATTTATTTGTCCTATTTTTCTTTTTAATTTTTTTTCAAAAATTGATAACTCTTTAAAAAAAACCTCTACCTTAAAATCACAATATTTAAAAGACATTTTTGTACATTCTTCATTTTTTTTAGTTTATGACTATGAAATTTAAAAGGTTTTTTTACCTTTTCAAATTCTGTATCAAGTCAAAATCAAATAAAAAAATTAAAATGAAGAAGATATAAGTAAAAATGCTCATTATATTATTAAGATTAGTATTTCAAAAGATTTATTATTTGTCACTAAAGTACCAAAAAAGAGAAATAGTTGCGGTAATATCACCAATCTAGAGGAAAGTTGGCAAGTGAAATGAAAATATTTAGCGGGGCCCACGATAATCATAATGACATGAGGTTTACTGTGTAAGAGCAGAAGGTTAAATTGGCCAAAGGATCAAAATATTTTTATGGTTACTACAGTAAATCAGGTTATGGGCCAATAGCATGACATCATTTTAATACATTTACAAAACTAACCTTGTGGGCCCATATTTTAAAAGACGGGACAAATTTGACATTTGAGAGAGACTAATGAAAAATTTTACCAGGCACAACCAACAATAGTTGTGTGAGGCTCCATTTTCTTTTTGACACTTGGATGATGGGTCATTTTTCTTACTTTTTACATGTTATTCATCATTTCTCTTCCACTTAAACTTTCTTTTCTTTTCTTTTTTATTTTCTTTTACTTCAAATAAATATCTAATTCTCAAATACAAAATTAAATAATTAATACATTTGAATAAAAAAATATATAGATGTTTTTTCAGTTAAAATAATTGAAACACTTTTAGAACTGTTAACTCTAAAAATAAGCTTATTGTTCAATATTTTTTAACAGAATCAAATTAATTCAAAATATAAACTAATTCACTTTAGCGTATAAACTGATTAGATAAGATTAATTTTAATTAATATAAATTATTTACATAGATGTCAAAATGAAAATGACAACAAGACAGAACAATGTCGATATGACAGATTCATAAGCGATTTTAAAAATTTACGCAAGTTGGTTCACAATCACCTACAATATATTTTTTATCAGCGTTTTTTTATTAAGTATTTTAAAAAATTGTAACTAAAAATTAAAAAAAATTGATAATCTATGTTAAGAAAATGACTGCAGATATATGAACTAAAACAGAACAAAAAAAGCTATGGAATAATAAATCTGAATTAATTTGATTTTTTTTAAAAATGCTAGTAGTTGAGAAAACACTGAATTTTTCTAGTTATTTTGATATAATTAAAAATGGTGAATAATAAGATTATTTTTATTATTTAGTCAAAAAATTGTTTTCAGTTATCTGGAAAAAAAAATTTATTAATATTTTTATTAATTATATCAGCAGTTTAATTATGTAGTTGAGAGTTGGATATTTGTTGGGAATAAAAAAAATAAGAAAATGAAAGAAAAGAGGAGTGAGTGGAAGAGAGATGATAAAAGAAAAATACAAAATGGGCCCAATATCCAAGTGTCAAATAAATAATGGAGCATCACACAACTATTGTTGGTCGTGCCTCTACCATTTTAAAAAATTTCAGAGAGTAATTGGTTTTATTGATATTTGTGGGTTACAAGCAAAATACTATAGCTTGGAGAACAAGCAAGTAATGCACCAAAGTAAACTTAATAGACAAAAATGCCCTCAGAACAAATTTTCTGACATTAAGCTAACATGTTGACGGAGAGGTGCTTCACTCTCACTTATACAATAAGAGAATATATATATATATATCTCATTTTGGGCTAAAGTACTTTTTAAGAAGACATTTTTGCTCCCTAGCAAACACATTCTATATAAGTATGTGTATTGACATTTACATACAATCCCAAGATAGAATTGACATGTTTTTATCAAAAAATTATACATATTAATGTATATCATTGAGTAGTCATCTTGTGATATATGTATACATAGTACTCCAGACATACAATATATCCTATTTGAGACTTGATTCCATTTACACCAACTGGTTATGTAAACGGGTTTAGTCACATGACAAATAAATTATTCATAATAACTATGTAACTAATGCATGTTTGAAGAAAAACAAATAGTCTAAAATAATACTAAATGTGATAGTTGTTGTTAATCCTTCGTTCGGAGTCTAACGGACTCATTTCAAACTTCACATGCATACAAAAATATAAAATAAGAATTTGTGACAGAATAAGGAAGTATCACTTAGCCAGGGGCAGATCTAGGAGGGGTGAGGGTGCTTACCCTATTCCGTCGATAAAAAATTACATTATATATATAAGGTACTTTTTTTTAGAGTATGTATATCAATTTTTAATCACCTGAACACAAGACTAGAGATCGGCTCAATCGTTTAGGAGTTCAAAATTGACCTTGAAGTTCCAAATTTAAATCTCAGGCATTACATTATTATTTTGAACACCCTTACTGAAAAATGTTGGATCCGCAACTACACTTAGCTACATTGAGAGAAGTTCATTCTCAAAGAATGTGCATAAAATTTTGGAACAATATAATTGAACCTTTGTTTGATTCAACTCTTGTTAAAATATGACTATATCACTTAGTCATATTTCAACAAGTTTTGACAAATATCATAGAATCAACCCTGATAATAGTACATTTAGCTCTAAAGTAGCTTGAAACATATTTCAAAAGAGGTGATCAAAATTCAATATCAAATCACATGGGACAATGTTAGACTTTTATTAATTTTTATGTGAGACCTAGTCATAACTAATATTTAATGAAAAAAGAAATTGTGTACGTTATATTGTTTACTTGATGAATATACTAGATTAAGTAAAACAACCACTATAAATTGTACATCTCTACGGTTACCATATATTCTCTACTAAGCCAAGTATCTCAAATAATTTTTGTCGAGCAATCAAATATGTAACGTCCCCAATTTTTTATATGGAAATAATATTTTATGCCCACTTACGAATTGAATTAATTAAAAAATCGGACATTTTCAAATCTCTTAGGTATAAAAATAAAAATTGCTTATAAAATAAAAGATATAAAGCTGAAACAAATTTCTAGAAACTACAAAATTAGATCTCTCAATTTGTTTAATGTCTTCTTTATCGGTTCAAACTTTGACTATTTATTTGAAAATGAAAAATGTGTGCTAAGCAGTGAAAGAAAAAAAATTCTTTTTCCTTGGCACACCACAAACTTTAGGGAATCTAGATTTTATATATATATATATATATAAGGTTGGCAATGAATGTTTAATTATTAAAACTAATAGTTCTGTTTTATCGTCGTACCATTTAGCTTCCACCGCCTTTATGAATTTACTTCTTAACTAGAAATTGGACCGACAGAGACTAGACTTCTGTGATATATCTAGTGACACATTTCACATGTCGCTTTTTTTTTCTCGAAAGTCTCGTTATAAATATATTAAATTGAAAATTAGTGGCGTATTTTATGATTTTCAATCATGCCGTCTTATGGACCAGCCTGCGATTTTCTAAAGTTAGGCAGGAAGTATTGAATTATTACAATGCATGTTTATGTATGGTAGAAGTTTCATCTAAATAGTTATAAAAAAAAAAAGTCTAATTCACATGTTTAAAATTTTATTTTTGGAAGTATGACACCTTTAGGATCGCTCATCATCTAAGAAATTACAATAATTGCTACTCCGTCAGTTTTAAACATTCTTCAAATTTTGTGGTCTTAAACATATCAATAATAATAAGTAATAATATACTTAATGTAATTTTACAAATGAGGTCTGAGGAGGGTAGGATCAATGGACTCAAACCTTACCCCTATCTTTGTGGGATAGAGAAGTTGTTTCCGATTGACACTCGACTCAAAACAAGTATAATCATTGCAGAATTGAAATAAAAATAACGGCAGCAAAATATCAAGAGACTCGGAGCAAATGAAGCAACAATTAGTAGTAAAACTTGAAGAATATGATACTCAGAGGCGGATCCAGAATTCAAAGGTTGTGGGTGCCATATCACCTTTAAATAGACGTATTCATTAAATCGATCAAATATTTAACCTATTTTGCCCTTGTAAATAGCAACTGGGGATGTTGTTCGGCTATTCATCTTTTCATTTTATAAAGACAAATGAACATGACAACTTGGCGCACGAAAAAAACTTTCAACAATATCATCTATAACTGCACTTGGTGAATTTTCATATTTTAAATACACTCAATAATGACATAGTTAATTATTTATTAATAGTTCACGTTCTATGTAATACACTTAAATAAAGTGGTTGAATTTTTTTCACATGCATAATTTTAGTAACAAAAACGAAGTTTATGTTAATGTTTTGACTCACAACAATAAAAATCTTTAAAGACCAACAAAATCATATGAGATTTCAGTATAATTTTCATGTCGTCCTTTAATGCAACATGCATTTTATTTTGTAAGTTTATTTCTCAATAAGATTTAAATTATCATAATCTAAATTATTTCTTTTTTCATATGCATTCGAATGATTTAGATAATAGAATAAAACGTAAGAGAAACTCGGCATCGAGTTTAAAATTTTTTGACAAAAAGAAAAGAAAATTTTGGAGGAGAAGATCTAAAACAAATCTTAGTCATTATTATGATTATAAATTATTTCATTAAGAACAAAAAAAGAATTACAAATTAAAGTTGTTTCTATTCTTTTTGAAATAATCTAAAAAAAAAGTGTATCACATAAATTAAAATGAAAAGTGTAATAATTTTATGTTTAAAATAAAAAAGGGCAAAAAGAAGACAAAAGACAAATTAAGAAGTTGTACATGTTAACAAATGCTGGTTATATTATATATTAAAGCACAAATCAACATGTAGTGCCCATAGCCCAGTGATAATTTCTTATATCAGTAAAGTTGCGGGTTCGAATCCCTGCGGAGATTACATTTTTTGCCCTAGAAAAAAGTGCAACAGAAGTAAAATAAAAAATGTAGTCACCCAGGATCGAACGTGTACATGGGGTGATAAACTCAACTTGCCACCAGTGGCACCATGCGCTCCATTTGTTTTATGGGTGTCAAGTTTTTTATTTATCATATATATTATACATATACACATATATAAACAGAATTTCAATCGACGTCACTGGGTGCCGTGGCACCCCCACGGATATACCTAGATCCGCCCCTGATGATACTACACCTCTACTAACTAATACTACTAATTAAAGAGAAGAGGAGACTGGCTTCCTGCCTCCCACAAAAAAAGCATGACAACACATGGATATCAACTACTCATGTATCCTAATTTTCGATCTTCATATCTTCCTATCAAGGGTCATGTCCTTTATGTTGGGTGAATTAACACTCTTTTTAGTATTTTTCTATGTTTATGCTTTGTTATTAGGATAATCTAACTCAATACTCCTTTCTTTTACTCAATTTACATGATTTAGAGTTTATTGAAGGTGTTTATACATTATACATGAAAAGATCGCGAAATCAACTAAGTATAAAACGAACAAATCTCGCAAAGCCGGGCAAGTTTTTCCCTTTCCCAATCCGATTTGGTGGACCCTCGTAAGAGCCTGTTTGACATTGTTGTTGGGAGGCAAAAAATGTTTTTTTGAGAAAAAAATATTTTTTTTGAAAAATTAAGTATTTGGCAAATCCTTAAAACTGCTTTTAAATGGAAGCAGAAGCAGTTTTGCTGGAAAGAAGCTAAAAAAATTTGTTTCTTAAAAATAGCAGAAAATTATTTTTTTAAGATTAAAATATTCCTTTCATGTATACATATTTACCAATATATTCATTATTAATTAATTAACATATCTCATAAGCTTGGTTAAGTTTCATTCAAAGAATTTTATTTTTTATTTTTATATAATAATTTTTTTTTTTTATGTTTATATATTATTTATATTATTCTACGTTTTATTTTACAGAATTAGAAATAAAGGTAACAACAATATTTTTGTAGGATTAAAAATAGGGAAAATGGCTTGATATACCCCTCAACTTTGTCATTTAGAGCTGATATATCCCTCGTTATGAAAGTAGCTCATATATACCCCTATTGTTATACAAATGGCTCACATATACCCGTTTCCTCTAACGGGAGCGAAAAAATTAATTTTAATTTTATTTTTTAATTATTTTAAAAAAATATATATAATCCCATATGGGTATATTTAATCCTCCTCAAACATTTTTTTTTTACTTTTTTTTGTTTCAATGACTAATTTAGATTTATTATTTTGATGGTCAAATTTATTTATGTTTAACTAATATTCTTGTAAAATTTATTATAGATGACCCATTTTTTTCAAATACAAAAACTAAATTACAATATAACCGAAAAAATAGTTTTAAATTATAATATAGCCACAAAAAAATAGTTTAATTTTTTTTCTTTACACTAAGGAATGAAAGAAAAAAAAATAAGAATAAGAAACTCAAATAATGATAATCAAAGAAGTCAAAAAAAAAAATTATGTATGAAAAATATTAAAATATTCCTTGAACTTTGCTAGAAGGATCATATATACCCCTAAATGATTTTATTTTTTTAAACTTAAGAGTCAAAAATATAAATTTAAAACTAATTTTTCCACTTCCGTTAAATGAAGGGTATATGTGAGCTCATTTTGTAACTATAGGGGTATATGTGAGTCGTTTGTATAACGGTAAGGATATATATGAGCCACTTTCATAACGAGGGGCATATCAGCTACAAATGGCAAAGTTGAGGGGGGGCATATCAGCTACAAATGGCAAAGTTGAGGGGTATATCAGGCCCTTTTCCCTTAAAAATATGAACGACTTTATTTATTTTGTGCGAATTTTTCGTATATAGTGGTTTAATTTGTGGAATGTTTTTTTAAAAAAATTTGCTTACTATTTTAAATTATATTTAAATCATCTTGTTAATATTATATTAGTATTTAATTTATTTATTTATGTATAATATTGATTGAAAATTTGAATATGTACATTTTAATTTAATTAAAATAAAATTTTAATTAATTTTTTATAATAGATATTTAAAATAGTTTCTCTCTATAAAATAATTTTAATATTAAAAGTATATTGATACTTATTCTCTTTCGTAATTTGACTCTCAAAAACACTTTTTAAAAAAGTTTTAAAAAAGATCAGCTAAACACAATTTGCTTATTAAAAGCAC